>JAJPCS010000060.1:20949561-21072628 GCA_021164005.1 Willisornis vidua nigrigula | reverse complement strand
AGAAAGAAAGAAAGAAAGAAAGAAAGAAAGAAAGAAAGAAAGAAAGATATTAAAAAAAGCAGCAAGCTCTTTGCAATTTCTGTGCATGACTGTCTCTCATGTCATATATTAATGCACTTTTTTTTGGCAAGGTAACTCTGCATTATCTTAGGGAAAATTTTTCTTGCTCATGGGATTCAGAAAGGACTTAGAATACATTCTTGAAAGAATGAAACATGCCTGATAGAAGCAGTAAGTGAGATGATTTCCATTGCATAGAAACTATTCCCTTTTTTCTCTGAAAACAAAGCAAAATGGGTATAGTTTGTAAGTGTGTATCTTGGTACATCAGGAAAAACATTTTTCCTGTGCAATTAATAAAACTTACATCAGGTTTATGCTCAAAGAAAAACTTAAATATAACTTTATGTTCAGGTCAATTAATTTCAAGCCTACATTTGGAGTGCCTGGCAAAAAGGCAAATAAAAACTTCTAAGAAAAAGTGCTAAAGGTTAAAATGTGTCTGGCAGCTGCCTCCTTTTTGTAAAAGCCTTGGGGCTTAGCATACACCAAAACCTTTTTGCTACTCTAACTCCAAGTGTGTAAATACCTGAGGGAAGGCTGGAATACTGAGCAGGGAACTGCAGATGGTGATATGATGTTAATTACAAGGGCCCCATGGACTTGTCTGCAAAGGATTCAGGAAGCCATGTAGTAGAAAATGTGATTTATACTGTATCAAAGAAAGAGATATATGAAGGAAAAGTATTACTTCCACCAAAACCTACATTTTTGTTAAAGTAGCCATACCTTTTTACAGGACAAGAGACATTTTGACTTGCCTAGAAGGCAGAAGTGGAATGACAGAGAACTGCAGTACTCACTTCCATGGAATTAATTGATACCTTAATGATAAGTGTACCTCAGCACTGCTATTGTATTTAGGAGTTCCTACATGCCCCACACAGTTATTTGCACAGTTCTGCTATCCTTTTAAGTGGTACTTTCTTACTTGAGAACAGAATTTTCAATATCTACTGCTGGAATGGAGCTAGAGTCATTTACTTTTGTGACTCAACTAAATATGTTAACCAAACACAGACAAAGCAGTGGCAGTGCTTACAAAATGAATCAAGAGAACGCTCATGTTTTGCCATGCCTTTAATATGTTATACAGTGTGGTCATATAAGAAAAAAAATGGGTTGTGCTCAAGAATACCTCCTTTTCTCTGGTAGTAACCATTTCCCCCTAAGGTACTGTCCTTTCTGGATATTTTTAACCTCACATAGTGAATTTCAAGTCTCTGTAGAGCCATACTCTTACCAGCATTAAGCATTCCTTTCATTTTACTGTAAAAAATTGCCACTGTGGAATTTCATACTCACTCCCTTAAAAATCTCCACAAATATGGGCATATTTTATTTCCTCCAACAAAGTACATTCTTGCAATATTCTACGCTGCTACTAGTAATAATTCAGCCCGAATTGCACAGAAAATCCAGGATAGAGATAAAAGCTGATGGAATCATCATGCTCTGTCTGTGCATGTATACAGATTTTAAAGTCTTATGCTTACATTTGTGATTTATATTTGTCATGCTTACATTAGGAGGTTAAGACCGAGTGTCTTTCCCTTTAAGGAATGGCTATATTATAAGGAGTATCCTACCCTTCACAGTATCATTTTTATCAACTCAGGATTATTGGCAAAATCCTTGTGAGAGATTAACAGAGTAAAGCTTCCCTTTTCCTGCACCTTCATTCTCTTTCAACAGATGCTTAACTGGTTCATTTGGTTTTAAAAGAAGCTTGAACAATCCAAATATTTAATCTAATATTGGAAATATGTGAAAGAGCTTTTAGATAAAGCTGTACAAATGCATGTTTGAATGCTCAGGATTTTTAGGAAAAAAATCTCTTTTGAGGGTCTTGCCTGATATATGTCCAAAGCAGACAATATAGTAGTTTATACTGGAAAAGAGAACAATAATACTTCATGTGCCAAAAGCAGGAGATGTAAATAAAGTTAACCAAGTCTGGGACTTATGAAAGAAGGTATATCACTCAAAATAGGTGGAGTGAGAGGAAAAAGACATGAGTTTTAGAAGTAGCTACAGCAGGATGGAGAGAGACAGTCTGAACTTTATGGCAACTTCATGCAGAAACAGAGAGTATAAAAGGAATAGCACTCTGTGAACATTGAAATGAAGCAGGAGACAGGATAGGGAAGATGTGGATCTTGTACTTCCTTACTGTACCTGAAATGCCTGTGACTTTTAGGAAGCATATTGAGTTTTGATCAAGAGAGGTATGTAATAGCGTGTGTCAAGCCATGGAGAAAGAGCCTGGGAGACAAAATCCGATTTCCAGAAAAGAAAAAAATGGATTTATCATAGGGGAAATGTATATATAAGGGGAAAGAAAGTGACAAAGAGGTGTCAAGGTGGAACACAAAATGAAAAAAAAGGGGAATAAGGGATCAAGGGGTGAACTTCAGAGGGGAACTTTTCACGATATAATGGATGACTTGAAAAGGAGTGATATTTGAGGAGTGGATATCAGGGGGTTTCCAAGGCAGGGAGGAATTAGAGATAAAGAAAGGTAGAAAAGATGTAAGATACAGGAATCTTATGGGAGAGAGGAAACATGAAAGAAGATGACACATTTTGAGAGAGGTTCAAGAGAGAAAGGATTGTGACAGGAGAAAGAATAGGAGCAATATAAAGGGAGGAATTGAGGATGCAAACAATGGAGAGCCAGTGGGTGGTAAATTGCAAGAACTCAAACTACTTCTTTCTGACTGTGGCTAGCAATAAGCAATGTGCTGTATGACTGAGCAGCTTTCATTCATTCTTAGACTGTCAGTTTGGGAATGACTAAGGGTATCACTGATATGCCACTCCATATTGCTCTGATATAACTGTATTTCACTGTCATGGAGCTTGAGTTGTTTAGAGGCATTAGTTTTCTTTCACTGTGGAACTAGTTCACTAGCGCCAGCTGATTATCACTAATTCAGTAGCTCTACAGGGCTGTGATAACCTACCTGAGCTGCCATGGTTGCAATGTTTCTTCTCTCTGAACTTGCTCATTTAAAGTGTGTAAGTATTTCAAAATTTTCTTGTGTTAGATGAGAAGAAAACAATAAAAACAGTTTTATTTTTAATTGCAACTCTGAAATGTATGAGTTAAAGGAAAAATTAAATAACCAACCACATCATTTACAAGAATTACAAAATAATTTTTGTTTTGACTGTTGCAGGTGGTGAAACAAATCTAGTTATTTTAAATGCAAAGCATCTCATGCTTGTGTAAGAGTGCTGCTACTTTCTTCTTTAGAAGTAGTAGAGAATGTCAGTTGAGTTCAGAGTGGCCTGAAGCTCTCTTTATAATGAAGAGTGAGAGATATAGAAGAATGGAGATTCAAAGAATGTCCTTAATCCCCCACATTTTGACTCTCTTAAAAAAAAAATCAATATTCAAGTTTTATTTTTTCCTCTCACAGGACCGCTGTGTTGTAATTTGCTCAGCTCTGGAACAGGATCCTTAATATGTATCCTTATGCTCTGTGGAGGGAACTCTTCCTCAGTCTGTTTATTCTTCTCATAAACATAACATGATCTAGGTTGAGATGTTGGTTTGGTTTTTTTCTTTTGAGGTGATGTTGTTTGGTTTTCTGCATTTGTTTGCTTTTTCCTTTTTCTCCAGAGAAACACAGCTACATTATGTTCTCATAGCCTCAGGACTGTGAAATGCCATCATGGGGAAGGGTGATACAAAGATAATGATCACTTTAAGCCATTCTCAGTGTATGAACATTTCAAGTGCAGCTCATTGTGGGACTCACCTGGGACTGATGCAGCTGCCCTGGAGGCACAGATTTCTGGAGTGGTCTGCAATATGCAGCCATTGTCAGCTGCTGGGAATTACTCTTGTTTTTCCTCTGGTTTGCTCTTCAATTTATATAGTAAATATTTTTTGGCCTTTAACAAGTAAGAATTTGAGTTGCAAATTCAAAAGGCTGTAGCTACTTCTACTACTGTGTATTACTCTCTTGCAAAGTAAATGGTTTGGTTGTGCTCAGGAGTGGATGATTTGGACAACCAGACAGACTTCCTTGTCCAGATCTCTATCATTGTGTTCCTTCTTTCTTTACATGTTGAGGTAGACTAAGCAGATTTCAATCTGGTGCTTGTTTAAACCTATATAACACAAGATGCTTGTATTCCCCCTGTTGTTTTCTAAAATTTAGTATGCAAAGAATTTGTTCTTTAGCTTAATTCCTGCAGCTATAGCTCTTCCTTTTTCTTTTATACCACCGGTCTGTAGTCCTTATAGATATTGTACCTCATTTCAGCTTTTTCCTCTGTGGATTTTCTCAGATGCATGAGTGAACTCTGCTTGAAGAATTAAGTAACTGGTTATTTTTGTTTGATTTTTTAATGTTTTGTTGTTGTTGTTGTTGGTTTTGTTTTCTTTTTGTTGTTTTGTTGTCTTGTTTTGGGGTTTTTTCCCCCCAAAGCAACAAACTGGCCAAGCTGAGTTTTACTCTGACTGTGTTAAGAAGTTCCACTTTTTACAGAGCCACTCTTCAATTTTTCCTTGGGATGTTTGTGTCCCTTTGCCTTTTGCAAAAATTACATCATCTTGAAAGCAATAGAATGTGAGCTTAGTGTTAATCCAATAACTTTTTAAAGTACTTTTTTCACAGTACTCTCACAAATTGTACTTTTCCGAGCTTCAGAATCATATTTACTTCATGATCTGGTTTAAGAGATTAGATCAGCACTGCAAGTTTTATTGTTCTGTTGATTTCTTTCCCATGGTAATGTAATTGACAGGAGCTGATAAGCCTGTAAACTCAAAAATAAATATTGAGTGTCTTTCCAAACTAATAGCCCATTTGTCTTCATCTGCAGTGTTGCCTGTTGTCCCTATGAAGAATTACTCTGAGCTGGTGCTGCTCTTACTCCTGATATGAACACTGTGCTTGTACCTATGCACTCTTATGGAAGTATGCTAGCAACTGCTGTTACATATTTTCCAAAATATGAACTTTTCATCATCTACTTCACTCATGTTCTGGTCCCTCATTTTCAGGGAGTGACTTTGTGACTTTCGTCAGCTGAACAGCACAATACTGTCTCCCTCTACTGGTGGGGTTTTTTTTTCATGGTTATTCTGTCATTATTACTTCTTCAAAGTTTATCCTGCAGCCCTCCACTAAACTTTCTTTATAAGCTCTTTATCAGTGTCGTATGTTGTTATGAAAATAAAAATCTTTCGGTTCTACTCAGAGTAGAAAAGGCAGCCAACTTATTTTACAAAAAATTAAGTATATAAACCAGGACGGTGCTTCAAAGCTATATTCCATTCCATTTTCTTACTCTCATTCATTGTTGATAAAGAAGAAAGTAATGTTTCAATTTGTTTTAGTTATCAGCTATGTTCCCCAGGAATCTGAGGCAAACGGCTTGCAGTCTTAATTGAGCCCTTGCTTGCCCCATCTTGCAAACCTAAGGTTCTGTAGGGACATTCACTGGCTGCGAACAAAGACATGGTTCTCCCCTCCAGTTCATGAGCCCAACTTTTCCCAATGTTGCAGCCTTCAGTCCAGCTGGCTGTTTGTGTGCCTGACTGAGAATGGACCTCTTAAGTTATAGAAACCATGCCACAGATATCTGAGTCATTGGCAAATTTGACAGGAATCTATCGATCACTTTTTTAATGTTTGATCTGTTTAAGTGTGTTTTCCTCATGCTGAGAGTCTAAATTAAACCAAAAGCAATGAAAGAAAAAACTGAATAGTTTCCATAAGAAAATAAACAACTTTCAGTAATCAGCAGTTCAGGATTTTGGAGTGAAACTAAGAAAAAAGTTTGCAGCTGTCTCTTCACTGTGAAATATAAGCTGTTAGATAGTTGCATCTTAACATGTTTAACTTTCCTCTTTTCATGTTGACACTCTTAGGGTCATCACTCTTGAAGATTAACTACAATGTAAATATTTTAAAATACAGTAATGACTGTATTCTCACATACTGAGTATCTGAAGGTGGCTCCTAGAAAATTAGGCTGAAAGTAATTCTAGTTTATGAAAAGACCTTTTCAGTGTTTATGTTATTGCACAGTTGCAAAAGGAGGTTATCACTGTACTTCAAAGGTTTGTCATATTAAATGCAGTAAATAAATCATTCTGACTGCAAAAACAATAGTTTATAGCTATAAATTATTGGACTGTAAATCACCTTCTTGGAAAACACACTTTTAGTCTGGAGTTCTCTTAGAAGGAATCTTTATGATCTCATTAGTTTTCCCCTTTGTGGCAGAAATTTAAATAATTTACATTTTTATTACTAATTCATAGCAGAGTAATTTGAGAATGTTTGCATTTTATAAAGCTCATCCATTAAATTATTTATCATCTGATATAATTTCAATAGGCTTTTGTTCAATTTTTCATGCTTTACATACAATCCCATTAGCACAACAATACTTCACAGTGTAGGTACTAAAGAGAAGCTCTCTATTTCTAAGCAGAAAGTTGCAAATGTATATTTTGAAGCAAGATAATGTAACTTTGGTTGTCCCTTCTAATTCTATCTCCTGACGTACCTTGTTGATAATATGTACTGTACCCTTGTACTACATTTGCCACTGCAAACTACTAGCACTGTGGAAACAGAATCAAATGTATAATACTTCTGACTAGAGGGATTTATAGTAGTTACTTAATGTTGTTTGCTACATCAGGACTTGGCTTGTTTGTAGTGAAGTGCTTGAAGAATCAGCTTATAGGTGAGACACAAGGAAACTTGTTCCTTGTAGTTGAATATGAGGTCAAGGGCCAAGGGATGTTTGTGTATGATGGGGATTAGTACTTGTCTGATGGTGGAGGGCTGCATAACCTCGTGTTGGGTAGGATGCAAGTACTAAGCCTAGAGATTCTGTGTAAGTGTGGTGTGACTGATAGAAACAAAAAGTAATTTTGATTGCTTACTTATGTATTGTACTGAGCAACATAGAATATTGGAATGTAATTATTTAAATAGAAAGTTGTTCCCCCAACACAAACTAAGAGAGCATGTGTGGTTGAGGTTCAGTGCCAGCATGTATGTCAGAACCTGACCTGTGCTGATATCTGAGTTGACTATGTATTTCTGGTTTGCTTTCATTCATTAAACTCCATATTTTAATATGCAAGTCATTAAAAATGCTATATTGAATTTGAAGCTGGGTCAAATAATACCCATAGGATTGCTTGCCTAAGATAACACTGTAATGCATATCATTATTACTTGTTAGCAAATAGTAGTATTAGTTATAATGGTATAGAAAATTGTGTTGCAGATTACTTCTACTTATTGCTTGAATCTAAGATTTGGAAGTATGTACACAGTATATACTATAGTATAGAAAAACTCTGAAGGATCACTTTAACCTACATGAGCTTTACTGATAGAGTAGGATAGACCTCAAGGATCTGATTTTGTGGGGTGTGTTTGAGCTAGAAGAAATATTCACTATTTGAGTGAAAATTTTTCAGGAAACTACAGCTCTTGTACTGCACAGGCTGGAACTGCAAATGTGCCAGTGTCATCTTTTTTATTGGTTAAACATGTCAGTACTCTATGTTCATTAGAGTAGATAGCAAATTTGTCCAATAAATTTTTAAAAATTTTGTTCATTAAAAATAAACTTGTGGTTTCTGTGAATTATTTCTTTTCATTCATTAATATCTTGTCAGCTTGGGCTACTAATATCCACCTTCCCTCCTGCTTTCAGGGAAGTTAAGCAGTATCAGGTCCATATAGTAACTCATGCTCCTGCTTTCACTTATTTGATATACAATCTAGAAGGGTGATTTATTTGTGTAGGTACGGAGCAGGCATAAAATGTTCAAAGGGATAGAAGTTTGTGCTGTTATGTATAGAACTGGCTCAATGATATTTCAAGCAAGATGAAATACTTTGAAACTTGTTCCATGAAACTTCTGTTGCAATCTTCTGTTTACAACTTTTCTTGGAGCTGACTTACATTCTTAAATTCTAAGATCAGAATTATATGCTAAATTAAGTAATTATTGCTCCTTGTCTTTATTTTTAATGGTTCATTGAAGGACAATGTTATGTAGAGAAATGGATGGGAACTTGTCATTGATCATATGGTAGATTGCTACTGCTATGATTTCTGTTTTTTATTTGGATGACTGTCTGTTGTAGATGCATGAAACATCCTTTTTTTTTTTTTCCTCCACTTTCTGCAGTGAACCTTCACTTGGTAAAGTATATTCTTAACAAAAGTGTGAACAGCCCACAAAAACTTTCTTTAAATATGCTGTGGTAATTGGCAAAACTTTATGGGAATTTACTCCACTTTCAGTGGCACGCTAGTGTAGATGGACCTTAGTGTGGGTCAGATTTCTGCATTTCAAAAGCAGAAAATTATAACTGTAGCTGTGCCATAGTAATTTTCAGCTCAGTCATAAATAGGATAGCTGTACATATGTGCAGTAAGATCATTGTGACAGACTGGGCGTAGGTTTGTTTATAATGAGAGATTCTGTATTTTAACAATCCTGACCTCAATCCTAACTGCTTATATTGTAGGACTAATTTAAGAAAACACTAGAAAATCACAGTGAATTGGAAGCCTGGGAACACTTCAAAATTTCCACAGAGTTCCTGAACTGGTAGATTAGTGATAAGGATTTTAGCATGTGAAGCCTGATTATTCCTCCCTTTTGCTGCATAATGATGTCATATTACAGGAAGTTTCATTCCTTAATTAAGTATAAAAGCAAAGGTTGGGCCTTTTTAAAACATTCAATACTTTTGTTTTTAGAAGAATGAGTTGAATATGAAAATATTTTTGTCCTCATTACCATCAGTACTTCAGTGTCTATAAGGCTACCTTTAACTGCCCTTATGAACCATCCTAGCCACTGCTGATCATGAAAGTTAAATCCTGCTTGCATATGTTATGGCCTTTGTGGCTTAACAGCCTCATCTGAACAAGATCATTCTAGACTGAATCCTTTTCCTTCATTGCTCTGATGCATTCACTTGTTAAAAATGTATGTAACGGGAAAACATGCAACTGACCTAGTAATGCAATTGCAGTTATAGGGAAACTGGAAAAATATATAAAAAATTAAGTGTTTTCCATGACATTTAACAGGAAGCAGTGTAGGTGCTTTTCTACAGAACAATCGTGATTGTGTCATGAAGAACTTCAGCTTTTAACTCTTCTGTTCTGAGCATTAATCCTTTGTGAAGGATCATAAGTAGAGAAATGAGTTATTTGGAGGAAGTTCATAGGCAGTGTTACCCTTTATGCAGCAGAGGGAGAAAACTGTGGTAAACCCAGGGCTTCTGCACTTTTCCAAGTATTCATTTAAAATTCTCCTCAGGATGCAGCTGGAATTTTGGCTTTGATCTTCAAGGAAATTGAGGATGTTTTAAATAATACGTATACAAGTATGTGGATCTGGACCTAAAGCTGCAGTCCTGAAATATTCTCCTCTTCCTTGAACTTCATATTGTACAAAAATTTTTGGAGCCAGATAACTTTATAAAACCAGGGTATAAGGAAGAAAATTGAGACTTTGCTATTGCCCTAACTTAGATTTTATTCTTTAAGTTTAACCACTAGGGCACAGTGGTAATGTTTGCCTCCAGCTTTTTAAACATACTGAGACCTGTGTGCCATCTCTGTTTGTAACCACAGCAGAAAAATTCACAGAAAGCAATAGATTAGTACTTACTTGCTTAGGAAAATATTTACAAAACTTACTTAGAATAAAAGAGAAGGGAAGTATTTTATCCTCCAAATGTGCACAGGTCTGATTAGTTTTAGCCATGTAAACATGGCTTCATATCTCTGAAGAAAAACAAAGGGAATTTGTCTTTAGCTTTGATCTGTTGTAAAACTTTGTGGTGGAAATCTGTCCACAAAGGTCTGCTGAGTCATTGATTTACATAGATTTTGGACTTTCATTGGTTTGGACTTAAATGAGGCCAATACTTTTTGCTCTCCCTGCCTCTTCTATTATTTGTATGAGTAGGAAAAAGAAGGTTATTCTGTAAACTGAAGAAAGTGATTGAAGAGATCTGTTTCTCTGTTTTAATGACCAATTAGCCAGGTGATCCTTCACAGGATTGCTAAATAACATTATGAAAAAATCTTTATTTTTGAGAACACTTTTAAGGTGTTACGGCATTGTGAGAATAGGTATGAGATAAAGAAAAAGCCCTTGACAAATGATGTTTGTGTCAATTGCTTTCAATTAAATATAAGATCTTGGGGAATAACTAAAAGACAGAAAAGCTTATTCTAAGGTAGGTCAAACCAAGATGAAGACATGAAAAGAAAACACAGATATGACTGCATTTTAAAGTGTTTGCTCTGTATATATCCATAGAAGTACCTTGTTTAGTGAGCTCTAGCCTTTCTAATGATTGAATCAAATTTTGCATGGGTCCACAGAAATGTGTTGTCAGAGCATATATCTGTAAGAAAAGTCTGATATTTATGTCTTTCATGTTGAGAACAGTTTAAAAAGAGCTGTAGTATTTCTACTCCCTATGCATATTTCCCTGACATTACAGGTAATTTCTCTCAGTACCTATGCTTTGAGGACACTCTGCACTGAACTAATTGTTTTCAATGTCAGTCATGATCTGAGAGTGCCTCTGGGATCTGTCCTCTGAGAGGACTGAGTCTCATCTCAGCTAGGTTTTAGTACCTACTTATTATAGCTCCATATATGAACATAACATTAAACATCTCTTGGGTTTAGGCTTCTATATAACCAGCCTGGTACAGAACAGTTAATAATGCTACAGTTTTCAACAGGGCAATAGAAATCCTGCATGTCAGGATCTGTGTGCCATCCATCATCACAGCACAAGTATTCACCATGTACTAAGTGTACTCCAGGTGATGGGTTAGAAGTCAGGTTTGCTTTTCTTTTTATTTTTAATTTTGTGTATTTTTTTTAATTCTTCCTCGCCCCTAACCCCCCTCCAGTTTTCATTTGTGACACTGCAGCTGTGGATATGATAGAAAGCATTCCTTTCTAGGGTCATAGAGGAGAAGGCAGAGAATATATTCAATCTAACAGCTACTGTGAGTGTCTGGATTTGAAAGGCAGAGTGTGCTGATAATAAGTTGTAGTTCAGATCAGAAGTGAGCTTTTGAAGTTAACCTCCTGATGGTCAACACTTACTGAAATTTGTCCCAGGTTATGGAACTTTCTCAGACTCACTGAACCAAATTCCTTTGAAGATCCAAAAGTAAAAGATTTGCTCCAAGACTAACCTGGAGCAACTAACTAGTGGATATTCAATGCTTGCCACCGGATTTCACCCAATAGGGACAAACCTCCTGAAATGAGTACTGTGCGGTTCCTGGTTCTTCAGTGGCAACAACCACGTCATTCCGTGTAGGCTGCCATTGAACTACATTCTTGCTAATACAGTCAGCTGTAGAAGACCAATCCTGCTAGAATAAAGGGCACAGGAGATTATTTTTTCCTGTTTTACCCAGATGACTTGAGAGGTTTCCCCCACCAGAACTCATCTAGAGATATAGAGAAACCAAGCTGCTATTGTTTTTGTAAGCTGAAAACAAATTAGTTTTGCAGAGTGAAAGCCAGCAATGTGTTCCAGATTTGGATTAGATACTGGGTTTAAACTACTGCATTGGAAGGATAAAGCAGCACTGGACCAGGATCTCATAGGATTTCTAGATTTAGGTTAGACATTGCCATGGATCTGATGCTGGCGCTCATTCTGCTTTGAGCAGGTGCTTTTCAGTTTTCACATTGGGTTGGTATAGAAGCTTGGGGACTGAGGGGAAACATGAAAAGCTGTAGTAGTTCCAGCTAGGCTGACCAGGTTAGAAGAAAAATAATCAGTTACTCCTCTTACAAAACCAGTCTTCCATAGTTTTAGCTTTATGCCTATTCTGTATCTATAGTTGCATATTTGATTGCAGAGAAAATATGAAGCTATACTTGTTTTATACAGTTAATAGGGGTGTTTTTATCCAAGGAAAAACTGTATCTAAAACAGAAATAAATTACATAAATGAGTTTTCTACATGTTTTACTTTATCTGTATTTCATATAGAAACTGTACTTTGATCTCTTTTCAATGCTAAGAGACAATACAGCAATATTTTTTCAGACTATGGGTAGTACTCAGACTTTATGTGAAAGACCTAAATGCCATTCTTTAAGTATGTTCCCTGAAGTTTTTCAGTTATGCATCCCATGTGTTTAAAATTCAGCTCCCAAAACACACTAAAGTTTTGTTTGGTTTGGTTTGGTTTTTTCCCTTTGGAACTTGAGTCATACCTTTTCAACACAGTTTTCTGGAAATAACTGTTTGTAACAAAAAGTTTATGAACTAGGTATGTTTTAAGGTTAATAGAAGCTTGCTAACAGTTGAAGTTATCTTCTATGAGAGTAACTGTAAGATCTATTCTTTCACTCACTGTTTTCGTTGTAAATAAATAGTTTGAACCCTCTTCCACCAGCTTTGAGAAGAAAATAGTGAGATAAGATTGTTAAGAAACTGTAACTTGTCCGAGTAATCCATGAAAAGCTGAAGGATATTCTTGTCCTCTTTCCATCAGTCTCCTCTTCTTCATGGGTACTCCGACAAGTAGTCATGTCTTCATGCAAGAGAGTCTGTTTTGCTACTTTCTTGTTTAACTACATTTGAATAAAGATACAGTAGACCAAAAGTTGGAACAGTGAAAATTTAGTGCTGTAATGATAATTTGCTGTTGCAGCTTGTTGAAGTCCAAAGCATATTTATTTAGTGGAAAGAAAATGTGCAGTTGCTTTCCAAATGTGAATTATCATCTGACTTAAAATAGTCTTATAAAACATTTAATAATAGTTATTTAAATTAATAGCTCAGTGTTCTTTAAGATAACTTTCGTTTTCAAATTTCTTTTGGTAATTTTTCTTCTTTAGAGATACAGACAAGAATATGCAATTTGGAGTTGTTCTGCTGGCACGAGTGTTTTTGTTTTAATACTAAAAAATCTGCTCTTTATGCAGAGGTAATTCACTTGTGTATGTATGCATATGGTATAAATAAATGCACTATTAAATACATAAAACCCAATTTGACCTATCCAGCTGAATAAATCAAGTCCATTGAGAACTATTCAAAAAAAGACCTAAAAACTTACAGATATTTTTCCCTGGTTTTTGAAGTGGTCAGAAGTGAAATTGTCCTTCATGTAAGACCCAGTCTTACCAAAAAAATTCTGTTTCATTCTCTTAACTACTGTGTGAATAACTGGTAAAACAAAAAAAACCCCACCAGTCTCCAGGCCAACCCTCCATCCCTGCTTTACTTTCCTGTGACATTTTGTTGAATGAGTTGACAGACCTGAGCAACCTTAAAATGCACAAGTATTTTAAGCTTCTCTATATTTGATAATGATGATGCTTGATTGCTGAATGAGTGCAAGGTTATAATCATTTCCCTTGGCTTTTTTGTCATTCATAAACGGCTTGAGCTGCTCTCTGCTGGCTTATGACATTTCTGGGATCTCTCAAGTGGATTGTAACCTTGTGTGTGCTCACTGAATTCCAAGGACTGGTCCTTCTAAATGCCCTTTGATGAGATGAGCTTTTATTCCTCTGTTATTTAAAAAAGGATTTCATGCCATACAGCTTGATTCTCAAGGTCTTAAAATGCTCACAAAACAAGGTTTCTGAATTGTAAATGAAAAGTAATTTAAAACGTCCAAATCCTCTGTTTGCTGCTTAAAGATCTCATATCACTTTATATATTGAATGATAACCAAGAAAATGTGTCTTTAAAAATAATTTTGGAAGATTGGCCTACCTAAAAGATCTGAACTATTTCATTATTTGTGATAACCTCTATTTTCAAATCATACCCCATTTTGTCATCAGAGCATTTTCTACAAAAAAACAACACAAGTAAGTAAGTAAGTAAGTAAGAAAGATTGTCTGAGGACATAATTTCTTAATTGTTATTGATTTTTTAATTTTCACTTAGAAATCAATAGAGCATTAATTTTATTAATTGATGGAATTCTGCTGTATAACCCTTAGGCATTATATTCAGTACTTTCCTTAATATCATTATTACAACATACTGATTTTTGTTGTTAGCAATATGCAAGACAACATTTTTAATATAAAGATAATATGTTTTGCAATAGACAGTTCCACCAGAGAGTATATGTTACTGGATCTGTTGGTCATGAGTGCAAGTGACCTAACTGGGGGCTGCAGAGATCATGCATTCATGGAGTTTGCAGTCATGAGGGTCATAGGTGGCGTAAGAAGTAAAATTAGACCCCTGAAATGTAGGAAAGCAACTTCCAGTTTTCAGGGAGTTAGTCAGTGGGATTCCCTGGGAGACTCCTCTTGGGGACAGGGGAGTGGAACAGAGGTAGCCGATCTTTAATGTAAACTTCTGAAGAGTACAAGAGCTAGCAATCTCCAAAAAATGGAGCACGAAAGGCATGGCTGAGTAGAGGCCTCCTGGTCAAACTAAAGGGAAAGAAGCAAATACATAGACAGTGGAAACAAGGACAGGTAACTTGGGAAGAGTCTAGAGGTGAAATCCAGTTGTGTAAAGATGGGGTGAGGAAGGACAAGGCAAAACTAGAACTGAACCTGGTGAGGGACACAAAGAAAAACAAGAAGAGCTTCTAAAGTTATGATAACCATAAAAGAAAGGTCAAAGAAGGTGTACCCCCTGTGATAAACCATGCTGGAACACTGGTCACAGTGGATGAGGAAACTCAACTGAGGTACTCAACAACTTTTTGGCTCAGTCTTCAATGACAGCTTTTCTTCTCACACTTCTTGAGTAGATTGATAGCAGGATGCAGACTAGGGCAACAGAGTCCCTCCTACTGTAAGTAAAGATCAGGTTCGTGACAACCTGAGGAAGCTGAATGTACATAAGCCTGTGGGACCTGATTAGATGCATCCCAGAGTCCTGAGCGAATTGGCTGATGTAATTGCCTAGCCACTGTCCATTATATTTGAACAGTCATAGCAGTTTGGTAAAGTTCCAGATGACTGGAAAAAAGGGAAACATTATACTCATCTTTAGAAAGGGTAGAAAGGAGGACCTTGGGAACTACCAACCTATCAGCCTCACTTCTGTGCCTGGCAAGATCATGGAAGAGCTCCTCCTAGAAGTTATGTTAAGACATGGGGAAATGAGGTAATTCAGAACAGCCAGTATGGCTTCACCAAAGCCAAGTCCTTCCTGACAAATCTAGTGGCCTTCTACAACAGAGTTGGCTGCATCAGAGGACACGGCAAGGGCTACAGATGTCATTTATCTGGACTTCTGTAAAGCCTTTGACATAGTCCCCCACAACATCCATCTCTCTAAATTGGAAAGAGATGGATTTGTTCAGTGGACTGTTAGCACATCCTGGTTAATGCATCTGGACAAAAATTCCCACTGTGGCAAACTGTGGGAATGGAAGCAACAGCTCACACACGTACCATCCCAAGTTATGGGAATGGCATCTGCGCCCTGTGGATGCCTGGAACTTGAACTGTATAAAGGTGGTACCCCTAGAACCACTCTGGGATCCCCACTACTGAGAAGCCTAGGATGAAGAAGGACCAATGGGACACTGCTGGACCTATGAGACGTGACTATCATTTGCTTGATATTTCTCTCTTTCTCTCTCTTTCTCTCTCTTTGTCTCCCTCCCTTTCCCTCTTCTATTTCTATCTCTCTAACTCACATTTATTATAAAGTAAAATCTGTTTTATTGACGTTGGTGTATGGTTTTGTTTGTACCTTAATTTGGGCAGAGACGTCTCTCAATAATGTTAACAGCAGCACGGTAAACAAGTAAAGGGAGATGATTCTGCCCCTCTACTCTGCTCTGATGGGACCCCATCTGGAACACTGTATCCATCTTTAGGGTCCCCAGCACAGGAAGGACATTGACCTGTTTGAGCTAGTCCAAGGAGGACTCCAGAGGAGGGCCATCAAGATGTTTAGAGAGATGGAGCACCTCTCCTACAAGGAAAGGCTGAGAGAACTGGGGGTTTTGAGTCTGGAGAAGAGAAGGTTTTGATGTAACCCAATTGCAGCCTTCTAGTACCTGCAGGGAACCTATAAAAAACATGGAAAGAAACTTTTTACAAGGGCATGTAGTGACGGAATCAGGGGAAATGGACTTAAACTGAAAGAGTAGCTTTAGATCAGTTATTAGGAACAAAAAATTACTGTAAGGGTGGTGAGGCACTGAAACAGATTGCCCAGAGAAGTTGTGGATGCCCCATCCCTAGAAGAGTTCAAGACCAGGTTGGATGGAGCTTTGAGCCACCTGGTCTAGTGAAAGGTGTCTCTGTTCATGGCAGGGAGACTGGAACTAGATAATCTTTAAGGCCCCCTCCAACCCAGACCATTCTATGATTCTGTGAGTAATAGCAATAAAACATTTGGTTAGAGTAGTTAAAATAATGTCCTTCTGGTTTTGAAGTACTTGTTTATATCCCAGGGAGTGACATGCAATGTGATATGAAAGACTGTGTATGAAGGCAGTGTCTGTGCCCAGAAGGGAAGCTGGAAGCTGATTTCACCTTGTAAAATCCAAGGGAAATGACAAAGGGCCTCACAGGGAAAGACGGTTTGACTAGTCTGCAGAGAGAGTATGCTGTAGTAGATATAATTTGACAGCATCTTCTGCACTGTTGGAAAGTCATGGCTGTGACCCGTCCTTGATTCACAAGTGGAATACTGCTGTCTCCAGGGATTGTTGAACATGTGAACAGTGCATATCCTCCATTTCTTTCCTCTCCCCCTTTTTAGTAAGATCAGTTCCTTTATACAACATCAAATGACATATATAATCATATGATGAGGAATTTTAGTGACTTTTTTCTGCTGCCTGTCACTTTCAATTGTTCTTTTTGGTTGGCTATATGCCACTTCTTCCCAAGCAGCTTTGGATGTTAAATAGCAGTTACATTTAGCCTGTGACTTTAAGGTCGGGTTGAATAAAAACATGTGGCGGTTGCATGAGGCAAATTACTTCTGCTGAGCTAATTAAAGATCACAGATCAAATTACATCTTGTGTTAAGTGGGTATAATTTCCTTGGATTTGGCCCAGGTATGTGAGTAATGCTTCTCTGTATCTGCTTAAACATCATTGTATTTACACTGTGTATTTCACTGGTTTTTGCAGTTTTTATTTTTTAAGTTCCCTTTTCTCTTTTCAAGATATGTCCTTAGATCTTTTTTATTGCTTTGCATTTATTTTGTGTTATCTGTTTTACTATTCTATGTTGTCTGTTTGTAAAAAGCCTGTAAGTCTTGTTCTCTGTCTCTTTCCTTTTGGCCATATCTCAACCTGCAGGAGTATTTGAAGCCATTGTTCAGGAATGGACAAATCCACTGAGGAAGTAAGACTGCCTGCAAGGAAGAAACTCCTCTTGAGTACCGAAATACTCTTTCTAAAAAGGGCTTTGGATAATCATGCCTGAATACTCCGTTCATGTGTTTTCTTTGGGGCGTATATAATGAATTACTGATTTTAGTGGTCCCAGTGTATATGCAGAAGTTCTTGTTTATATACCTGTAATAATTATACTTGATATCCTTTTATTTGTGTAGGGAATTAAGAGTCATTAATGTTTACATTTGTTGGGTTTTTGGTTTTTTCTGTTTTGAAAATTTGGTTGGCAAGGCATAGGAAGTTCCTTAGTTTGGCAGAACATGGTGATCTGCACACCTTGTCACATACACTGGCTCTCAGGACCTTAGACATCTGACAGCCCTGAAAGGGTGCTAGAAGTCTGCCTCCCTGGTGAATGACACTAGAAGGCTTCAGGACTCACTCCCAACTCTATTGAAGTTACCAGTAAACTAAATTTTCCTCAAGTTGAGTCTATTTTTTCTGTGAAGGTAATTTATGAGTGATACCACTGTCTTTATCTTGAACCATTAGCATTTTTATTTAATTTTTTCTCCTGTCCTGCATTATCAGGCAAGGGGAGGGTTTAAAGAGTGGCTGGGTTGGCAGCTGTTCATGATCAACCTACCACAGGTGACAAATGCACTTTTCAATTTCTTCACTAAATTTATCCTTGTATTTTATTATTATAACTCATATTATTGATATCCTTTATCAATTTATAGCTTGTTTTTTCAGGTAGAACTTTACCATAAACTGTTTCTATAAGTGGCTAGATTTACATCGAATGCCTTTTCTGTACATCATCAGTTCTTTGGGGCTATTTAATAACAGAGAATATGTAGTGTTTCTAAAGATACCCATTATAGAAGCAAGTGCCAAGGGGCATGTTAGCTCTCTCTCTCCTCTCCCAATACAATAGTGTCATGTTACATACAAGTCCCTTCATGTCAGTTTTTTGCTTCTCGGCAGAGCCAGGTTTACTCAGACTACTTGAAATCTGTATTGCCTGACAAAGTGCCATTTGGAACAGGTCAAGCTACTTTAACAGAATCATAAATATATTTAAGACCTTTTCTGTGCTCATAAAGTATTATGTAAACAGAAACCTTGTTAGAAGAATAGTTTAAGTTTACAATTCTGGCTCTTTCTTGTTTTCTGAACAGAAACCCTAAGTCTTCAGGCTTAGAAGTCTTTGGAGGCAGAAGGGTGGAATTGCTATCCCTTTCGTTCTCTATAGGGGAAGCATTGTGTAAATAACATGGATCTTACAGAGCAGCTTGTCTAAGGAGAGCCCCTGTGTCGTAGTTGGGAATTATAATATAAATTCTCTCCCTGCCACTAACTGCCCATGACATTAGTTAACAAAAGAAGTAGTTAACTGCTACCTGATCGTTTGGGTGGGGGGCAGACTGTCTCTTTTGGGTTTGGGGACATTCCATTTTTTTAGCTCAGCTGAACACAGGCAGTGTGGGTGTGCTTTTGGAGATGGGAAGCCGGTTTTCTCCTGCTCCTGGTTGCTGCTGCTGCTGCTGCTCTTTGGCGAGCTGGTTCCTTCCCCACCCCCTACCCCCCCCGCCACCCCCTCCCCCCCCCCCCGCCCCTTGCCATGGCTGTTCTCCTGGTTCAGATGGGGGCCCTGGTCACCACTCCGGTCTCACCGCCGCCTGCAGTGTCGTGGCCTGCCTGCCCCAGCTGCAGCAGTGACCCGAGAGAGAGAAGGCACAGCTGCTTCCTGGGACACGCTGCGGCTCTACGCTTCCAGTTTTCCTTCTTCGTTTGGGACAAGAGACACAGAGGGAGAGACAGAATTCATCTGAGTTCTCACCGCTCGTCTCTGTCTCGCTGGAGAGGGGCTGGGAGCTCACCCTGCAGCCAGCCGGGGTGTGATATAGACATTACCCATAAGTATAACTTTTCTCCAGGAGGAAACCTGCTGGTTTGGGGATTGTTCTCTTTGGTTTTTTTTTCTTGTGGTGTTGGGGAAGCAGTTTGCTCTGGTCTGTTTACAGTTATATCTATACCTATATATATATGTGTGTGTGTGTGTGTGTATCTATATCAGGTAACAACAGTTATCCTTCTTATATCCATTTTCTGATTAAAGTTCCTTTTCTTAAATTTGATAAAGACTGATGTGATTATTGTGGAGGAATCCCCTCCTCCTTTTGTGGCTAAACATTTTGATTTTTCCCCTCAAAACTAAGACACCCTGTTAGCAATTCCAAATAGCTGTTTGTGCATCCACCAGTCAGGACATTGTAGATTCACATGCACATCTTAGTCTCCATGCATTGGTTGAAAGTTTTGAATCTAAGGTATTTTAAGTCAACTACACCTAAAATTTCTCTTTAGCTGTGTAAATGCACTCAATGTTAAATGAAGTTGAAGTTTGTCTATAACTGTACTCTAATTGCTGCACTCAGAAAAGCCTGGAATAAATGAAATTATTAATTCCAGGAAAAAAAAATCTTTAAACTCCACTCAAACCAAAATTAGATGATGAACCTATTAGCAGTATACTCTGGCCATGGTCTGATGAGGAGAACAGTGTGTTTTGAAAAATATGCCTCAAGCTACTGAACAGAAGTTGACTAATTTGATGACCCAACAAAAGGGACTGAATAAGGCTATCTCAGAACTGGAATATGAAACATTTGGCCACTTAATGTTACATTAAGAATTAATTCTTCATGAATATTACTTACTATGGAAGGAAAATAATGTGTGATAGGTCAAGAGAGACAAGGATTTTAAGTGTTTCCTTATATTGGCAAAAGATGCTGTGGGGTAAGCAGTTTACAAAGGCCACAGTGAAACCAAGAGACCATATCTGAAAATACTATTTTTCTCTATTCTGCAAGACATCATTAATGATTAGAAGAAAGATCCTGATATAAAAAAAGAGGATAAACAATGAAGCAGAGAAAAGTGGAATTTGCCCCCAAATTTGCAGTTCAAAAAGTCTATTTAGTATATAACTCTGTAATCTCATCTGTATATAATTTACCTTGGAGATTCTAAATATTATAGTTGTATGCTCATGGCTCTTCTAGTCTTGGCTAGATAGACTCACTTGCACAGTGTCTTGCATCCTGACATAACCATGGCCTGGAAACTGAATACAAACTTTTTCTGAGCATGTCTCCCATGTACTAACAAGATCCAGCTTTCTACAAAATGCATCAAGTGTTACTGTTTCTCTTTAAGACAGAAGGAAGACGAGCTGATTATGTTTTTTGTTGGCTTTTTGTTCTGTTTTGTTTGGTTGTTTCATTTTGTTTTTAAATAACAATTGAGAAACCAAGCAGTTTCTCCAGTTTAATTTCCCTGTCTTCACTTAAGAGAGGAGTGAAATGTAAATCTCTTCCAGAGCATATCCTGCTACCATGTTGTGGCCAGAGACGGGAAGGTCTGTGCTGTTCTCACCCTTCATCTTCTACTGTTCAGAAAATATCTTTGAGTGTATCACTGCAAAGAACGGCAGAGCATGTGGAAAGAAAAATATTTTGTAGGATTAGGATTCACCTTCAGAAGGCAATGCTGAGCTCTGGCTTTTGCTGCAAGGGGATCCTAAGGTTTGATGTAAAGGAGACAGTCACTGGGAATACTATCTTAGAGCTTGGACTTTCCTGTAAGGTATAAAATAATTGGAAAGACAGGATTTATCTTGACTTTCATCCTTGTTGGCTGGCTTCTCTAATCTCTTACCCCTATTAAGAGGTGTGTGCTGGGACAAGGCAAACTTATGTTTACCCCTCACTTCAAATCCTCTAAAAAACCAAAAAGAACATCTCTCCCTGGAAGTGAGTCACATCACTTGCTTAGCAATTTTGTCTTCGCTGACATAATGTTGAGACCTTTGTGTCATTGTATTTATTGTAATATTTTTATTAAATTGTGACTCTGACTTATAATCTCTTGTGAGCTGGATTCGTTTCTCCTGACTGTTTAACTTTGAACCAGGACAGGGACTGTTCACTAGACAGAGTCACAAGATTGGGGGTAGTTCTATTGCCCTTTTTGGGGGGCTGCCATCCAACAGTGTAAGGGAAGACCCCTCAGCAGACCTTCCAATGTGTTATTCTACTGCTGGCAAACTGTCATCACCTTATAAAGGACTCACCTTAACAATTTAAAGATAAACACTCTTTATTAATACAAATTTTGACAGATTAATAGGGTTCATGGTCATCAGTGATAGTGTCTAGCTCCAAAATGTATTTAAAACAATCTAATAATACTACAAAGGAAGCAGAAGCACAAACTCTAATACAAAACAATCTACCAACATAGTATAAAGTAAAACAACCTCTAGTCCTTAAAAACAGCAATCAGCGTGCAAAGAATGTTTCTTACCCAATAGGCATACGTAAGGGGGGAGGGAAGACAGGTTTGGCCTGTCAGTCAATCCCAGCAGTTTTGCTGGAAATCTTTCTCTGATTTCTCCCCATTTCCAGCTTACTTTTATATTATTTCTTTAGGTTCAGTGGAGCTTGAATGAATCTAGTCATAAGTGCTTAATTGGGTAGTTGTCCTTGGCATCTGTCTTTCTTAGTGGACAGACATGGCACTGTCTTTATTTAAAGTGTCACCATGTTCCTCTTCCTGCAGGAAGTTTGTGGAGAGAGGCTGCAGAACCTTAACATCACTCCCCTCAACATTTGCATCCTCCATAACAGGTTGTGTTGGGAATTAAAACTGTTGACATTTTGGTCTGTGTTTTTTCCAATGCCACCTAGGAAAAGATTTATCCTTTTCCTGCCAAGTTCTAGGGAACAAAAGCTGATAGAGTGAAGGCTTTGTCCTTGAAGGCAGAGTTTGCATAAACTAAAGTTGAGTCTCTCCTATTAGTTGACAGCTTTTGGAGCAGAGCTGAGGTGGGGACTAGAGCAAGAAGGAAGAGAGAGAGAGAGCAGCAGGGTCTGTGACCTCTTTCTGAGGGGTGGTGGACACACCTCCCTGGGTAGACATCTCTAGCAGGCTCAATAAAAGGTGAGAGGGCTCGTGCTCTTGGTGTTGGTGGTTTTTTTTTCACCCAAAAGACAGCAGGGATGCCTGCTGTCTGCCAAGGCTGAGAAGATGTAGCCCCTGCCTTCAGGGGAGTGTTCTGAGTTGATAAGACAACCTTAGGTGAGTAACTCTTTGGTGACTGGCGTGCTTATACATTTGGGCTTATTTCTTTAGTCTCCTTCCTTCTCTCTCTCCCTTCTCTTTGGGTTCCTGCTATTCTTTCACTCCTGTTTATGAAGATACTGTTTTCTGAACTCTCTGGGGTGCTCAGCCTCACTTTTCCAGAACTGTAGACCCCACCCTGTTACACAGGTGCTTATCAGTATTTGGGGAACTTTTGTGGGGCATTGTGATCATGTTCCATCTGGGAAGCAGCAGCTGAGTCTTGTCTGTAATTCTTACTCTCCTTTAACTTTTAGCCCTACCCAGTATTGCACAGTTTCACCAACCTCACCCATTCACTTCCATGCACAATAATGTTGTCATCTAAGATTACTGAGGGATAAATGAAATGGAGCTGCTTCACAAGAACATTACTGTTAGAAACTTCATTGCCTAGTTTGCTATTTACCACAGGTTAATCTGGAAGCCCAAGGTCAGGATGCAATGAATATTTTCAAGGGGAATTGTATTCTGAGTTTTGGTCCTGAGGCAATTTTTCTAATAATGACAGATGAGTAGACTTTTTATAGTTCTTTCATTTCTTCTCTGTGTTCAGAAGGTATTTTCACCTCTCAAACAGGGGCCTCTCTATAGTTCCTTATTCTCTCAAAGAGAGAGTAACACTTGGAAGATATTAAGATTTTTTTCCCCATTTAATTTAAATATAAATGAGGGTCAGAGCTCAATCATCCTCAATGTACAGCAGAAATAATGAAAAAACTACCTTGTGGAGTGTTTCCTTTTAATAGTGCTGAATTAGAACTGCTTCTGAACTGAGTAATGTTTTCTGAATATACACGAGATTCCAAGTCATTAAAGGTTCTCATAAAGAAACCTCATAAATTTGGTTCTGCTCAATGAGACCTAGCGCATATGTGAATAAAAATGTTTCTGCAAATGGAAATTGATTTTTCTTTTTCACTGATGGTTTTCTTTAGTTAATCTTTTAAGTCATTAGGAACTTATAAATGCATTCAGTTATTGTAAGACAAATAGAAGGACACTGGAAGTTATAGGAACCAATATTAAACAGCATATTCTAGTGATCCTTGACTCTTATTGTGATATCTGCGATACCTTCTGTTTTTTCTCAGGGAGAAGCTGTTATTAAGTCACCCCATTCGTAGACCAAGGGTAGCTGCAGATAGGTCACAATATTAGAATTTCCATACCAGTTCCTGTATGAAAACCTAATAATTTGTTCTGCTCTCCACTATGTCTATCTAAACTAATTTTTGAGACATTATTACAATGGACTATCCTAGAATAAGCAATTTCCTGACACATTCTGATCCTGCATAATTGCAGTTCAGTCGAAAAATTCCTGTTGACAGCAGTGATATAGGATCAAAGTTATTGTTTGATCCCATGATTTAAAAAATAAATAAACATCAGAATGAAATTAACCTGAAGAGAAGAAATTGATTTGCATTTAAACTTTGGAGAAACACTTTTCTATTAGGTTCTGAAACATTTACAATTTTGCACTAGTCTATTTATGTTTCATGCAGATCAACCCTAAATAAATGTAGATAGGGTGGACTTCAGCAAACTGATTTCTGATTCCCACCCTCCTTCTCTAAACCTTGTAATGCAGCTGCTAATTTTTGAGAGACATTTTTAATACATGTTATTTTCTTACTTTTATTGTGGCCTGCAGTGAAGTTAAAAAATAAGTATTTCCCTTCTGAAAAAATGATTACAAAGAAACAAGAAAAGAATATGGATTTCAATATTTGTGCAGTTTATCAGTGTATCAGTGCAGGATCAAATACACTGAAGTGTAGGTGGCTTTTCTTTCTTCTTTATGGTTGTGATTTTAATGTACTCAGCACCCAGCTCCACTTAAGGTCATTAAATGTGAGGGCTCTTTCTACTCCAATAGAAGCAGCAAGAGGGTGTTGGATATAGACAGCTTCGAATAGCTGTGCATTTGAACTTCTCTCTCCTCAATTATCAGCTAAACTGTACAACTAAGTATGTTTTCTGGAGTTTCAAGACAGGGTACTGCTGCAGAAAACTATGACTGTTCTGTACGTTTCTATAGCAGCTTGTGCTGTATAGGTTGAATTCTGCCTGTCATAGTTGGAGAATGAAGTTTGCTCTCTTACAGAAGATGAGTGTCTTCCAGAGCAAATTCTTTTTACCATGTCTTGTGAAAATGATGAAAGCAAGATTTGCTAAAAGGGGTTAATTTCTTTACCCATAATGATCCTTCTTTTGTGTGTTGTGTGTGTGGTTTCCTTTTAAGATGGGAAAATGTTTAATTTATGGTACTTCTCACACTGAGTCATATAGTAATATTTAACTAAAATTAAGTTCTTTCTGATAGCTACTCATGCAATAGGGCACTCTTGTCCTCCTTAAAACCCTGGGTATTATGCACTTGTGATAAGCATTACATATTTCAAAAGACTCCTAATTCTTCTTTCTAGGCTGAAGAAATCATTTTCAGTAGAATGCAACAGAAATCAGATATATTTCAGTTGTTTTTCAGATCTTATATGTGAATTATAGACCTTGATTTTTTGGTTTTGTTTTGCATTTTCAAGGTGATAGTCAAAAAGAGAAAGAAGAAAGCCAAGTTTTACAGCCAGACTCTGTAGAATTAACTGCAGATGAAAATAGGTCTTTAGGGTAATTTCTAGAAGAGCACATATAGAACCTACTTGGAATTAAATGGCTGTAGTGAGGATAGATGTTTTTAGAGCTGCCAGTGCAATAGAGAAATATGTCACTATTTATGGAAGGCTGGATGAGGACTTTAAAATTTCATGGAAGCAGTTGCATGAGGGAATTAAAAGTGGGGTTTTAGCTCTTGTAGTTGAAATGTATTGTAGCCTTTCAGGGCATGTGGGTTGGGGAAGGAGAACAGCTGACCTCAGGGCTTAGAACTGTCTGCTGCAGTGCTGACAGTGAAGGTCCTCTTGGTTGTGTCTGGTGCCCGTAGAGATTCAGTGGTCTTGGACACTTTACAGCTTCTGGCTAAGGTGGAAACAGACCCAAGGCTCTTGTTCTCAATTGTAGACTTTTGTGAACCTTATGTCAGGATTGTTGTCTGCAGAAACCTCTTGACTTTGAAATAAGTTGTGTGGCTGAGCACTAAATTGGGGTGGGAAAGGGCATTCCCAGAGTCCTCTCCATGAGATAGCAGCTTTTGTGAGCCAGTCTGATGTGGCTTGGGCCTTCCCAGGATAAACTGAGACAGACTGAAATGTCCCTAGGGAGCACGAGCAACCGGAAGAGCTGCGTTCAGGGGTTTGGTACATCAGCCAGGGTGTGGCATAGCAGGTTGCATCTGGGGGGACCTACACCATGGTTGTAGGTCTGCAGCCCAGAGAAGCACTTTACGTCTCTGCAGAATGGTGAGCACTCACTTCAGAATTAAAAATGGTGTTTCTATAGAGAAAGCCTCTGAGATGTCTGATGCTTCTTGACCAGATGGTACTGGTCAAGAAGGAGACCTCAGTACAGGTGATAAGTTTCAATGTCCAGACCCTTCCCCTGGACATAAGGTAAGTAACTTTATAAGGTGTTCAAATGTGGTTGATCCATTAATCCATTATGTCAGGTGGCCGAGTTGCACATGGGCAGGAATGACAAGGTAAGCCAGCACCTGGGCAGAATCAAAAACGACTATAAAACCCTGGGGCTGTAAATGAAAAATTTTGGTGCCCAAGTTATTGTTTCCTCCATTTTACCAGTTACACAACAGGAGGAAGCCAGAAATAGACTTTTAATGCAAATAACTTCTGACTTTATAGCTCATGTCATTGTGAGGTTGTTTGGCTTTTATGACAACAGGAAGTTCTTTGATGATGATACCCCGTTAGAAAAGGATGGGAGACATCTGTCTAGCAGAGAACAAGGCATCTTTGGAAGCAGGCTGGCCACCTTAGGAAGCTTTAAACTGAAGGACTTGGGATGTGAGTTCCAAAAGAACAATGCTCATGCCATCACTATCATCGTATCTAACTGCCTAGCCAACCAGAGCAGTGACAAATTATCATTATCTGCCTCCCAAGATGTGAACCATAAGGCCAACTACCTCAAGGCTGTGTATATGGCTATGGTGAATCCTCTTGCACATCTCCTAGGACCAGGTGTAAGACTTAGTGAGAAGGTTCTGGAGGTAATTTTACAAGAAATGAAATATCCTTCAGAAAATTGAATTAAAACTACATAGAAGAGAGCAGCCCTAGCAGGCTTTGTTTGCTGCTCCTTCAGCTTATCAGCAGGTGACTCAGAGGGCAGTTGGAGGCGGGGCTTGCTGATTAGCAGGGGAGTGAGAGGGCTTTAAAAACATCTCTAGGGAGCGCAAGCGACCTGGAGCGCGGCGAACAGGGGCGGGCAAACAGGGGCGGGCAAACAGGGGCGTGGCACGTCAGTGAGGGCGTGGCACTGCAGTTTGCATGGCAGTTCGCACAGGCAGGGTAAACAGGCAGGGCAGAAGCCCAGGTATTTCTGCAGCCTTTTCCTTTTTTTTTTTTTTTTTTTGGTTTGTTTTTTGTTTCTGTTTTGTTTTTGTTTTGTTTTTTTTTGTTTGTTGTTTTCTTTTTTTCTCTGTTTGTTTGTTTGTCTCTTTCTACCTTTCCCCACAGCTCAAGGCAGTCATGCCTCCTAAAAAAATGAAAGCT
The DNA here is from genome assembly GCA_021164005.1 of Willisornis vidua nigrigula. NCBI lineage: Eukaryota > Metazoa > Chordata > Aves > Passeriformes > Thamnophilidae > Willisornis > Willisornis vidua. Next base: position 21,045,382 of record JAJPCS010000060.1, on the reverse strand, counting down.
GTTGCTCCTGTTACCAGTAGAGGGGTCTCAGTACAGACAGAACCCTCTAAAAAGGATGCAGCCACTCAGGCCTCTGGCTGCATAGACTGTCTGAGCCTGGACCTACTACCGGAGGACAGTATGAAAAGCGCCTGCATACGATGTGAGCAGGTGAACGATTTGCTGGGTCTGGTGGCAGAGCTAAAGGAAGAGGTCGATAGGCTCAGAAACATAAGGGAGAGTGAAAGGGAAATTGACTGATGGAGTCACACCCTTTCCACTCCTAAGGAAGCCCAGCAGGAGGTGGTGAAGCCCAGCCCCTCCTGCCATCAGGCAGAAGGAACAGACCATAGGGATGGGGATGAATGGAAACAGGTGCCTGGTCATAGAGGCAAAAACACCCCCTCTCGACCCCTTTCACCTGCCAGGGTGCCCTTAAAAAACAGGTATATGGCCCTGGACTCGGACAGTCTGTTGGAGGACAGTCAGGAGGAGGATCTATCTACCAGATCTTCTGGTTACCCCCAGTCTACCGGACGGGTTACGACTACAAGTAAGAGGAAAAAGAGAAGGGTTGTTGTAATCGGTGACTCCCTTCTGAGGGGAACTGAGGGCCCTATATGTCGGCCAGACCCGTCCCACAGGGAAGTTTGCTGCCTTCCCGGGGCCAGGGTGAGGGATATTACCAAAAGGCTTCCTAAACTTATCCAACCCTCAGACTATTACCCACTGTTGGTTGTCCAGGTTGGAAGTGATGACATTAATAAAAGGAGTACCAGAGTAATTAAAAAAGATTTCAAGGCACTGACCCGATCTCTTCAGGGGACAGGAGCACAGGTAGTAATTGCCTCAGTTCCTGTGCTAGCTGGGATGAATGAGGAGACGTTTAGGAAAGCCCAGCTTACCAATAGGTGGCTTAGGGGATGGTGCTATCATCAAAATTTTGGGTTTTTTGATCATGGCGCAAACTCTGTGTTGCCCAGTCTTGTCAAAGCAGATGGGCTTCATTTAACTAGGAAGGGCAAAAAACTGTAGCCCATAAGTTGGCAGGGTTAGTTAAGAGGGCTTTAAACTAGGTTTGAAGGGGGAAGGAACGGCAACTGGGCTCTCCAGAGATAGGCCTAAAGGCGTAGAGCCCGAGTTGAGAATGAAATCAATGGCCCAGCTGAAGTGCATGTACACCAATGCACGCAGTATGGGAAACAAACAAGAGGAGCTGGAAGCCATAGTGCAACAGGAAAACTATGACATAGTTGCTGTCACAGAAACGTGGTGGGATGAATTGAATGACTGGAGTGCTGCTATGGGGGGTTACAAGCTCTTCAGAAAAGACAGGCAGGGAAGGAGAGGTGGAGGGGTGGCTTTATATGTTAGAAAGTCTCTTGACTCTGTTGAAGTTCAGGTCAGCAGTGACAAAGTTGAGTGCCTGTGGGCCAGAATCAGGGGCAAGGCCAACAAGGCTGACACCCTTGTGGGTGTCTGTTACAGACCGCCCAACCAGGATGATGAAGGGGATGAATTGTTCTACAAGCAGCTGGCAGATGTCTCAAAATCTCCAGCCCTTGTTCTTGTAGGTGACTTTAACCTGCCAGATATCTGCTGGGAGCTTCATACTGCAGAGAAGAGGCAGTCAAGGAGGTTCCTGGAGTGTATAGAGGACAATTTCCTTCATCAACTGGTAAATGAGCCTACCAGGGGGAAGGCCCTGCTAGACCTACTGTTTACAAACAGAGAGGGGCTGGTGGATGATGTAGTGGTTGGAGGCTGCCTGGGGCATAGTGACCATGAAATAATAGAATTTTCAGTCCTCAGGGATGTAAGGAGAGCCACCATTAAAACCTCTACTTTGGACTTCCGGAGAGCAGATTTTGGCCTATTCAAAAAACTGATTCAGAGCATACCCTGGGAAACAACCCTTAAAGGCAAGGGGGTCCAGGAGAGATGGACATGTTTTAAGAGGGAGATTTTGAATGCACAGCAACAGGCTGTCCCAGTGTGCCGAAAGGCCAGCCGGAGGGGAAGATGGCCAGCTTGGTTAAATAGGGAGATTCTGCAAGAAATCAGGGATAAAAAGAAAGTTTACAGACTATGGAAAAAAGGGCAGGCTACTTATGAAGAATTTACAGATAGAGCTAGGTCATGCAGGAAAAAAATTAGGGAAAGAAAAGCGGAATTTGAAGTTAATTTGGCTATTTCAGTTAGGGATAACAAAAAGTCCTTTTATAAATACATTAATAACAAAAGGAGGGGCAAGGAAAGCCTCCATTCTCTGTTGGACTTGGAGGGAAACATAGTTAAGGAAGACGAGGAGAAGGCTGAGGTACTTAATACCTACTTTGCCTCAGTTTTCACCAGTAAGACAGGTGGCCCTCAAGACAACTGGCCTCAGGAGATGGTGGACAGGGAGAGGGAGCTGAATACCCCTCCTGTATTCCAGGAGGATATAGTGACCGACTTACTGAGCCAGCTGGATGCTAACAAGTCCATGGGACCAGATGGGATCCATCCCAGGGTGATGAAGGAGCTGGCAGAAGAGCTTGCCAAACCGCTCTCCATCATCTTCCAACAGTCCTGGCTCTCTGGGGAGGTCCCAGATGATTGGAGGTTGGCGAATGTCACCCCAATCCACAAAAAGGGCTGCAAGCAGGACCCTGGTAACTACAGGCCTGTCAGCCTGACCTCTGTGCCTGGCAGGGTTATGGAGCAGTTCATCCTGAGTGCAAGCACACAGCACCTTCAGGGTGGACAAGGGATTAGACCCAGCCAGCATGGGTTTAGGAGGGGCAGGTCCTGTCTGACCAACCTGATCTCTTTTTACGATCACGTGACCCACCTGGTGGATGAGGGGAAGGCTGTGGATGTGGTCTATCTGGACTTCAGCAAGGCCTTTGATACTGTCTCCCATAATATACTCCTGGAAAAGCTGGTAGCCCATGGCCTGGACAAGTGTACCCTCTCCTGGATTAAGAGCTGGCTGGAGGGTCGGGCCCAGAGAGTGCTGGTGAACGGAGCTGCATCCAGCTGGCGGCCGGTGACTAGTGGTGTTCCCCAGGGGTCTGTATTGGGTCCAGTCCTGTTTAACATCTTTATTGATGATTTAGATGAGGGGATTGAGTCCATCATCAGCAAATTTGCTGATGACACAAAGTTGGGAGGGAGTGTTGACCTGCTGGAAGGCAGGAGGGCTCTGCAGAGGGATCTGGATAGACTTGAGAGATGGGCTGATTCCAATGGGATGAAGTTCAATAAGGCCAAGTGCCGGGTCCTGCACTTTGGCCACAACAACCCCCTGCAGTGCTACAGGCTGGGCACAGAGTGGCTGGAGAGCAGCCAGGCAGAAAGGGACCTTGGAGTACTAATTGACAGGAAGCTCAACATGAGTCAACAGTGTGCCCAGGTGGCCAAGAAGGCCAATGGGATCCTGTCCTGTATCAAAAATAGCGTGGCCAGCAGGACCAGGGAAGTGATCCTTCCCCTGTACTCTGCATTGGTGAGGCCACACCTTGAGTACTGTGTTCAGTTCTGGGCCCCTCAGTTCAGAAAGGATATTGAGGTGCTGGAGCGAGTCCAGAGAAGAGCAACAAGGCTGGTGAAGGGACTGGAGCACAAGTCCTATGGGGAGAGGCTGAGGGAGCTGGGGTTGTTTAGCCTGGAGAAGAGGAGGTTCAGAGGTGACCTCATCACTGTCTAGAACTACCTGAAGGGAAGTTCTAGCCAGGTGGGGGTTGGTCTCTTCTCCCAGGCACTCAGCAATAGGACAAGGGGCCAGGGGCTTAAGCTCTGCCAGGGGAAATTTAAGTTGGATATCAGAAAAAAATTCTTTACAGAGAGAGTAATCAGGCATTGGAATGGGCTGCCCAGAGAGGTGGTGGATTCCCCATCCCTGGAGGTTTTTAAACACAGACTGGACGTGGCGCTGGGTGCCATGATCTAGTAAATGGACTGGAGTTGGACCAAGGGTTGGACTTGATGATCTTGGAGGTCTTTTCCAACCCAATCGATTCTACGATTCTATGATTCTATATAGGCTGTTGCCAGCTATATGTCTTATGTTAAGTGGTAATGTTGTATTGCCACTTTAGCTTCTATTATTTCTTTGATATTGTAGAGGTGAACACAGCTCAGACCTACAATGTTGATTTATGAAAGAACTCTTTGCTCATGAAAACTCTCAGGCTCATGTAAAAAAGTTTTTTAATTCAACAATAGATGTTTATAAACCTTTTGTTGCCAATCTTCTGTCTTTCAAGTCAATAACATTGCAGTTATAGAAAATAGCACTTGAAATGAGATTGGGTTTGAGGGGTTTTTTTTAATATTTTGTTGTTGTTGCCAAGCATTGGGATCTCCTAGGCAGCGCTTTTTAAATCTTCAGACTATTGCAGATCTTACTGAATAGTGCTAATTGTCTGTGTTAATATTTAAAGGAGAAAGCAATTAAGGGCCCTGCTTCTTAGTAATTGTTAAAAGAATGAAAGTTACTGCTCAAAGCACAGAGATGGTACACTGTTAGGCTTTTGCTCATTACATGAGAATTTCCATTACGACACACTGAAAATATGAGGGCTGTGCTCTTGACTCTTGACTGCATTGCAAATGTGGCAAAAACAATCACTTGCTAGACAGTTGCTAGAAGAAAAGAAAGGGAGGAGTTCCTTTAAAGTTATTAGACTTTAACCAACAGGTAAATTTTGAAGCTGAACAGCTACTGTCCCTTTTTCTTTTGATCAGGAAAACATGGCTTGGTTTAGGTTCTCTGTAAACAGGATTATAGAGACTCAATACCTCACTCAATACTTTCTAACTTTGTTTTCTTATATTGGCTAAATTCTGTACTAGTTCAGTAGCAGGGCCTTGAGGCAATGTGGTTAAATACATACTTTTCATTTTCATTGAGGCTTAGTAGTTTTCTTTACTAGGGGAAAACCTTATGTTTTTGAAACAGGAAAGCTTTGCCCACAGGAGCTGTTGGGATTCATAGACCATAAAGGAAATAGTTCTGAACTAATCTGTCTCTGTTTTCTTCCATTGCTTCACTTGTCTAATATGTTCTTCCCCAGCTATTGGGGCTCTGTTCTCTACAAGTCAAGCAATTGATACAGGTCACTTGGTCAGCTTTGTGTTTGCAGAAGTAAAACTTAAGACTGAAATGGGGATGGAGTTTTTCAACACTGGGAAAGAAACTCAGACCATCTATGCGTGTTACTGAAAATCAGAATAATTGTTGGAGCAGCATCTGTGATGTGTGCTGCTGTGTTCTAGACACAGATATCAAGACAGATCAGTCTGGCTGTGCTTATAGCTTTGAAGAAAAAGTGGTATTTTGCTCTAGAGTTTTAGTTTTATTGGGTGAATATGATCAGCCTAAACTACTAACAGATATTTAATTCATCTAAGCACAAAATATTCAATGTCAAAAAGCAGAGAAAAAATACTTGTTCTCAGTAATCTCTCTGTCAAGGACTGTCATTAGGATGGATCCACAGTATGAATATTAGTGTGAGTGGATCGGGTGAGTATAAGTAAGCAAATGCTGAACATATTTGACTCTAAGAGATTCAAGATTTGAGGATTGTTTGAGATACAGAGCTAAACTTAAAAAATGTTCTGTCAAGAACTAAAAAAACCAGGACACTTACTATTGTCAAATCAGGGATAGAGTTTCATGTCTAGAATTTTAAAACTTGTGTTACTTTTAGATATTTTGCCTCGTTATGTTTCTCATCTACCTCCAAAATTCTATGCAATTAAAAAAAACCAAAACGACTTTCCCATTTCCACATCAGATATGTTAAAATCAGTGAGGCATTTGAGTGGAACCATAGAGAAGCTTGGTAGAAAGAATTTAATTCAGAACACAATGCAGTACATTTTCATATATACCCTATACCAGTTATACAACTTTATGTTCTGTTCACTTTGGGAGTCAAATACCATCCTGACACATTCAATGATATTTCAATCACGTAACCCCAAGAGATAGTAAATCAATTGAAACTTGTATTAATTTATTACTTAGGTTTATTTTCTTTATGGAACAACGGATTTGCTTTATTCCTCCCACTCTCCCCTCCATATTTCAGTGATGATAAAAGACTAGTAATAGATTGTGATTTCCTTTATTCTGCTACTCACGTCGTTGGCTGTAATAGAAACCATTAATTTTGCATTTGCAAAATTTAATTTTTTTTTTTAAACTGTCAGTGCTAATGGGGCAGTCAGAATCTAACCACAAACCTGGAATATAATACTACTTTAGGCTGTTCTCTAGTAAAAGAGGTAAGGAAATGTAAGAAAAAAAATGATAAAAGTTGAAACTAACAATATAATCACCTAGATATACATCGTGTTCAGTAATTAGGCCTTGTTTGAATCTGATTTGTGTAATCCAAAACTAATTCTAGTCTGAAATCCAGTCTGAAATCCAACCAGATCCAATTTGGTGCTTCTGTTTCTTTCCTGTGAGTGTTCTGATACTGGACATAATGCTCTGCTTTTCTTTTAACATGGCAACATGGCCAAGATTTAATGAATGAATACAGCTTTTTTACTACCTACACTGCTAGAACTTTAATGTTCTGTATTAAAATCCTGAAATATATCTATGGAAAGTTTGAACACGGTTTTCTATCTCCAAAACATTTATTACTAATAAGGGACTCTTACTTGCAACATAGAGTCTTTGTTTAGTAATAAAACATGTATGAACAGATGCTCATGTCCTTGCAGAGGTGTGGCACCAGACAGGTGCCAAAGTTGGATAAAGTGTGGCTAGTGATAAATTATTTTATTTTAAGGGCTTTATTTGGAGTAGTATATTTTGTAGGAACATGTCTGTAGGCTGCATAATGAGAACAATCAGATAAGCAAAAGATCAAGTTCAGTATTTCACATATTTTTTGCTTATTCTCTTCATGTCCTGTTGAAAATTGTTTCGAAGGAAGGAAGTCATACTGTAGTCAATGAAACCTTTTTATTGCCCTTTGTGGAAGAAGTTTGACCCATTACAGCCTATAACTGTTAATGTCCATCCTGCCCAGATAAATACTTCATTCTACTCTTGAAATTAAAGAAAAACTATGCCTGTTGAGCACCTCTCTTTTCAATCATTTAAATTATGTGAAAGTCTCTCCTCTTGAAAATCCCTTGGTGATAAATTGAATACAGTTAAAATATTGCAATTACCACTCAAATCGACCAGTTTACTAAAGTTCTAATAAGATGGGATTTTTAATTTTTTGTTAATGTCCAATGTACTTCAATGTTTTTTTCTTCCCTTCCTGTAGCAAGAACACTTGCTATGTGTATCTTCTGACACTAACCAAACTGGGTGCTAATGCAATTACACATTGTAACAAAGCTGAAAGAACTTATTTCAATTCTTTTTTTTTTTTCCCAGTTCAAAGATATGTGTTTGTCTTCCTCCTAGTTGTGGCTTCTCATGGTTCATATGTAGAAAATACGAAAGACTCTTGGTAGATTCCCTTCTGCCGTAATACCACAGATGTGATGCTGCTTTTATAGCTTTGCTAAATTAAATTTAATGAAAATCAATAAAGTAACAGTGCTGTAAAACTGACATAAGTGATGAGGCTCAACATGTTCTCTGAAAAACCCTTTTCTGAAAAGGATAAAACAGAAGCATAACATTTGGGCTATTGACTAACATTTGCAAAGTTAGATTTATTTGCCAATCCTTACCTGTGACTTTCAAGCAAGTTTGAAATGTCATAACAATTATATAATATATTTTGTAAAGGTGATTTTTCACTATGACACTGGGATGACAAAGTATTACAAAATTAATTCTTTTGCTCTCCCCTCCCCAAAAAGAAAAAACAAAACCCAGAACTGTTAGAGAACCATTGATAAGTGGATAAACACAGACTTAGTTTTGAATGAGTTTTTGTGGATTTGGAGCCATAAATGGACTTATTTATGGGTTAATTAAGAATTTTAACTCAAAAATACTGCTATATGGAAGAATTAATTTGTTACGAAGACCAGGAGGGAGGGGAAGAGGGGAGAAACACAGGATGACCAGCCCCAAAGAAAAACAGTAAAATGTCTTCTGCTATTCATTCTACTTTCCTAATGTACAAATGTTAGGACAGGGCTAGTGTTTCAGTGACGGATTTTCAATAGCATCAGCTTTTTTTGTTCCTGTCCATAATGCCCTGTGTTATTCCACAAAATAATGTTTATTGAGTTTTCTTGGTTATTACTACTGACACTCTGAAGTTTTGAGAAATTAGCTTCTATTAATAGAGACTTTAAAAATAAAATACTATCACTTTCTGAACTAAGTATCCCTGGAGAATTCTTAAGTTACAGTTGACTGTGTGTACTATATGTCTGATCCAGAGATGTAAATTCTGTGGTTGTTTAGAATGAAAGTAGACATGAGGTTCCCTATGGATGGGTCCCTTCCAACTTTGGATACTCCATGATTCTATGGTCATTTTGGCATGGTGTTGCCTTTAGCATAAGTGGTCAAATGACTTCTTGTGACGCTAAAGTAAGAAACTGCAGAGTGGTAACCATGTAGTATTGTGAGAGACTGCAATGTTAAAGGTTAATGAATCAAACAATGATCCATTTGCTAAAGCAAAGGGTGCTTTATTAAGGCCAGATTTGTACCCCCTCAACCAAAGGGGAGGAAGGGAGTTGTTAGTGTGTGGTGGTTAAACCTCTGATCTGCAGAAAAACAGCCCAGGTGCAGAGGGGGTGCGCACCCACCAGGATAACCAGAACAAGTCGGCCTTTGTTTAGATAAACCACTTGAGCCCTGCAACTTATTGTGACCCTGATAACCTGTGACTGATGCCTTAAACAAGCTGTTTTCTGGCCAGACAAGGGAAAAGACCTATAAGAAAGAGATCCTGGGAAGGTGAGGTGATGACTTCTATCATGTCAATTCCCTCTAATAGAGCACAACTGGCTCAAACACACAAGTGTGAGAAGCAGGGTCAAACAGTGGTCATGTCATTAGAAGAGGCCATAAACCACCAAAGACCCACAAAGTGCAGCCAAACTCATTTCTGAGGCTCTCCACCGAAGGACTACACATCTTCAGTGTTGCATTGGACAGTGTAAAACTCCACCTCCAGGGGAGGTACCCTGTGTGTTCCCACCTAAACCTAAGCATGTATTAACCTACTGAACTTGTGTTTTGTGCACTTGCCCCACCTCTGACAGATCAAGAATGTGACCATCACTTCAATTAAGGGACATCTGAATTGCAAAAATCAAGTCCTGTTGCTGGATTCACAGGTGATGATATATTTGCTATATGCTCATTCTTTCTTTTGCTTTGCCTTCTTAAGGGATATTTTTATACTTTTATATGATTGTATTTCCATAGATAATAACCAAAATGGCTACCATTGCAATCAAATTGTTCTGCCATATATATACACCAGTCATTCAATATTGTTTCTCTAATCTGCCCCAAGAGATCTGTTAACCAGAACCTCAGTTACCCCACCTCAGTGGCAGGTTGTAACAAGTATGTGTCAAGGTGCAGCCCTAGCCAAATGCACCCTCCCCCTGCTGGGAGAAGGGAGAGAATTGAGTGTCAAATTGGGAACACTTGTGGGCTGAGATAACGATAGGACAATAGGAAAGCAAAACAAAGCATTCATTCAGCACTTTCTGTAGACAGGCATGATGGCTCACTCTGAACACCTCCCACTGAACTTCTCCCCCTTCTTCTTCCTCCAGATTTATATACTGAGTATGATGCCGTAGGGTATGGAATGTACCTTCAGTCAGTTGAGGTCAGCTGTCCTGCATGTGTTCCCTCCCATCTTCTTGTGTAACCCCAGTGAGGAATAGAAAACACTTTGACTCTGTAAGCATTGCTCAGCAATCAGGAGAACATCCCTGAATTATCAACACTTGTCCCAGTACAAATGCAAAACACAACCACTGCATCTGCTATGAAGGAAATTAACTCTATCCCAGCCAAAACCAGAACAGTATGTAACATGAAGTCTAGAAAGATATGTAAGTAAAACCACTGAGTTTGTGTACATTCTAAAGCAGGTAACGTTTCTCCCCTTAGGAAGAAAGGTGCCTAGAAATAAATTCGGCTGTATAAAGTTTCACAACTGGGAGAGGTGAGGCGGTTGACCTATGTCATATATTTTTTCTAGTAAAAATGAAACTAGACAAGAAGAAGTGCTTTTAGAATAAACACTAGCTGAAGTTCAAGTGGGTGCATAAGCATGCTGCAGAACTGGGACCTGGGAAATTAAAGGAGGAATGAGAATGGCAACCATTAAGCAACCCAGGCACAGCTTTGGAGAGTTCTGGTTTGGGCTTTGTAATTGACAAGTAGACAAGGACTATGAGGATTTATAGTACTTAGGAGGGTGGGAGGGATGCAGGTCTGTGCAAATGAAGAAATCCTTAGATGAAGGGTGCCAGGGAGGAATAAAGAGTGAGGGTATAGATAGGTGGGGGGGCATTAAAAAGGCTGGTAGCATATAAACAATTGCTAGTCCCTATACCTGTCTGACCTGTGCTGGTCACTGCAGTCTGTCCTATTTTATTAAACCCTCTCTGATCTATGTGGAATACTGCTTTACCCTGTCAGGGAGCAGGGTAATGACTCACTGCAAGCTCTGGTGGGATGGACACAGGTGGATTTGGGGCCAGTACGTACAGTCAGACTGGGATGAATGTGCACCTGGGCTTCTCCTGCTCAACTAGAGCAGGTGTCAGCCACCAGTGTGGGACTATGGGATGTAAGATGTGGATGGCAGTTACTGGATGGGCTGGGATGTTCATGGTTTTCTCCTGTCCTGGTGTGCATGGGGGTTTGTGTGTTGGCAATTTGGTAGCAAATGAAAGATTGGACTATCTGGTGAGTAAAAGGCCTTATGTTGGGGTAGGTGTATCTCCAGTGACATGTAACTGTCAGGTGCTTGTGTTTGATAGCAAATATCAAGCTAGGATACCTGGCAGGTGGAGACTAGCCGAGGTCAGTATGCAGGCAGGAGTGTTGAATAGGAAGACTGTTTCTGCTGATGTTCAGGGGACCTCAGACTGTACTTGTGGATCTAAGGAGTACGACAATATATGCTTTCCCAAGATGAACTTCACTCCTAACCAGCTGGAAAGGGGGAAGAGGATTTGGCTCTCTATGCTGTGTTTATGTGAGTCCTGGCAATGCTATATGTGGATGCTATTAAAAAGGGAGTCCCATCCTGCAGCATTCTGTAGTTGGTTGCATCACTTGCTGTCCTCTGTGTGTGCCTCATCACACACTGAGCACCTGTGTTGGCGGAACTTGCAAATGGGAAAGCAGCAGATGCACCCATTGGCATGAGATGGAAAAACTGATCCCTGAGTCTACTGAGCTGGGCTGCAGTGGCTGGAAAGGAGCAATCACAGAGACAGTAGCATTAGACATCCGATAAAGGACACCTGAGCAATCCCTTACTCCCAGTTAACAACTGGGAAAAAAAAGAAAATTGAGTTGTAGCTGAAACTGGCAATTTAACCTTTTCAGTATTTTAAAACTAGGGCAGTCCCATGGTGTAAAGGAGAGCACGTTGGACTCTGAATCCCAAGGACCTGAGTTCACGTCTCAGTTGGGGACCATCCCCTGGCAGTTCAATGCCTCCCTGCCATTTAATCCGGTCAGATCTCAGATGCTCAACAGGGTCAGCCCCCCGTTAGTACCAGGTGCTGTGACAGTCCCAAGGACTTCATTGTCACTGTCCAAGCTCGCTGGGCCATGGCAAATGGACCTCAGGACTTAAACAGTGGGGCCAGTTCTGCGCATGCTGTGCCTCACCTAAAAAATCCACTGCACAGGCTGGAAGGGCACACCCATGTGGGGAGAGCCCTTCCCAATCTTCATTTGTGAAGTCTGGCCATACATTTTTAAACTGCTAAGAAATAAATGTTTTAAGGCTTCTTTACAGAAGAAAGTACTAAGTACTTGTATTCAGTTTTATTTAGGTAAAGACATTTAAAATATGTTATGTAACGACAATTGAGATTTAAGTAAATGAATCAAGAAAATCCTTTGTTCAAAGTTCAAGGGAGTCTTTGCTGTGGTTGAGAACTACTCAGTTTATGTATGCTACAGTAAAACCCAGCATGGCTACTGGCACAATCTGATACCCTAGCAGCACCCATTGAAGAGAAACGGGAGTAAATTTCAAAATTAAATATGAAGGAAGAATAAAAGATTGATGAAAATAGACTACTGAATTGTCTAGTTATAACATCAAGGGTGTCAGGTCAAAAGGATCTATGTTTCTCACTGTTTTAAAGTAAAGCAGACAGGAGAGGGAAGAAAATTCTTTGGTTATGGAATTAAAAACAGGTTAAATTCATAGTTTGTATTTTGGGTTGCATTAAAGAAAATAAGTCTCAAAAAAAATCCAACAGGTGCTTAAAGAAAAATAAAAATATTCAGGTTTTACAGATTTTCTCAGCACTAGTTTCATAGTCTTTAGTGTACATTGAATACAATCCTTTTTCAATTTATTACTAATGGAAACTTGATTTATTCTTTCCATATCAGTAAATTCTAACATTCTTCAATGCTGGTGCAGCATTCTATATTCCTTGCCAACGTCTAATAATTTTTTCATGATGCAGCTTGGGAGCAAGATGTCTGGATTAAGCAAAGTACAACGGCAATTATGAGCAGAGTGACTGCTGCAGTTTGAGTGCCCTTGCATGGATGACACCACTGAGAAACAGGAAACAAAGTACTAGTGACAGAAAAAATAGAAGCTTGTACCATGATGAACTTGATGGATACTAGATTAGAGTTTGAAGCTAATATTTCAAATGGAAGAATAGGTCAAGACAGATAAATTGTTTTTTGAAGTGACAGGGGTGTTCCTTTCCAAAATTGACCGGAGCATGCATATTCCTATATAAAGGCATTTGGATGCCAAAGGGAGGGGTAAATGTTCCTGCTATTCACATGGTTAATTCACAGTTATTCTTTAATGTGAAAAGGGAAGAAACAGAGGAAAGTAAATGTGAAAAGCTGCAAGGAGTCTTCAGGCATTCAAATTAATGCATTAAAGTGTTTCATTGTGTCATCTTGGAATTATGAATCATAAAGGTCATTATGTTCTGGGGGTTTGTGACCTATTTACATCTAAAAAAATGGCTTCCAGGACAGCAAACTGATTACAAAAATGAATATACTGTATCAATTATTTTGTTTCCACACTGACTTGGACAACTACCATATTTTCTCTTAATACTTTTCACTTATTGTATCAATCAGTTGTCTTAATTATGGGTAGTTTCTCTTTTTTTTCCTGAAAACCTTAACTGATTCATCTTTGTGTGAAAGAGTCTCAAAATATTTTGGACTGGAAGTATGCATAATCACTGGTAGCAAGTTTCTTACCTGCCACCCACCACCTGAGTCCTAGTGCAGTATTTTGTTAAAACTTCCAAAAGCTGCTGCAGAAGCTGTCAAAAAAGATGCATTATGTTGAATGTAAGAAATAGCATTTTTTCCCCTTCTGCTTATTGTCAGATAGCAGTTCAGGCTAGAGAGAAACAAACTCCTACTGAACTGCTCTTGAGTTGATATTCATGTACCACTTTACAAGCTCTCTGGCTTTGTTTGTGAAGAAATACGTAAAACTCTGGTTTAAAAACAGAAGGTTGAAGTCTCACTGCTCTACTGAAAAAGGTTGAATGCTGTCAGTAGAGAATATTATTCACCTAAATGCACCTGCCTTAATCTCTTTGGACTTAATTTCTATTTTTTGAAAAAAGAATTTTCCCCTGTTTTGTGTAAGATTTTGTTTTCTCACATGCAGCACAAATGAGACTGTGTTCACTGTGACCCAGAGGTTTCTTCTTCAGTGACTGTTTTCCAAAGGATGGACCCACTCTTCTGATAGCTTTGCTTTATTTAGCATATTTTATTCTATATGTACAAAGTTAAATTTACCGACTTTATAAAAACACTATATAAAATGGGTTCCTCTTAGAGGGCTTTATTTACTGTTACCTTCATTCTGATTTCTGTTGCTTAATAATGTCATGATTATCTGCATTCTGTGAGTTTTATATACAAGAGCTATATAATATAATTGTTTTATAATTATGTAGTAAACTTCATGAATGGTGAAAATAATAAAAGCAGGCTCTTTAATGGTTTTCTTTTATTTTTTTCTTTTTTGAGATCAGACTTTTCATGAGTTAGGGTGTTTTGATATTGTATAGTAATTTTTTTAAAAAATGAGATTACTTTGTGGCACTAAGTCAAACGTTATGTCTAGGTATACATTTCAATAAGAAAGCTGTATTTAATTACCTAGGCACAAGCTTGGGCTATAGCACATCAATACAGACTCACTTAGTGAAGACTTACAACACAGAATAGTTTTCTACTTGCTCAATTTTCAAGTTGGCTGATATTGTTTATACTTCCAATGAACTAAATCCACTTCTTTGATGGAAGTGAGTTTTGCTTGTTATTTCAACTGCTCTGCTACTGAAATATCCCAGAGTTATTAGATTTATCCAAAACATACTTTGGCAAGGTGTCCTCAGTGACCTCCCTTTTTAGGATAGTTGAATACTGACTATATAATGCATTTCTTCTCATTAATGAAAATTTCCAGTGCCTTAAGCGTCAGGTCTGTGTCACCACCTACTTCGGCTGGTGACACAGATTTGAAGAGTTTTAACCACAAGCAACTTAAACTTATGTAGCTTGTTCTTCTGCCTCCAAGCATGAATACTTTTTCCTATGTCATTCTGATAAATATTTATCAAGCCTTTTATTAAAGACCTTTAAATAGACAGCTTACATGACCTCTCCAGGCAATCTGTTCTTGTGCTTCACTCTCTTTACTTCAAAGATTTTCTTAATTTATACCTTGAATCTTTTATGCTTTAATGTGAACCCATTCTTTCCTATCATCACAGGTAAAGAAAACAGATTAGTCCCTCCTTTGAAGAAGCCATTTATTTATTTAAACCATATCTATATTGTCCCTTCTACCTTTAAGATAAACTAGATAAATTTAATAATTTCAGATATGTTTCTGTAGACCTATGGCTATTCATTTGCTTCTCTTCTTGACGTCTTCTGTTAGTACACATTCTCACTGAAGTTCAGCATCCAAATCTGGATAAGAGATTCCAGCTGAGATTTGTCTTGGTCTTATGGCCCTTTCTCCATGATTGTCATAAGCATGTGGAACTCTAAGTATAATTGAGGAATCTCACAAAGCAAAGCTAATGGAGGAACTTACTCAGCTGTCCTATTCTTTCCTACTCCATTCCCATTCTGTTAATTGGAATCTACAGTTTATAACAACTAGTCTTTCTATTGATCCAACAAGCCTAGTTAGATGAATCTGTTTCCTCAAGGTCAGCTTTTGATGCTGGTGAATCAAGAGCTAAGACAAAAAGGTTTTTTTCTGTGACTTAACTTTATTCTGAGGAGCAGCTCCTTGCCCTGTCTTTTCCTAAACTGTACCTAAATGCTTATGCTCAGCCTGTATATGTGCCCTCAAAAATTTGACTTTTGGCATTTCTTGTATGTTTTCTTCTTATGTTTGGAGGTGGTAAAGAACCCTTTATCAGTCATATTGATATTTTGATATGTTTCTTAGCTTCCATAAAAGAATTATTTGCTTGAAATATCTACTTGAAGATAGTTTATGATGTTGCTTCTTCTTTGTTTCCTAAGGGTTATTAACTCTTCTGTTTACTTGTAAATTTAATTGAAATTACTTCTACCCATGACATTTTCCTCAGCCACTTCATCCTTGTTGCTCGGAATCATAGCTAAAAGCCATCTCTGACTTCTAGATCGAGAAACATTCACACAGCACTCCAGGAATATGGTAGACCTCTTACCTGCCAAAACTAGCCACCCAGTCTTCTTCAACAATTAATGAAGATTGATGGACCTCTGTAGACTATGATGATAATTTGAAGATAGGGAATGAAATGTTCTCTGAAACAAGATTTTCTGTTATATTCTCTGTAAATACTGAGTTTAGATGATCAGATGATTTTTTTTTATTAAAAAGTTTTAGGTTGCTCTAGCTCAATGAGCTGAATAATGATCTCTACTTTTTTGGTCTTATTTTTTTTTAAAGCAGATGTTTCGATAATTGGAATTGTTCCTTAATACTAAACCTTACATTCTGAATAATGTTGCCATTGATTCTCATCAAGCCTTATCTTCTCGATGCTCATGGTTTACCCTGAGCTCTGAGCATGATGGTACCCAGTGTTGCAGTACAAGACAGGGTGTATCTTCATCTTTTCAGAAGTTCATTGTTTAACTGATAAATGAATTGTCAAACTATTAGCTCAGAAGTTTTTTTTCTCTAAATAGGAAAATATAAATGAAAAAATCCAATAAACAATCAATAGAACTACCATGGTGCAGGCCAAAATAATGAAGCAGGGATGTTTCAGGGAACAATTTTTTTATCTTACATCCTAATGGACAAAGTAGACCCTTGATTTGTTTTAGAAAAAATATGAAAATCTTGTTTGTCTTCTTACAAGAATTGTGGAGTTTCAGAACCATTTTGCCCCTGCCTCAAAATACCAAGGTAATTTGTTATAGTGGTTCTTATTTTGGCTGCTGGTAGTAAAATAAAAATATTTTATATCCTCAACAAGTTGGGAATGGTAATTTCTACCATCAACTGCTTCACCATCCAAGCTGTTTGTCAAACGTGCTGTCACAATAGCTTCTTTGGGTAATAATTTGAAGAATCAATAGTCTTCTCTCTTTTTTTATGAAACCTGGCAACCTTTCCATCGATTGCTTTTCTTCCAACACTGCACCTGCTGCCTTTGCAGTTTCTGATTAATTTTCCAGCATCTCAGCTCATACATGTATTTCAATATAACACAGGGACATGGGTTTCTGAGAATATACTGACTGTTTTTTTCCTTCTTGGATACTGTAACCTAACGTGGCGAAATGGACTGTGCTTTATATATGTAATAGTGTGTGGTTTAGATAAAAAAAATAACAGATAGATAAAGGTATACTCTTTCCTGCATACAACCACAGGATGTTGTGCTGGAATAAAACAGAAGAGAAAAAAGTAATGCTTAGTATAATTGCTAACTAAACATTTTTTAGATGATAGTTAAGCAACAGAAGTTAACTGGTGTCCAGGAGAATCTCTTCTACTTAATCTGTTGTACAGTACATTTAGTAATTAACAGTGAATATTGTGGAATGTAGCAATTACTATTAGAGGTAACAATAAAGAGAATGTTTGCTATGGCCATCACTGGGATGATCTAATTGCATTTCCCTTTGTGTCTGTTTTGAAAGGAAAGGTTTGAAGTAATGACAAGTTTAAAGCTTATTATGTATTTTCAATTAGAATGCAATTTTGTGTTATTAAGTGCATGTTCATTTATTGCTAGAAAAGGTTAATAAGTGAAAAGTGGATGTTGCAAATATTCACAGACCTGACACTTTGCAGATGACTATAAAAATTTGAGAAGTGTTCTGGATGGCTTTAAAGTTGCAGTTTATCTATGGCTAATGGACTCTAGCAGTGATAATTTATGTTAGTAGTGTATTAATTATTGTTCAAAAATCCAGCACTGTTCTGGGCACCATTGCCCAGAGAACTTGTTGAGGCCTCATCCCTGGAAGTGTTCACTGTCAGGCTGGATGGAATTCTGAGCAACCTGCTGTAGTGGAAGGTGTTCCTGCCCATGGCAAGTTGTTTCTAGATGATTATTAAGGTCTGTTACAATCCGCTTAACCACAGAGGAGCAAAGAGACCTCTCTGTGAATTGCGGAAAGGACTTCAGATTTCAGATATGCCCTGAAACAATATTAAAATTCAAACAAAGTTATATGTTGCTACCAAACCCCAATACTTTCCCTTTATTAACTGTAAAAGAGGCAAAGAGAAAGAAAAGGAAAACCAGAGAAAATTGGAAAAAGCTAACGTCACTTTAAAAGCATAGGCTAGTTTACCAGCACACTGCTACCTTTCTGATGGGATTAGGAGTAGGTGATAAGCGAAAACGCCACAAAAATAACTACTAAAAGAAAAATTTGTATCTATTAGCAGCAAGGAATTTATTGACGTTGGAGGCAAGCCAGTTCATACTGGGCAAAAACTTGCCTAACTTGTTTGTGGAAAATAAGCTATTTTATAGTCTTAAGTCCATAGTTAACACCTTCTAATTTCCATATTAATGACTGAGCGGAATCTTGGGTGGAGCTTTCTTTTTGGCTTCGAATTTGGGTAGTGGTCTTCTGACTTTGTCCCTCGGGGTGGTCTTGAAGCGTCTTCATCACTGCTGGACTTTTGCCTTTTCTTTGTTCAGTGGCGTGACCTGTCAAACTTGTAAAACCTTGGCTTCAACTCTGCAAGATCTTGGATCATTACCATTTCATCCTATTGAAATGTCTAGCTTAGTTTAATGTATGACTTCTAACACATGGTACACTAGTTTCTATAATTACTAGATGGTACATACTAGAACAAAGCAATTTAGGCACTCCATGCTATTCAGTGGCTGTGCTGTGCAAACACATTTTGTAGAGCAGAATTAGAAATTTCACAAAACTAGGGGGTTTTGGTCTCTTTTCTCTTTCAGTGGGTGTGGGGAAAAAGTGTTTTCTGCCTCTTTTTATCTCCACCACTTGTGGTTATCTCTGGCCTTGGGAAGGTCTTGGCAACTTGTTAGAATGCAGTCTCTGGAATCCCACTGTAGAGGAGGTTTGACCGGCGTGGTTCCTGCAGCTCACAGGTGACTCTGGTCCACTTGGGCAGCCGCTGGGTCCAGTTTCTCAGAAATATGGCAGGGATGCAGGGACAGGGTTTCTGCAACTCACGCATGTGGCATGGCTGGTTTCTGTCCTCCCCAGGGTGGCAGCGTCGCATCTCCTGGTGGCAGGGTACTTCTCAGGTGGTGGTGAGGAGCAGTGAGAAGGGGGGAAGGTTGGTCTGTCTCAGTCTCCTTAGGCAGGGAGACTTGCAGAGTGAGTGCCTTTCTCCCCTCCTCTCCTGGTTTAGCATGGTTTTTACCTTCCTTTTTATGACCCTCAAGCTGGCTGCTTACAGCCTGTGTTGCATAGTCTTTTTCAGGTGTTCAAAGAGATATGATAAGCAGACATACCTATGAAGCATTTTTTGAAGCATTTTTTTTGTATTTATCAGGTACTTACATAGTCCCTTCCAATCCTAAGCATTCTATGATTCAGCTTTCTCTATCATTTTCGCTTGCTACTGTCACTTCCTGTAGGGAATCATCTTACACCAAGACTCTGTTAGTACCAGGAACATTGAATCTGTATTCATATCTCATCTTCTGTTCCAAACTGCAAGTCTTATTGTCAAACCTTTTTCTGTGTACTAAGCTTAATACTTAAGCTATTATGGTTACTTATATTGTTGGGGGTTTTTGGTTTTGGGTTTTTTGTTTTGTTTTGGTTTTTTTTTCCTTTATCCTGCTGTCCATATATATAGGATATGGCATGAACCAAACTCTAAATGTCCTTCTAAAGTGTGCATGTTAAGCTGGTAACGATGTTCAGTAGTTGAATGGGGCTGATCTTAAAAATGTATAGAAATTATATTACTCTAAATATTATTTCTGTACCAGCTCACTGCATGTTAGCAGATTCACCTGTTGTCTTGTTTATACCAAAGCTACTGAGTAACTATTAATCGGCTGTTCCAAGGAAAGTATTCTATTTATTTCCTATGCAGCACTTGAGAAAAGGGCATTGCTAGTGGGATGATAGATCTAGTTGTCTTCCTGGGGAAACAGATAGCATAACACACCTTATTGTGTGTCCTGACAGGCTGCAGGAAACATATTATCATGTTTTTATAATCTAAAAATTAATAGTGTTATAAGACCGTTAATTAATAAGAAGGTATAAATAACAAACTAAATTAAGCACAGATTTCTGTGCATCAATTTAATTTTCTGAGTCTGAGCCTGAAGTTAGGGAGGACATGAATGTATCTTTTGTTTACTTACATATTCTTCTGACTGAACCCACTGAAAACGTGAATGTCTTGCTACCCTGAAGTGTTCCATGTTCTTGTGAAATATGTCTGTATTCTGTTTTCACAGTAGAAGTCCCAGTGTTAAACAGAAGTCCCTATGTTAAACAGAAAGTTCTCCCTAAATCTACTGGTATTTCCAACTCTTTCCAATCAGAGGAAGAACATTTAAGATATCTTATTTTCACTTGTCTAAGGATGAGAAAAAACATGCATTCAGTCAGTTTAATGTACTGATGTTATTTTCCCCTAATAGCAGAGGGTTTTACTCTTTAAGAGCTGTCAAGTGAACATTGACAGGTGCAGCTTTAAAAACTTGCAGAAAAGAAGGTATTTGGTTAAAGTGGATCATTAACAATCCTTGCTCATCTCTTCAGGGAGATTCATCTGTTTAAAAGACAGTAGACTGTGATGTAGGTTACCTGGATGATTCAGGAACCTGTAAAGGTATTTAGAGAATAATGCAATCATCATGCACCATTAACATGGGTTCACAAAGTGAAAGTTCTGTTTACCTAATTTGATATCCTTCTATGATAGGGGTGACCCCATTGCTCTCTACAGCTTTCTGAGGAAGGGATGTGGAGAGGGAGGTGCTGAGCTCCTTTTTATAGCACTCAGTGATAGGATGCATGGGAATGGCTGCAGGCTGTGCTAGGGGAGGTTATAGATTCGACCTTAGGAAGCATTCCTTTACTGAGAGGATGGTCATACACTGGAATAGGCTGCTTATATAGGTGGTTGGTGACTCAACCCTGGGGAAGTGTTAAAGAGACATTTCAACAGTACCCTTAACAACATGCTTTAACTTTTGATCAGCCTTGAAGTGGTAAGGCAGTTGCATTAGAAGATCATTGTAGGTCCATTCAAATTGGAATAGTCTATTCAATTTTAATAAAGTAATATTTCCACAATTATTAAGACACATGTAGGCAGTTTTTTAAAAACACTCATTTGCTTCACTTCTAGAAAATATTCAAAGGCTTTTTATATTTCTGAAAGCTCTTATTAGACAACTATCTTTATTTCTATGCTCATGAAGAGCATCTGCAGAATAGGTCCATGGGGAATACCATGAGCATCTCCAGGAAATGTGGCATGTATTTTAACATTAGGTCTACTTTGTTCTGCAATCACAGATTAATTATTTACCATGCTTAATCTAAGCTTTTGAATATAGACATTTGAACTGATTTGGATCTAGAAAAGAGTTATAGACTCCATTACTTTACATAACGATGGATTTTCAAATGAAACTAAGATTGACATAAACAGTATTTTATATTTTGAAGGCAGAACCTTGATCAAACAGTTATGCTCCTAATTATGTCTGCAAAGGTAGGTGGTTGGGTAGATGCACAAACATGTGGGTTACTGTGTTTTTGAATTATGGTTACAGGAAAGAATGCAAATTGATTACTAGTGAGTATTTCGCTTGAGAAGGTAATAAATTCTTAAAAAATATGCTGTGATGTGAATCCATGTTGTTTTGTATTTGTAGCCATTCCATTTTCTTTAACTGTACTTTATAGGTCTGTCTGTGTAGGCTTACCAATTTGATTGTGGTGGGAACAGTGTACAGTGAGAGACTGCTCTACTCTCCACAGACCTTAATGTCTCTGTGGACAAGGCATAGAAAACTGAAAAAGGATGCAGCCAGTTCAAGTAATTTGCAGATGGATTCACTAGTAAAATCTGATCCCTGCTTTGCATGGGATTTGTTATTCTGTCAATCATTCAGTCTAAAAATGAAAAACTTCAGAGAACAATGTTTGACTGAGGGACTCAGAAAACCTGTATTGATGTGAAATTTCAATGTTAGTGGGAATTTTCTGATGACTTAAGTGAGTACTGCCTCCTGTTGGTTACTTTGTATATCCAGATAGTATGTAGCAGGTAAATGACGTGAGTGAATGCCCTGATATTCTGTGAAAGGTTAGCAGGGGTGAGGATCCTGGAGCATTTTTCTATCAGACTTTGTAAGGGAAAATGCCATCTGGAAAAAGGATAGGACTGTTACCAGGAGGTGAAGCAGCACTTTGATTTCTTGGATTATTGCATCAATTGTTCAGGCACTTGGGAAGGGTGTGGATAAGTCTGAGGAAGCCCAAACAAAGAAGATGATTTCTAAGGGTACTTTGAGTACAAGGATTTTGTTACTTCAAGCTATATGCATCAACAGACAACCTCAGTTACACTGATTGTCTGTATTTGTAAAAATGCAAGTATCTGGGGCAAGAAGCTGTGTAGGAATACATTGTGGTTTTTCATCAACTTGGAGGTATCTACCTATTCAGAGCCATTTCTTACTGTCATTAATTACACCTCACTAATCTCAGGACTTGAGCAGAGGTGGAGGTTTCAACCTGCATTAAAAAAAAAAAAGAAAACACTATTTTTAAGACCACAAGAATGCATATGGAACATAGTTGCCTTTTCCATGCAGATAAGTACAGCAGGTTAAAGTCAAAGGTTACTCTGGTGAAATAAAAAACCTGAATTGCTGGGAGTTAGATGGCAGTATTAGCTTACAGTACACTTCTGATCAGTTGTTCTTTTGTTCAGGTTTTTGCAACAGTCTTGTCACTTTTTGTAGTTGTTGGTTTGGGGATTTCTATTTTTTTTTTTTTTTTATTTTGAGAATCTCTTGGTGTTGTGTTAAGCAATATGACTAATCTGTCATGCAGTTTTTCCTTCCCCACAGGAGCAATGAGTGCTGTGGTGTGTTTTGTTTTGGTCTTTTTTTTTTTTTCTTCCTACCTCTCTTTGATTTTCAGTTTTAAGGTTACCCTTTTTTAGGAACTTCTGGAAGTTGCCTGAATCATGTTGCTACTCTGCAGAGACGTTGAGTCATATTTGAAGATGAGTAATGCAGCCTGGGAGGCTAGAGGGATTCTAAAACAGTGCAAATTACAGCTTCCTCTGCCTTCCCAATAGATCAGCTACACTTAGTAAAATCTCTGCAGAATGTTTTAAACACAGTATTTCTACTTAGCTTGGATTGACAACATGTGAGTTCCATTCTCCAGCTTATTCTTTTATGTGGTAGCATTCCAGTGCTGAAGGGCTTGAAAAGAGAAAGAAAGAAAAGGAAGGAAAGAAAGGAAGGAAAGAAAAGGAAGGAAAGAAAGGAAAGAAAGAAAGAAAGAAAAAGAAAGGAAAGAAGGAGAAAAGAAAAAAGAAAAGAAGAAACTTTGCAATTCCTCTTCTCAGAAAGCTGTTCTGGCTTTCATCTTCTCCTTTAGAACTTTTACTGTGACGTAGGTATAAGGGTGACTGATTTATCTCTGCACCTTTAAGTCATTTTATTTTGTAACACTTTATTTGCCAGTTCACACATAACCCTAAATATAAATGTGTGGAAATGGTTTCTCTCAACCGTTTTTAGACAGTTTATGACATTGCAAAAGTAAACATACTTTAAGTCTAAAATTGCTTGTTAGAAAGGATTCAAGGAAGAAAAATGATTCCTAATTAAACCAGCTTAGACTAAAAATATAGAGACGTAAAAATATGCACCATTGACTTTCCTTTGCAGGTGCATACATAATGCTTGCTGAACAAACCACCACTCCATCTTGTCATAGGTAAACGTATGTTATTTTGAGAAGGTTCCTCAGAGTACATTAAATAATATTTCCAATTATATGATTCAGTTTCTTAAAGGACTATCTTCTAGAAGAGACTTTCTCCCTGAAGGCATAAACATGCAGGCACTCAAAACAAATGTATATCAGTGGATGTGTGTATATATATATATATAAATATATGTGACATACAGTTTAGATCCATGCTTCTCCCCTGTAGAGGGATGGACAGTACAGTAAGACCTTGTTTTAAGGCTGCAGCTGATGTAAAACTAAGTTAAAGGAGAAGTCGGGGGAAGAGAGCAGCAGATATACCTTCTTCCTCATTGACTAGGATATTAAAGGAAGGCTGGAGTCAGTTTCACATAGATCTGGATGCTTGTCAGAGTAGCCAGTCAGGTTGAATGGTACTATCAGAGTTTCAAACTGTATTGATTTTGAAAAAGCTCTCATATTTCCTTCTTCCAAAGAGAATCTGTTCTCTCAGTTATATTACTCTCATTCTGAGTAATGTGACCACTTATGCATGCTGACACATAAAGGTGCTAGCATCACCAGTTCACTGTGTTTGACAGCTGGTTACCAACATCATGGAGGACTGTTTTGCTGTTTTGTTTTTTAGAATGACCATAAGTCTCTTCCTTTCTGGCTGCATGTGTGCAATATTTGCACTCAATTTTTGGGAAAAAAACACCAGACAATTTTACCTTCTCATGGGAAATTCACTCAATTCTTAACATATAGGTTGACTGCAGAATCAGGTTTATCCTCATTGCCATATGTCAGTGTGAGAATGTTGGATTAAAATGCTGCTGTCAACATGTCACTTTTAGGTTAACCTCATAAATCTCAGAAGAAACACAATGAATCTGTAAAAAATCAGCTTTACTGTAGACTTTAAGTTGCAAGTTTATTTGCAATCTCAACATTTTTCTGATAAACTATTATTTACTCTTATTAGAGATATCTTCTGCTAAAAACACTCAATTTAGAAGAACACTGTCTTGGGTTGAGCTGGCAAAATGCCAACTGCCCAAGTACAGAGGAAAAGGGTTCCTTCCCCCCCCCCCAAAAAAAAAACAAAAACCAAAAAACCAAAAACAGCCAAGAGAAAAAGGAGAGGTAAAAACCCCTCCAAACTAGGTTTATGCTGAAACTAACTATATGTATTTATACAGAAAAGAGAAAATTAAGAGAAAACTACAATATAACACACACTTACACAAGTTATATATAACAAGAAATAAGCTCCCACTCCCCAGTTAATACAAAGTCTATTCCTCTAGATTCACAAGCACTCTACAAGACACCCAGCAAGAAGCAAAGTATAACAACAAAATATTTCTACTTCCCTGAATTCAAACAAAATGCAAGTACTGGCAGCAAGAGCAGCAGGGCCTACTCCAAGACAGGAGCTGCACCACATCCGTCTTGTACTTTGTGCATGGTGGAACTGACCTAACACCTCCCACTGCTGCACACATATCTTAGGTTTGCATCATCTGGTATGAAATATTTCCTTGGTTACCCAGTCAGGTGAGAGCTCTCTCCCAATCCACATAGATTCTCTGAGCCTGCTAATTTGAGGCCTAGCTAAAACCACTACAAACACAATGCAGCTGATGTAAAACTAAGTTAAAGGAGAAGTCGGGGGAAGAGAACAGCAGATATACCTTCTTCCTCATTGACTAGGATATTAAAGGAAGGCTATACATTTTTCAAACCTGAAATGTGCTGCTATTCAGTCCACAGAGAGGTTGGGGTGGTATATGTGGGTTTTTGGGTTATAAAATCTTCATACAATCCTTGTGGCTTAAGTTGGTTTCTGTGCCTAGGAAACAGATCATTAAATATATTCATTTTAGCTAATCAGCATAATATATTTATTCCTCAAAAGACAGGATGTATCTACACATTGATAGAGCTTTGGATAATTTCTTATCTGTTCAATCACAATTCAGAAATGGTTCACATGAGGAATTCTCTTTGCAGCAATGAATGACACTATCCCTGATTAGTAGCACTAATGAAAGCAGGCATAAACCAGCCTTTTATATGCTTACTAATTAAAGGCAGATGGCCTTGAACCAGCTAGTCCTAATTTCAGGTCACTAATCTAAACCTTGTACTGTTATTTTCAGTGACAAAAAAATGCAAGTGGGGAGAAATGGAGAAAAAAAAAAGACCATTTTAAAATGACATTATGCATTTCAGACTGCTTGAGAAATTTCAGGAGTACAGAATAAAAAAGTATTGATGGTTACTAAACCTAACAGAAGCTCTTTCATGCCCTTCATTTGCCGGGGAATCAGGGCTGCTTTTATTTTACTGTATGATGACTTTGAAACAAGATTAGAAAGAACATCAACCATCTGCTTTTCAGGAATATGCAAAGGGACAGGCTGGCTCTGAAGGATATGCTAGGAAAATATATCATGATCTGCTGAGGTGAGGAAATAAAAAAAAAGGAAGTTAGAAGGATGGTGGTGTCCACAGCCTTTACAGTCAAGAAAAACAATCTGTGTGAGAGAGAAGGGAAAACGTGGCATTCCACTGATATATTGACTGGCATACACAATAATTAGGGAAAAGATTTACCTTCAAATACTGGTTATTTTTGACAACCATAGTACATTTGGACTAAGCTATTTAGACAAAAGCAAAACTCATGTTAAGCAACTGTAATTCAGATGCTTCTGACAGGAAATATAGAGGATAGTGACATTTAGAAACCCCTTGATTTATGTGATATTAATGTCATACGATTCTCTTAGACAGTTGCATGGGTAGAAAAAGAAACATGATTAAAATAGTCAGTGAATCACAGAAATTTCAAGTGTTGAGTCTGTTTGGTAACAAGTTCCAGTAATGCTTTCTGTAGCCATCTAAGTGTTTGGAAATTGTTTTGTTATGATAACTGTCATTCCTCAGTATTTTAGTAGGAATAAATATAATATCAATGATGGTATCTTTTTGTGATTAATATATTTTTCTTTATGCTACTCAAGAAGTGGATGTTTATTTGTCAACAAGATATTTGGAATACAAGTAAAAAAATAAAATTACAATAGCAATTTAAGTGTATGATTGATAATGTGCCATTTTTTCTTGAAAAATCCACTATATTCATTTTAAGGTACTTGTGAATCAGTAAATGAAAAAATTCCAGCTGTCTGAATTCCTCTGAAAATCTTCATTTAAATTAACTTGTATAACCTCTACTGTTCATCATCAATTTTTTGGCCAGCTCAGGGTTTGTAGTTTGTACATCTTTAAGCACCTGAGCTTGATACTAATGCCTGCTACTAATTCAGTGACTTGGCAAGAATGAGCAAATTCCTGGGCTCTTGTTATCCATGCAATCCAGTCCTTTGTTTGATGTCCATACCAAGTAAAAAGTCTCCCACCGATGTAAGAAACTTAAAATGCTGTAGTTTTCTTAGTAATTATTTTCTGAGGTAACTATGGTATATTTAGAATAGAAGCCTGGTTCATTTGAGGACAAAACCAAAATACTCCAGATCTCTGAAGAACTGCAGTATAGAGGATTCATTAATGACAACTTTTGATTATGCTCTCCAAGTGAGTAACTACAGCAGCTTCTATCTGGTAGCTGTGGCAAAATACTTTCCATGATAACTCATATCATGTGTAACAGAAGTAACTGAGTTAAACTCTGCCAAGTCAGAAGCAGCTGAAGTGAAAATGATTTTGAATACAGCAGTGGTACAGGTGAGAGGCTGAGGGTAGGGTATGAATCCCTGAAGTGTTAGAGCTGAATCAAGGTTCACAAAATATGAATCTTCCTACTTACTGCTTCAGCTAAGTGCTTTCTTCACACAGTGTCAGAAGTAAAAGACTTGTGATCACTGATAGGGTAGAAAAATTGAATGACGCCTTCACCTATGACTTAATTTATGCCATCAAATATGAAGTGGTTGTGGGGGGAAGGTTTGCAAAAACACTCTTAATGATTCTCAGAATTTACTTCATTAGAATCTGGAAATCATGGCTTATACAAAACCTGAAGAGACTCTTATTTTGAGTTTTGTCTCTTAACAAATGGAAACTTTATCTTCTTTCAAGATGGTGAAGCATGAATGGAATGCTAGAAATTATGAAATGGTTTACAGAAAAAAATCCACACATGAATGTGAGTACTCCCAAATTGTTCTTAAGCTTAATATCATCTTATATTATCTTGTGTATCTCCAAGGTGTACAGTTAGGAAGGACATATATTGTACTTACCCTTCTTACTTAGGAACTGTTGACCCTTTAAATTGGAAGCTGCTACAAATAAGTGCTGCCAGATCTGATACCTATCTGGAAAGTTGACAGGATGAAGACAGGGAAGGAAGGAACTCTCCACAGTGTTAGGGGAAAGGGGAAGCATGTAGGAAAAATTATCCTTTTTTATATTTTACTACCTTCTCTCTCCCCCACAACTACTGCTGTGCATGTAAGAACAGCATTGTCTTTTTGCAGTGCTTTGTTTCCTTATCCCTCTTATCCCTTGGAGGATTACATAATATTACTGGATATAATTTTACTGGGGTAAAATTAGAGGAAACTACGAAGTTTTATTTGCATTCTAAAACAAGATGAACACTACAGAAATTATAGGGTGAAATGAAGTTGTTATTCCCTGGATGGGACACAGTCATCATGCCTGATTTCCCACACACAATACATGCTAAGGGGAAATAAATGGAGAGTGGAGTGGAGTGAAGACACCACAGCCAGGCTCTGCTGAAATTCGTGCAAGGTGGAGAACTCAGTGGTACCATATGGCTGACAAGCCCCATAGCAACTTTTAAACTAAGGGAGTAGAAAAAAATATTTCTTGCTGCTGAACCACCAGCAAGATCACAAATGTACACCTTTGTCCCGAAGGTTACATCAGCTGTAATACTGACACCCATCTCCAAGGTACAGCTATCACCCCCAAATATGATGTATGACCAGAGCCACTGAAGCTTTATCTAAATGTAAAAATAGTATTAGGTAGGTTAAAAATGGGGAGAGGTTAGGGAGGACTCCTTTGTAACTTCTGGGATCAGTAGAGGGGCTGAACCTGACTTCTACCCCACAGGGATGCTTATTGATTAAGCACCATACTGTGTGTGTGCTGAGTGATTTACTTGAACTAGCTTTTGTAAGGGATAAGAGCTTGCTAGCATATTTTGTAGCCAGATACTATCACTGGCCATCCTCAAATTTTGCCACAAAATTTCTTATATTAACAATGAGTATTAATCTCTGTTATAAAACAAAGTAATATTCTGTAAACTGTTAGTGTGAGTCCTTCAAGGGTGCTAGCTGTTGCCAGCAGCAGGCAGCATATTCAACTGTGGAGAACTGAAAGAGGGTCTCTCCTATGCTGTTGGTGTGTGTCCCTGAAAACATCAGTCAAACTGCCCTCTGATTCAGAAGACTGCTCAGTGAAGGGTCTCCATAATGGGACAATGGCAGACTGGTTGGGTCTGAGAGTCTTGGTTTTCGTGGGATGCTGAGACTAATCAAACTCAAAGGGCTTGAGAAAATCTCCCATTTCATGTGACACTGTAGGACCTAGGCCACAAAGCTGCTATATTATGGTTTATTTGAGGTCCAATTCTCCACACTGACCAATCTTAATGGTGTTTCTTTCTTTTTATTTCCTTCCCCATCAGTTCTTCATTTCCTTCTACTCACGATGAGCTATTCCTGATTTCTAATTTATTCTGCAAGCCTTTGGCACCTTTTCTTTAATCTTTCTTTTTTTTTTTTTTTTTTTTTTTTAAACAAGAGAACTCTGGCACCTTGACAGCAAACCTCCCTGACCTAAAACTTTTGGCTGCTGCCTAAAACATTACTGGGATTTTACAGGCCCTGAGGCTATTTAATGCTGCAGCTGTGACAAAGGCTTTGAGTGCAGCAGGGGAACAGCAAGGATTTGGATACTGTTTAGGCATACTGTGAAGAACACCACTGGATTCACTGATGTCTGAAGCTGCCTGAAGTTGAGGAACATATTATTTGTGATTGTGGGGGTTTTCTCTACATGAAAGAGTAAGTGTCTATATACTCCATTAGGTGATGCTTAGCCAGAACAGAAATCTCAGCTTTGTCAGCCTCACATGCAGGTGGGTAATGCTGGCAGTATGCACTGTTCTGGACTTTGATGGAGCACTAAATGACAAGAAAAACTTGAACTTTTTCTCGGTGGGACCGCTCTGTTAGGTTTGTGATTCATTTTTTTCCGGTTTCTGTTGATAAGAGGAAGGCAGGCAAGCTTCTGGAAAACTCCAACACTAAATTTTGCTGCGGTGTAGTGTGGTAGCACAGAGTGACACACAAATTTGGATGTTGTTTTGGGAAAGTAGTTTTAATTTTGGGGGCTCCTACTGAAAATGTAGGTTTGCAGACAAGATAACTGACAGTGTTTGGAATAGTTCAGTACTTCACAAAGATAGATGAGCCATCAATTCAACCTTACTCCATTAGAGATGCCTGAGTAACAATAAGGAAATTAATAAATCCCCTTCCTTATGCACCACTGTATCCCAGGAAGGGCAGGAGCAGCTCTGTCAGCAACTCTGAAGCTTGTAGTGAAAAAACAAGCAGCAAATGTGGAACATAGCCTTCTTTCTTCAGGAAAGGCTTGTGGGTCAATGAAAGAAGAGTTGTCTTTGGACTCAAACCAGGCTAAAGGCAAAACTGAAAAGGTTGAGATGTAGAAAGTACTCCATCCAGAACCCCCACTTTCTCAATTGTTTTCCCCTGTTCTTTTTCTTATGTCTGCATGTCACTGGAGTTAAATAAAAATTGCCAGAAATTGACAGAAAATGATTTATAGGACGAGGATGCTAGCAGTTTCTTCTGCGAAAGGGATCAGTATTTTTCACATTTGTATATAGGTGGTTGCTTCTTTACTATCTATAAGTTCTATGCAAACATAGTTGGTAACTTATTTAAACATAACATGGATAGCACACCGGTTATGTGCTCAGACATGTTTATTTACTATGAAGTAATGCATGGTTAGTTTCCACAGTGTGTTCTGAGGAGATACTACTTTTTGATGCCGCTCCCATCTGTGCTGGTTCTGACAACCTGGATGACTGCTTGTCTTCTAAGTGCAGGGAAGTTCTGTTTTTAATACACTTGTTCATAGTGTAGTACTGTCTCTAGAAAACCAGGAGACAAAGGGTATGCCTGGAAATTCACTCAGATGTGCAAGTGTAGCGGTAATGTCAGAGGCCACCTTAAACTGGAAATGTTCTTTGAGCTAGTAAAACCCTTTTATGATCAAAACAGACTCCAAATGCCACAGTGGATTTGGGAGGTAATTGACATCATCCAAGTCATTGACAACATTGCACCAAAACAGGGAATGGTGATGGGGTTTTTCCTCAGAATTTTCTATCTTTAGATTTTTATCTTTTTGGTGTTTTTATTTAAGGGCTTGATTGCATGTCTAAGGAATTCATGTGATAAGTCTCTTCTTTGTTTTCTGACCCATGATGTTAAAAAATCAAAGATAAATTTTTAGGTGTGATAGCAGAAAGGAGGGAGATAGTTGGAAGGAGGAGAAACTACTCTTCTTACTGCAGGTCCAGATAATATTAAGAGGAGGAATGCTGTAGCCTCAGCGTGTTAACTGAATCAGAGGAGTTCTAGATTTTTTTATGTTTGTGTAGATCTTCTCTCAGACTTTTGGAAGAATGACAAAACCATGCTAGGATACTTGTGCAATGTTGGGTGGAATAGGATGGTTCCTGCCAGTCCTCTGGAGCCAGGGAGCGCAGAGGCAGAGGCGTCTGTTCACTCTGGGGGACAAGCGGTGAATACAGGTTTATTGCAAAATCACTCACCTTATATAGGGTCCCGAGGGGATGGTGCTGGAACTGGGACTGGATTGGCTAAGGGCTCAGGCGGAAGGGAGTTAGGTGCCGACTAGTGAATGGGAAAATGGGAGGAACCAAACCAAATAGAAACCCAGGAACTGGGGATAGATGAGTGTGATAACCAATGGGTTAGGACAGAGGCAGAATCCGGCAGGAGCAGCGGCCATGTTGCCGCAGACTGCACCAGCAACATGAGGCAGGGGGATCCTAGCATGGAGCCACCCTGGCTCGGACTGGTGGTTAACAAGCTTCAGCTTGGACCGGCAGGAACAAGCCCTGACTCGTCCCTGACCAGTGGGGGCATGCCTGAGCAAGTTTCGGCTGCTGTCACCACAGCAGTGGGGGGGTGGGGGGAGTGGGACACCTCTGGCTGGGGCCATGCTGGTCCAGGAAGAGACAATGCCCACGCCTAATGAGCAGGTGGTGACTCATCAGAGAACAAAGCCTCCGGGGAAGACGGGAGGAGAAGTGACAGAATTGCAGGAAGGAATACAGAAAACTTTCTGAACTAAAACACCATAAAGTAAAACACATGGCTTTTAAACTCCAACAAGTCTCTCATGTATGTGGCTGGTCTGGACTGCGCTGCTTCCCAGCGCTGTCCTCCTCTGAGGTCCGTTTTAGCATTTTCCCACAGATATTGAGGAAACTTGTCACATGACTGTGTGTTCCCATGTCCTTTGACAGACATCTAAGTTACAATGGTTAGAAGTTGAAGGAAGATTATGTTTCAGCTAGACATTCCAATAGTTGAATTTTTTGTGTGTTTTGGATGCAACAGGGCTAATAAATTTTATGAAGAGTATGCCACCAAAAAGAAAGGGGGGCAGGGGGCAGTTTTATTCCTTAAATTTCCTACAGGAACTCCTTCTAGCAAAGTGCTCTGTGGTGCTACCAAACAGAGGTTGTTAGTTTGACAAAGGTCATGCCAGATAACTAGCAGCAGAAAGAGAGGACATAGCCTCAGCTGCACCAGGGGAGGTTCCAGTTGGACATCAGGGAGAATTTCTTCATGGAAAGGGTTTTTAAACAAACTTCATGGAGAGGTGATGGAGTTGCCATCCCTGCAGTGTCCAAGAAATGACTGGATGTGGCACTTAGTGCCATAGTCTAGTTGACAAGGTGTTGATGGGTTAAAGATTGGACTCGATGACCTCAGAGGTTTTTTCCAACTTAAATGATTCTGTGAAAACAAAAGACAAGTTTGGTCTGTAGGGTACTTGCTGTAACATCTTGCTAAGGCACTAGCAAAATCTGCTCTGGATTATCAGACAGATTTGTTGATGTTTCACCCTAGGGACCCAAGATTGTGTCTTATGTAAGCTCCTGTTCGGTATGAACAAACAACGATGCTGGATGTTGAGGGACTCCCATAATGGCTTATGCTGGCACAGCTGTCTGGCCTCCAGCTGGCAGACAGCAGCATCCTGACCCAGTGTATCACACTGTGTCATGAAGATCAAAGGGCTTAAAATTTTATGCAGAAAATGAGTATTGATAGAAATGAGAAGCCTGTTGCTTTAACAGACAGCTTCCATATCCTCATTATTCAGATTTGGGAGCACTTGCATCCATGCATGCTGACAAGCTGCCCTGGCACGGGCTGGCTTTTTTTAAAGGCTCCCTGGTGTCAGCAGCTCTAAGTCTTTATCTCACATAGGAACAGATGGAAATCATTCACACATCTGATCAGCAAAAATCTCAGAATGGACTAGGCACAGTGGCTGACATTTGGCTGTCTATTTGTTGTTTTTGTTGTTAGTTGTTTTTCAAGACAAAGTACATATAGTCAGACATCTGCACACAGTGGGCATAAAATTATGCCATGCAAAAAAATTAAAAAAAAATCAAAACACTTGGTATAATGGTAGATTCTTCCAGTAGGAATAATTGCATAATGTCAGCACTCCTGAACAATCCTGATAAATAAGATACTGGCCTCTAAAATTTGTGACTATTCACTGGTTCAGAAGTACAGTAGTAAGACATATCCTGGCGACACACCTTATATCTTGCTTTGAAGCCAGATTTTAAATTTGCATTTGAATGAAAAAAAAAAAAAAGAGCCAGTGAGACTGAGGAGGGGAGTCCAGCACTGCTGTCATGGCCTTCAAAATGCATTGCCTGTGAAAGAAGCCTTGCCAAACATTACTCTGATCTGCTTGCACACAGACCAAGCAGTGTCTAATTTATTTGTTTGGTGACAATTCTATTTAAGGTCTCACCTTTTATAGTAACCAGAATATTTAATAGATATAATAACAAACTATAGAATGAGATTAGGGTGAAAGCTGGAAAGATATGAATAAAGGCAAGCATAAAAGGGATGAAGGCCTCATCCTCGTGTTTTGTGAAAATCACTACTAAGTGAACAGAAGGATGCTGTGTTTCAGAAGACCTGATTCAATAATGTTGTCTTCAGTACACAACAATTAGCTAGGTAGATAGTTATCTAGCTTTGAATTGTGTTATAGACTTCCTTTGGACTATACAAGATATAATTTAAAGTCAACAGTATTCTCTACATAGTTTGTATAGGTGCTAAAGCATTACACAATTTATCAAATTATTCAATTAATATAAAGTTTCCATTAGAAATCCCTTTGGCAGAGGTGCTTAAGGGAGTCCCCCATAAGGTTTTATTTATGCAGCAAATATCTGCCAAAGACAGACAATGGACTATGTAAAAGACTAAGCAGACTAAGACTGAATAACATCCTCTGAGATGGGTTGTTTGAAACCCTGGTGTTCTACATAAAGGCTCCCACTGATTGCTATGGATTTGAATTGAGACAGAAGGATGAAGGAAAAGATTTGGCTGCTGATGAAAATATCAATAAATTTAAAAAGATAATTAGTATGGTACACAGAACTACTTCTAATCTTATTTAGAGGTGCCTGTGCCCCTGGGCATTGGTTCAGATAAAGAAAGGGTAATTTTATTGAAAACATAGGGCCTGAAGATAAACTTCTAATTTCCATCCTGTCTCTTAAAAGCTGTCTCATAATATGTATGTCTTTTATCTGTATCAGGATGAAATTTGGCAACTTTGCAGTTCTGATCTACTGACAGTAACCACAGAAAAAAAAATCTTTAAATTTGTTTAGTTTTAACTGTTTTTCTCAGCTGTATTGTAGAGTACTGTGTGACAGTGTCTGGGTTGCAGAAGTCTGGCACACTCCCTTTTTCTGTGGAGATGGGTTTCTGCAGGAGATCTCTCCCTGCCCCTCCCTTCCACAGAGGCTCTACTTGGCAGGGACCAGCAGACACCCCGGGTTTGTTCACACTGCTGTTGAAGACAAGTGATCCTCACCTCAAGCAAGGTATTTTAGGTCAGCTGAATATTTCCCAGTGCTTCACTTCACAAAAAGGTAAAACAGCTGTATAGCAGGGCTATTTTTTTAGTGTGTGTATATTTCTTTTTTTCATGACAGGGAAATGAATGACAATGACAATTGTTTGAAAGACATTGAAAGTTGCATCTTTTCTTTAGATGGAAGATCCTCCACTGCTTCTTTCTGGATATTTCAGACTCTCAAGTTTGACTCCAAGTGTCAGAAAAAAAAGTTATAATAGACCTTCTCAGAAGCATAATTAGCACAGTCAGATCTATGCTCATTAGCTGTTTCCATTCTGTTAAAAGATGGTAAAATGTTCCTCAGAATGTCCCACATGCAGACCATTTGGCATCTATAAATTAGTGAAATGCATCTATTATATAACAATTGTAAATCATCACTGATAACTGTGTCAGCTAGGGCAAAAGGAAAAATATGTACTTGATGTTTTATTCAGCAGGAGGTTATTATAATGGCACCTTAGTGCACAGTGAATGTAGTTCTCTCTCTCTAAATAAAAATTTTATTAATTGCATTAATTAGTATATTTTTATTTTTAAAGCATAAAAAGCTTCTCATTCTAGGCCCTCAATACTTGCATATAATTTACAATTATAAAATGCCATGATAGTCTGTCTACTCATTTGTCTTCAATTATATAGAAATATGCATAACTGAATGTAATAAAATAGACCCATTTCCCAACCAGTCATCATAAACCCTTTCTATAATTATGCTCTTCCCTAAGTACCAGGAAGAAAGACAGTCTTTGGATGTGCTAGAAAATTAGTAACTACTAATTATATTAGGAGTAGACTGAGAAAGAGTGAAGTTGTGAATCTGTTAACATCATTGTCAAGGCATGTGCTGATTTCCCTAAATTAGTAATTTAGGATTTTAGCCTTCAGTGAATGATGTAATCAACACCAGCTTTAATAAAGCTGTTGGCATCATCTGTCATTTAAGATTTCATGAGATGCTGATTTAAAGCTTCACTTTTGTGTAAGTTACTATCACGTTTTCTAGACAATTATTTTCAAGTCCTTCATTTATGTCATTAATATTGCAAAAGCCAAACCACATTTTCTGTTGGGGTAAAGGGACAGAGAAAGTTGACTTCTACGGGTTTTTGACAATTTGTGATGAAAATAAGGATTGCTTTTCAGAGGCAAAGGTAATCAAATTTTACCAGGTCAAAAATTCTGATGTATATAAATATGCATTATATGTTTCATTTTTATCTATATATACACACATATACTATGGATCATATATTTTATATATATAAAATAATCCAGCCCCTAGTCACTCAGTTTATGAAATCCAAATTACTACATCTTCTAGATTCAGCAAGATCTAAATATCTATAAATATGCTTTCAATTTAATATCCAAGATTTGAAAGGCTGGAAACTACACTGAATATTGGTCGTTGGCAGGATTATACATGATCATAATCATGTTGAATTACCCACTACATTGGGTTTTGTCTGTTTTTATGCCTACAATGCTAATGAAATAGCAGTGATATAGCTCATTTTTGGCCAGAGTTCTCAAAGAATTTAACTTAGTTGTTTTCCACAAGCTAATGATGGTAGCAAACGTATGAGTCTGCTGCAGTTATATACAGCATAAGATCCCCTTTCTTTGCTAAGGATTGAGATGATTAATGAAAGCATTACATCTCCAGAGAGTAGCCCTCTAGCAAACTTCCCACTAAATGTATCCATTAAAAGATGGCATACAATATGCAGAAAAGATTTAAAGAATTATACTGGAACGTCGTCTGGGATTTCAGTTTCCCAGAGGGTAATTTTTGATGGCATTAACGATCTCCTGTAGAGAAATCTGTGTCTAATCATTCTCTGTCCCTGCATGACTCTGTGCAGTATGGCATCCTGCAGTATATATTGCTACATATGTACTCTAGGGTATTCAAGAGCTGGCAAATTACTTGAGTGGATTATTTACTTTTGCAGAAGTTATGACTATTTCTGCACTTCAGCTCCTGATGAAATAAACAACAGTTATTTTCCAAAGTTTTAACACTGAGGTTATCCTTCTACTTGGTAGGCTGAGGTTTACAGTCTTAAAATCACAGTAAATATGCTTTCTTGTAATATGGTGAGTGTATCTTCGCCTTCATGCTAGAAAAATCATGATCTGATAAATGAGTCTGAAGTAGTGATCTAAAGCTGGAAAATGAAAGCAATAAGAAAATCTAGGAGGACAATGCAGGTCATAGTCAGACAGCAGCCTTGCCATTTTTCCTACTGTCTGGCAGGGTAATGTGTATGGCAACTAGGAAGGCATAAAAATTCAGAATCATTCTCTCCTTCTTTCCTTTAAACCAAGAATAGGAAAAGTTCTAATCAGTAAAACTCTGCCCTCCTTTCATTGGCTGTGCTCAATTGAGGGGACTAGACTAGAAAGGTGATCCCTGCAGCTGCCCTTATCAAGTTGAAGAATCATTCCTTATGCCAACATTCATCATGTGCACATTTTTGTGCTACTAAGGAGGGTTTTCTTCCCATCAAGGTTTTGCAAATGCCTCTACAGATCCTTACAGAAACTTTCAAAAATTTTAAAATATTTAATTGGCTCATTTTCTATTGAGGAACAGATAGGGATGAAAAGCAGATGGTTTCAGTGACGTTTTAGTTTGTTTCTTCTTTGGTAAATTATGAGTATCTGTGTGTCCTCTGTTTAACCTGCTTGAATTTGTAGAAGGCATTCATTGCAGCAGTGAATAGTTAAAAGTGAAACAAAACTGTGTTTGCTGGATTTTACATACAGTTTTTAGAGCGGAAAGGAGATCAGTATTTCAGCCACCTGCTACTGTAAACTCTCTCTGATAATTTCCTATTTTTATTATTATGTTAATGTAGTTCAAGCTATGGTTCATCAAAATAACCAGCAAATTATGAATGTATTAGAGAGACTAGTTTATACTTTCTCTTACACTTGATAATTGAGTGACATTCAAAAAGTGTGTGCCTGGGAGGGAGTAAGTAAAGCATTTTATTTATTTCTCCTACTATCTTTTTTTGCCCAATACCTATAAAAATGTTTAAAAATTTATTAATATGAACCAACTGAATAAATCTATTTCTCAGGTAGCTTTACATACAATGTTACTGCTGCATGTCAAATATGTACAGCTGTACTAGCCTTCATTTAAACAGATTAGACTTTGTGGCACAAAATAAGTATTTTATGCCATTTCTGGCCAAACTAATTTTAGAACTTAAGAGCCATAAAGAGAAATTAATGGAAAAATGACAGAATATTTTTCCAACTAAGAGATTAACTAGTTTGTGTGAGAAGAAATAATCTTTTGTAGATGTTACCAAGCCTTATTTTAGTGCAATAAAACCAGTCTACTCCATGGTATTTTCAGCTGGAACTCGTTAAAGGTTTTATTCTAATAATGCCAAGCTAATCTAATTATAACTGAGCTACATTTTCTAGAAATCATTTAGCATACCTATTCACAGCATCTATAGCATTGACTTCAAACCCTTTTGCAAGGTAGTTTTTGTGTTGAAGTAGTGGGAGAGGTAATTAGAGCCTGCTCTAGTAAGCATTGTGTCATACTATTTTCAATGGTATGAGAATGATACCTGGAGGTGTAATTGCCCTTATGTTTTTATGGATTCTTTTAAGATCAAAGCTATCAATTATGAGAGACAAAGACATTTAGACAATAAGAACAAGTGTATACATCAAGCAAAGTCAGACAAAGGTAAATCTGAAATGTTTCAACTTGCAAGAGGAAACTTTTAATGTTTATACTAATATATTAGTTTAAAATAATTTTTCAAAGCCCCGTAAAATTATGGAGAAGGATTGTATGTTTCTCTGAGATTATTATACAAATTAGATTGTGTCTCTGAACCACTATATATGGTTCTATTACTGTTAGATTTGATTTGTAATTGTACAACTGGCCCAAAATTCACCTCCTGCCTCCATAAATGTAGCCTAGATGATTGTATACAATTAAAGGTTTATGTAAATCAAGCTTTCTATAACATAAGAGGGATGAATTTATATGACACTTGGGATGAAGATATTTGGTTACAACAAGAAAACAACAAAGAAGATTAATAGAATCAAAATTTTCTGTTTTCATGGTAATATAACCAGATTTTTTTAAAATACACAAAATAAAGGGAAAAAATGTCCGTCTCCCTGTATTTTTTTAAAAAACTGGTCAGTGTTGTGCATAATCTTTCGTTTCTTTTCTTCCTGTATTGCTATACAAAGAAGTTATTAATATTTAAATAATAAAAGGTTTAAAAATATAAACTAGGTGTCTTCTAGAATCTTGAAGTGTTGCAATATAAATTAGTATTATTTCTTTCAAAAAATATGAATTTGTGTGGTTTTGGTTTATTTCAGTTTAAATGCTCTTTTTGCTTGTTTGGGTGTTGTTTGTGGGTTTGTTTGGTTTGGTGTGGGTTGGGTTGGGTTTTTTTGTACCCTTACTTCCTGGAAGAATTTCCTTTAATATTCACTGTGATAACTAAAAAGCATTTGAATTTTTAACATTTGCTGCAAATTTCTTATGCAGGAACTACATATGAATCTGCAACATAAATAACCTCATGTCATCATAAAAATATTTGATTAAAATTAATCCACCTTTGTCATATTAAGGTGATGTAATTATTTTTTGTCATAAATCATTCTGGTAAATTTAAGAGGGGAATGTATTATAAATTTAACTGTTCTTGGTTAGCTACAATCTTGTAGCTACAATCTCACCTAGAATACAATATGGAGTAACTTTAGGAGATAACAGCACAGTGAATATTTGCCACCATTTCACTGGTTGGGGACCAGACCAGTCTTCCAATTTGCACAGTCATCATTTGAGAAGACTTTTACTGTCTATAGGCTGGCATGATAAGGGATCCTCTGGTTGTTCTAGCTAGTTCTTCATTGGGTTGTTTTAGAATCAGCCTCCATAAATATTGCAGTGACCCATGAGGGTTCTCAGGGACTTGCAGTCTTGCAGAATGACCAGACTGTAAGTCCAGTTATCTGTTACACAGTGTACACTTTAACCTGCTGTGCTCCACACAAAGGAAGGTAGTTTAAATTATTAGTTCTCTGGTATTTTAAGTGAAAATGAATACCCGGTGCCACGTGTAGAATAAATGTGAACACTGCTCATGTGTCTGTTTTACCTCCTTGAATCAATTTTTGATCTACACAAGAAACATTATGAAATTTTCCATTGCACTGGGAGAGATTCCCCTGAACAGGCTTTAAGGGCAAAACTTCTGAAAGAGTGGTTTTAAATTTACATTTCATCTTCACTTGTAGGTTCATTCAACTGTGAATGATGGGAGGAAGCTGGAAATGTAATGGAATGTCTTAGTGGTAAGGCACAGGTGCTAGAATTACTTGAATGGTGATAAATTTACATTGCAAATGTGATAAATCTGGTGTAGTTCTAATGCTACTGTAATGACTATCAGCTGCATGCATGAGGACAGATAAAAGCTGTTAAATGCATACTCTCAGTGCATGGAAAATGTGTTCTCTCAGCAGTTTATGTACTGCTTGATATTCATTTATGAGGGCTTCTCTTCACACAGGAACTTTCATTTCTATAGAAATTTACTTTGTGATGTTTTATTTGTAAATGACACTATTTGGTTATTAAGGCTGAATACATGCTCATTAAGCTTCTTGGTACTATGAACACGTATGGGAGTTGTGCAGGGTTCTTTTCATTTTCAAGTTACTTTTCATCAGCTCTTTGCATTCTGGCAGTTTCCTGCACTGCAGCAAAGTCATTGCTGACAAGGCAGCAGTCAACAATACCAGTGAAAATGGGAATCTGAGAGAGGGTTGATATTTGAAGTACTAAATTCAATGGTGCATCTTCAGATAATTGTTTTGGTTTACCTTTCATGTTTGGTGTCTAGCAATCAAGAGACAAAGCAAATAATAATGCACAACATGCTTGAAAATTCAGTCCTGTGCAGTCAGCAGAGCTAAGCTAGGGCAGGTTCCAAATGTCGCATATAATATGAGGTTTTCCGTACTACTGATGGAAATGCTGGGTCCTTTAGTAAAGATAGCTAGGCCATTGCTTTTTTATATTTGCCATGAAACTGCCTGACACAAATGAGCACAGAGGCAGCCGCCTCTGCCCCATGGGAACACATATGCTTAGCATGTGTGTGGATGTAAAGGCAGTAGTGAAGTGAGCAGCTTTGCAAGTTTCCTACCCTACTTGCAACTGTGGAAACATCCTCATCACCAGGGAGCCTGGACAGAGGTGCAGTAGTGCTGGAAGGTCTGGGCATCAGTGGGGTCCCACTGCACCCTCACATTTCTGGGGGATGGTCCCCTCTATCTTCCTTTACTTTTTGAGCTACTTCTGGCCTCTCATGGGCGGCAGCTCACTTGCACACCCCAGATGTTTGTCTATCTGGAGGTGTCTTGAACAATGGGAAGCAGGAAGCCTTGGAGGTAGGTCTGCTCTACGAAGTGAACCTGTCTGCCTGGTTAGAGTTTTGAGCCCAACCAGAGTACTGGTTTATGCTGCTCAGTCCATCCTAGTCACACATGTATTCATTATTATTATCTTTAAGCTTGCATCTCCTAATGTTTGCCCCAAAATGTCTTATTCCTGTGTCTCAGTACTATTGATCTTCTACTTGGACTTTTGGAGAGGTGTGGTTGCTCAGCCTCTCTGACTTGGTGTGCCCCTCTCCCATTTCAGCCATAACCTCCAGTGGGGGCTGCATCCAGCTTACTCTGGACTTTGGGAGATGGATGGCTAAGTGGTAGCTGAGGGCTGTCAGGAGTGGTGACCTAGACATCTTGATGGTATATCAATATTACTATAAGTCAGTCATCTTCATAAATAGTGGACATTCTAGGCCCATTGACGTCTCCTGAAAGGCAGTGGGCTGCACGTCAAGGTCTCACCTTGAATAGGGATACATTCTCAAAATTACTCCTCAAGGTTGAGATATTCCATGCCATAACAGGTTCTTGGTAGGGGATTAACAGCAAGCTAATTTTGAAATCTTAGCTAGGTGATATAAAGGATTTATTGTGCACATAAGATCCTTTAGACAGAAACTGTTGACCAAGTCTGAGACTAAGTCTGGATCCAGCTGCACTTAAGCTTCCCCCAGAAAGGAGTTTAGAACAAAAATGCATCCTTTCTGAACCTCATGACTTGATAAGAGGGTATCCCTGACAGTTTTCTCTGATCCTGTTCTCTATGCCATACATAATCAAGTGTATCTTGTTAAACCACTGTTGCATTTACTATCAAACTTTGTTAAATCACTGTTCTCTATCAATAAACATATTGGTAGTTCTCTCTTACAAGTAAAATGCATCATTCCGTCCACAGCAGGCTCATAGAACTGTTTATGTGCATCGTGGCCTTTTCTCAGGCTAACACTGTTCGGGTAGGCACCAGAGCAAGAAGCCTGGTAACCATGTCTCCAAGTCCAGCAGTTTATAACCAAGTGTTTGTTCTAAGAGTGACCTGCTTCTGCTGCAGCTGACAAACCACATTGCTATGGCAACTGATAGATGTGTGACAGTGATGAACAGATCACGCCCCAACATACCGGTAGCTTGTGGATATTTTTTTTTTTTTCAAATTCACAACAAGTTTTAACTTAGAGTTTTCTAGCTTCCATGTTTGCTATTTTTTGTTGTGGTTTTTCTGTTTGCTCTTTAAGCCACAATGCATGGAAACCAGGATTCAGGCAGTCTGGAAGGGACTCTGATGGTTGACTAGTCTGGTGTCCTGCTTGTATGAGTGGTAACTT
Source organism: Willisornis vidua nigrigula (assembly GCA_021164005.1). Classification (NCBI taxonomy): domain Eukaryota; kingdom Metazoa; phylum Chordata; class Aves; order Passeriformes; family Thamnophilidae; genus Willisornis; species Willisornis vidua. Next base: position 21,002,743 of record JAJPCS010000060.1, on the reverse strand, counting down.
CTAAGTTAGATGCATCTGTTTGAGTCTTGTAATGCATCTTTATACTTCAAAGCTACTGTCCTTAAACCTCCATCCCACTCACCTTCAAAATCCAGTTTGTGGAAGGGCTACAGAAGAGATGACATAAATAACTCTCCTGCAGGGTTGGCTTGCTTGGCATCATTGGGAAAATGAGAGATTATGGCCTTTCCCCTTCATACAAAATGAAAGAGATGTAAAGACATGGTATTCCAATGGCAGAGTTTATAGTGAATTATTTACTGTTACGGCAAATTCTTTGTTTGATGGCTGTGTTTTATAACTTCAAAGTAAATCAAATCAGTGGTTTGAAATGCTTATAAAGTAACATATTTCTCCATGTAGGGAAAATGAAACAGAAAAAGGCAACAACGTACATATAATCCCTTTTATAGACTAGAAAAAATAATCTCACTATTAATATTGAAAGTAACTAATGTTTTGAGTATAGAAGTTATCCTTAGTTCTAAATTTCTTTTTTACATTGAAACAGTAATTCAGTGTATTCACCCAGGCCACATTTCTACACTGAGTAAAATAGCATTGAATGGTTATTCTCATGTTGTTCAATGTTTATTAAGTCTATTAAAAACTGATGTTCTGTTTTGATAGTCTCTTTTTTTAGTAAAGCCCATTTGGTTTGGACTAATTAATTTGAATTAAGTAGACAGTAGTATCTTAGTTGACACTATTGCAAGGATTTTACAGGTGAGGTTAATTATAATTATGAGCCTGTAGCTACTGTGTTTCTCTCCTATCTTTACCATGCTTTAAAATAGCAGACATTAAAGTGCTCCACAGTAATCTTGCTGTTTTACCACTCTTGGAGACTTCCCGTAATATCCATCACAATCTGGGCCTCAAATTTCCTTTATAAATATTACATAATCAGGTCTAGAGTCTTTGTGACTTTAGTATTTCCTTGATAGTAAAAACTGTGTTGTACCTGAAAACATTTCTCAATTAAAAATAACCCCTAGGATTTTTATCCGAGAAAAAGCAAAAGGGCATTTTGCACTTAAGAAATTTTAAAGGAAAGAATAATGAATTTGTATTACAATGTGGTTAATTGAAGCTTTACCATCGTTAGAAAATATAATTTAAAGGTGGAGTTTTTTAAAAACAAGTCACATATTAGGAAATACTAAAGGGGAGTAGTGGGAAGGCTTCAGTCACTCTGGAAAGTTTCTGTGTTAAAGTAGCCCTTCCCTTGTGAGCTGCTCACGGACAGTGCAGGCACAAACTTACAACCTACTTCTGTGCCTAAATGCAGTACTCTTGTGTTTTCCCATGTATTGATTTACACATGGGTGAACTCTGATCTGTTCACTGAACCCAATTTTTGAACCAAAGAGTTTCGTGTATACACTTTACTTATAGTAAACATAGTGATCTGAAGCCACTCCTTCAGTAGCTAAAAATCAGACTCCTGATGTGCTGCTGAGAAGGAATGAGTTAACCTCTTTTCTGTTGAGATACCACAGGTTAATACAATGGCCCTTTGGTCAGAGCTTGGTGAACACAGAGGATGGCTGAGCACTTGTCAGTGCAATGGTAGATTAGAAAAATATTTCTAGTATAGCCATAAAGCTAGTGCAAATAAACTTTCACAAGAAGGCAGGTCATATCAAACTTTATGTTCCTGCATGGATAAAAAGGAATGAAGGAAATGTATTATAGACAGCTGATAGTATAATTGTGTCAGATTAAAATATTCATGTTCTCTACTCCTATGATTATATAGTTTCCCTTTAAACTTTTGAAACTGTCCCTCTCAGCGAAAAAAACAATAGAATTATGCACACTTCAACACTTTTTCTCAGTAAAGCTAGATATATTTCTTGACACTTCTGTTAAGGTTTACTAACAGAAGTCAAAAATACATTAATTAGCTATGAGAGGTTTTGCTCATTATCAAAAAATTGTCTAGGCTCATTATATATTACTTTTTTAGTACCATATTCACCTTGATGGAGAGTCCAGATAATTTCTTTCACTACCACTATCAAAAACTTTGTCTTAATGTGAATTTTTGCTTAAAATAATTTCTACTAGATCAAGGCAAACTCTTAAATTTTTCATAAAAAAGTAAAATTAGAGGTGAATATCTCACTAAAATAAGTCTACCAGCATGTTAAACAGAATGTATGGGAAGAGGTTTCTTATTCTCCAAGTTTTATTTTACTTATTTTTAGTTGCAGTATGTAGCAGGGCCAGGATTTGGACTTGATGATCATTCCAACTCTATGATTCTTCACTGCAAGTTCAAAAGCAATGCCTTGAGCAAGGATAGGAGTTCAGGACTGCTTAATTTGCCAAAGGTACACCGAATACAGAGGGATCGAGTCCATGTTTCTTATTCTTGTCTTTGACTATAAAATATCTGCTAAACAATGACGTTGCTTTGACATGAGGGACAGGCTAGTTCTCCTTCCAGGAAGAGTCTACTCTGGTAGAGTTGGAACAGTTAGTGAGACAGAGTGAATTCTAGGACCACTTTCAGTTTCTCCTGTTTATGTCAAAGAAGTCAAGACCACTCTTGAAATTCTGTATAGAACAGTGAATTTGTGTTAAAAAATAAATTGTAAAGTGCAATTCAAATGTTGATATGAATATCATCAATCTTATAGTTTGAATAATTATGTTGCTTCCCTTTGGAGACAAAAAGGCACCTTTAGTTTCTGTGACCATCATATTGGCTTTGCATCAACTTCTCGTGACATATATTGGGTATACTTGAGGAGTAGAGCTTTTTTTCTTTTCCTTTTTTAATGAAAACTCAGACTCCTAAACCCAAGATGCACTCAAATCAAAATCAAAACAGTCAAATCACATTCTGAATCAGACCAAGTGTGACTCTAATTTTTAAATATGCAGACTTGACAAAGAAGCGTTAATGAAAACATTTACTTGCATATAAATACCATCTGTCACATAAAATTCACAGTACTAGTTTAGGTAGGATGTCATTAGTTCTCCAGGAAGCACTGAACAGTAAGGAAAGAGGAGCTGAAGAAAGTAGGCTGTAATGAAAGGTTTTGGGGAGCATGTTTTAATTCACATCAGCTGCATTAACAATCTGCAGCTGTAGTAGATTTGTCCTTATTTATTTACAGTGGAGAATACTGAATTCTATAAAAAGTGATTGATTTCCTTTTAACCTGAAAACTGTCTGAAGTGAGAACAACTCTTTCTGTTCTGACTGCACAGCTCATTCAGTCAATGTCTGGGATCCCTGGGTACTAGTGCAATAAAAGTAAATAATAATTATAAGAATGACTAAATTATTACCACCTTACTAAAAGCTTTTAGCAAAAGAATGGCTCTATAGGTAATTTAAATATTACAATCATTTGAAGAAGGGGCTAAGAAAGGCAAAAATAATAGATGATACAAGAATAAAGAGTGAAAGTAATTATTGCATTACCATCCATATTATAAAACCAAATATGAACCATTCATATATCTTATTTCAGAACTAATTTCATGCAATATAAAATGAAATAAACATATAGCTCTAGCTGTCACTAGGGACAGTTCAATGGAAACATCAATACAATGTATAGAAGTGTATGTGTATGGAAGTACCATCACATCCAGAGAAAGAGAATACAGAGGAGATATTAGAGAATAAAAATGGTTAAATTGTTTGGATTAGGAAAATTGTATGGAATATTGACTTCAGTTCAGCTCACCCTATTTATTTATTGCTCCTCCTCCCCTCAAAACAAAAACCAAAAAAACCCAAACCAAAACAAAAAAATACAAACCAAAAACCAAAGAAACAAACAAAATAATGAACCCACAGAGTGAAATATAATTCTTGTAGAAGGTGGAGTCAAGTAAACTAAAATCTGGATGAAGGTAAATACTTTGAAATTATGTTTAGATCAGAGGAAAGAATGCTGAAAATGTAGATGGGGTAAGAATTTGTAGCTGTTGCAGAAAAGGTGGTCAGGCAGATACTTATATTCACTCTAATAGGAGACAGAAAGAAATTAAATTATAATACATATGAAACTGTTTTAAAATAAATAATTTTATACAATATATAATTAACCCAAGGAACTTGGTGTTATAAAGTATTGGTAGAGAAATATGCATAGTAGAGCTATAATTAACAAAGGACTCACAGAGATAAGGACAACTGGTATTCAAAATACTGCTGAAAATAGTTCAGTGAATACAAATGTTTTTGCTTTTGGACACAAGAGGAACACTAGGCAACGTGTTTAAGAGGTTTCCTCGTGCACAGTTTGTCCCAATCTGGGTTTGTGTTTGTGGTTTACTAAAAGCTGGAAAGCATGGTAACCATGATATCGACTGCTAGTGAAGATGGGCTGCTTTCAGCTTGTATGGACTACAGTGCTTTTCTGATGATAACCGCTCCACAGTTCTTTTGGATCAAAGAATACCTGGGGTTCTTAATTGCCTTTTTAAGAGTCAAAGAATGGTAGAGAAAATTTACTTTTTTTCTACAACAGTTTCACAATTTTAGCAATGGAAGAATGAAGAGAGAAAGAAAATGGAGTTGGTACTGAAAAATGTAGTAAATAATAACTTATCAGTCTTGTGTTTATATGGTAGATAAAAAAATGTACAAATCTATACCTAAACAAAATCAGAGCTGTTTCTTGAATATCTGTTATCATAAGTCTGGTTGACTACAATATATCAATCTTGTGTATATGCCATTCTGCAAGTTCAATTATCAATTTACAACTCGATTCAGGTATATTAAAAAATAATATGGCTGAAAGAAAGAAGAAGGTCATTCTGGATATCTCTTTACTTCAAAGTAGTATCAAAACTACCTAAATCATACCTAACAGGTGTTTGCCAACACTTCCAGTAAGAAATTTTACAATTTTTACTGGTAACCTGGTTCTTCCTCATTGCTCAGGGAATTCCATCATGATGTCTAATCTAATTATATTGTAATTCTATTACTTTTAACTGGCTTCCAATTAACCTTAATTTTATGAAATTTTCTTAGAATGCACATCGCAGTTCAGATTGACTTATAAAAACCAGAAAACAAAAAACCCAACCCAAAGCAGTGCTTATTCCTTCAAAAGATAAGCTGTAAATATGGACACGGCGAAAAGCTATGTAGTGTTGTCTTACTTTGAATAGTCTTCTGAGGAATGTCAAGTTTGTCCATCCCACTCCAAAAAATATTAACTCTGTAACAAACATTAATGGTTTCAAAATCAGTGCTGATGAACTGTTTCACTGCTTATGGACATGAGAGGAACCAGCAATTAGTGCGCTCTACAGTCTTCTCAGCACTTTTCTGTGTATGAAGTACTAGCTGGCTCTAGATATCTGCTAAAATTTCTGAATGTCCTCTAACTGTTTTTTAGGGTGTGTTTCTATACGTAGTTCTTTAGAACACTGAAAATTAAAAAAAAAAAGAAAAAAGGAGAATATAATAAATTGAAAATTGAGTATCAGTGTGAATATTAGAATGAATATTGTTGGAGGTAATATTATTTCTTATATTTGATTCAGCAGAAATCTATGGTTTTTTTACACAACATCATCACCACCACAGAATTTAGGGGTTTTTTCCCCATGTCTCATGTTTGAATTCATGAATATATAGTAGATTTTTATTTTAACTGGTGATGTGAAATGTAGAAAAGACATATAACACATGGAATGTGGTACAAAATACCCAAAACAAGTTAACTAAAAATTGGTGGATTTTATTAAATATGGGCAAAGTTGTTAATAGTTGACTTGGGCAAAATCCCTCATTCCAGTAACCTGAGTTGCAAATTCAGTAAAGAAATGTAGCCATGTCACTGTTATTGTGTCATCTGTTACAGAAGGGTGATTTCAGCTGAAGGGGATAAGAGGTGTCTGAGAGAATTTTGAAAGCAGTCTGTCCTTCCTACAGCCACAAAGACTGGGAATCACCAATTTTTCTATTAATTATTCTCTATATAGATATTTTTAACATGGGTCTTAGTTTCCAGAGTCTTCATTGGTGAGAGGCTCAAGCAAAACATGATGCTTTTACAAGATGCTTGCTGAAATGGTGAAAGAGAGTGAATTCTGCTCCTGCTCCATACAGTCAACCTGCTGATGATTTAATCTCTTACTACCTTGACTTTGAGCCTGTTACAATAAGAACACAAATTCTAATTCTAACCTGTTAATCCGATGAATTTAATTCCAAATTTAATTCTAATCTGTTAATCTAAACCTTACCTGCCTGAAAGATAAAACTGTCAGGACAGTAATTGCCTCCTCATAAATCTATGGCCAGACTTTTTACAGAATGGGTCCCAGTTTCAGCTAGATCCTAGATGCTATAATTGTAAAAGTGGTGGTGGGTATTAAAATAAAATATATTAAAATGTTTTATGGTGGTTATGTTTACCAGTAATGAAAACTTAGATGCACAAAACTGTGACATTTCTGGACGTGGGAGAAAGGTGTTCAAATTTGAACAGTATGGAAAACTGTCCACTCTGATTCGTAAATTGCAGAAAACGTTAACCCTGATGTAGTTTTACTAAGGAGAAAAACAATCCCAAACATCAGAAATCCAATAATTTTTGCTTCCAAGTATTTGCAAGGAAAAATTTGAGCGTGAAATGATGACAAATCTATTGTGCTTGTATAGCAAGTGCAGTATTTCGTTTCACACTCTGTTCTGCTCTGAGATCAGCCATTTAGAGTAAGCATGTTTGATACTGCCTGCCCACAATGATACTGGAATCTGTACTGAAAGACAGAAAATGCATTAGGCAGCTGTGTGTTTTGCAGCTGGGGTATGACTCATACCATATTTCTACAGAGTTCAAAACCAAGCTGTAAAAACAAAATAAAAAACCATAACCCAAGCCTTTAGCCTGTAGATCTTGTGAATTTCAGGTTCTGAGCAGATTCTTGCATCAACATAAAGATTATCAGCATTTAGGTGTAGATGGGTCGTTTATCACTTGCTTCAGTCTCTGCTTTCATATTCATGAATCAGAATGTGCAGTGTTCCTATTTGAAATTCTGTGCTTCTGTACTTCTCAGCAATTAACATCCCTGACATTGTATCTCAAGATAAGATGCTCATCTCAGAAGACTGGTAGGAAGTGAAATCCAATCTGTCATATTTAAGTCAGATCTTTATTAATAACCCATCCAAATAAGGACAAAGTAAATCCTCTTCTTCCCAGTTCCTAACCTCGTGTCTTTGCAATTTACATCATAATTGATGTGTTATCAAAAATATCACCTGAATACCTCTGGACTTTACAGGCTTTTGGAGAATTAATTAGCTAAAGATAACGACTTCAAGTTAACTTGGAAGAATGGGATGCAGCTGCAGTGTGCACACATTTTTGATGTGCAGCATGTTCTTTTTTTAGTTTGAATTTTTATGTGAGCCATTTAAGGCTTGACAAGGAAGGAGAGGGTCTGTGGAAGTCTGCAAGTTTCTCATGAGCATAGCTTAATGTGGTATTCATGGTTTGTGCCAAAACTTGTGTTATTGGTTCCATAGATTTGCTATCTCATTATTCTCATGGTGGTTTTATTTGTCCTTTACTTGTTCAAAAGGATTAGAAAGGATACCTAATGACACTGTGCATGATATCATGAATGTCAAATGCCATTATTTCTGTGCCTTACTTATCAAGAAGTTCCTGGTGATATCTTCTAGAAGCCCTTTCCTGGTGGATCCAATCAATACAAAGTTCTTTTGCTAACAATATTAGTTGCACCTTTAGTTTCAATGACCATCAGCTGCAGGGTCAAGGAGGCTAAGGAGGCTTCAAGAAAAAGCCTGCTGTCCCCTATATTGTTGTGATGAGGACTAATCACTTAGAGCAGCACGGACTTGTGAAAAGCACACTCTGATGGAGATGTGGCTGGAAATGCTATCCTGACTGTAATCTTAGTACTTCCCCATGAAATGAAAAAGTTGGTTGTCAGTGAGATAGGATTGAAAAAAAACCCAAAAAGCTCAGGTAGCCATCCAGTATTTTTCTACTCTTTGGTTTTATTTCTCTGAAACTGTTGAAAGAAGTGACTACAGAGGGTCTTGGGCCTTCTTAAGTTCCTACTTTCACCAACATGAAGGGAGTTAAAGGGAATGGAACTTCAAATCAGTGAGCTTTTTTGCAATAGAATCATAAAAATATGAACAGACTTTTGGCAATATTTGTTTTAGAAAATTTTCATCTGTACATTCATTTACTGCTTTAAGTTGAACCACTGTTCACTTGAAAATCAGCATCGTGTAGCTGACTTGAAATAATCAGCCGCAAGTGTTTTGTGCATCCTAAACACAAACAGTTCAGCGACTACAAGTTTCTCATTTCTGTCACTTTTTTCATGCTCTTCTCTTGCCATCAGAAGCAAAGAGTGGCTCAAAAGAAACTTAACATTTTGACAAGCAATCTAAGTTATTACCCAGACTGAGAAGTGAATGGGCGTGGGAAACTTATATTCCCTTTAAGTAAGTGTGAGTGTCAGGAATTCTCGTGATATGTCACAAATGGCACACAGTCAAAACAGTGACTGAAATTGCTAAAAGTAGTCATAGATTGGTGAGTAGAGCTGGCTTTATTTCATTTGTGACTATAATGCTAAGCTGTTATTGTCTTTAGAAGTTGAAGGCTAGCTAGAGGATGTGCTGCTGTTATCTGCTATATGGACTGTTTACATGAATGTCTATTTCTTTGGATGACAATTTCACTGTAAAACTCACTGAAACTAAACTACTTCTTAAAATGTTAGGGGAAAAAACAACACAGAAGAAATAATAAATTAAAAAAGAAAACATGAAGTTGTTCATTTGCCCAAATACATGAATTGACCTAAAAATTCCCTATCGAATGTCCGGAATTCTATTTGAATTTACCCCCTGATTCTCATTGGTTTAGTTACTAGCAAAAATGACTAAGCTTCCTGCTAATCCTGTAGCACTATTCCATTTAGGTTGTTTCCTTCTTTGTAAAAGACTATTTGCATGAGAAGGGGGAAAATAAACCATTATATTACTTAATTCCTCAGATATACAATATGGCTAGGACTGCTATTTTATTTTCTAGGTAACATTCCCTTTTCATATTTCTAAGATCTGGAGTCTGAGGATTATGACCATATATTAGATTATGCTTTTTTAATATTAAAAATTTAAAGGGAGAATTTAAAAATAACATTTAAGTCAAAATATGTTTCTGTAGTGGAAGAACTATAGTTGAAGAATATACTTCTGCTGAAAACATAACTTTTTTTTTTTTTGCCTCAGAATGTTAACTAGTAAAGACTGCATTTTTCTTCTTGTGTGGAGAATAGGGATATTTTTACCTGTGTTCATTTAAACCATGCACAGATGTCAGCTGATTCCAAACACAAAGTAAATAATTGTAATTTTTGTTTGTCGAATTACCAGGGATACTGTATTTCCTTCTTTGTTGGTACTTCAATTTCCTTTTCTTCTTCAACTCTTACTTGACTTTCTATTACTTTCTCAAGTTTTCCACCAGGAACTTTTAACTGCACATGGAAGCTTTTTTTAAAGACTGGTTGGTTAAGTCAGGATAGAAGATTTAGAGGCTCCAGTTCTTATTAAAGAAGGTGAAGTGCTTTTCATGCAATGTTTTCAACCGGAGAGCTGTAAGACAGCACCATATATAGCTCTGGGGGCATGAAACCTTCCTCATTCATGTTTATTACATGCATCTGGTACTTTCTTTTAATTTATATGCAGTAAATTTCTATAATAAATACTAAATATACATACCACACCTTTACTATCCTGCTGTTATGTCTTTTTGATAATTTAGTAGTGGATATGCTTTGCATTTCAAATATTATCTTATCCTGACTTTGTATAATAATGAGTGGAACTGTGTCTTGGTATGATTAGTAATTGCTTAGGAAACACTCCTCTTGGTATTCATGAAATCAGGAAGAGACTTTTAGTTTTGCTCTGCATGTTATAAGCTGCATAATGATGTGGTAAAAAAATAAGAAAAACAAAATAATAAACAGTAAGGTATAAACTTTTATGAAAATCTATTGGAACTGAAAGGAGAGTTAAGCTTTAATACTAGAGGAACCTACTAGAGAGTATTTTCCAGCCAGTTATTAGTGTGGCTTATTATACCACACTCCCTGCATGGCCTTATTTGAGATGCTCATTGCTGGAGCTTGCTGGCTTTATCCATTGTGTATCCTGTTTACATATTGAAGAGACTGATACTGCCTCTACTCATTTCCACCCAGCAAGCTGTGAAGAGATGGTTCCCCACATTCAGGCAGAGATTTCTCTGAGAAGTTGTCTCCCCAGATTTCCTTCCTGTGTTTTTTGCAGAAATGCATTTTATGTGCTATAATTTACTTAACTTTTGAGAAATATGTGGCTGAAAGGACTGGTACATTTCCTGTTGTCACTCAGCTGAACCTTCAGACCATCAATGCCTATCAGGAGAGATTGCATTCCAGCAAATATATCCTCTGTTTCTCCCATAGGGATGATTCACTAGAATAGAAATGTAAATCCAGGGTGATACTGCCTGATCTGTTCAAGCAGCTGAAACTGGACATCTGCAGCTGCTTCTGAGTATACAAGGCAGAAGGCTTCTGCTTCCCAAGCAGTATGGGAATTACTCCCTGACAATGCAAACAAAGTAGATAGCCCTGTATAGATCAAATTAATCTACTGCTGTAAAATGAGGAAAGGAAGAAAGAAGTAGTGTTGCTTTGAGAAGTGCTAAAAACTAGCTAGCTCTCCCCTTTCTTTTTCAACAATTGAAAAATCAGTGCTAATGATGGCAGCAAGATTAATTTCTGAGTGTCTTTCTATTATATGTTGTCTGAAAAATATCTGGTTAAGACTAGCAGGTGGAATTTGCTTGCTGTTGTATGAGGTCTGTCAGTGTTATTAATTCATCATCTTTATTTTTCTTCTGCATTCATCAATAACTCTGGCAGTAATAAGAAATTATTACAAAACAGCATAGTGTTGGTAGCACTGTTATCATCCTGATTTCCACTGAACTGGAATTCCAGTGTCACATTGGTCTTCCTTCTCCTCTGAAATAGCTTTTCAAGAAGTTGATGCTGATGATGTTCGGGTTAAGCACAGTCATATATCAGGAGCTCACCCTTTGCTAGAATGAACAGGAACTTAATTTGAAAACAAATGGAACAGAGGACACAGAGAAGTTGTTAAAAAAATGACAGAATAACAGAAATGTCTCTGCAGCATGTCTAGGAAAGTGGAACAGAGGAAAAAAATAATCATAAATACACTGGGTGCAGACACTGATTACTCAAAGGAAGATCTTGGAAAACAAAGCATCAGATTAAATTCTCAGATCCATGCTGCTTGGGTATAAACAACCACTGAGTGGGGTTGCCATCAGGTTATTTTTTACCATCTTTTTTGATACTGAAAGGTAGGTTACTCGAGTTATTAAAATGAGGTTTTAAAAAGACATTCCCAGGAGCCTTTGATTGCAGTACTGAGGCAGCTCTCCTGTTCTTCAGACACAATTGGTGGCTCACTGCTGGCAAATAGGATGTGAGATCACAAATACTGCCCTGCAGTAGCAAGGGGATAAAATCTTGCAATATGGAAGAGTACAGTGGAGGTTTAGATTGGACATTAACAAAAATTTCTTCACTGGAAGAATATTAAGATCTGGTTAATTAAAATTATTAGAGAGATGCCTCTGCCTGAATTAAGGTGCAAATGAGACCATATACCGAAGTCAGTAGTATGGATTTTATTTAACAGTGAATGTGAGGCAGAGAGAGAGAAAGAAATAGGAAAAAGAAGGGGGTGGGGAAGAAGGAGCGTGACAGAGATTAAATAGATAAAATTTCACCATTTCATCAAACCTGGCAGCATCCTGTACATCTTCTCCTTCTAGGTGGTGAGGACCCCCCAAAAGACAGAGTCCAATGGATTCATATACATCCAGGAGATGCCCAAGCACCTCCCCTGGGAAGGGGAAGCTTTGACGTCTCGTGGACAGGCTCTGGATTTGTTGCATTATTTGGATCATGCACATTCCTCTGGTGGTGGAACGCCTCAGAAATGAGTCTGGAGAGCACTTTGGGGATCTTTGATAGCTTATGACCCCTTCTCAACTGCCTTTCATGTGAATATCCCATGTGTATGTGGTCTTCCTGGAATGAGGTGTTTACTTCTGTTTGGTGTGAAGAGATTTTGCCATCACACCCCCAAAGCCCTCCTCTCCACCTGCTGAGCCCAGCTAGGGCTGATTCTTAACACAGCTCCTGAGTTTGGCTTTCCTTGTGCATATATTCTTCCCTGAGTCTTGTTTACTATTCCTTGGACCTGAAATAATTGGACAATAGTCTTATATCAAGTTCCTGTCACAATACAAATTGCAGTCAAGAGGCATGTTCAGCAGGGGGTGGGCGGGGTACTTCGGTGGTCTCAGATGAGCAGTTCTTCCTTTGAGGTTTGACAAAAAGCCTTGTCACAAATTTGACAAGGTTTAAGACACTGACCATATTTCATTCTCTTATAAAGCATGGTCTGACATTGGAATTAGCTTCCCAAGAAAGTGGTGGAATCATCATCCCTGGAAGTGTTCATAAAAACATGTAGATGCAGTACTTGAGGTTATGGTTTCAGTGAACATGGTGGTACCAGGTTAATGGTTGGATTGCATAAACTTAAAAGTACTTTCCAACCTTGATGATTTTATGATTATTTTTGGCTCTACCAGTTAATACTTCTGCCATTGATTCTGCTCCTGTTGTGAAGGAAGTTTGGGTTCGATTCTCCGGTCTGTTAAAAGGTTGAAGCCTCAAATGGTCAAAAATTATAAAACTGCTTTGTGAATCAGCATGCTCACTACATAAGGAATAATTTGCTTTAATATCAACTTAATAGCCTCTCTTCATTCTTAATTGTTAAATGTTTTAAAATTATCAAGATGCGTTTGAGGGGGGTTGGATGTTTTGGAGTGGTAAGATTTTTGTTTGTGGTTTGTTGTTTGTTTGTTGGTTTGGGTTTTTTTGTTTTTTGGGGCTTTTTTGAGTGCGAAGTTGTCCTTCTGCACCCCTGGTATACAAACCAGGCAAACTTCAACACATATCCATTAAAATTAAAATATCATTAATTACCTTGCTGTGTTGCTCTTCATGGATTCTGTTTATTAATTTAGCAAGAATAAAAGCAAACTGACAATAATCCATAGGCTTAAAGATGAATGAAGATTTTTGTATTGTAACACTTAAATACAAAATTTTGTAAGTTTGAATATGAAAGTTGATCTTCCCTAATTTTTAATGCTGACATTTTTTTGTAAAAATGCGTCCAGGCTTGAATGAAGGTGAATTTTTTCCTTCAGTTGGTGATTAAGTGCATCCTCAGCAAGTTTGCCAATGATATCAAGCTGTGTTTGTGCAGTTGACTCACCAGAGGGAAGGGATGCCATCCAGAGGGACCTTGATAAGTTTGAGAGATGGCCCTTTGTGGACCTCATGAAGTTCAACAAGGACAAGTGTAATGTCTTGCACCTGGGTCTGGACAATACCAAATACAAATACAGTCTGGCCAAAGAACAAACTGAGAGCAGCCCTATGATTGTGTTGATTGATGAGAAGCACAGCATGACCTGGCAATGTGCACTTGCAGCCCAGAAAGCCAACAATGTCCTAGGCAGCACCAAAAGAAGTGTCATGAAAATAACACTTTGAAGGAGGTGATTCTCCTCTTCTGTTCAGTGTCCAGTTCTTGGGCCCCAAAAAAGAGAAGGAGAAGGACCTGTTGAAGTGAGCCCTGGGAAGGGCCCCAAAGATGACCACAGGGCTGGAGCGCCTCTGCTATGAAGAACAGGCTGAGAGAATTGGGGCTGTTCAGCCCGTAGAAGAGAAGGCTCAGGGAGACCTTAGAGCACCTTCCAGTACTGAAAGGGACCTACAGAAGAGCTGGAGATGGACTTTTTGCAAGGGCCTAGAGTGATAGCATAAGGGGTGGTTTTAAGGTGACAGTTGATTAAGATTAAAAATTAAGAAGAAATTCTTTACTGTGAGGGTGGTGAGACACTAGAACAGGATTCCAAGAGAAGTTGTGAATACTCAATCCCTTGTAAATGTTTAAGTTCAGGTTGAAGGGGCTTTGAGCGACCTCATCAAATGGAAAGTGTCATTGCCTGCGGTAGAATTAGGTGATCTTTAAGGTGTCTTTCAACTTAAAGTGTTCTATGACTCTATGATCTGTGCAGATTTGTGCTTCTTGAGTTCTTTTATGAAAAAAACAACAAACAAACAAACTAAAAACTGAAGATGAAATGTGAACATTTTTTAAAAGTGCCAGAGTTTCTCATGACTTTTGCTGACTGGCCTGTATGGAGAACTCTCTGGAATTTGTTGTATATCCCAATAGCATGAAAACATGTAAAAATAATAGTGGTTTTGCCAGTGTAATAACATTAATACTCTGGAATTACATAGAAGCATTGATGAATGTTGCTCACTGAGGGAGAGGTGAATGCTAGCACTTTGAGACATGCCTCTTGTCTAAAATGCACCTAAGATGTAGCACAATATAATGTGATTTGTTCTGATTCAACAAATCATTCATAACTGACAGTCATTCTGAAATCCTTGTGTTGTCTCATTGTAAAATCTTCTGTTGAAAATGTGGTGTACACTTATGGCAAGGCATATGCATTTTTTATGTTATGTCTGAACACTTCTAGAACTCTGAAGACTTGATGCTGTGACCAATTCCCTAAGGAGCCATCCACCTCCTGGTGGCAGTGATCAAAAGAGCCTAACTTTGAATATTTTGTGCAGTTTTGGGCACCACAATATAAGGAAGATATTAACCTATTAGGGAGTGTCCAAAGAAGGGCATCAAAGACGGTGAAGGACCCTTGAGGGGACGTCATATGAGGAATGGCTTAAGTCACTTGGTCTGTTCAACCTGAAGGAGACTGAGGGAAGGCCTCACTGGAGTTACAAGTTCCTTGTGAGGGGAAGAGGAGGGGCAGGCACTGATCTCTTTGTGGTGACCAGTGGCAGAATCCAAGGGAATGGCCTGAAGGTGTGTCAGGGAAAGTTTAGGCTAGATATTAGGGAAAGGTTCTTCACCCAGAAGAGTGGTTGGGCACTGGAACAGTCTCCCCAGGCAAGTGAGCAGAGCACCAGTCCTGAAAGAGATGAAGAAGAATATGGATGACACTCTCAGGCACATGGTGTGACACTTGGGGATGGTCCTATGCAGGGCCAGGAGTTGGGCTCAATGATTCTTTTGGGACCCTTCCAATCAGCATATTCTGTGATTCTGTGTAGCATGTTCGAGCCTCATTATATTCTGCCTTTTGTAGACTTCAAGATACCTTGTCCTTTTCCTTTAAATTTCATATATTTTAAATGCCTTTATTTCTCATGTCCAGGAAGGCACTATCATGATTTTGTAATAGTTATTTTTATGTATTTAACTAGGCAACAGCAATACATTTTTGAGGTGACTTTGCAGTCGTCAAGACCCATTGAGAGATCAGGAAGGAACTGTAATTATTTTCAAAACACCAGCCACAAGATATACCTAGAATGCAGTATAAGAATATGTTCATTTGTCCATTTAGTCTTCTAGAGAGCAGTTGAGACTGTTGTGCTATTTTATCTTTGTCTTTTGTAATAATCTCTGTCATTTTAATTTTTTTCTAAGAAGTCTCTATTTTAAATCTTCAGAATAGTTTATTTCCACTTGTGTTCTTCATTTAATATTCCTGTCATAGGTGAGTCTAATTAGTGCTTATAGGCATTTCAAATATTGCAATTTTTGATAAGTTATTTCTGATCCTAAATGGCTTTATTTTTTGCCTTTTCTCATACTATTTGTTCTGGCAGTCAGATACTGAAAACTTCTTTAAAACAGCAGTTCGTGAAGATCTTGTTGAAGAATCTCATTAAGTGTGCAGTTTGAAGTTTTACATGGCAAATTTGTCTTTATATTTTATTGAATATTCATAGTTTAGTATCAAGAGGCTTTACTTTTGTCTTGCTGGATTCAGAATTGCAAAGATTTATCCGTTCATTGTAATTCTGACCTTAATTGTATTGCTTGTTGCATCCATTTTATTATTTTTGTTGCCAAGACACCTGAAGTACTGAATGTCTTTGTGGGTTTTTTTTTGTTTTGTTTTGCTTTTTGGTTTTTTCTTGTTTTTTTTTTTTCTTTCCTCAGTGCTCAAATTTCTTGTTCATCATTGAACACCAGTATTCAGTGCTTAATGAGTGAATTTCCATTATAGTCCAGGAATTTATCTAAATTTATTCCATAAATTTTATTAGGTGCTTTTTGGAAGTCTGTGAAATCTATACAGAACTAAATGCCATTCAGTCATTTTTGTTGTGACAATAAGATAGGTATTTGATCTTTATTTTTGCTATCTGAATCTTGTCCATTGTAAATTTTATCTGGTACTTTCTTTAACTGAAGGTGTAGTCTAACATAATGTATTTTAATACTATGTTTGACTTGTAGTCCATGGAATTTCTATCTAGACACTGTGTTGGTTAAGCTTTGTTGTCTGAGAATTTTCCTCCCATATCATATTTTTCCTCTCCCTGTACCCTTAGAAAGACTTTATCAAGTCCACTGCATCCTTTGTGATTCTTTTCTTGAAGTTATTTGCTTAATTTACATCTCTCTCTCACTTTCTGCTGTCATCTGATGACCATTTTGTTTTTTAGTATTTATCTATACTTTTCTCCATTTATATCTATTTAAATTTTAGTGTTCTGTAATACATTGCCTTAATTTGCATGCTTTCTTCTAATACAGGGTTGCAAATAAATGCTACATGTAAAGTCATCTCTTTATGCTGTTACAATACGTATGTTCTTGGGTTTGGGTTCTTTAAAGCCCTGGTTGGCATAAAAATTCTGGAGCATTCACTGTTCATGTTTATGTTTTGCTACAGCTTTCAGGCTATTTAAGGTTATATCTATTTATCTAGATATACATTAACATATAAATGCCTAAAGGCATATGCCAATAACATCTCCATACATAACATATTTGGGTAGCCATTAAGAGATTAAAAAAAATGTTGTGTAATAATCTGCCTTTAATTTTAAAGCTTGAACTTTCAATGGACCTCACACATATGGCAGGCCAAGTTCTGCCACTGCTATTGAGTCCAAAATACTAATGATTTCAGTGGAATGTGGAAAAGGGCAATGAGAGAATGAAGAGCCAATTCAGATTCTAATCTTTGTTTTGGAAAAGGGTAAAATACCTAATGCAGGATAACCAGAGATTGCCCAACTTGTGCGTTAAATAACTTGTGGAAGTGGAAAGAGGAAACCTGTATCAGCTGCTGCTGTGAAGTCCGAAGTATTTGGGGCCTGACTTGATAATCACTCTATTATCCTTCTTGCCGAAAATTGGTCCTCTGGGTATTCTTAGCATTTAAAGGATAATCAATGATTTCAGTGAAGTTATGACAATTCAGATAAGTTTATATTATCCCAGTAGAAACATCAGCTGGTTGACAAACATATCAGAATGATGTGATGAAAATTTCTTCTCCCAAAATTTCATATATTTCCAGCTAATAATCCACAGTCTGCAAGAGACAAACTTTGTTCTGTCAAATTAAAATGCTATAATTGAAAGGAACCTTTACAGTATGTTTTTCTGTATTCCATCACTGAAATGCTGCTTTGCTGTAAAGTTGGATGCATTAAAAAGGAGAATTGATTAAGTCTCTCAAGTAAATTAGTTTCAGATGAGTTACTTATGTGAGAAGAATTCCTGCCCTGACCTCAAAGCATACACATCTAAAAATGTGAGGTCTGTACAAGACCTTAAAAAATCCTGTAGGACAAAGGAATCCTGTATTGTTTCAAATGTATTCCTCAGCTATGTTTTTAGGAAACACTTAGAGCTCAGTGTCTGCATTATCATTTATATTTCATTAGCACCTAAAGGACTCAAGTGAAGCCAGGCCTGAAAGCATTTGAGAAATAGAAATACAGTATAATATGCTATTCTAGTCCCAAACATCTCTCATTGTTAAGATGAAAGAAGTAGAAGGGGGAACAGTGGTACACTGACATGTGAAAGATGGTGAAGCAGATCCCTGCCACCAGAGTACAGGTTCCCAGAACTGTAGTGCAATGCCTTGTTTGCTCGGACATATTAATGCTAGCACATCCCAGACACAAAAGAAACAGAGTTTGTATAGAGTTGAACACAGTTGCCACAAACTACCCCTCCACCCCCAGTGATATTCAGAATTTTTGTACTACTGGGAAATGTTGCATAGTGATCCAAAGGACTGAACGCACAAGAAGAGTCATAGCTGTTGTAAATTTAGCTGGGTGGATCAACTAAAGAGTTATAACCCATAACTAGTTCTCTAGACTGTCGTTGAGGACAAAGCATTGTGGACAGTTTTAACACCTCCTTTCTTGAGTAAAGCTGAAGACATTTTTTCATGTGTGCTATTTTATGTGTAACTAGTAAGCACTACAAGAGTGTTTAAATATTTTAATTATAAATAGATCTTTTTTCATTTAGCAGCGCCACATAAAATCTGAAGTCTGCTTCATGTGAAATGATTAAAATCTGGAGTGATGACTTAAGACATGTGGAGTGGTATGGTGCAGAGCATATGTAAAAACCTGGTGATGGGGAAACTTCATTAGGTTCCTATCTTTGTCACTTTGATAATTAGAAAAAACCCTCATATTTTCCAATTTTTATCCTCTTCAAGACGTTGGGGGGGGGGGGGGGGGAAGGAGGAGAAAGAAAAAAGCCTCTCCTTGTTCTTCAGCCACTCACATTTGTTTTGTGGGTGTTTTGTTTAATGTAGTCATGCATCAGGTTACTAACAAAGTGTTCCCCTGAGCAAGTCAAAAGAAGCATCTTCATCCTCTGTATGAGGGGAAGAAAGAGTGAAATTGGATGCTGTGAAATTCAAATTCTCCTTGGGGCTGTCAATAGTGGTCATACTCGTGTCAATTAGATGAGTGGGGGGAACCATAAGGAAAATGCTATTGAGATTAGCCACTTGTTTTTTGAGAATATATTTGGACTTGTTGAGGTTGTAGCAGCAGTTAGGGAAAATTATTCCTAAAACATGAGAAGATTGGAAAAATTCAAACTAAATAACAATGTTAATTATGTAAAATAATGATAATGTTTTTGAGACCCTTGCCCCTCCTAAAATGCTAATCCCTTCTTTAGGGGTTTTATTGCTATCTTGTCAATCCTTTATAACCTTCTTTTGAAGAAATGATAGCACTGTACTATACAGAATAGGAAACAGTATTTTTTAGACACAATCAAAGCTATTTGCTGAAAGACATTTTGAGGAAAATTAAAAGGTTAGTATGTGCCTGACCTGCACAGCTCATTGGACAACAAGGAGCTCAAACCACACTGTTGTTTTAAAGCATGCTGCAGATGATGTAGATGTTTTACTTGCATATCAATTTCAAGTACAGAAAATTCTCATTTATCACTTAAAAAATTGAAAGAAGTGAATGAAGAAAAGATTAGTTTTTTCCCATATAAATATATAGAAATGGAGTAATATCATCTGTTAAAAACACCCTTTGAATAGCTGATGGTATTTGCTAACCTAGGTGTAGTGCAAACATTATTTGAGACTGTTAAAATGGTTTCCCTTTAAAAAGTGTAGCTAGGGACTTAGTTTTATTCTAATTTATGCATAATCTTTTAGCTCTCTTTTCACATGTGAATTTGCACTGCGTAGCTTATACTGAGAAACTAGAGAACAATTATTTTTAAATGTCAAAGGAAATGCATCCTTGTAGTACCTAACAAGGATGCATTTAAAATTAAATGCGCTGAGGGAAGTGGGGGGAGATGCGTGCGACAAATTTATCTTGTCTTGTTTTCTTTCTTATGTATTTTTAAATTCTTGATGTCTCAAATAGTTTGAGTTGCAGGGGACCCTAAAGATCACCTAGTTCCCACCGCCTTGCAATGGGCAGGGACACCTTCCAGTAGAACCAGATTGCTTAAAGCCCAATCCAACCTGGCTTTGAACACTTCCACGAATGAGGCATCCACAGCTTCTCTGGGCAATCTATTCCAGTGCATCATCACCCTGACAGTAAAGAACTTCTTCCTGATACCTAGTCCAAACCTACCCTCTTTAAGTTTAAGGCCATCACTTCTTCTCTTGTAACTACATAATATTGTAAAACAAATAGTAGGGTTGTGTTACTGTGTGTCTTAATAGGAGTAACTTGGTTGGTAAGTCATTGTTTTTAAGACTTGAGTTACTCTTGAGTGCACTACAGATACATTAAAAAATTGCTTAATTTTATATCTAGAGCTCTAAGTACGCTGGAGGATACGTAAAATAACTGTTAGGCAGACTAGAGGCAATTCATTAGTGACATGACAAGCATCCTTTGCTGAGTTGCACAGCAAGCAGAAATGCATGGCTTCTTTTCTCTCAAAATGGTGCATGTAGCAGTTGCCACATCCCTAACCTAAATGGAGGTTGGGAAGATGCAGCATGTCCTGTTCTGCAAGGCAAAGGGGGTGTGTGTGTGCACAGTGAGTGATATACATAAGGCAAGGAGAGGAAGGAACTGCTGTCCCTGTATTCAGTTCAGCATATACACAGTCTCTGTGTGCACTGAAGATCTGGAAAAAAATGCCACCATTTGAAGGAGTGCAATTAAGTGTTGTGGCATTTGTTATAAATACTGTGGCAGTCTTGGAGAAAAAAGCACATTAAACTTGTACCCCTAAATGTCTCCTTGTGATAAGAATCAAGTGCAAATATTGAAGACAGCATGAGAAAAGTTTTGGTTTTACATCAAGGTGAAAAGTTGTAAAAGGACAGTGATAAAAAATTACTAAGAATCTTTTTTCGATAGGAAATGGAGCTTTAAACTAATCAGACTTTTAAAATTATTATAGCAGCATTGGAAACTGTGATACATTACAGGAAATAAATTTGATTGTGTAATCTGAACCACAAAATAAAGTCAGGGCGAAAGTCATGACAGATACGTATTTCCCACAGAGGCTTACTTATTTTTTTCCACCCAGAGACTAAAAGGCTTAAAATTGTTTTGTTGAGTTTCTTGTTTTCTCAAAAACCATCCAAAACAGCCCATTCAAACTCATATGCAGGAATGGGCAACCTGTTGGTCGTGCTGTGCTTGTATCTCAGAAGCAGTCTGAAGGTGCTACATCATGCAAGAGGCAGAAGGGCTGCCCAGCCTCTGTGTTTGTGGGTATTAAAATCTAAATCTCATCACTGAGTTTTGCAGGGATGCAGCTGCACAGGAAACCTACATATGTCCCACTATGAAGCTGAAATCAACATTATCTGTTGCTGTGAACCCATTCACATCTACTTGCCAATAAGCTCTTTGAAGTATGTGACAGGTCTTACAGTCCTTGGATTGTAGAAAGCAGGGCCAGGAGTGATGGCTGCAGCTGGTGTAGGTCTGAAATATCCCATTGTATAATTTTTATTTCAATTAAGTCATGTCAATTTTGTTCTGAGTCAACTTGTGCCTGAATGTACATGTGTAAACTAAGGAGAACAAACGTATATGTAATTATCCCAGTTGGGATGAAGCTTCATGACACAACATTAAAAGGTGCTAGTAAAAATATTTTTCTATGACTTTTGAACTACAGGATCCCCAAATCTTTGAGCAAGTTCTTTACTATGTGTACATTTGTATATACTTTTGCTGTTGTTTTAATTTTTTTCCAGATTTTTTTTTAATTTAGAGCTTTTAAATAAACCCTTGGAGCACAGCACAAACTATTTTTACTGCATGATACAGCTTCACAGGCTATTTAACACAGTGGGCCATGTTTCACAGCTGGTTGGATCTCGGGAAGTTAACCAAATTCTGCTTCCATTTAGATGAACAATAAAATTTATAATTAGTAAAGTGGGACTTGAAGTTTGTGGTTGGAAAATTTGTGTCAGAACTTACTGATAACTGTGTATTCTGACTGTATCTATTCTCTGCCTGTAACAAAGGGCAATCAACCAACTATAAATTAGGAACTTCAGCTTATTCTTATTTGCACAAAGCAATATTTTCATGTAATGTTTGCAGGAAATAAACTTTGGAAGATGAACTTATTTATAAAATATAGATGTGTTGACATACTCTACTAAAATACCAGTAAAGATGAAATACTGATTTGTTCAGTGGATCCTTCTCTCTATTTTACTGGACCCACAGTCCAAACAAAATCTCCAGGACTAGCAGAGGGATCTTCCCATTTTTGATTTATGCAGTATATGTTGTAGAAACTTGCAAAAAATAGCAAAATTTGTAGTTCAAGAAGCAGTACAGTTCTTTTTGTCTCCTCTCCCATATTCTGAATCCTGACATGTTTCAGGTGGTAACCTTGAATACATTGTTGCAGTAGTGTAATATCCGAACACACCGTAATTTAAAATGGACTGACCATGAGATTAGCTCAGTTTGTTAGAGCCTGGTGCTAGTAACACCAAGGTTTGTGGGTTTTATCCCCATATGGGCCATTCACTTCAGAGTTGGACTCCGTGATCTTTGTGGGTGTCTTCTACATCAGAATATCCTGTGATTCTTAAACTACATTTATGTCACTTTAATAATACTCTATAGAGCTATACATACAGAACTTCTGGATGGACAAAGGTATAAAAGCTTATTTAATGATTTTGGAATTGTCTTATATAATATGTATTTGGTTTAATAGTAGATAGCATGGGCTTAAGCTCTGCCAGGGGAAATTTAAGTTGGATATCAGAAAAAAATTCTTTACAGAGAGAGTAATCAGGCATTGGAATGGGCTGCCCAGAGAGGTGGTGGATTCACCATCCCTGGAGATTTTTAAACTGAGATTGGACGTGGCACTGAGTGCCATGATCTAGTAAATGGACTGGAGTTGGACCAAGGGTTGGACTTGATGATCTTGGAGGTCTTTTCCAACCCAGTCGATTCTATGATTCTATGATTCAAATAGCTACTGTGGTAGTTTTGGCCTTAGTTTTAGCTAGGCCTAGATTAGGCCTTAATTTTAGTAGGCCTTGTTTAATAGGCCCAGATAATGATACATAGATCTGAAGTCACCGGTGTCAGCTGACTTAAGCAACCAAAGAGCTATTTCATACCATCTGATGTCAAATCAAATATAAAGGCAAGTGTAGGGAGGTGTCTCAACCCCCTTCTTTCATGCCCACTTTTCTGGGAGGGACGTGTTGTGTTGCTCTGAAAGGACTGGGCCTCACTACCACCTTTACATCAGTTTTATCTTAGGGAAGTAAACATTTTTATTGTTAGCCTCTCCCTTTTTCTTGCTGGGTGTTTCTCAGGAAGAGTCTTTTGGGGCTTTCTGTGGGTCTGGGTAGAGTAATCTGCATTATTCGGTGGATGACTCAGAGTAGAGGTTTGTTGTTATTATTACATTTGTATATATGTGTTATATTGCAGTTTGCTTTTAATTTTACCTCTTCTGTGTAAATATATAAATCAGTTCTGTTTTAAGCTTAAGTTTTAGTTGTTGGTTTTTTGGTTTTGTTTTAGTTTTTTTTCCCCTCCCTCCTTTTCCCTTGGTGGGGTGGGGTGGGGAGGGCACTCTGACCCTGTAGTCCTTACTTGGCATTTTGCCAGGTCAGTCCACTATGGCTACACAAATATTTTAAAAAGAACAGTAAGAAAGAAACCTTGTTTTATTTCATTGACCAAAATGGACTCCAGCACATCCTGAAGAACAAATCTAGGATTCTGTTTTCCCATTGTACCTCCAAATAGTTGGAATTAGTCTTTGTGATTTTTTTTTGTATAAAATTAATAATTTCATAAGAATGTATTTAATCCAGGTGAATGCATGTGTCCTAGGAAGAAAGAGGGTTACGTACATTAGTCAGAATATAATTCTATTTATAGAATTTTCTACCTGCATGGTGGCTTCCCTGTTATTGCTATATATACAATTTCTTTTTTTTTTTTATGTACATATCTTTTAAGTTTTGTCTTCTCACAGTTTAACAGATACTGTTGCCTGTTTGGTGGATATCATTGATTTGTGTTTCTTGAGTACAAACTGATATTGATTCTTGAGTGTGGAAAATGGTAAATATCCTGAGGCAGCCTTTCATTAATCCCTTGCTTCATTTTACTGAGTAGTAAAAGACAACACATCATAATTATGGAATAAGTTACTTTAAGGGCAAATCTGTACTGAATTATTTCAAATTTATTAAGTTGAATAAGAGAAAGAACAAAGAAAAAGGATATTTGGGTTAAATAGGAACAGAAATTTAGGTCTTTGCCTGAAGTGACATGAATCCATGTTAAGTTACGTCAGGAGACATGCTATAGAGTGATTTGAAGGAAAGTATGTACGGTAGTTTAGGAAAGTTTTATATTTAGGTAGCTGGGGAAGTAATTGATAACCTTTAGATTTAGTTTCATTAAAAATTTCAAGCTAGTTGGTAGAACTGGAAGAGAGAGGCTAAACAAAGATCTCAGCTTTCAGAGTAATGATGTCTTACAGTGCCCCAGCTGACATGTAATTTGAGAAAAATATTGACTGAATTCTTTCTGTCCAATTTTTTTTGTATGTGTACATTTTACACAATGAAAATAAAGTACACGTGGATGTATCAAAAAATGAATCTAGAAAATACTGGATTACTTGTGAGTGCACACAAATGTACTGGCCTGCTTTTATCAAAATAGAATCAAAAACTACTATCAAGGCATCCCCCTTTGTTTTCCTATGGAATATTTAAAATGTACTTAGTACATAAAGACAAATAATTGCATTTTTTCCTGGAGATCAACCAGAATATTCTGTATATGCAAATGCTGTAGAAATGTTTGTTAGAAGTGTACAAAACCCCTTTGTTGTTAAGACTGCAGACAGCCTTTGAGTATCGCCTGAGGAATCCATCTACTTGCATCTTTTTTTACATGCCAGCTGTGTGTTAGTTCATTATTTGATTTTTGTAGCTACAGCCCAGAGAACATGAAGGAAGAAGAGAACAGTATTGCTGACAGAAAGAAAAAGATGAGCTTTAGTATGAAGAAAAGCTAGGCATATATTTCAATGAGATTTAAAATGCAACGGTTAATTGAAATTCCTTATTCTATTTTTGTCAATGTTATTTGTGGAGTAGTTCACTCTTCAGACTGAAGGTATTAGTCTGTCTGGTTTTACAGCAGAAATAAGCCTTTTGAGACTGAGTTAAAACAGCCATTATTAATTTTTTGAAGGACTACCTTACTATGCTTAAGAATTCACATCTGGTTATGGTACTTCATACCTCGTCAGGGTATTTTAGCTCCCATCAGTCTATGTGGCCCTGCAGAGTGAGCACTGCTTAGCTTGGGATAGGATCTTGGACTGGTTCAATCCCAGCAGAACATACCTCTCCAAGTTACGTACAAGGATATTTGTTGGGATATTAGTTTTTTAATGGGTTAAGAACAAACGAACAGTAAAATTAATGGGAGGTGAAAAGAGAGAAGGACATTATTTTCCTGTGAAATTGACTGCGTTGGGAGGAGACAGGACAATTCAACTTCTGTCTTATGGATGGTTGTGTTTTGAGGGTAGTGAACATGGGAGCATCAAAGTATGGCGTGTAGCTGTCTGTGTCTGGCACAGCTGAGTGGAGAAGGAGGAGGTCATGAAACATCATGAGCTTAATCTGACATCTGCAACTGACATCCTCATTCCAGGGGTGAGTATGTAAATTCACAAATTGTTCCTTTGTTATGCTGACCAGTGGTGAATTCTTTTTATACAACACCCTCATAAGTTCTTTGGTCTATGGTTTGTTGTCGTGCTTTATTCCTTGTTAAACCTTTGCAGATACAATTATTGTAAATGCAGGCATAAGAAATAAGGTTATAGAAAAGAAACAGATAGAAAATGTTCTAATAACTGTTACAGCAAAATCAAAAGTGAGCAATTCAGATCTATAGAAAAGCCCTGTGAGACTCAGCTATCAGCCAAAGGCAGCAAAGAGCTCAGCTGCTGCTGGCTGATAGGGAGGAGGTTACTCCCCAAGAATTCACATAGTAAGAATTCACAGGACTCTGCATGAGCACGAAAACAGCCAGGATGAAATAATATAAACATGGGACTTTCTTAGAGATAAGTTTTAACCAACTGAAGTATCTGGCGTGGTGGTGTGTAACTCTTTTAGCCAATAAGCTGTAGTCCTAACCCTATATAAACTGTGTGCTTTGTGTAATAAAGGGTCTTCACTATAAACTTCATAAGCTTGTTGGTGAAGTCCTTTCTCTCCGCAGAAAATTGCTTACTTTAAATAACAATGTACTTTAAATGCTGTTTAAGGAACCAAAATATGATTGTGTCTTATGTGTACAAATGGCAGATGCTTTGTAAGGGACTTGGTCAAATCTAGTGGTATTGAATTGTTTTCAACAATAAGATATTAAATGACAGCTTTAAACTTTGTAGGGAAATTGCTCATCCATCCCATAAAATCTGTAGTATCTGAGAATATGAGTCAACACAGGGATTCAATTAATGATATTTCTTAATTAATACAGATTAATTCTATTTTTGACTAGAAATAAAAAAGGGAATGTAAATATATTCTTTGAAAAAATGCTGCTGACTCATCTAAGTCTGCAGTAACCACTGTGTTTTTAAGCTGGCCAGGATTGATGTTGATAGTTAATGTACAAGGCTGAGAATTAGAAACAAAAATAATAAACAAAAAAACTATGGCTCTGAAATCTCATCTCTGTCAATTATAACTCCAGCCCTTTCTCCTTACTTTAATGCAACAGAACTGTGGGTATATAATTCACTTTTGCCAACAGTGCTTTTGCTCAGGTTTAGTGGCAGAAATAATATGAAGTACTGGACCTAAAGTAGTTGCTTTGGATCCCTGAGGTTGTTCATTGAGTGTGATCTTGGAAGTCCCCACAGAGATACTCTGCTGAAGTGCTTCAAACTCCCCTGGAGAAGCCTGGGAGGTTGAGTTGTTGCTTCTGTTATAAAAACAAGTGGAAGTCAGATGGTAAATGATAAATCTAACAGGGTGTTTACAATGTTTGCAGAATGAATTTAACACTTGGACAGGGTTGCATGGTCATCTTTGATCCTTTGTAAACAGTTCTTCCTTCCTCTATGCCATTTTGTTGTGTAAACAAATGGAGTTGTAGACCTTTTTCAATAAATCTAACTTAAAGATTTCCAGTGAGCAGTGCCATTTGAATGAGCTGATCATGAGTCAAATAGAGCAACACTTGACATTAGTAATGAGCTGTAAATAAAGTAGTGATATCTGATATTATTTCCTTTATGCTCTAGTCTTTGTAGAGATCAGGATAGTATTCTGCTAAATAGATGTTCTAAAAGTGCTGCAGCACAAAGGGCTTACAGAGGAAAGAAGGGGAAAAAGAAAAACACAGAATTCAGTTGCATGAGATTGCACAGTGAGATATGGTACATCTGGGGAAATCTGTCTGCTGACCCTCTGCTCAGGGTCTCTGTGCTGGAGCAGCACTGCCCAACCTGTAAGGCACTTGTACCTACCAGGCTCAACAAGCAATAAAAGAGGTGAGAAAATGCCAAGAAAAATTCCGAATTGCTAGAATTGAGTTTTGGGCTAAGAAGGTTGTCTAGACCACAGAGGTTATATTTATATTCCAAGTTTGTCTTGACCAGCTCCTGTGAGACAGAAATAATAAATCAGCTGTGCTTCCTAAAAAGCTGAGCAGTAAAAAGAGTGAAATGAAAATGGCACCACACTGCAGTATTCAGTAACATTTCATATTCTCTCTCTACAGGAGAATACTTTCTCCCCCACAATCACATATCATATTTCTTTATTTTCTTTTTTTCTTTTCTATTTTTCTTTATTTTTATTAACACTCATTTCATTAGGCCATGAAATATCAAGTCAGAAAAATTAGAAATATTATAATGAAAGAAAATTGCTGGGAAAATAGAGTATTGACGTATTTAATGAGCCTATCCTAGTTTATGTCTTTGGCTTAACTACATTTGAATGATAATGGCACATTCTTGGAAGAGTATTTTTAGCTTTTTAATCACTATACCAAAAGGCATTCAGAAAAATAAAAAAGATTGAAATGCACTTGGCAGTCAAAAACCCTTTCAAAGTCCAAAGAGAATAAATATGCCCAAAATATACTAGGAGTCTAAATGCAAAGGTAATAGAATTTCAGACTACAGACCTTTGGCTATAAAAGTTACTGTCTAGCTTTTGCTATTACCATTAAGGATGAGGTAAACCAAGAAAACTGTAACCTGTTTGAATTTTAAGAAGTATCTGCATTGTTTTCTTAATGTATTAATTACCATTAATTAGTTAACATTAGTGTGCAGACTTTTAAAAATCCAAAGTTCTGGACGCATCACATTTGATGGCATTCTGGTATGAATTACCCAAAAGAGACAATCTGAAAACCTGAAGACACGCATATTTATATATTTGCATGCATATAGATATCTCACTTAACTACAAAGGTATTGCAAAATAAACAAACAAACAAACAAGAGAAAACAAACACAAGAAACCCCAAGAAAAACCAAAACAGAAAAATAACCACCTGAAAGAACAACAAAATACTGCAAACCCAAACCACGGGAAGTAGTAACAGACTTCTGCAGAGATGGCAATGGTTGATATTCTGGTTACAGTAAAATAAACAAACACACCCCTAGACCCCAGAGAAGACTAGAGAGGTACATAATAAAAAGGCACAGAAAGACGTAATTAATGTTTATTTTGTGCTTGGGAACCATATGTGGCTTTGAAATAAAAATGCCAAACTGACAGGTTGCCAGCAGGGATTGTAGCTGTTAACTGTCCTGGTTCAAAATGCTACAAAATAAAACTCCTCTCTGTGGGAATTTAGAAGTGTAGTCCATGTGACTTTAAGGCTTATCTATTTTTATGGCTAGACATATTTATCTTTGAAGGTATGTCTATGAACAGGGAATAGGGAACAAGAGAAGCAGAACCGGTCAGATTATTTGTCTCAAATACATATTGATCTTAAATATAAGCAATATTTTCTGCAAAGGTATTTGCATTGTAGAAAGATGATAGTTGATGATTATGCCCAGTGCTGGCAATTACAGAGAACCATGCTGTAGCTGATTCTACTAAACAGGACCATTGGCTGGTGATTCCACACATCATCTGACCCCAAGCAGCTTTAGAGGTACTGGAAAAACACACGTAAAACCTGAAAGTATTAAAAACAGAGTATGCTAAAGAGAGGTAAACAGCTTTGCTATTCTCCCAGCTACCTGATGTAAGGAAATTGTTTAGTTAACAACACCCCCAGCTTAAAAAAAAAAAAAATAACAAACCCCCAAACAAACCAAAAAACCAAAACCCCATCCCCACTATATTTAGGGCAAATACAACCCGGTTTCTTTTTTTTTTTTTTTTCAAAGACTTTAGAAGTCAAGAAAGAATTATCTGGGAATTACCTGGGAATACAGATGGCGTTTGAAAATGGTATTTCTTTGCTAAAAGTGATTATTGGTCAAATGTATTAGATGATATTGATTCGGCATTTTCCATGATGGGTATCGTTAAGATGAAGAATTGCCAGTAATAAATAGTGGATCTTCAGTAGAGGATAATCCAGTTGCAATGCAAACTTCCAGATGAATGATCATTCATGCAACAATCTATTGAACTCTTGGGATTCACAAATATTTCCATGAATATCTAGCAGTCACCTGAATGCTCATAAATAGTGAATAATGTGGGCTCTAAAAAGCAATGTAAATAAGCTGCTCCTCAAATACTTTTTTTTTCCATTCTTTGAAGAGCAGATCCTGTAGAGCAAAATAACAAACAAATGAATATCAATTTTCAGTGTAGTGAATTAGAGTTAGGGAAGAACTTGTTCACAAGGGAAAATTGCTACTATATCTGATAATTGCACAAAATTACTTAGATACTAGTCTTCTAGAAATGGTCACATGTCCAGTTTTAAACAGCAAAGTTTCATTCACTTCTGTTAATGGATGGGGCATAAGTAGATGTCATGGTATCTCCAATGGAATTTTGTTTGAAAAACAGTATTATTTTAAAGGTAGCTGTCTACAGAAGGGAAAAGGAGAGGAAAAAATTTTAAAGACTGAATTCTATGAAAATACAATAAAAAGGGGAAAATGTGACAAAATTATTTGGTTTAGAAAGTCTGAATAGATACATGTGGGTGAATATTGTGGATATAAATATTTAATTTGCTTTAGCACTTAGAAAAATCAAACTTAAATGGGGCAATGGTAGAGACAGTATATCATTCAACAGAATATTATCCATAATCATAATAATTTCCAGATACACAAAAGGTATTAAGGACTGCATAAGGTGGGCAAGTGTGACTCAGGGGAACACAAGAAGTGCTAAAGCAGAACTCAGCTTTAGTCTGCCTTGTCTTCTATCTTGCTCTGGACTATATGACCACATTTGTGTGAGACACCACAGTGAGAGCTATACATCCACACAAATCTGTTTCTCTTGGAAAAAATATGAACTAAATGAAAAAAAAGTCAGTAGGGACTTATTGCCTGAATTAGAACTCAGACAACCTAACAAGTTAAAGGACTGAGTGTAAATATGGAGTTTACTAACAATGCAAGGTGAAAAGAGAATCTGACCACAGGCAGTGTGGAGTATAAGGACAAAAAGTGTAATGTTTTCTTTTTTAAAATAGACTAAGATTGGGAAGATGCTTAATAATTGGTTGAGAGGAAAGCAAAGACAGTGCACCTCAATACAACAGAGTACTTCACATCCTTTGTGCTGATTCACTATCACCTTTCTGTGAAATATGTTCTCCAACGATAATTTCATTGAAGTACCTTGTTGGGGATTTTTTTTTTAGACATTAAAAATACTGGCTCTGTAGCAGACAATTTATCCTAATAGTCTGAGTATTTTATTGAATTATAGAGCAGCTAAATGCATATGGTGTATCAATATTTGTAAATAACAGAGAAGGGAGAATTTTGTAAAGGCAAAGGCAGATGAAACCTCTTCCTCTACTGTTTTCTCACACAGCAGCCCATCTCAGCTGTAACTCATACAGCAATCTTAAATCTTGCCTGAAGCAGGTGTAGTTTTGTTAAGGATATCAGATTCAGCAGCTCTGAATTGAGCCAGTTTTCTGTGGACTCTTTATACCTAAAACAAAGGTCAGTGTTAAACTTGCCCTGAAGAATACATAAAATCACTGAGAACCAGCAGGGTCTCATAGTACAGCCCTGTTTCTGCACTTCCTATTCAAGATGTGTCTGCTCAGTAGCTGTCAGTAAAATCAATCTAGATAATCCTCTCCAGCCACTGGATGTTGATAGTTTGAAAATGTGTCTGCTACCTTTTCTCCCAGTGTCTGGTTTGGAGGGAGAATAGGTTTCAAACATTTTGGCCAGGAAAGTTGCTCAGCACTCTTCTAAAAATGTATTGGGCATTAATACCTTTCTCAGTAAT
This sequence comes from Willisornis vidua nigrigula, assembly GCA_021164005.1. Classification (NCBI taxonomy): domain Eukaryota; kingdom Metazoa; phylum Chordata; class Aves; order Passeriformes; family Thamnophilidae; genus Willisornis; species Willisornis vidua. Next base: position 20,971,232 of record JAJPCS010000060.1, on the reverse strand, counting down.
TAAAAAAGTAGCATAAGGTAGATTGGATAGCTGATACTGTTGTCCTCATATTGCAGATAATAGCAGTTATAACAACATTCATTAACAAGCCAAACTCATTACAAAACAATTGGGTTGGTTGTTTGCTTGGTTGTGGTTTTGGAGTTTTTGTTTTTGTTTGGGGTTTTTTTGTTTGTTTTGTTTTGTTTGGTGTTTGGTTGTGGGGTTTGGGGGGTTTGGTTAATTTTTTTTAATTATTATTATTTTTTCTGCTGCTGTTGGGTAGCTCTGCCTAAAACTTCAAAACTGTTTAGAAATCTTCCTCTAATGTCCAGCTGCATTTCTTTCATGTGTAGTTTATACCCACATACTTTTTGTCCTTCAGCTTAAAGAGTGTGTTTTGGTTTTTGTTTTTTTTTTCTCATACTCTCAGTTCTATTTATAGGTAATGAACTGATTGTTTCCAAGTATTATTTTACTAATTAATGGAGAGTTAAATAGCCCTTCTGGCTACTTATGATATAAAACAGTGTTTTATTGCAATGTCTGTGTGATACTGAATGTCAAAAAGGGATTTACTGCAGTTTGCCTGTACACATAAAGCTCTCTCATTTGTTTAATGTTCAAGTGTATGTATCCCAAAACTTTGACTTGTATTCCAGTTCTGAGGCAGCCATAGGGCTTTGCACAATTGAGAGAGACCATCTCTTCAACACGCCTAACTCACTGGATGGTTAATCAAAAAGCAGATGAAATGTCTTTTGTCTTTCCTGAAATGAGCCAGCTTATTTGTAGGCGCTGCACAACATGGATGAGGAACCTGAATTATTCAAACAGCAGTTTCCCTGTTGCCTCTCTTCCTTCTCATCCTAGCATGTTCTCTTCTGTTCCTTAAAAACTGCCTGTAAATATGTTTTGGGTTTTTTTTGATGTTGCTGTCAGTTGATGATTTTTTATGACATTATTGTAGAGTGGTGTACACCGTTGGCTTTTTTGTTTTGATGGGCTGTTTCAAAACATTTTCTATTGACCTTCCAACTTAAAAACATAGGACCGATATAATTTTACTGGTAAGATAGAATAATAACTGATTGTTAAAATCAAATTATCTTTTACATCTGGATGGATTTTAACCCATGTCCCAGTCTAAACTTTAGAGATGATTTTTTGTATGTATGGATGAATTTTGGACTTGCTCACTTACAATTCAAAAATGTCTGCTGTGGTTCAGATGAGAGGTTTTTGTAGCCCAGAAAATGCTCTCCAGCATCTTGAGTAGAGATGAAGGCATGTGTGCAAGGACAGAGCTAACAGACATTACAGTTCACCTGATCACACTGTATACAGTTGCATTTGCATAATCACTGGCATGGACCTGTTTTTCATGTGTTATAATTCATTTCTTCTTAAGGGTTTAAAGGTGCACCCATATAAGTAGCAGTCTACATTTAAAATATTTGTAATAGTCTTGCCTCTTGCTTTACTTTAGCAGTAGTAGTAGTAGTGTAGGAGAAGGATAAGGGGGGGGGGGGGGGATAAATGGGTAAAATCAGTGAGAAATTATGTGTGGCCTGTGGAGTCTTGACTGATAATTTGCAGAGAACCGGCTGGTTAAATGTAAGAAGTCAAGTATGGAAAATGCTGCTTGAAGAGAAGTTCCTGAAAGGAGATGGAGGCATATGGAGGTGTGGACTCGCAAGGACAGGATAGCCCCATGTCATTGCTCTCTGCGTCAGACCTGTTATGAAAACCATTGTGACTGATTTTAATAATTCTGTTCTGGTTCCTGTCCAATTGTGAATGAGGACAGTTTGAGAAAACTTTTAATCCATACCATCTGATCTGTGCAGTCCTACTTAATGGCAGCTTCTCTGATCTATTCTCCTCCTATATTTGTTTCATTTTAGCTTATTTTATTAGGAGAGTTAGAAACTATGAAGTTCAAAGAGCCTTGATAGAGTAGGTTACTTGATTACCTGCTGAAGATCCTAATTACATTCTTAAAGATGAATTCTGAGTTGTATAAGTGTACAATTTTTCTGATCTCTCTTAATATTGTAATCTCAAAATAATACCACCTGTTCCATTTTGATTCCTCCCTGCAGACTGTGGGAGGACTGAAAATAGTGGTATCTGAGACATTTAAGCCTTTTACTTATTCCACACTTTTAAAATGTGTTTATAAATTTAAAAAAAAAAGCCCAAAACTACTCAGGTAGATTTTAACAGGGAGAAAGAACAGAACAAAACAGTTGAGGAAGGTAGGTAGGAATGCACATCTAAACATAGAACTGTGTGGCATTAAGCAATTTTTTCATGCATAAAATGGAGAAGGACTAGACTAGTCCTGCTTCACAAAGGAAGACTGTTGTCATGTGTTAAAAATGTCAGGTGGAGAATTGATCTTTCTGTTAAATGTGGTATTTCTTTCCAGGGAAAGAGATCAAAATGTACATAAAAATTGAATCTTTGCCAAACTACTTAAAAAGACAGATTTCTGAATAAATATGGCTGTAATGGGTGAAGTTCCATGTAACCCCTTGTTGTAGAAAAACTTCTTTAGAGTGGTGTAGGTATATAAAAGAAAAGATGGTCAAGTATGTATACCAGGGACAGCTTCATGCCTTTCAAGGAAGCCTGACTAACTGCATGGTCTTTTTTATCCATAGGATGCCATGAAAATAATGCTGGGGTGAAGATGCATAAAATTTTAACAACCAAGACAAGAACAATTTGATGTGGAACCAGCTATGCATCTCTTTTCTGTTTGGCGTTGTTGTGGACAGGAGTATGGTAAGAAGTATAGACAACACAAGCACGAGGACAAATGTCTTTCTCTGATGACTTTATGTAGCACAGTGAGCCTTCCAAAAAAGATGACAGTGAGAATTTGGGAAAAGTAACAAGCCCAAATGGACTCAAATATTATGTGAAAATTAACATCCTTGAAAACTCATTGTTAGGAATGAACAATGTTCCAGGAAACATTTTTCAGATGAACAGAAAATGGCTGACTTGCTTTGGTAAGGGTGTTTTTTGTTTCTTTGTTTTGACTTGGTTTGGGTTTTTTCTTTGTTTGTTTTGGGGTATTTTTTGTTTAATTTTGGTGGTTTCTAAGTTTTTTTATGCTACTGAAGATTTAAAGAATAAAGTCATATCAAGACTAGAAATGCTTTCACAGCATTTAAGCAAGTGAAGAGCACGTTGAAATCAAAGAGAGGTAATTGACTAAACTGAGAGTTTGTAATTGAATACTGGCATCTGCTGTCCTTTACAACTGGGTGACTTGATTAAATACTAGTGAAGAAATTATATACCTTTTAAAGTATGCAGAAAGTTCTTATTAAAAGAATTTGAGGAAGGCAATTAATTTATTTAGGGCATACATAGTCTTTGAGCACTTTCTATAAAAAACAATAGTTTGAGAAAAAGTCTCAATCAAAACTCACCTTAAAATTAAGCAGGATTAGTGAAGAATTGGACCATCAGAATTTAATTATTTTTCATTTTTTAATTCATTTTACATTATAGCATGAGCATAATCAAGACTTAGGAGAAGACATTTCTAAAATAGAGAAGCTGATGAGGTTCTTGCCTAAGGGCCAGGCCTGTATTGCAGTCTTGGGCTTTGTCATCTGTTTCCCTAGGTCCTCTTTTGGCATGCTTCACAGTAGTTGCACCAAACTCAAATGCTAAAAAGGCCTGAGTAGGAAGGCAAAGTTTAATGAACTGTAAGTTCCAAGTGGTATTCTGAAAAATACTTTTCTCTGAAGCATATGGTCAGATTGTGTTCTGCCACCTGGACTTTCAGAGTTGTAGTGTCAGCACAAGGATGAAAAGCAGACTCCACTTTCCATGGCTATGGGGAAAACACAAAGAAGAGGCTTCTTTACTCTCCAAAACTGCTAATTTGGTTCTTAATGTGCAACAACTTCTCTACACACTCCAAGGCACTTTACAATATTAGGTAGTTTGATTAGAGAGGTAATTAGGAAACTGTGTAATAATGGGATGAGAGAGAACTGATGCTTTAAAGCCTGTACATTACAGTCAAAGCAATTTCATTTCATGAATAAATAAATCAGATCAATTTCCACACAGAGATACTTCATGTTCCAAATGATGTTGGATGCTGTGATTTAAAGTCAAAATGGAGGTATGAATCATTACATGACATAGAATTCATTCATTCTCACAAAGCCACTCACAGAACAATGCAGAATGGTGTCCAGCAGTGGGTCAGCACTACAGCTTGTAGAGCCAGGTGAGAAGCATAAGATGCAGTTATTTGGTAATGCCAGCAGCAGAGAGGTTATGGAAAATTAACAAACAAAACCCATCAGAATGGATGCAAATCTCTAAATTCCTTTATGACATGAGAAAAGATGAGGATCACAGGTTGAGGAAGGGCTTTGTTGACATGAAACCTGGAGAGGTTTAATTCGAAATTTACATTCTTGCAGCTTGCTTCTGCAGTTCCTGTTGAATTACTTTGAACTCTCCTCTTTCTTGGCTTTTGTGCAATGTTGAGAGTGGTGTACATCAGGTGATGCTAGAACATTTCCTAGCTGAGATGTTTACATTACATTAGTTTAAAGATGCCTCTAACTTTCTGAAGATGTGCCTCCCTAGTAAGAAACTACTCACCACTTACTTCCTTTGCCCGTTACTAGCCCCTTTTCTGTATACATTGATCTTTAGTTTTAGTTTAGCTTGTTCCTGTGTTTACTGATCACTTGGGAACAACATGTGGTGGTGTTCAATTTCAATAGTAATCATTCTAATGCAGTAAGAAGAAATCACATTTTTAAACTAAATAAAATTTACTTTAGAGGAACTTTTAGGATGCCACAAAATCACTGAGTGTATCATGTCCACAAGCAGGATGCTGGGTAGCAGCTCTTTTGCACTCTGCCTGTACCATGAAAACATTTAAAAGGCTTATTTGCATATATAAGGCCTTGGAACACATCAACAGGAATCACAGTTTCAGTTGATTACTACACAGGATCTAATTTAGCATATACTGTGGATACTCAAACAGCCTAGTTTTTAGAACTTATGTAAAATCATACTGTTGCTGACATGAGAAATCCAGCCTAGGGACCTCCTGAAAATTATGTCACTCTAGAGCCTGCACTAAAGAGAGAAACCTCTTTAAATGGTAAAGTCATGAATCCATAACATACGAAGGTGAGAAATTACAGCACAGGATGACATTTACATAGGTTAAAATATAATTGCCTTCTGAGAATTTCTGAAAATTTGCAGCTTTCTGAGAAGACACTCATGTCGATATCAGGAACAGAGTTCATTTAAAAATGTATGAAGTCTGATCTGAGGTCTGATTCTGCGAGTTGTCAGGTGCCACAAGCTGTTACGAGGCATCTTGAGCTGAAACTGATGTTCATCAGGATAAGAAAACTCTCATGTCTCACAGGGCAGAGCCCTCGTCATCTCATTTCCAGGATCATAATGATTTGGGACACACCATTATGCACAGAGAGAGGCAATGGCAGAGACTACATTGCCATAATCATTTAATGAAGAGTCTTTGCTGTTAAGAACAGGGAGTTGCATACATTTTTTATTGTGCAGAACACGGAATCTTTTGTTTAGTCGTACTATCATCTTTTGAAAAAAAAAAAGATGAAAATGAATAACAGATCTAAACTATGTTCAGAAGCAGTTATGTTAAACTGCATGTTGGAGTTCCATGTAGAATTTCCATTTGAAAGTTTTCAAATTATGAATATCAAAACATCTTCTGTACTGTTTAGTTGTGTATAGTACTAATTTATTGATTTGAACAAATGAAAATGGGGCTGGTTTATAGGAGAGCAACACACCATTCCTGGAACATGCATTTAAATGATAATTTTACCAAAACTATTTCTTTTCTGTTACAGAGATACTGTACATTTATGCATTTCCATAAAACACTTTGCTATTGAGGGTATACTTTTGATACTCAGTTTTCATAAAAAATATTAAGCATTTATAGATGAGAGCACAGCATGCAGAGTTGAGTCCTATTATTTTATCCATATAATTAGAGGAAATAAAATCAATGTGAAAGAATATATGAGTGGAAAAAGGTATTCATAAAACAAAAAAAGTGCCAATTATTGCTTGATAAATATTGCTAATACATTTGCTGTGGCAGCAAAACTGGCTATCCAACTGAGCTAACTTTCTGTATGTGCTTAATTCTGGACTGCAGTGAGGGTCAGAAATATGAAGAGATGGTGCTGTTAGAAAAGCACAATTATTAAATTAGCTGACTGGATATTCTTAACATGTACATGATTTTCCAGACATCCTGGAGAGTGAATGAATATTTGACACCCTCCCCAAAAATGTTGAGTATTTATGAATTTGTGAATACATTCAGAACATACTATGCTTTTTATTTATTTTTTTTATTGCTACCATATTTCACAGTTAATGACAGTTCCTTTACTTTTTAAGTTTCTGATTGTCATAAGTAGTAGTACCTGAGGGGTATTGTAGTTTAGCTGTAGTAGAGCATTACAGGTCATGTAGATCTGGAAAAACATGGTGCAGTATAATGAATGACTTGTGTTTCCAACTCTTGATTTGATCATTTATGTAACTCCTAAATTGCACTCTCTTACTGCAGCATTATTTATTTATGTTGTGTTAGTAGCTGAGCTGAAAGTTGGGCATGGATCACCAGAGGCCTTTCCCAGTTTACTGTATTCACTGTGTCGTGGTTTCCAGCTAACAGTCCCAGATCTGACTGGTGAGACCTAGGCACATTGCAGATGAAGTTTTAGGGACAGCCTGATAATCTGTAACTGACCTCTGCTGTAGGAAGGGCCATGAGGGAATGGTAGTAATTTTGGAAATTTGATACTCTAAATACACCATCTGGCCCTCTTCTAGATGCAAAAAACCCTAGATAGTCTGAAAGAAAAAAAAATAAAGTGGAGGCTTTCATGTGACATTGCTCCTTAATTTCTGGTTACATACTTACAGCAAATAGAATTTCTTACCAAATCAGATTTTCCATTGAGTAAATATGGTTTTGGAGAGCATTTGACAAAATATTTTGTTTATAACTCACAAGGCAATTAACTGGTACCCAATTTTTATTGGCTTTAGGGCTCCCCTGCCATTTTTTAGGCCTTCCCTTTAAGACACATCACCTAGAAAAAGATTAGGGGAAATTGTGCACACGTGAAACTCTCCTTCAATAGGTTTTACAGTGCTAAGGCTCTTTCTTGGGTCTTAAGTCAGAATTTATGGTATGAATACTGTGGTGTATTAGATGCATACAGTTCACTTGTTGTTGATCAAGAAAAAGACCTGAACCAAATCAGTAAAAAAAAGGAATTTGCAAGCTTTTTATAAATAGCTAGTGTAATTGCATAATGGGTATGGGTGGGCAAGCAGATAGTTCTTATTTCACATTATCTTATGTCAAAGCCACACTGTTATTTTCCTGTTTTAGTTTGCTATTTCTGTAACTACTTTTTGTTTTGTTGCATCCTCTCCAAAATTTTGTCCTTCTTATTCAGTTGTGTCTGTAGGCATAGGTTTTCAGATTTAAAAAAACAGATTCTAGACTCTGTTAGATTGGATGACTGTTAAATAGCAGACATCTCAAGGATGAATCACATTTGTGACCAATGGAGAAAGATCTTCAAAGATGTATAAAGTAAGATTTTTTTGATTTAAAATAAAAAAAAAATTAAGAGGTCATCTGGTTACAGCAGAATTATCTTATATATTCTCACTACTCCAATCAGTACGGTAGATTTCTGGTAAATGCTTATTCTGACCTATATCAGATGAGCATCTGAACTTTTCATATTTTGTGAGATATTGTTTAACAAGATCAATTTTTATGTTAAAATTATTATGAGATATAAGTCAATTCTGCATGCTGATAATTTAGAGAGGTTGTGTTTTAAAGCAGATTAAAATCTCATTTTACTTCACCTAGAAACTTGGAAAACATATTCACTAATAATTTAATTATTGTTAAGAACAAGAGGAACTATTATCCTAAATTGAAGTGTTATAGATATTTGCAGTCATACTAAGAATTTGCTGTCTATAGCTTTTATTTTTATGCTTTGAGCTAAAGCTGAACTCATATTTTGCTTAGTCCATTTACAGCATTTTATACAGCATATTTCATGAGTCCGCAGTCTCACAAATACAGAAGCAGTGTAGCTCTTAAAATGACAGACTGCTTCCATAAGCCATCTCTCTTATGGAAGAAACAGATCATGTCATCTTGCAAAGTACAGTGTTAATGCCTGAAAAGACGATAACATAGAGCAGTTGTTTTGGCATCACTAGATCCATTTCTTTGTGCACAAAATGGCAGGTTTGGTTTTGCACTGCTAACCTTGTCAGAAAATGTGGAGTGAATGTTTTATTTCATGAACCTGATACAAGAGTCTTGCTGATGTTATTTTTTCCTATATCCTTTTAAAGACTGTATAGGTTAATTGCCCAGTAGCTCTCTGGTCTCCTGTTTCTCTCTGTCTGTGAAAGTCTAATATGATAAACTATTTTTTCCCTTTTTTTTTTAATGATTTCTCCAGTTATTGGTCGTCTACAATGCAATCTCTCTTGAGTCTTCCTATAACTCATTATATTCAGAGACATAAACTATTCTGCTAGAGTGGTATTGTAGGCACCTATGTACCTGCAGTGGGGTCTCTTAAACTTCATGTTTGGGTTTCTCTGATTTGGACCCATTTGCTTTCAGTTTTGAAAACTCCTTAATGTCTCTCTTGAAGAATTCTCTTGCCAGAATCTGCCAGCTCTTGTAAGCTTTGTGATAGGGTAGCAATTAAATGACAGTCTTCAAAAAAAGAAGGAAAAGAAAAATCGAAAATGAAAAAAAAAAAATATATTTTTTTTAGTGTGCTGGAAGGGAGGGCTGATTCTGCTTTAAATTGTTCTTGATTCCATGTATATGTAGATGTATATACATGAACCTGCATAATTCTTATGCTACAAGCATATAGGTATTAAATTAAACAGAGACTCTCTGTGCAATGGGAAAGACAGTAACAGAGCATTTCTACTATTTATTTTATAGTTACCTTTCCTTTAAATATGAAGACAAGTTGTGTAGGACATTGATGTCTTCAGAAATCCCGGTGGATGGCATTCCTGCAGTCTCTCCAAAACAAAGGAAAAAAGCTTCATATTAAGTGAGAAACTTGACAGGCACCAGTATTGAATTTTTTAGATCAATATCCAAGTTATAATAAACACCTTTACAGTTTAGGAATACACCAAATTTTCCAGTTGTGTGTGAGCAGACTTTTAGTGTCAGTTGAATTTATCAGTTCAGAAGCACTGAAAGCCAATGGTACCTTTTATATTTTATTAGCTAAACAAACATGAAGTACTGTTGCGGCACCTTTTTGAACCAGGTATAATCCACTGAGAACCCCAAAATTGGTTTTAGTACCACTGGGTTCAATGCAGCTATCAGTATTTACAGCAAACATAAGATTTAGTTTCCTCTGAATTCTCTGTAAGAGCTTCACTCTCAAAAAAGATTACAATTTCTCTACAGGAAAGAAATTTTTAGTCCTCTCATTTTGCTTACTTCAAATTGTTTTTCAAGTACCTAGAAGATTATGCACTTATACTGCACAAGGACCATTCTTAAAAATAAGTACTATAATTATCTAGTTAACCAGACAGAGGGGTTTCTTTCTTATTTTCATGTTAGGTGCTTTTTTCCTTCCAAGTCAAGTTTCTGCTTTCATTTGTGCACCAAAGGTTTTGCTTTGTTCCCTAAGAGGGCATAACAGCCACAGGCACATATCTGCAAGGTAGATTTAAGGCCCCATTTGCTGGGAGAAAATGTGCAGGATTCAGTACATAATTCTTAGAAGTCATTTGAGGGAAATGTTTACTTTTTACACACATATGTGTGTTTTGAATACCATATGAACAGGTGTGCATTCCAGCAGCTGGGAGGTTGTGGGCAACACTGTGGACAACACTAGTGTTTTCAAGTTCAGAGAGGCAGAACATATCCATCCTTGGCATTCTGTGCAGCTGGACTTCTCCCAAGACCAGATTGAGATCTTATGACATGACACTTCTTTGGACAGTAGAGATTTATTTAAAAATGCTGCCAATGGGAAATATGTCAAAAGCACTTCTCTGCTCCCTCAGACCGACAGCTACAAATTGATATCTGGATCTTTCACCAGCTGTTTGGAGCTCTCTGGCCTTTCCGTGTGAGAGGATCACACTGGACACACATGTTCCTTTCTGACCTTAATAGTAATGGACTCTAGAGATGAAAAATAAAGGTTTACTCCACAATAAGCAGGGTTTGGTAAAAGTGAGTTAATGCATGTTGCAAGTATAATTTAGAAAAAAACCCAGCTCAGTTTGAATGAGTTTCATAATGGAATATGTTAGCTACTACATTTTTACCACGTATGCTTTTCATCACTATATAAGCTAGCATACTTCATAAAGACATATGAAAAGTGGTGATCTTGGTGTACTTGCCTATTTCTCTTGAAAATTTAATTTTATTACGTAATTTTTCAGGTACTGGAGTGGAGGTATTCTTGAGGGTTTTTTGTTTGTTTTTTTGTTTCTTTGGGGTTTTTGGTTGGGTTGGTTTGGTTAGTTGTTTTTTGTTTGTTTTTTGTTGTTGTTGTTGTTGTTGTTTTGTTGGTTTTTTTTAATTGTGGAACAGTGTCCAGCTTGCAAAATAGCTGAAAAAACCCTGAGAGTTCCTTGAGTAATACATTTTTAAGCTTGGTAATGAGATACCAATCAGTCACACTTCAGGGCTCAGAATGCTCTATAGAAGGGAATTATTTAAAAGTGGGATAGGAAAGGTGGAGTGGTTTTCCCTGAAACAAAGATCTTTTGCCAGTTGAAATTATATTTAGGGAATCTTGGTTCTTTAGTGTTAACACTTCAATAAAAGCCTTTTTCTGTACTGCTGTTTGAAACAAACTAATAATAATATATATTTTGGTTTTCTCAGTTGTCAGAATGAAATGTTTCTCTATCTTCAAAACCTTAGTCTCTGTGTTTTAAAGCTGAATTCACAAATAGGCTCAGTCTTCCTGAATCTGAACTTCTTGATTAATTTACTATTGCTTAAAAATTTTTATATATCCCTCCTTGGAGCCAAATGTTCCAGTGTAATTTATTAGATTGTTGTAGTCACCAGAAATGACATGAAGTCTGGCACAGAACTCTGGTGTGCTGCCAGTATTTGTAAGAAACTCAGTTTCAGAATTTCATATGTGTTAAACTATGTCACAATTGCACTTTTGACAGGGTTGAATTCTTTTCAATTTGCAGAGCTTTTATTTAAGAAAATGAAGTGAGAAAAATAGAGTTTGTATGTATCTGTCAGGGAGAAAGGCATGTATCTAATTAGATTCTTGTGGTCATTACAAACAAATGACATTTTATGTGAAGTAAGGAATGAAGAGCTAACTATTGCCTTCTGCTTCTTCACAGGAAAAAAATGGGAGGCAAAACAACTTTGTGTTTGGGGCTTCAGATTGTGCATCAAGGAGCAAAGTGATTTAGAGTAGGTGTAATAAGTCAGTCCACTTGATTGTGTGTAGCTACTGTTCTTTAGCCTGTTTCTCAGCTAGATAACTGGAGTTGCTCAGTCCTGATATTGCTCTTGTCACTGAATTGGTGTGTACAATGTAGCTATACTCATTTTCTACTATAGTAGTTGAAGATGATATTAATTTTTAATAGGAGTTGGCTATTTTACTCTGGGATTGCACTATGGGGTCTTCAGTTTGCCTAGCACTAATACTCAGAGAATACAAAGGCTACTCCACACTGTGATGACCTATTTTTAGGGACAGTTCATATCCAAACATTTTCCCCTGTTTTTGTGTTTGTCTCTACCTAAATATATTAAATATACATTTTCTCACTGGAGCAGCATCAAAGAAAAACTGTTAAATTTTGCTTAGGTAGAAAAGTGAAAGAATGACAGGTGGATGGGTTTTCTTGTTGCCTATCATGCAGCTAACAGAAAGCAGAAACAATAAATGACACATCTTCAGCACTGAATTCGGGGCCCAAATGGCCATATTAGCTCCTCAGTGGGCTTGCAGTGAGGTACTAGATGTCACATTGCCACCTTTTTCTTTTTTTTTTTTTTTTTACTGTTATTGTTATCCCTAATGGTTAGATTAAGGGTAGAATGGAGTTACGAAACTGTATCAGAGATCCATTCAATTTGCTGTGCAAATACAGCATAAAATTAATTTGTAAACTATATTCAGAATTTTAAACTGGCATTTTTCCTCATGTTCTTATTGACAAGAATCTTCCTGACTTATTAGGAACAGGTTTTAAACTCAAATTGCAGGGATTTTAAATTTTTAATAGGATTTATACTACAATTGGTGGTGATTAATTTTACTTTCAGATACTCCTTTGCATTTCTACATACCAGTTTATGTGTACTCCCATTAAAAAGAATCAGATTTAGTCAAGATTCCTATGCGAGAGAGAGCTGGAAATCTTCCCTGGAAGTTAGGATTTTCTCTGGTTTCATGGTTGGCAACATCTGGAAAACACTACTCTCTCCTCCTTGTAGTCTTCAAAACCTATTCACTTCAAAGTTTTTTTATCTTTTTACTTACAGAATCATAAAATATGCTGAGTTGTGAGGGACCCACAAGGATCTTCGAGTTCAGCCCTTAGCCCTGCACAGGACTACCCCTAAGAGGCACACCATGTGCCTGAGAGTGTTGTCCAAATGCTTCTTGAGTTCTGTCAGGCTTGGTGCTGTGGCCACTTCCTTGGGGAGCCTCTTCCAGTGCCCAACCACCCTCTGAGTGAAGAACCTTTTCCTGATATCCATCCTAAACCTCCCCTGACACAACTTCAAGCCACTCCCTCGGGTCCTGCCACTGGTCACCATAGACAAGGGATCAGTGCCTAGACTTCATTAGATCAGCTGTGATCCAGTCAGGAATCAGTTCCTATTGGAAATTTTGATACTGTTGGCTAACAGATTCAACAGTTTGAACACAGTCCTTCCCCTCTGTCTCTTCATTCTTATGCTATTTAGAAAGGTAGATATATGAAGAGTTAAAAAATTGTACCAGACCTTTTTGCAAAATTAGAATATAAAATTATAAAACTGTATAATAATTCATTATATTGAGGCTAGAGGAAATATTAATTATGTTAACACTAATTTTATTGTTTGTAGCTTTAATTTAACTATCTTAATATAAAAAAAGACAAAAAATAACAAAAAATGAAGTATTTTGCCATGCCTGAGAGAAAATATTTTAAATTTTACAGAGATATTGTAATCTCAAATCTTATTTTCCTGTAAGGTGTTACTTTGGTGAAATTGTGCTTTTGATAGAAATCTGCCCATCAGAAAATAAGGAGGCCAGATATGCCCAGTAATTTTTTGAAGAATGTCTTCTCCACAGTAGATAGTGTAATTCAAGATGACCATGTCACAGGTGGATCTCCCCAGATCTGAATTCCAGGCTGTTATTTCAAACCTGTTGATGTGCATGGACAGAGTCCCATTAATTTCAAAGATGAAGGGAAAGAAGAAATTGAATCTCGCACTTAATTTAGGAGCCCACTTCTCTTGTTGAATTAAGCTGTCTCACTTCTGCTAATTCTTGTGAACTCATAAGTGATTCTTGAAGCATTTTTTTAGAAATGTAAAGTGTTTTCTGTGACTCCCTGCTGTGCTTACACTTCTTGAAAAACAACACAAAGAAGTCAAAACCCATTAAGAGTCAGAGGTTGCTAACTTTCAGTGATCAAAAGGAAGAGAAGAAAGGAGGTAACTTTTTTGAGCCAAGAGAATAAAATCTAAGAAACAGGTATTGCAGATCTATCTACCTACTTACATGGCCCTCAGCAGTAATTTAAACATTAGTTCAGATGCAATACTGCTACATCTTTGGGTTCTGTACTGTCAACAGGATCATTTCCACTCGGTCAAATAATTTGAATATGTTAAATTGTATCAGAGGCATTATGAAGGTTAGAAATGGGTCATATACTAAATTGTATAGTATGAACTGATCCTGTTTAGTAAGTGTTCAAGGATTTCTTGTTTCCTCTTTTCAATTACAAGAAAAATTGAAAGATTAGTTTAAGGATGCTTTGTGAGTTGTCAGTCATTTGTGTTCCTTTTCATTGTTTTTGACTATTTACTAAGGAATGTAGGGAATATTACTACCAAAAAGTCTGGGTAAAATGTGTATATTTTATATAGAGTAGCTTCTCTAAAGTGTTTTCACCTCCCTCTGTGGAATTTGCCATTTGGATCAATTTTTTTAGTGGAATAATGGTGCCATATATGATTCTAATCAAGGAGGAAGGTAATTTAAGAAGCAGATGTTGTTTCATTTATTTTGTTTCAGTTTCCAGGATGTCAAATTTTGAAAGAATGATTCAGTTTCCTAAACAAAATATCTAGTGCCATTTTGTCTGCTTTAATAACTGCTCAGATTTCATTTGCCTCATCAGAAGAAGGTGGATCTCCTGTAGTTTCATTCTCAGATCTGTTGCATTTTGGATACCCTTTGGTTCTGGAAAAGCACTGCATGTCTCTGGTTGGTCACCTGTGTCACATTGTGTTGGTTCCTGAGGGGAGATGCTGATAGATTTTTTGAAGAGATATTCTGCTCATAAAATGACACAGCAAAAAAAAAAAAAACAACCCACCAAAAAAACCCCTTTCGTGTTCAACACCTAAAAAATAGAGCCAAGAGACTGCATTTTTTCATGTATTCCTGAATTTCACTTCTCTGACAGAACTAGTAATCAAATAAGCTATTTTCAAAGTTTTATATGTAAGACATAAGCACATTCTTACTGAAAGTGAAAAAGGCCTAAAGGACCCTCCAGCTTTGTTAAATACCTAATTCTGCCTGGCAAAGTGCTGTCTGCATAGCAAAATTGCTTAATATGAGGGTTGGTTTCTTGTAGCCTCATTATGCTGTGTGCTGAAGGAATCTGCAACGATATGGAATCTCCTGGTCCTGGATTATCAGTCCATTAACCCAGGAGAAGTGTGTGCTCTCTGCTTACCCCGCCCATGTGGTCTCTGAGAGCCCCCAGAAAGGACACACAGGGACCACCGGCGTAGGCAGGAACAAAGAGGAAGTTTAATCAGGGGTACAGGTTTATATGGACTTTGGAGGGATACAAATTCACCAATAAGGGACAAGAGGGAATTCTGGATTTTTGCGAATAGGAGTAAGGGGATTTACATTCAATGGGAGGGGGTCACAGGAAATATGAGGTCACTGTCCTTCTCCCAGCCCCCTGGCCTGGCAGGGGGTTATGGGAAGAAGACAGTGACTATGCACTTTTTACATTTAGTAAATTTAAACCACATTAAAAACATCAGTTGTTAAAGCATTCTCAGTGGCTGGTGGATTTTCTTCATCAGCCCATTTCTGACATGACATCCTCCAAGCCATGTATTGAGAATGCATTGCCACAGCTTAACCCATGTTCCTAAAGGAACATAGCACGAAGGGTTGAAGTAATTTTGTTCTTGTTTATTGTATGTAGGCCCAAGCAATTATTAGAGACCAATGTACCATGTATTAGAAGTTATAAATTAAGATAAGCTAGACACATCAATAGGACAAAATGGTAGGAAGCCAAGATTTTTTTAAAAGATTTTGGCAAGCTCCACCTTTAACCACACCTATGTACTGCCCAAGTATGACTATTTTAATCACATATTGTAATAAATTAATATTCATTGTAACCAAGTACTGTATTTATATAAGTATACCTGTTTTGGCACCAGTGCTTGGAAATGAGTTTTGTGCAGTGCGAACTGCCTCACTTCCCTGCACAGAAATAAATACCTTGCTGCTACAAGAATAAAAAACCCTCTTAGCAGTTGTATATTTTGAAGCTTTTTTGGCTTCATTACCAATGTGTGTCTACTTAGCACTAAGTAAGTAAAGTTTTGGGTGTTCAATGAAGCTGCCATCTACAAGCTGTGTAAGATTTGGTACTAGCTAGAAATGCTCAGCTACTTTAAGATTTTAAAACTACTTTTACTCTGCTTAAAATCATAATTGCCTTTTTTCCAATCTCAGGATGAAATTCATACCAAAGGCAAGACTTATTTCATTTACTTAATGTTCTCAAACTTTGAGCAATAGATTATGTATATTTGGGGTTTTTATTGTTGTTTTCCTTTTGTCACTACATCTCCAATGATTTTTCCTAAGTGAGAATTATTGATTCAGTTTCAAGACGGCCTATATTAAAAGTAAGTCAATTGATCAATGTAGAGAATCAGAGATTAAGGATTTAACAGGTACAGGATGTGTATATGCGTAGATGGAATGACTCTTCTTATCATAAGAATCAGGAAGAAGTGAATTCAGAATGTTTAAATATAGCATGTATTTGAACCAATATATAAATTAAACATTTGCTTTAGCTTATGTGTTTTCAGGGCAAATAACTGGGTTATTAGTTAGTGGAAACAAATATGATGGCAATAACACTATGGAGGTGTATGTAGTATTTGATCAAGATATCTTGGAAATCATGTCCCTGAGTAACCATTTGACAACTTCTACCTTGTTCTATTCAGTTCCCTTTCTTAATTAATGATTGAGATTTGAACTCAGAGGTTCCCTGAGCTATGTCTCATAAAGATCTTGTTGGTGAATGAAAGTTGCATGTATCTTCAAGAATTCTGGTGTAATGAAATTAATTATAATATAGAATGCTTCTGTTCCCTTTGTAAGCATTTATTTAATACCATAAAATATAATTGCAGACATTATGCCATTACTCTTGACAGATTACATGAAGTTAAGAACGCAGATGGTCTGACAAGCTGCAACCCTGAAGTTTGAGAATGATCTCTTATTAGGATTTAATTATTTATTTATTTTCAGCTGTCCAGTATGTGCATTCTCAAATAATTATGTGCAATATTCACTAGTTTACGAACATTCTTTTTCTTCCCTTAAGCTACTATTTTTCTGCAGGCAACTTTCTATGTTTCATAAATTAAATTTTCAGAAAAGTGTTTTGATCTTGTATCTAATTAATATCTTTTGTTTGTTTCAAAAGGCAGCCATTCACTTTGGCTTGTCTAAGCAAATATTCAAGCAGGAGTAAAGATGTAGCTTACTAATTGCTTTTTTCATTCCAGGTGATATCTCTACCTCTGGGTACTGTGAGCAGTTATTTTTTTGTATCCATGCTGCCCTTAATTCACTTTTATTTACCTATCAAATAAGTTCATAATAAGACAACACTTACAACAATTAGAGAACCATCAAAAGTGTGTTCTTGGGTTACTTTCAGTGAGAACTAATGGGATGACTTTAAGCTACATCCTAACTGTGAATCCACTTGCTGTAAATATAGACTCATGCCTCTGGGAATTATATTTATTTACATGCAGATATTTCTAAACTTCCATAGAAATGCCTTCCCCTTTTGCTTTATTTACTGTGCTTTTGATTAATTTATCAATGAAGTCTCCTATTTGTTCTGTTGTTTTGAAAGTTGTCTAGAATATTCAGCTGTACATCAAAACTAAAAAGTCAAAGAAGTATTTTGAAGAACACATAGTTTTGAATAGTTTATTCCCAAGAGATTGTTAAATATATTCAAGTTCAATATGTCTTAATTGTACTTGAAATCATGAAAATTCACTCTCAGCATTCCATCCCTTTCAAACCTAAAGAGTTAGGTGAACAGTTAACTTTAGTAATACTTTTCTTTAACTGACTTGAAGTGTTTTCTTATTTTTGGTTTCTCTGATGTAAATAGATTTCATTTTTCTTTATAGATTATGCATTATTCCTTTCCAAGCTTTTAATTTTTCATCTATGCCTATTATATGTATGTGTTTGGACTTGAGGATCTTAAAGGTCTGTTTCAACCTTAATGATTTTCTATAATTCTACTTGTACTTCATTCAGATCATTGTTGGCTGCACTTGCTGTTTTCTTCTAGCAAGTAAATTTAGATGTCTATGCCTGTATCTGTACTTCCCCCAGAAAAGTAATATAAAAGATTAGCTCAGTTGGTTAAAACTTGGTTGTAATAATACCAGGGTCATGGGTTCAGTCCCATATATGGGCCATTGACTTAAGAGTTGGATTCGATGATCCTTGTGAGTCCCTTTCAACTCAGAGTAGTCTGTGAAAATATCTCCTAATATGTAGAAGACTAGCTGCAAGAGAGATAAACCTAGAAATGCCTGCATTTCCCCTTTCTCTTTCTGAGGACCTGTTTTTTTACATTTTTTCCTTTCTGAGTTACTCCTTATCTATCTTGACTAGGGTTCATCCCTTATGCATTTCTCTACCTACCATCTTCTATGTAGCTGTCCTTCCCCAGTTTCTTTTTCTCTTGTTCCTCTTTGTTGCCTTTTAGGACAGCCCAGCAAAGGTCCATAGAAAAAAGAGGGTGAGCTTCAAATAGTCATAGTATTTTTCACCCAGTATAAACACATCAAATAATCATATAGACTACTTTGATTAAGGTCAGGTACAGAAAAAATAGTTACAGAACTGGACAGTAATGTTGCAAAATACTCTAGCTTCAGAGCAGGTCACTGGTGAACACTACTGCACTTTTGATACATGTTTTTAACCAGCATTAATTGTAATGCAGACCCAAAGCACCTGATAACCAGTCTTTTCGTTTAGTACCATTACAATATCAGAATGCGTTTTTAAAAATCTTGGAAGAGCCAGTGACCAAAACCAGGAGAGACATTAATTTAGCCAGGAGACAACACAATATGCAATTATTCCAACTCACAGTAAATCTGAGCAGTTAAAAGCAAACTTGTCTGATCCTGGAAAGAAAACCTCTGACTTAAAGCTTGGAACTCTGGAATGGCACTGGGCTTCTTAATCAGAATGACTATGACAATAAATCTCTCTCTGCAAAGGTAATAACAGCTGAGACATTGGAGGTGCAGCTAAGTATGAATATGGGCTTCCCATGAAGTTAGGTTTAGATGGCCTTGGGATTTTATTCATGAAATGAACTATCAGTCACATCAGCAGCTGAATTTGATGGAGTGTTTGAAAGTGGCATACCAGTTAGTTTCAGCTGCACAGTCTTTCTCTAACTTTGAACTATCACAAGCCCTTTTCCATGGATTCGGACATACCAAATGGATTCAATTCCATAGATTTTAAATGACCACACATGCAATGTCTCAGCAAGGTAGCTGAGAACAGGAGGACTCAGTTATATCTCTAAGAATTCTGGATGTTGTTACGCATTCAATATAGTCTAATATGACCAATACCAAACTTTTTTTTCCATTTTGAATAAAAATCTCATTGTGATTAATCATACTTCAGTTATTATGCCTTGCTCCATGTTTAAAATGGGAAATCTATGCTCATTGCACAAGGTGAGGGCTCAGTGAGTAGTCCTTGCTTTGTTTTCTTTCTGTCTTATAACTTTGCTCGTACAAGAAAGCACAGAGCTAATAATAAAGGGATGTTGATTTAAGTGTTCCCTCACTGAAATAGACATATCTGTTTTTTTCTAGGAGAGATCGTTCATCAAAGCAAAGTTTCCCAGAAAACCAGGATATCAAACTGGAAAAGACCATGTGAAAAACAAGCCTAATGCTAGTAAAAACTACTAAATGCTGAACTACTAAAATTATTTAACACCTTCACTCACTTATCAAGATCCATTTTTATCTCTATTCCTCCTGCTCTATCTCTGTTCTGAGAAACTGCATTTCCTCGTGGTTAGGTAATCTTTTGCAACTCCTGATTTGTAGCCAGGGTATATAAATTTTTTCATATAGTAATACTGTCTCTGGATATAAGTAACTCTGCTTTCTCCATTTTCTTGTACTTATCTATTTGATGTATCTCTAGTCAGTAATCATATCTGCTCTGTATCTTCTTTTCAGGCTCAAACAACTCAGCCAACTTCTAGACATCACCTTTCTCCCTTGATTAACCCTTCTTTTACCCCTCCTACTACCAAGATCAGTTTGAAATAATCATAGATATGTGTGACTTGACTTACAACTAAAAGATTTAAGTGCAGTCAAACCAATCTTTTTATTTGGTGGTATTATTAGCTCCCCATGTTTATTATTTTTATAGAATATTCTGAGTTGGAAGAGACCTCAAGAATCACAGAGTCCAACTCTCAAGTGAATGGCTCATATGGGGATCAAACCAACAACCTCAGTGTTATTGGCACAAGGCTCTAACCCCAATTGAACTAGTCTCAGGGTCACTTTTTAAGGTTGCATCACACTGACTACCTACATGCCACTGCTGATTAATTCATCCGAGTCCTTCTAATGTGTCTTACTCTTCTTTCTGTGTAGTGTGGTGATAAAAGAAATTCTTGTTTTAAATCTGCCCTCTTGCTTCACTCATTTAAATTGATATAATTTTTTTTCATAGTGTAATTTTCAAGGCCACTCAGCTTTCTAAATTGTATGTCTACTCCTCTGTGTTGGTGATGTGTTTGTTGCCAGAGTGTATAATTCATAAATACTAATGCTTGCAGCGTAGTAAGTAATTATTTTTTTTATCTTACTAAGGTTCTTAAACATTAATTTCTCAGAAGTCCAGAGTCACCTGGCTAGAGTCATCTGTTGACCAAAGATCAAAACATCTCATGACAAGGAAGATTATGCTGCATTTGAAGTTTCATTTCACTGAGTCTGAAGCAAATTTTCGTTATCCCAATTTTAGAAAGAGAACTGTGCTAAAGTTCATATTCTGTGTAACAAAGGAGAAATGTTATGCACATGTTAGGAAAATATATATTCAGTTGGACTTTGTGTCTTAAATGAGGAGTAAGATAACCTTCATGGCAGTCCTTTTCTGATTTTAATTATCATTTATACTATGTAACTTGTCTATTCCTGTGCAGATGCACTAATAATTAGAAAATCTGTTTATTACCTGGAATTGTGGAGAGAAGGCAAGAGTCAGAGAGCCATGTATAAAGGAAAGTCTTCATTACAAGAAAGAAGTATTGTATTGTAAGAGTCCAAATGCCAACAAATGACTAGATACAGTATCTGCCTGCATATGACAACTTACTCCCATTCCTGCCCTTTCTTGAAGTCACATCCATCTTTCTGGCTGTTGTGATCCATTGGTTCTTTTCCTACAGTCTTTTTCCTCCATCAGCCAGTGACTTTAATCTCTCTTTGCCTAAAACCCTGTTTGATGCAAGAGTTATCACGAGGGGTAGGCACTAAAGTGGAAGAATATAAATGTTTCACTAATGGTAAATGGGCAAAGAATCTGTTTTGGGTTTTGTGGGTTTTTCCCAGTTTTAATTAAAAAAAAAACCTCCATAAATTCTTATTTTTCAGTTTCTAAAACTGCACAGATTAGTTTTAGGAAAATAATGTATGTTTTCTATCCTTCATAATTACCTTACTTCTGAAGAAAAGTAAAAATTCTTCCCTGTAGCACAGAAGAGATGAATTATATTTTTCTGTGTTCTTGCTTTATTTCCAAATTAGTCATGAGTCTTCCTCTTAGTAGCATGGGACCCTGTTACTTATGACTTGCTTCTTTTTCCAAACCAGGATTAGGAGCTGTGATGAACAGGGGAAACTTTGCAGAACAGGAAGAGATATTTTTAGGATTCCGCCCCCCCCCCCCCCCCCCCCCCCCCCCCCCCCC
>JAJPCS010000060.1:20877586-20949461 GCA_021164005.1 Willisornis vidua nigrigula | reverse complement strand
TCCCCCCCCCCCCCCCGCCATATCTTCCTCTGTAAAAATTTTTTACTCTAAGGAAAAACACAAGACTAAGGTTAAGAGTTATTCCTCATGGCAGTTTGTCATACCTGTGCCTTTATGATTGTCATCCTGTCACTGGATGCTAGAGTGCTCCTGATGTTGTATCCTGAACATTACATGCATTTGTCACTTGGATTTGTCATTTCTGCAAAAGAAGCCTTTCCAGGCAAAAGAAAGAGAAAAAAGTCTCACTTTCATTCCCCTTTTCAGTAGAAAGCAATTGTAATTCTAAATTTTGCAAGGGGCACACCAGATGGACTGTGGAGAGTGCCTTAGGAGGGCATGCAATAATAATAACACAATTAATAATTAATAGCTGTGCTGGACTGGGCCTTCCAGCATTGCTTTGTTTGAAACTTACTAAATATGTCTGAATAACACAGGTTCACTTTAATACCCAGCATGTAAGTTGTAAGCTTATTACAAAATTGGCTCAACTTGAAATGGCCTGATAATAAATGTGATGTCAGTCACCCCACCAGTGCTATAGGGAAAAAAGTTAATCGGTTTTCTTTGAGAATCTGGAACAGCTGCTGAAATTAGAATAAAGTGATATGCAATATATGATACCACACAGATCCCTAAGAGTTTTCTCAGTTGTTACTGAATTAAGGAAAATCTTAGTGAGAGTCTGAGGATGTTAATTGGCCATCTGGGAGTCTCTGGAGTTTTTGACCATCTGAAAGGCTGACATAGGAGCTAGTTTAAAAAATTAAAATAAAATTTAAAAAGGCCATTGAACATGTCCAAGTTTTAAGTGTTCTGCATCTGCAAAGGCGGGGGCGGGAAGTATATCTTTGTAAGTCTCATAAAATTACAACACATTATATTCTAACTAGACAATAATCTGATGCATACTATTTTCAGTTATGATTGCCAGGATAAAAAGACTTGTTTAACTTTGGGTTACTTGATCGCTTTTTCTTGTGGCTGGTCAAGCTCCTATTTTGCTTTAGCTGAGTGGCTCAAATTTTACTACTTGAGACATTATAAATTTTTTTCCAAAGCTGCTGCTGAAGCCTGAAAGCACCCCTGTTTGATAGGTTGGAAGTCACAGGGGTTAGGGGAGATAATGTGGGTTTCAATATTGTAGCTTTTTTGAGCTGTATTTTAGCATTATGGCAGACAATTCTGTAAGCACTACAGAAGACTTGGCTTCTGCAAATCTGACTCTTGCTGCACAGCACTGACTCCTGAGAATATCTAAATGCTGTTTAATATTTTCCCCACATTTATGGCATTTATGATGATTTTGCCCTTCCAGTGTGTCTAATACCTTGTATGTTTCTGCTTATACCTGAAGATTTGCCTTGAGAGTGGAAGACTCTCAGTGGAAGAATGAATGGAAGGGTCAGTCTTTTTTAACCTCTGGAATTTGTGACCATGGTTGTCTTCACCATTTCTCTCCTGCTTAATGACTGTAGAACCTTATAACCAATTTGATCTGGGGTAGAAATGGCCAGTATATTTTATTCCCATTAATGTCATTACAGTAGATCCCCAGGTAAACTAATTTTCCCACAGCAAAAGGATGTAGAGTTTATTGTACCTCAGAGAATCCACATCAGGAAAAAAATCAGAAGTATGCTTTTTAGTCCTTCTGCTCAGTTATTTTCCTACCAAGGAAAAAGTAAAAAAAGTAATTTTTTAAAAAAAATTTCCAATATTTAACATTTTCAATAAAAGCTGAGGGTCAGTTTCCTAAACGTGGTGGCGGCGTGCTGCTTTAGCAAGAATGTATTCAGAATAACATGCCCCCAGTGTCAGCTAAGCACTGCAATACAGTGATAACTTCAGTGTTTGAGGCTCAGTGCCTGGACACAAAATCGTGTACCCTGAAAAAATAAGAAGTGACAGCAAAGAAGAGACATTTTTTAAAAATCGTTTTAAATTGTTTCACTGTAGTAGAATTTACAGTTCTGATTGGCAACTTCGCTGTGCTTTGAATGTTCTGTTTATAAAGACTCATTTGCATCCATATGTGCATCTATTTATATGTGGCTGGTTAACATGGGACTAACCTAGTCAGATGTCTAGGAATAGATACTTATTTTTCTGGTCTCTAAACTCAATACAGTTGTTCTGCACCAACAAAGACTTCTTCAGTGCTGCATTCAGTATGTGGGATGCCTGTTGGCACATGCTGCCAAACAGCTGCTGAATTGCTGCAATCTCAGGTGACTGCTGTGTGCTGCAGCATGATCCAAGTCAGGATGTGGCCTTGCCAATCACTTGAGTCATGCCTTTGATGGGGAGGAAATTTTGGTCCTTTCTTTCTTTTCATGGACAGCCTCTGCCTTGCTGGTTCACCAGGACATAAAATTGGCATTATGTTTAACTGCATTTTTAGTTTTGCAATTTCTTTTATGTACGTCAAGAATGAAAAGAAAATCTTTCTGTATTACTCCGATAATTTGGTTTATTTTGACATTGTTCTATATAGAATTTATCAGTGTTTTTAATACTGAGGAGATGTGGAAAAATGACATTTCCTCATGTAATTCAGTGCTATGGGAAGGTACATAGAATGAAAAGGTATCTCATGCACCAGACAAATTATATCATGTGAAAAAGTACGGGTCATTTTTTCACATTTTCTCCACACCCAGAAAGTATGTTCCTTCTCTCAAAGAGCCTTTCCTCTGGCAGTTCAAAGCATATCATCTGTGAGATGGTACTTGCAAAAAAGTAAGGGTTTCACATTTTTTTGAAGGACATTAAGAAAATTTATCTACATACTGTAATCTGAAAAATCTGTCAGAAGCTCTGGTCTGCTTTTCAGTTTTATATAATTAATACCACTTATCAATGTGGGATGAACAGGAACAAGCCCACTGGGTAGGTTCAGTTTGTATTGTTTTTCTAATGAAATTTCAAAAGTACCTAAGAGAATCAGGCATTCAATTCTCAACAAGAGTAAAGGAAATTAAGATCCTCTTTAAAGGAGTTAAGGGAGCTTTTGGAAATGCAGTGTGACATCTTTGCAGACTGTGAAAGTCTAATGCTTTAGATTGATTTTAGTAGGAGAGGAATAGACCAGAAGACTGAATATAAAGATTTCTGATGAACTGTCCACAAGAATTGTTTCCTACTGCTGTGATAGACCTATAGATTATTGTTACTTAAGAGTTGTTCAGTGTCTGGAGAAAAAATATGTTCTTTTCTCTAAGGCCTCTTTTATTATGGAATTGAAACTGACACCTCTCTGAAAAGCAGAATTGATGAAGGTTGATTTTCTACAACTCTCCAAATCTCTGGTACCTAATTGTCCATCTGAGCTAATTCTGCAGTATTTCCCTCCTCTGAAAACATTACTGTCTTCCACCTAACTGCCTTTTCCACATAAATTTAAGCAAATTACTGATTTTGATACCTCAGTTCTTTTGATCGGGTTTGATTGAAAGTGGAGGTTTGAGAGATGGACAGATGAAGGTCCTAAACCTCATTTCCTCATGAGACCAGATTAAGAAAACTATCTAGAGTAAATGGAGGGAGTGGAAGGGAGAAGAGTAAGGAATGAAATAACATGGTTTTACAGCATTAAATATGAAACTTCTGGAGAACCCATGGTCTGATACATGTTTGGTAGATGAACTGTGCTTTTTTTCAGTAATGTTATTCCTCTATGGCTAGACATGCATGAGTTTTCATTTTCCCTTGATATCTTTATTTTCCCCTGTTACATAAAGTTAGCATTCAAAATAATATGGAATATTTCAGCACTGACTGGTTAATTTACATAAGGAATTTGTCTGAGTAGTGGTGACATGGGCTTCTGATTTTCCCATATGTTATCTAGATGAAGACTTGTTATATAAACAAAGATAAATAGAATGCAGTTTAAATTTATGATTTATGTATGGTACTTTGAAATAAGGTAGCTAATTTGTCATCTTGTTACTCTATGAATTGATATTATTCTGCAATGTTTTCATCAAGCAATGAAGTAGAAAAATGAAGTTATCTTTTGCATCCAGTAATTATTTCTTGTACTGTCTAGGTATTTTCTGTTTCTTTTTCACTTCAATTTTGTCAGGACAAGTAAGTTCTGAATAGTAAAGACAAAGATTTTTGTTTAGCAAACCAGTTTCCAATTTTAAGATTGTCTTCATTGTAATGATTACTCTGTCAATAGTAAATTACCTTTCTGGAGAAACTACGGGTGCATGTATGTAGCAAGCACATCAGCAGAGAAGTTCAGTATATTCACCACTTAGAGTGAGAGCAAGCTGTTAGGCCTGGATGTGGAATATGGCGTGTTTTCATAGGTATGAAGAATTCTCCACGGACTTGGGTGTTCCTAATCTCTCACTAGTGGGAATATGTGGAAGAGCTGAAAGAAATTAGAAAAACTCTTTTTGCAGTGGTAGTTCTACTTGGTCAAACTGTACATCAATAGTCAGCCCCACAGTTCCCTGACTACTTGTAATTTAGACAAAGCGTTACAATAATGCAGCTTTTGAAAGTAGAAAAAGAAGAAGTTTGAAGGAGTGCACCTTGCTACTGAGGAATACAGCGGTGATGATGCTATTTATGCATATGGTATCTCAGATAGACTTAAATAGTTTTTAAGTTCTTGAACTACTTTCCAAACTAAGTTCTGAGTTAAAAGTTAAAGATGTTAAAATTTGACAGGAAGGACTGCATACTGACAGTTCCTGCTGAGGTATAACTAATGATATGAAACCTATCTTTATGTATCTCTGGTCTGACTGTTCTTTCACTTCTAAAAATATTGCATTTAAAAGTTTTCATGTCTGTAGAAGGTATTTCTATTTATATAATGCATTTTGGGAACATACAATTACTCATCTAGGGCTTCTACATAGATTCTGTTGAATGATTGCATTTATCTTGGTTTATATTGGAGGTAAAAATTCACATTGGAATGCTCTGTTTGTTGTAGTCATAAGTAGAACATCTCAGTTAAATGTTATATGCATATAACATTACATTTTCATTTACTTAAAAAGAAAAAAAGAAAAAAAAAGATGTGTTCTGGTTTGCTTCACAGATGAATCCTGAACTCTCTTCTTTGCTGAGATGAGTGAAGCCTTTGATCTTCATCAGGCTATTATTGAACACTTTTTGATGTATTTTTCCTGGGTCCCAGTGTGTTTGTCTGTTATAGATGTTATCACATTTGGATCGCCAGTGAGTTCATCTGAAAGTAAATTTAAACATTTTATTAGTGTTCTAGATGTGAACGGTAACCACTTAAATTCTCATTGCATATAGGAGATTCTGAAGGCTTAAATTATTACCATATCTCCTGCCTCATTTTCAATATGTTAAAATGAAACATATATTTGTTTAAAGTACTTCATATTAACAACTGTAAAGAATAGCAGAACATGAGTTAGGGAAACTAACTCCTTTCAACTTGTGGATTGATTCTACTGATGGGCAGAATATCACGGCTTTTCCTCACAAAAATGTTTCTGACTGAAACTGACTGTAAAAGATGTAGAAATGGTAATGGATTTTTTTTCCTGTACATGTTTTTCAACAAGCCATAAATGTTAATATGTGAAAAACAATAGGCAGAGGTAATCACAATGTTATAAAAGGAAGGATTTGCCATTGATTTCAGCAGAAACCAAGTTAGGCCCTGAAGAGAGATTTTAATTTGACAGAGTTCTCTATAGGTCAGTATCCACCACAAACTCTGACTTGGGCTTGGCAGGAGGAAACATGGAAGTGTAGAATGGGTCTTAAGTTACACCCATCTGTTGTGATTAGGTGTCTGTGTATCTGCAGGATCCAAACAGGGTCCCATGGGTAGGGATTGAAACCCTTCATTTCAAAGAATTTAGAGCAATCACATTTTACAGTTCATAACAGAATTGTCTGGGAAACAGTGATATGGATATTTCTCATGGCAGACATATAATTAAAGTGTCTATAACACACCAGTGTTTTGGCTGTCACTGAACAGTGGTAGCACAGCATCAAGGCTTTTCCCCACTGCGGTTAGGCTTGGCATCAGCAAGAGGCTGGAAGAGGACAAAGCCTAGACAGGTAACATATATTGACCAAAGGGATATTCCTTACCATATGATGTCATGTTTATCACAAAAGCTCGAGGAAAAGAGGAGGAAGCAGGGGATGTTTGTGATTATGGCACTGGTCTTCCCAAACAACTACTTTTCCAGGAAGTAGTTGGATATCCACCTGTGTTGTAGTTTTGGGATGTTAAAGAAAAATTCTCTCCCTGCCACTAATTCCCCATGCCATTAGTTAACAAAAGAAGTGGTCAACTGATATGAATTCCTGCTTAATCATTTTGGGTGGAGAGCAGACTAGGAGAAGGTGTGGTGGAGAACAGGTTTGCACTGTCCTTTTTGGTTTTGGGGTCATACACATCTCTGGCTGAAAACTGCAGCTGTGTGTGTTGCTGTCAGAGAGAAGATGTTCTCCTGCTCATTGCTGCTGTTTTTTGGTGAGCTGGTATTTTTCTTTCCGCTGCTGTTTCTCCTGGTTCAGCACTGGGGCCCCAGTCACCGCCCCGGCTTTACCATCGCCCGCAGTGTTGCAGCCGCCTGCCCCACCGCGGTAGTGACCCGAGAGAGAGAGAGAGAGGAGTCACAGCTGCTTTTGGGACACTCTGCAGACCTTTCCTTCCTGGG
The DNA here is from genome assembly GCA_021164005.1 of Willisornis vidua nigrigula. Classification (NCBI taxonomy): domain Eukaryota; kingdom Metazoa; phylum Chordata; class Aves; order Passeriformes; family Thamnophilidae; genus Willisornis; species Willisornis vidua. Next base: position 20,942,775 of record JAJPCS010000060.1, on the reverse strand, counting down.
AACTATCACCATCCCTCCACTTCCAGCTTTTCCTTCTTTGTTTGGGACAAAGGACAAGGACAGAGAGAGAGAGAGTCCATGTGAGTGCTCACCCCTTGTCTCTGCCTCGCTAGGAAAAGACTGAGAATCCACCTTACAGCTAGCCAAGATGTGACACTGACACTGACACTGTCCATAAATATAACTGCTCCAAGAGGCACCTACCATTTTGGGGGTTGTTCTCTTTTGTTTTTACTTTTGGTGCTGGGGGAGTAGTTTGCTCTGGTCTATCTACAGTTATATCTATATCTACATATATATGTATATATATAGTAGTTAAGAACAATTATCCTTCTTATATCCATTTTCTAATTGAAGTTCCTTTTTCTTTTAATAAGGAGTGATGTGATTATTGTGGAGGAATCCTCTCCTCTGCTTTTTGGTAAACATTTTGGGTTTTCCCTCAAACTAAGATAACCTGTCATTGGGAAATGTTTTGCTTCGGAAAGCAGCTTTTGCTTTCCTTATTAAGCTGTCATTACTCCGGCTTCTTTCCCTGCCTGCCTTCTATTTCTGTCTCGTTTCATGAGAGAGGTGAGGGAGCAAGACCCCAGGCTGGTGTTTAGCTATTAGCAGGGGTCAACACACCACACTTAGTTTCAAATCCATTGTGCCAGGATTGTTTGATCATTTTGTTCAATGACTGTTTAAATATAAAATGTACAAATTTTATTTCTGAGTAATGACTAGAACCAGCATTCCTTCCTGATAAGCCTCATGGACATGAGACTATGGAGTAACTATTTGTCTTGTGAAATAAATAAAAGCCCTCAGTCCACTTATATATGGATTCTCTTTTAGGAGGAAAAGTAGCAGGGGTTACTGCCTACTGTAAAATCACGAAAAGAATCTGACTTAAAATGACACTGGGATATGATTCTGGCAATGATCCCCTTCGTACGCTACCCAGGGGTTTGTGCATCATCCAGCAAAGCTCAGGCTTAATGAGTGATGCAGCATGTTTCCTTTGCATTTCCTCTTGAGGCAGAGTGGAACTCTGTGCTGATTCCAGAAGAATATACTCTATCCCTTCTGAGTTTCAACTGGAGAGCTTCTTTTCCTGATGAAGGACAAAAGCAAAATAAAATTTTCATTATAGATAGATCACTCACAAGGTTCAGGCATTTAGGGAGTCACTTAGTTGCATTGCAATAAATAAGAATGTTTTTTCAAATTATTTCTGCCTTCAGTTACTAAAAAATATTGAAGATAAAGCATGTGTGCATTAACAGCTCTTTAAGAGATGAGAAATTTAAAGTACATAAATAACAGATTCAGTTAATTTAACCTTAAAAAGAATAATTCTTGTCCAACTTGAATCTACAATATAAAATCATTTCTATAACTTTTTCATTTCTACCGTATTTTAATTTTTCTATTTCCAAACAATCCTGGTGATTTTAGATGTTAAATTATTTCTTCCTTTTAGTCACCTTCTCATAAAGATAAAATACTAATAAAAAGAGGCAACTATTAGTCTCAGTTTTTTCTCTCAGTCAGGAGTACTTACCAAATGTTAGTAATAGATTTTTGCATCTTGAATAAGGAGTCAGTGGCAAAAATAAATGTATCCGAGAGACACATATGCAATGCTAATTGACAACTGTGTACACAGAGAGCTGCCATTTATTTTATTACAGTCAAACATAACCTTTGTAAATGTCAGTTCTGTGTTTTGTTGACCAGCATTTTAATTTAGACATATTGTTCTTCTTTTGTGATTATAATTTTGTTTCCCTCAAACAGATGGTTCATTCATATTAGTTGTTATTCTGTATTTTGTGATTCTTTCAAAAATAACAATCAAATTATTATTTTTTGGGACAAATTATAAAAAAAATACCAACCAAAAAACACCTAAACAAATCTTTAAATTACTTCAATAGAGACTTTATGATGAGGATGCAACTTGTTTTGGTATTTATCTACAGAGTCCAAAATAAATCTTAGCAATGAAAGAACAATTGTAATAATACCAAATTGCCATAACAACAAAGAAACAGTGAACAAATAGTTACAGAGTGGGCATTTCAAACTTTTATTACAGTCTACAAAGCCTGACTCAGGAAAGGTAACAGATGTGAATGGGTCCATGTTGGCAGATCTGAACAGACTTGGTGAATCTTAATGAGGCAATCCTTAGTTCAGAAGGAAACTTCACTGCAAGTGTCTTGGCTGATAAGTTGAGACCCAGGTAGAAGATGCGGGTAACAGCTCTTAACTGTGGCTTCTTCATCCCAAATTTCTTATCCCTGGAAAATTTAGCACAGGGCAAAATAATTAGTGTAACTTGCAAAACTCAAGGACCATTTACAGTTCTATACTTGCAAGCTCCCTTCTTGCTCTTACCCCAAGCCAACATTTATTTTTGGCAAGGAAAGGGCAACTGGCAAAAAGTTTTGCATGCTTGCTGTTTCCCCTTTTCACAGGGAAACTATTAAGAGGTCTTGTGCAGTACAATAAAGGCTCAAAGGTAAGCAGAACTCCTGTTCTCAGGCAAAATGTAGTTTATTGTCATGCTGAATTGCCATTGCATTTTTTGAGAACTTTTAGGATATTGAGGAAATTTGTTACCCCACATAAATGGAGAAGAAATGTGTTTTGCGTTCCTTCTTAAGTTCTGGATGGCAGAGTGCAGCAAAGAATCTCCCTTATATTTTGAAAAGAATATTTTGTATTCCATATCTTAGGGCTTGAAAGACAAGTCATTTGAAAAGGAATTTCTTCAAGATTTAGGTTGTAATTGGTTATTTTCTGGTATGATGATAATTTGAATTTCACCAAAGCCAACTTTTACATCCAAGTAACATTGAAGAAGGCTCCGTCAGCCCTGAAGACAGCAGGTTTCAGTTTCAAATGAAACACTTCTGTGATGCAAATACCTTATCCTTTTTGTTATTTTTTTTCCATTTTTGGTACACTGAATATGGTTTAGATTTTTTTTTTAAGATATATAGAAAAAAACAACTTCTGATTTACTTCTGAGTATTTCATGAAATCTGATATTTTAACTTGAAAGGTTGTATGCAATGAAGAAACACCGTAGACACAAATTTAACATTGTTGGAGGAACCAAAAAATCTTTTGAAACACAGAATCACAGAATATTATGAGTTTTAAGGGACTCATGAGTATCATTGAGTCCAAGTCTTAAGTGAATGGCCCATACAGGGATCAAATCTATGACCTGGGACACATTTAACCTCACAAGAGCAAATTGTCAAGCTTACGCTGTTCACTATTCAATAGGATATACTGAACATAAGAAGGCACAAGGGGTAGCTCTTAAGTTCAATGAACACATTCCTAAAGAATATTTTGAGGGTTCTAGACCTAAAACTGTATTCAAAATAACTCTTAAAGTAAACTCCTAACAGAAAGGTATATTAAAAGCTATTAATCAAATGATGGGCAGGTAGCCTTTAATTTATGGCAGTAGCTGTCAAAAGTTGAGAATAGGTATTGAGTGAAGCTTTCCTTTTTTTACTCTTACCCTAGGCATGAACTGTTAATTGTGCTTGGAGAGAGGGCACAGGGTTAGAAGGAGTGTTGGAAAGGCTGTTCTGGTGGTGCTCTAGATTGTAGATATTCTACTGGACAATTCAAGTAAGTTGTCATTTTTTTTTATAGAGGCAGCTAACATCTTTAAAAAATTAAATGGCAAGAAAAATATTAGAACAATAATGGCTAATGATTTATTCTTACCATGACAGATTTTTTTAATAAGTAAAAGCTGAAGTAACAAATGCTAGAGCTTCCAGTAAGACAATATTTATCTTATTCATTGCAATACTTACAGCAGAATATACTAAATATTTCAACACATTATTTCTAGATGTTTGTAAGTAACATTATTGTGTGTGCCTTGCTATTCAGTGATGTAAAAACTAAATCATTTATGGGATAGGATTTTGAAAAAATATTCTTTTAAAAAATCCATTTTTAAGCATTTCTCTGTTGATTAACATTGGGGGTCACAGAGCTGTTGGAAATACTATTTTCAGAAGTTTTAGAGAGGGAAAGAGATCAAAAATGTCATCATTATAAAAACTAAAACTCAAATAAGTTTCTTTTCTCCTGTGTAATTATTTCTCACACATGGTAACACATCCACCCACAAAACACACCCACACTCCCCCTTCATTCAATCAAGCTATTTCTTCTCAGGGTTTAGCAAAAGAGTGATGATAATACTGTTTTTTTCTATTTAAAAATGTTGGAATATTGCTGAATTACCATGGAACGCAACTTCACTGAAGCTTTTAAACACGCAGGAGATGTTTTCTGTAGATGGTTGGTGTGAAAAATCACACCGAAACTTTTTTATTGCTTAATTTCACAAAAAGCATTCTGTTTTGCATATTCAGTACCATTTTTTTTAAAATGTGAACAGTAATTGGAGACCTTCAAATTCAGCATCGAAATTATTATGAATTACTCTAGATGATAAATGTTGCAGAAAATAGGAGCATAGGAAATGCATTTGAATGAGTTCTAAATGAAATATTGTTGTAGCTGTGGAATTGTACAAATGTAACAAAAGGGAAGTCTATGCACAGAGATGATATGATTTAGTAATTTAAAATCTAATCTCTTTGCTCAGACCATAGGATATCATTGAAGGTGGTGGTAGGGAATGAAATGAAGCCACCACGCTCAGGGCTCTGACTGTCTTCTCCCAGGTCCAAAGAAAGGTCACAAAATTCAACCTAAATATCAGATCCAATATTGTCTTTGATTTTGTTAACTCACCTTGCCCAAATTTATATTAATTTTTCACCAAACTGACTAGAAAACTTAGCTATAACTTCCTTTAGTTTAAGAGTTTATAATCAAGGTTATGTAGATTTTTTTATAATTGTGGGGTGTGGCAAGTAATTGACTGTATTTTCCATCAACACTTCTGAAAACAAGGGGTGAGAAAGACTGTTCTTGATAAGACAGTAACTGTACAGGTCAAGACATTGATTCCTTAAAGATAGTTGTGTTTCATCTTATACAAGTCAATAGCTGCACATTAAGCACTGGGGTGAGGTCTCATAGGATGCTGGAGGCTGTGAAGCATGTGGGTGAAAACCCTGTGCTTTCAGCTCAGCCTTTAACCGCCAGTCTTGCTATTCTGGTCATAGCTGTTTCTAACTGTAGATTGGGACTGTGAAGAGATCACAAAACTAATTTTCTGTTTGACCTTGCTTTGGTAGAGGTTACCAGAGGTGAAAGGCAGCCGTGATTATTCACTACAAAACTTTACTGCCACATTCCATCCATAACCCATGTAAACATCACTGTTGCATCCTATATACTGAGTCTCTTTTCATACTCTCTCTCATCTCTCTCTCCCAAAACCAAACAAAACCAATACACCACCCCCTGACTCCACCACTGCCTGCCCTCCCCCGCCCCCTCAACTCCACAAATTCCACTCCACTGTTGTTGACCAGAGCTAGTGGGGATCGCACACACCAATATGATGTCCAGGCAAATCCAAGGTTTATTCAAAATACAGGTGTATATAACCTTAACTGACCCCGCCTTCTTTTACAATATCTGACTCCAATTGGCTGAGGCTGGAAACATTACCTTTTAGGGTTAAACTGAAACTTTGTAGGTGGACCCTTCTGTCTCACCTGAGTTTGGGGGACCGTGGCAACTCCCCCTTTCGTTTCAAAGAACAAACTAAATGCAAACAACATAATACACATTTTGTTACAAAACACAATTACAATCAACATAATAACACTGTAATTTTAAATCTTGACTCCTTGACTAATTGCAACTTGAACTGAAAGGCTGAAAATTGAAAATTTGAGAAAACTTTTGAAATATTTTAGATCGTTTCAATTCAAGACTTAGCAGGGTATTTTGTGGGTTACATATCCCTACCTCCCCCTCTTTTTTCAAATTAACTTTTGGAAGGAGGTACAGTAACTTTTGCAAACTAACACAAACCAATACATGATTAAGACATGTATGCTTGGGATTCAAACTTACAACTTGTGCAAAACAAAACTTTTCTCTCACATGTGAGGTTGTGGTCTTTCTGTGCAATCGTCATCACACAAACTACTGTGAACAAAACTACATTTTTTTATTAACAATGTTCATTTTGTGCAAAGTGTTTATGAATGTAGAATGACTTCATATAGCAAAGAAATAAGTTCAGTCCAGCTGAGCTAAATTTTCTTATGCCATATTTCAAGGCTAATTCTCAAAACTCCTGTGTGGCCATCACAGAGGTTTGAGAATTGCTCTGAGTTTCAGTCACTTTTGACATTCCTGGTAAAGCATTACCACTTACACTCTGCAGGAAATGTTTGGCAGCTGAGGGGACAGGTGTCCTTACCCCTACAGCCTGTTGGCAATCTTAAAACTGGACTTTAACTGAAAATTACAGAATTTCAAACTTTCAGCTTTTTTCAAACTAACAACATGCTTTTGAACTGAACTGTTCTTGTTTGATTGGAGTATGAATCTTTAATCCTTAATTTTAGGCTAGCACTGCTTGTGGTAGTGGTTTCCATATGGGAAAACATTTTTGTTCCAGTTTGTCTGGGTTTTGATTTTCTGCATTCTGTGGTTTACAGCTTCTCTGGTTTTTTGAGGTTCACTCCCTGTCTTTATCAGAGTAGTACCATCTTTTTTATATTTAGAATAACAATTCTGGGCCTTGTGCCCAAATTTTCCACATTGGTAACATTTTTCAGTGAAGCTTTGAGTTTTGCTGTATTTTGGTTGTGTTGGGCAGGATTTTGCTACAGACTTCCTTTTCTTGCAATTAAACCAAGTTTCAGGGTTTTTTCCCTCTTTCCTTTGGGTAGTTTGTTTATCTATTCCTGTGGCTATAGCAGAAGCTTGGAGCTTTGCCTTTTTCTCTTTCTCTACCCAGGGTAATTTTACACAGGCTTCTATTAGCTCTATTAATGTTACTGTAGCAGAAACTGAAGCAATTAGCTGCTTACACTGAACCTTTACATTGTTAGTTACCCAATTCTTTAATGAAGCTGGTTTCATGTCAGCATTCTTGGACTGTTGTGGAACTTGTGTGTGCAATGAATGCATTTGTGATATTAAGTTGCCTGTCTCTTTAAGAGACTCCGCTTCCTTGCTTCTGTTAGCAGGATCTGCTACAGGTACTGCTGGTACCTGTAAGGAACACAACTCAAGAAATGAATTATTATCAGACCAGGGGTTTATCTCACTCCCCAAAACTTTTTGTTCTCCTCTTTAATTACACTATGAATTTCTTCTCCCCCCCGCTCTGTCCGCTTTTGGTGCAAACGGCTGTTCTGTTGTTTTCCATTCCGGGACACAGCCGGTGGGTGTGGCTGTCAGTGACGACCTGGCTGCCGGCTCGGGGGTAGTCAGTGGCTGGTGGCAGTACAGGGCCATCGCGCCGGGATTTTCCGTCGGCGCTGTGTCCCGCACGCTCGGCGCTGTGGGAACTGGCTTCCAGGACGCACACGCTGTTTGCAGGGTGCAGGAGAGAAGACGCGCAGGATGGTCTTTGCTCCTGTGGGGGTTAACCTCTCCCCTCTCTATGCAGCGGGTCCACGCAAGAGGTGGTGGGGGCGGTGTTGGTTGCAGGATCGGCTCTCTTCGGGCTGGCTCGGAAACGACTCCAATCCCGATCTCGATCCCGGCCCCAGCCCCGGCCCGCGGGGTTGCGGGCTGCGGGGAACTGGCGCTCTGCACATGCGCATTGATTGGCAAGCTGTAGGGAGGGGGGTTGGGCGGTCCTGTGCCCACGCCTCTGAATGCGCGCGCAGTTTCTTTGTTTGGCTCAGCCGCGTGCTGCTCTGATTGCGCAATACTTTCTGCGGGCTTTCGGTTTCTTTGTTCTTTCGGCCACGCGGGTTCTGTGCACGGCCGTGGCTCCCCCCACTCGTGTCCGGCGACTCTGGTATACTCGCGGGGTGGCAGGGGATGCGGCAGGACGAAACCAAACCCGAAGTGCTCGCTGGGCTTTGCAGTTTGGAGTGGCTGGATGTTTTCTGTGACGTGTCTCGTGGGGATGCGCCGGTTCCAGTATTGTGGCTGTAGTTCTGCTGCTTTTGCAGCGGCGGTGTCCGGCACGGGCAGGTAAAAGCTTTGATCCCATGCTCGGTGTGTCTCTGTCAGTTCTCTCGGAACTGGGACTAGTGGCTCTGCATCTCGGCACAGCTTTTCGGCTCCCCTTCTCCCAGGCATTTTTAGGTTTTCTCGGGCTTGCTCTGTTTTTAACAGCATCTTTCTAATCGCCGTATATGACTGAATATGCGGCAAAACTTCTTCTGGGGCAGTTTGCACTAAGTTCCCCAATTCTGCTCCGATTTTATTCCAAAATTCTATGGACAACATGAGGCTAGTATCTTTTAGGTACTCTCGGCTAAGGCAAAATTCCAAAAATTCTTTTAATGCGTGTTTTTCAATGTCCGTTTTTGTAGCCTTTGCTAACTTTTCAAACTTTTCTAGTAATAAGCTCATTTTAGAGGGCTGGGAATTCCCCATTTTTTCTGTAACTCACCGGTGTGAAGATCGTGGTTTCTCTCGGTCCACACTTTTTCCTTTATTATTTTTTTTTTCCAGTGGCTCTTCGCACGGCCACTCTAAAACTTCTCCTGAAGTTTCAGAAGCTCTGCTGGCTTCTGACAGGCTCCCATAAAACTGAGGCCAACGGTCGCTCTCAGGGGCGGCTGGTCTGCAGATGGTTTTCTTCTCCCCAAAAATCACACGTTCGGGGTTACCAATTGTTGTAAACCAGTACTAGTGGGGATCGCAGCCACCAATATGATGTCCAGGCAAATCCAAGGTTTATTCAAAATACAGGTGTATATAACCTTAACTGACCCCGCCTTCTTTTACAATATCTGACTCCAATTGGCTGAGGCTGGAAACATTACCTTTTAGGGTTAAACTGAAACCTTGTAGGTGGACCCTTCTGTCTCACCTGAGTTTGGGGGGCCGTGGCACTCCACCTTCAAAATACAAGTACTGTAAGATATTTTGTTCCTAGGAAGGTGGTTCTATTTTATATGGGAATGTAGTTTTATAAGTAGCGCTTTCAGTATATTGCGCTCAACACTACTAAGATACAATTTATTATTATTGTTATTAAATTCTGTTCCCATACTCCTAGTGAATTTTCAAGTTAACTGTTCTTGAATTGCGACTAGTTGGTGTTGTATTGTGAATGATAACCGTTATCTCTTTACTGATCAGTTATCAAAAAGCACAGGATAACACTACAGATTGTTTCTGAACTAGTGGTTTGTAGAAGTCACCTAACAGAGTAAGAAATATAAAGGTTAAATAGCAAAACAAAAGTGATGATCTTTTACTGGTAGACAAAGGAAAGTGATCCTATGCTGAGTAGTCTTCATCCATTACCTTGGAATAGGTTTATGATACCTTGACTATTGCCAAATTATGTTGAAAAAAATTCTTAGCCTCCTAGTTTAAACTACTTGCCTGAAGAAAGTCATGTCTTTTAACATCAAATGTACACCAAAATAATTTCTGTGTAAGCAAAAGTTGTGATATTTTTCTGTTCTGTAACACTATGAAACCTCAACTACCATTGTGATTTTTAATTTTTTTTTTTTAAAGTCAGCTTTTCTGAAAGAAGATGCTCTTTTGTTTCCTGTCTCTTCTCTCATTAACTGTCAGTGGTTTTAACTTTTCTGCAAGGTAGTACCATGATGCACTTCATTTCTTACAGGGCACAAATAGTACTGCATTTACTGCATGTCCACTGAATATTTTCCAACATCTGTTCATATTTCCATAAGAGCTTTTTTTTTCTTATTCTTCCCTGTATAGATATTACACATCATGGTGAGTTTAGGAGCTCCGTTGCAAAGTTTCCTTAAAAGGATGGAGATATATATATATATGCATACACACACTCTCACACATTAAAAAGACCCTTAAAATCAAGAGCACATCCTGAAAACTTCCACTTTGGTCTCTGTTAACACATTTCTGTTCTTGTTTTCCATGGCATGAAGATTCCACATGACTGGAAAAGGAGGTGCTCTTATAAAGCAGTGACCCATTAAGTTGTACTTCTTTGTCTGTGAAAGTCTGAACACACCTCATTCAGTAGCGTAGTTGGGGATGTCGTACAAACGAGAATGAGTTTGTGAAATGCGTTTTAGGAATAAAGTCAACACAACTGAAAATATAGGATTGAAGGCATGGATAAAACCCAACAATAATGACAGAGGATATTTTGGTAATTTAAAATTACTTTTATTTGGTAAAAATTATAATCACCTTGTATTTCTCAACAGAAATATGAAATTAAATGTTTAGCTAGTTTTATAAGAATTAACTCATATATGAAAGTGACATTTTTCTTTCTTAAAATGTCTAACTATGTTTTGAAATCATATCAATGTAGAAAATGTGATTGTTTTTTTCTTGAAATACAGCTTTAAATTGCATTAAAATTTGCTTCTCCAGATTGGAAACTAGTGTGAATTGAAGTCAGTAAGAGAAAATTCAGAATTACATAACACAGAATGATGAAGAGCAGTGAGATTTGAAATTTTTAATTGACTGACTAATTTGCAAAGCCAGCATAAATATTCTCTCACCTGAAAATAACAAGTATTGTTCTACATTGCAAATAGAGACAGAGAGCAAAAAAGCCTGCACAAACTACTAATGCTTAAAGTATTTGTTGTCTAAGCACTCAGTGTCTATCAATATATCACTCTTATCTACACTTGTTCTTTTATCTCTACTCTGTTTTACATTTTTAAAAAAATTGAGAAGTATAAGTTCTGTAGTATTTAATGCAGCTTTGAAAATTTTGTTAAAAAAAATTAACAACTCCCAAACTTCCTGTATTCTCCACAGAAAAAGAAACTATGCTGAAAGCTAACTCTGCATTGTTTTAAGTAGTTTAGATATGCAGTGACTGACCAAGTGAAGCTACATGTCAAATATGAGATAAGAGCTAACAACCCGTCCGATAAATTTAATAGACTTTAATACTTAGTTACTTAAGATGTTTATGCCCAGGTAGTTGTGGGAGCATAGGAGAGTATAATTACCCACCTTTAGACAAAAGCAGATATTTTTCAGTTAAAGGATAAGATTCTTTTCCCTAGAACTTACATTTAGGTATGAGTGGAAGTCTCTATCTTTTTGAGAAAGTAGACAGAAAATGTTAATTAGGTGGTCAGTTAGTTATTGGGTTGATCCCTCTGACAAAAAAAAATACAGTATTATTAGAATACTTTTTTTTTTTTTTTAAATTTTGACTGGCATCTTCCTTCCTTCTTTGGACTAAAAAAGAGAACATGATAGGACCAAGATTGGCCCATTGATATCCTAATCATCTATAAAATATTTCAAGAAAAGACATCCTACCACTGTAGATGAACAAAGACATAGAGATGTTTTTGTGATTTACAGAATTAAATTTTATCTAACTTCCAAGATTCTCATAGAAATTTCTAACTTAAATTATTCTGATTAAAACAGGAATGTCTAATCCAAAGATAGAATATGAAGAGAAACCTATACTTTGGCTTCAATTCAAGTCATGTCCAGGATTTGCCATCTACATTTTGAAGGAAAGGACAAAAATAAACAGATGCCCTTATGAATGATTTCTTGGGGCAAAATGTTACAATAGTAACAAAAATATTTCCCCCTCCCCTTCCCTGCACTCCCTGGTTATGGTCAGTCATTTACTGTTATTTGCACATGTAACTCCTAAGTCTTTTTTTTTTTGGCTATTTTTGTTCACAATCTGCTACTACATCTTCCTGAATCTGCTTGAGGCTGAGCCACAGCTTGGGCTGCTCCAACAGGAAAGGTTAGAGATGAGGCCTTTTGGGCAAGGGGAAGCTTTCAATTACTCTGTATTTCTCAGTGAAAATGGAAGTGGCCTGCCATGTGAAGCCATAAAAAACTGGCTTTAGGGAAAATTGCTGCAGTGCTGTGGTTCCTTCACCTTTAGAAGAGGAAGGGAGAATTGATCTATGTCAAAAGGCGGTATTGCTAGCAATTGAAAAAGCTTATCTTTCCAAAGCCTATTGAGTTGAAATGTCCTGTATGTTTATAGTTTAGCTGAGATAAAAGAAACAAAATTTGGACACAGGAAAAAAGTTGCACCATTTGACTTGAAAAATAGTTCCTGTCTAGATTATTTCTAAAGGTACAATAAAAGAGTTCTTGTGTATTTGCTTTTTTTTTTTTTAATTTTGGGATTTTGCCACCACAAAATCCATTATTCTCATCATCTTGCTTTGGAAAAAGAGTTAATTTATGAAAATATACATAAATACATATATGTATACTTTAATTCTCTCTAGTTGTAGAATCATAGAATTATTTAAGTTGGAAAATACCTTTAAGATCATCAAGTCCACCCATGAACCTAATACTGCAAATCCACCATTAGACCATATCCTCAAGTGTCACATCTACATTTCTTTTAAGTACCTCCAGGGATGATGACTCAACCATTTCCCAGGGCTGCCTGTGACAATGCTTGAACAACCCTCTCCAGAGAGAATTTTTTCATAATATCCAGTCTAAACCTCCATTGGCATAACTTGAGGTAATTCCTCTTGTCCAGTTGCTTGTTACCTGGTAGAAGAGACTGGCCCCTGTGTCACTACAACCTCCTTTCAGGTAGTTGCACAGAGTGATAAGGTCCTCCCCGAACCTCCTTTTTTCCAAGCTAAACAACCCCAGCTCCCTCAGCCTCTCCTGATATGAGTTACTCGGTAAACCTTTCACCATTTTCCTTGTCCTTTTCTGGACATGCTCCAGCACTTCAATATTCATGTAGTGAGGGGCATTCACAAATAACAAAATAGAGTTGCTCATTTTAAGACATGGACAGACTTCACAGCAAAAAAACAATAGAGTAAGAAAAACAATTGCCTTTACAGAAATAAAAATTCCAATAGACATTGTGGAGTAGGCTGGAAGGAAGAAGTGCATAGCATAAAAAAATCCAACATGAACTGGAGCACACAAAAATACCTACAAATCACAAAACATGAATTGACCTTAGGACATTCTATTAAATTGAACAACAAAGCAATAGCTACTACCTTCAACTACATAGAAATGAATGCACTTTTTCTTCCAGGTTAGCAAACTGCTCATAAGAAAATAAGGAAGATCCCATAAATTTGGGGGTTTTCCTTATCAAAAGAACTAGAATGTAGAAATGTAGCAGAACAAAAACTTCTGAATTATTAATAAAGGTTGCCTTTGACTCTTTATCAGTGGTTCATTTACAACTGAAAAATGCAAGAAAACAGGATACATATCAAAAAGAATTTATGAACGAGCTAAGTATGATTCTGCTTATAGAACCATAACAGCATAGCTACAACCATAACACTGCATAATGAGGTATTCAGCTTTGAAATATCATTAATTTAACAAAAAGTTTATAAATATCCATTTGTTTAGCACTTATTCATGAACAGTTTCCTAGAAATCAGTAGTTCTTTTGTGTGATATTCTTTATTCCACGAAACCAAACATTCTAAATAAATTTTTAGTAAGGTATGAAGATTAATGTGTGTGTATAGCAAAGCATTTCTTTATATTACCAGAAAACAAAGAAAGCATTATGAGGGCATTTTCAGCCTTATGTTTTCCCAGTTGATTCTGACAATCTTGAGTATTCATTGAATAGGTGCCAATTTGCAGATAGAAAGGGAAGTCTATCCCTTTGTATTTCATGTTTCACATCTCCTTTTTGTACATAGCTATGGACAGTGGGATTTAATAATGCCAATTTTTCAGACAGAATGCTTTGTAATTCTGTGTTGTTTTTCCTTGCAGAAGCATGCGGAATTCTCTTACAAAATGGCATTTTAAGAAGTGAGAAGTCCTGATAGTAACCTTAGTAATTTTTCCAGAATAAGATTTTCAGTAAGACCAATAAAATTCAGTTCAGTGAGTGCAGTCAACAAGGAGGGGAATTTACACATCACCTTATAATTTCAAATATCTGATAACCATTGACAGAAACATGTTGAGCCCCTCAAACAGAGTTGAGCCTCTGCTGCTGTTGGTATTGTCATGGTCCTTCTTTCATTTTTATTCTGCTCACATTTACACAGTATTCCATTATTGATTTTTATTGTTCTCTCAGGGATTACGTCAAAGTCTAGTTTATTGATTCCATTTGTACATAAGTCTTCTAAATTGCTAGACATTTTCATAACCTTCCCCTCTACCCTATCTACTACTTCGCTAACTGGCATTGATTTTTGAGAATGGGAAAAAAAAATCATAAGGTTTTCCAGTGAAGATTAAAGCTTCTGCATCTTCTATATGGCCATTGATGGATTTTTCTCAACAGGTTTAATGATAAAGGTAGAAAGGGGATGCCCTTGGATTTTCCTTTAATTGTTTTTATACTGCATTTTTATTTTTTAATATAATTGTTAAAATGTATTAGGTACAGTAGTAACAAAAGCTGTAACTATTCATGCCTAGGGCTATACAATCCAAAAGGGAGAATCAAGACTAGTACTGACACTCATTGCACTTTCCTAATTTACTTACAACCTACTAATATATTAATAAGGTTACATTTAGATCTTTTCTGTTTGAGTGGAAGCATTTTCCTCTTGCATAATACTGAGAAAATCTTCTAGTTCTTCCAGTCCATTCAATGTATGATGTGGATGCTGAAATGTAAAACTGTTATTACAGTGAGCAACAATGATACATTCAAACTTACCTTTCTCTGAATTACTTTCTTTAGCTGGTCATTGTTTTGTAGTATCAAAGTGTCTTATTAATAATTTGCATATAATCTCATTGAGATTGCATTCTTTATGTATCACATCAAAAGGCCTTGAAAATAAGTTGTCTTTATATAAAGTTCTCTTAGAAATTAGTCTTATAAAATGTATAGATTTTTCTCAAAAGAAGAGGAAACTAATTTCACCTTCAGAAACAGGAATCCAAACTCTTTACCAATGCAACTAGAATTGCAAATGGTAGTTTGCCTTCAAGCTAAAGAACGTTGTTTGTTTTGTATTATGCAAATGCTGGAGTACTGTGTAAGAGGAAGTATTTAAAAATCAGAATCAACAGTGATTTTGATGATTGTTAATGACTTAGATTTTAACTAGTAGAATTAAGATCATACTTCATTACCCTATTTTTTTTTCTTTTTGGTACACTAGCAGAACTCTGTGGCTTACAAACTGTTGTGCACTTTGACTGCTGTGCAGAGATCTTTACTGTATGTTAAAGACTGCTAGAACTGAAGAATGAAAGAGAAACTGAGCAGCAGTAATTTTGCTTGTTGTGTCATGAGAAATGCTCAGTTAATAATGAGACTATTCCAAGAACATGTTAATTACCAAAATTTGGAATATAAAGTGAAACTCCTTAGGCATTCAAATTATTCAATATGAGAATCCTACCGTATTTAGCATCCAGTATAGGAAATGCTTCTACATCTGTCTGAAAATGAAGTGAGACTATTTCCATGGTGTTAAACACTTTTATCACATGTACCACTTCACAGTATCCAATTTGTCACATAGAAGCTTGTGCTTTACAATGTATGGTAGACTTAAAATAGAAAAGAACCTTTCTTGGAAGGAGAAATGTATTAATTTCTGCCAATTTAACTACCATATAATTATCCTCGAATACTGTCTGAAAGGTAAAAAATGATAAATGGCTGCAATAAAGAGGCATCACACATGCAGAATGAAGGTTCAGAAGGGCTCATTCAACCTCCATTTTACCAGCAGTTTGTTTCAGCCACTAAGAATTACTAATCGATTTAGTATAATCTAGATAAATCATTAAAATAATAACTTATGATTCAAAGCAACTGAGAGGAGACTTTGAATAAAAAGACATCTGCAATAAGACTGTAGTGAGATTTCTGGCTGTGGAATGCCTAGCAAAATGCAAATACTTATTAATAATTACAATTTCTTTTCCATATTGTAAAATACTCACACAGCCTATGTACCCTCAGGGAGCACCCAGTCCCTCCCCCTGGGCGGGGACTCACACAATGGGTGATTAACTCTGGGAGCCAGGGGGTATTGAACTGTTGATGGCCCATTAGCAGCCCCGCCCCCTCAGGCTGGGTGTGAAGGTGATAATGACTCCCTGGGCAGCTGCTGCTAATGGCCCATTGTCCTTGGGGAATGAATAGAGGGGGTAGAATACACAGCTTTAATCACTCACACACAGTGTTAGCTGGTCCCTCCTGCTGAACTAGGACAAAATATGAGAAAATCCTTTTATGGAAGAAAAGTCTAACAAAGAGGCTGGTGTCCTGGTTCAGCAGCCAGGGCTAGTTTATCACTGCATGGGTGTAACCAACACTGTGTTCGGCACCCTCTGGTCATTTCTCATGAACTGTTAATAATGGATCATTTGCAGCAGCTACCCAGGGCACACCTGACCCCTCAGGCTACAAGCTGAGTTTTAGAGAACCCTGGGAAACCATCATCCTCATCAACAGTTTTTCCCTTCCTTTTACCTTGTGCTCAGGGGGACCCCATGGTGCTCAGCACAGGGGCAAAAGAACACTACTCTGTTTGTGCCCCAGGGTGCTGGGTTATACATATGGTTGAGGGTTAAAACCATGTTTTATTCTGTATCATTGTATTTATTGTAACCTTTTCAGTAAATTGTAACTCTGACTTGTAATCTCTCTTGAGTGTGGTTCATTTATTGCACTGATTTACCTTTAAACCAGCACAGCTGGTAATAATACTAGTTCATTTCAAAGGGAGAGAGTGCAAAGTGCACTTCTTTTTTTTTTCCTGGCGATGCTTGGGGGGTGGGGAAGGAATGGAATCTCAAGGAAGAGATGAGTTTGAATTATAATTTGAAGGATGTTCTACCTGTTATTTTTGCTTTAACAGTGTTGCTGTACTATTTTCAGTGAATTTAGTTTGTTTTACATTCTCCAAGATTGCTTTTAGGTAACATTAAATAACAGTAAAATCAAAGGACCAAACCACAAGTGACAGTCAATTATGGAATCCTTAGACCTTTTTTCACTGTCTTACACTTTTCTAAATCACTACTCTGAAAAGGAGTCTAGTTAGTGTACCTTGCATACTATGGTGGAGGCAAGTGTAACCTCTACACTAAAGTATGTTTTATCTGTAATTTGTGGCTCATTTTCAGGCCAGGCTTCTGAACACTGGTTTGTATGGCTATATGGCCCTGAAGAATATCGCTTGAAATCTCACTGGTTTCAGTCAGTCTTTAAGAGAGCAGTGCGAATGTTTGATTTGGTTGATGTCACTGACTTGAATGCCTATGTACATGTCAAAGTTCTATGTTTACTTCTGTAAATGGCACATCTCTGTTGGTACAGTAAAATCAAAAGTGAGCAATTCAGATCTATAGAAAGCCCTGTGAGACTCAGCTATCAGCCAAAGGCAGCAAAGAGCTCAGCTGCTGCTGGCTGATAGGGAGGAGGTTACTCCCCAAGAATTCACATAGTAAGAATTCACAAGACTCTGCAGGTGCAGGAAAACAGCCAGGATGAAATAATATAAACATGGGACTTGTGAGATATGAGTTTTAACCAATTGAAGTATCTGGCGTGGTGGTGTGTAACTCTTTTAGCCAATAAGCTGTAGTCCTAACCCTATATAAACTGTGTGCTTTGTATAATAAAGGGTCTTCACTATAAACTTCATAAGCTTGTTGGTGAAATCCTTTCTCTCCGCCGATAAGTTTGTTTACTTTACATCTCTTGTTTTCATGTGACAGAAAAGGGGACAGAAAGTTTGTGTTCTTTGTCACAAGGACAGTAAAGCCATATTTCAAGGGGAGAACATGAAATAAACAAGATGACAAAATGTATCTACCGTCTTGCCCAGGACGAGGTGATAATATTAACTAAGCATAACAAGCTGAAGGGTCAGAAGACAAAGATTAGGGCTGGTATCACTCATGGGCTGAGGATTTCATTAGAAATGAGATAATTAACCTTAAGTCCACATATTGTGCCATGAGGCTGCTTTCAAATGGAAGGCTACTGGTCTAGTGACTTTGCAAACACATATATTGTTTCAAAGTACTTAGAAATAAAACACCTATCAAGAGAGAGAGATAGTATGTAGATATTTTACATATCAGACTATTTTTTAAAAAAGGACATATCAGCAGGAACAGCAATAGAAAATGGAAGGTAATCCCTTAATGTAGCTGAGAATGAAATTGCTTCACTTTGCATAACCCTTGCTATAGAGATAGTATTTGATGTGTCTTTAAGAAAGAAAAGGTAGAAAAAACCTTGAAAGAATTTAGTCACAGAGCTTTGTTTGAATATCAGATCTATGAACAAATAATGTAACTGTGACCAGGGAAGATGACAGTCCTTTTCAAGAGATAGAGATGTCACCAATTAAAAACAAAAACAAAAAACAAAAACAAACCCTGAAAACAAAAACAACAATCACCTCTCAACGATAAAAAAAAGAAAACTCTAAAACCAAACACAAAATCACAACCAAAACCACTCATTCACACAACCAAAAACTTGGAAAAATGCAGATCAGAGTTTGGAATTCCAAAGACTTCCAAACTGAAACAGGATGCCCTGAAAAAAGAGCTGAGCACTCCTTCACCAGACATCCTCCCCTTCCTAGATGGTAATTTCTATCCTTGCACTTTCCGAAAAAATTCTTGACATGAAGTGCAGAGTAGCAACCTGTGGGAATGACTGCTTGTCCCTCAATGTAAGCGGCTGGTCTCAGAAATGAGCAGACATAAGGATGAGTTGGAGGGAAAAGAATCATCTGGTATATTAAAGCTCTGAATTCTTTATTAAGGAAAAAAAGATAAGTCTCTCCTTCATTTTCCCTGGACCTCTAGGTCACATAACAAGTTACCTGTGCATGTTTCATGTTGGTGTTGATTGAAGGGGAAGACAGTGGTTATGACCGACCAAAAAGTCCAGTTGCTGTACTCTATTATGCTTTATAGTTCTCTAGATATTTTCTGATGTGGCTAATTGGTCTGCCTCTCTCTTGTTATTTTTAATTAGGAGGTAGCTATTGCATGTGCTGGTAAACCAATATTTCTGTAACAGAAATAAAAAAACATTCCTAAGCCATTTAAGCACATGTCTTTCTGGGGGACAGCACATTGAGTCTGCCTGGAATGGAGTTAACTTTTCCTACACTAGCCCTCATAGTATTGTGTTTTGTATTTGGAACTTGAATGGTGTTGATGACACACCAATGTTTTGCCTATTGTTGTGCAGTGCTTGCTGTCTCCCCAGTCCTCCCCAATCCAAGGTTAACCCATCACAGACTGAGAAGGACAGCACAAATATCTAGGATAGGTACTTTTTCTGCTGAGAAATACAATTAGAAATATTTTGCAGTAATTGTGTTGGCTTGTGGAGAAATATTGGAGCACTTCTACTCCATATGAAGTGCTAATGAGGGACAGTATTGCTCAACAGCATTTCAGTCACAGAAGATGGAGATGATCTTTTTGTGCATGAAACTGGTTTTTTTCCTTGTTTTTTTTTATTTTTTTAATTATTATTATTCTTTTTAGTCCTTTTCAACTATTGTTTGTTGTTCTCTTATATATTGCAGAGAAGAAAAAGACCACCAGTGTGCTCTAACATTTCCCAGGCTTTATTTTGGAATATTTTTGCTATCTATTTATGATATTTTAAACAGCCTAACAGCCTGATATCCATGATAACTCATCAGTGAAACAATGTTTTAGAAAGATTTGTATTGTGCAGAATTATATTGAGGATGAATCTGAAGCACATATCACATTCAGTTTTGAGTTTATATGTATTTTTAAATTGGCCTAGAAATTTATTTTTTTAGACCTAATAAAGAGCATATTTACATGGTTGAAAAATAAGAGTTACAAAATAAAACACTAGTAATTAGGGTTGCTTCAGCTGTAATGTTTTGAGTAATAAACTTTGCAATCTAAGGAGAAATTGCATGGACAACAGTATGTGCCCTAAACTCAAATAAATCAGAACCTATTTGATTGTATTATAATTTCACATGCAAATATTTTCAGTGTACATAGTGCACAAAAAAGACTGTGACCTCCGAAGGATGCATAAAGATGTGGTGTTAATTGATATCTTCCTGCCCTGAAAAATAGTGGGAGGGCCAATCTCATTTAAGTAACGTGAATGATACAGGTTCCTGAAGTTTAAAAGCTGAGCTTTCATTAAGATATAATACAGATATTTAGGACAGAGGGAGATATAAAGCAAATTTGCTGTTCAAAACTAATCCATTTGTGCCATAATGAATATCCATTCATCCAGCATAAATTTTTGTTTGAACAGTAGACAAAGACCCAAAATCATTCCTACAGGTTTCCCGCTATGAAAATTGACAAATTGCTAAAAGGATAAAATGATTGCTTAAGTCTCCCTCAAAGGCTAAATTGTAGAGTCCTTGTGTCTTTGTGGCAGAATGAAAAGTCTTGTTTTTCAAGAGAAAGTATGAGGTTGTTCCCTGATCTGTCTGTGGTGAAATGGAAAGTTCTTCCAAAATGTTTGTCTCCTGGGATCTCTGGGTGGTGCAAGATAGTAACGCAACCTTTTCTTATTAAAAGACTTGGTTCTTGTGCCCTTTCTGTGACAAGGATAATGCTGAGTCAGGGATGAGAATTGGAAAATCCCATACCCTCTGCCTCTCTCTCTGATTAGACACATATTTCTTCAGCCTGAAACTGGCTCAAGAATGTCAACAACTAGATTACTTATTTCATGCTTCATAGAAAGCCTCTCATCTCATTTGTACTACTGTGAGAGATGTGTGTTACTATGGAGTTAGTCCACTGTAAATACATTGGTATCTCAGGGGTTAAAATACTTTTATTTAATTTGATCAGTATTACTGCTTGTAACATATAAATTGCCAAATATCATCTTACATGGTTTTTGTGAGGCTACATTAATTTTTTTTCTACAATGTTTGACTACTGCTCAGGTAATCCAGTGACAAAATATATCCAGGAAATCCACAAATGAGAATACCAGTGCCTAACTTTCCTTTCTAAATCACCTGTAAGAACTGATCTGACATTCTCTGAACTGTGCTTGGAATGGTTATTTTCATATTACAGGGATTTAATACCCTAAAAGCTAATCTGCTTGTTTAAATTATTTGTTTATTTTCAACCACCTGTCATGTTTGAAACACTGAGCACTTTTCCTTGAAAAACCATAAATCAGAGTGAAGTCAGTGGACTGTACAAATATGTAACAATATTGGCTTGGACAGAACAAGTTGCATGACTTCAGGACTATACAGATGAATGTAGAAATGCTTAAATGATGCATCCATCTCAGGTGCTAGTGGTTCTGAAGATGATTAATCAGCCTGGGAGCAGCTCTGAATGAAGATGAGGGAGCTCATGCTGGGCTTCATAGAGGGTAAAAGTAAATTCACTGGCTTCCTAAGAGAGACTGTGGAGCTCAGCCAGGGTGTTTACAGTTCCAGATGCTTATGAAAAATTCAAAGTTGCCACATGTGACTGTCCTTGCAGAGAGAAGGGCTAGTCTTTCTGCTTGACAGCAATTTTTGCCCAGCATGTGTGTTACAACCTGATCCAATTTTACAGGTATATATTTTAATTTCAGGTACCAAGAGATTTCGCTGACACAAACTCTTACAGAGCCGTTTGATACCTCAAATTCATGTCTGGATTAAAACTACAATTTACCTCTAAGAGATTTCTTTTCATTTGGTGAAAATATAGGTGTTTTGGCAGAAAGGGTTTTACAAAGATCACAAGCAACTTCACAAAAGCATTACAACAGATTACTGAGACTAACAAGCATTCCTGCAGCGAATCTTTGTTACACTGAGCAAGCAGAAACTCCATGTTACTTAAGTGAGGTACCCACATGTTACAGAAGATAAGTGTTTAAGTTACCCACAAGAAGAAGTAAAGAATAAGGGAAGAGAGATTAAGAGAAGAAAGAATAAAGAGAGATAAAGAGAAGAGAAAAAATATAGTTACCACTTAGAAGGCCCAGCTATTCCCCTACACACACACTTACAGTCATAGAATCATAGAATCATAGAATCGATTGGGTTGGAAAAGACCTCCAAGATCATTGAGTCCAACCCTTGGTCCAACTCTAGTCCATTTACTAGATCATGGCACCCAGCGCCATGTCCAATCTGTGTTTAAAAATCTCTAGGGATGGTGAATCCACCACCTCTCTGGGCAGCCCATTCCAATGCCTGATTACTCTCTCTGTAAAGAATTTTTTTCTGATATCCAACTTAAATTTCCCCTGGCAGAGCTTAAGCCCGTGCCCCCTTGTCCTATTGCTGAGTGCCTGGGAGAAGAGACCAACCCCCACCTGGCTAGAACTTCCCTTCAGGTAGCTCTAGACAGTGATGAGGTCACCTCTGAGCCTCCTCTTCTCCAGGCTAAACAACCCCAGCTCCCTCAGCCTCTCCCCAGTCCCTTCACCAGCCTTGTTGCTCTTCTCTGGACCCGCTCCAGCACCTCAATATCCTTTCTGAACTGAGGGGCCCAGAACTGAACACAGTACTCAAGGTGTGGCCTCACCAATGCAGAGTACAGGGGAAGGATCACTTCCCTGGTCCTGCTGGTCACGCTATTTTTGATACAGGCCAGGATCCCATTGGCCTTCTTGGCCACCTGGGCACACTGTTGACTCATGTTGAGCTTCCTGTCAATTAGTACTCCAAGGCCCCTTTCTACCTGGCTGCTCTCCAGCCACTCTGTGCCCAGCCTGTAGCGCTGCAGGGGTTTGCTGTGGCCAAAGTGCAGGACCCGGCACTTGGCCTTATTGAACTTCATCCCATTGGAATCAGCCCATCTCTCAAGTCTATCCAGATCCCTCTGCAGAGCCCTCCTGCCTTCCAGCAGGTCGACACTCCCTCCCAACTTGGTGTCATCTGCAAATTTGCTGATGATGGACTCAATCCCCTCATCTAAATCATCAATAAAGATGTTAAACAGGACTGGACCCAACACATACTCCTGGGGAACACCACTGGTGACCGGCTGCCAGCTGGATGCAGCTCCGTTCACCAGCACTCTCTGGGCCCGACCCTCCAGCCAGCTCCTAATCCAGGAGAGGGTACACTTGTCCAAGCCATGGGCTACCAGCTTTTCCAGGAGTATATTATGGGAGACAGTATCAAAGGCCTTGCTGAAGTCCAGATAGACCACATCCACAGCCTTGCCCTCATCCACCAGGTGGGTCACCTGATCGTAGAAAGAGATCAGGTTGGTCAGACAGGACCTGCCCCTCCTAAACCCATGCTGGCTGGGTCTAATCCCTTGTCCACCCTGAAGGTGCTGTGTGATTGCACTCAGGATGAACTGCTCCATAACCCTGCCAGGCACGGAGGTCAGGCTGACAGGCCTGTAGTTGCCAGGGTCCTACTTGCAGCCCTTTTTGTGGATTGGGGTGACATTCGCCAACCTCCAATCATCTGGGACCTCCCCAGAGAGCCAGGACTGTTGGAAGATGATGGAGAGCGGTTTGGCAAGCTCTTCTGCCAGCTCCCTCATCACCCTGGGATGGATCCCATCTGGTCCCATAGACTTGTTAGGATCCAGCTGGCTCAGTAAGTCAGTCACTATTTCCTCCTGGAATACAGGAGGGGTATTCAGCTCCCTCTCCCTGTCCACCATCTCCAGAGGCCAGTTGTCTTGAGGGCCACCTGTCTTACTGGTGAAAACTGAGGCAAAGTAGGTATTAAGTACCTCAGCCTTCTCCTCGTCTTCCTTAACTATGTTTCCCTCCAAGTCTAACAGAGAATGGAGGCTTTCCTTGCCCCTCCTTTTGTTATTAATGTATTTATAAAAGGACTTTTTGTTATGCCTAACTGAAATAGCCAAATTTACTTCAAATTCCACTTTTCTTTCCCTAATTTTTTTCTTGCATGACCTAGCTCTATCTGTAAATTCTTCATAAGTAGCCTGCCCTTTTTTCCATAGTCTGTAAACTTTCTTTTTATCCCTGATTTCTTGCAGAATCTCCCTATTTAACCAAGCTGGCTGTCTTCCCCTCCGGCTGGCCTTTCGGCACACTGGGACAGCCTGTTGCTGTGCATTCAAAATCTCCCTCTTAAAACATGTCCATCCCTCCTGGACCCCCTTGCCTTTAAGGGTTGTTTCCCAGGGTATGCTCTGAATCAGTTTTTTAAATAGGCCAAAATCTGCTCTCCAGAAGTCCAAAGTAGAGGTTTTAATGGTGGCTCTCCTTACATCCCTGAGGACTGAAAATTCTATTATTTCATGGTCACTATGCCCCAGGCAGCCTCCAACCACTACATCATCCACCAGCCCCTCTCTGTTTGTAAACAGTAGGTCTAGCAGGGCCTTCCCCCTGGTAGGCTCATTTACCAGTTGATGAAGGAAATTGTCCTCTATACACTCCAGGAACCTTCTTGACTGCCTCTTTGCAGTATGAAGCTCCCAGCAGATATCTGGCAGGTTAAAGTCACCCACAAGAACAAGGGCTGGAGATTTTGAGACATCTGCCAGCTGCTTGTAGAACAATTCATCCCCTTCATCATCCTGGTTGGACGGTCTGTAACAGACACCCACAAGGGTGTCAGCCTTGTTGGCCTTCCCCCTGATTCTGGTGCACAGGCACTCAACCTTGTCACTGTTGACCTCAACTTCAACAGAGTCAAGAGACTCTCTAACATATAAAGCCACCCCTCCACCTCTCCTTCCCTGCCTGTCTTTTCTGAAGAGCTTGTAGCCCCCCATAGCAGCACTCCAGTCATGTTATTCATCCCACCACGTTTCTGTGACAGCAACTATGTCATAGTTTTCCTGCTGCACTATGGCTTCCAGCTCCTCTTGTTTGTTTCCCATACTGCATGCATTGGTGTACATGCACTTCAGCTGGGCCATTGATTTCATTCTCAACTCGGGCTCTACGCCCTTAGGCTTATCTCTGGAGAGCCCAGTTGCCATCCCTTCCCCCTTCAAACCTAGTTTAAAGCCCTCCTAACCAACCCTGCCAACTCATGGGCTACAGTTCTTTTGCCCTTCCTAGATAAATGAAGCCCATCTGCTTTGACGAGACTGGGCAACACAGAGTTTGCGCCATGGTCAAAAAACCCAAAATTTTGACGATAGCACCATCTCCTAAGCCACCTATTGGTAAGCTGGGCTTTCCTAAATCCTCCTCATTCATCCCAGCTAGCACAGGAACTGAAGCAATTACTACCTGTGCTCCTGTCCCCTGAAGAGATCGGGTCAGTGCCTTGAAATCTTTTTTAATTACTCTGGTACTCCTTTTATTAATGTCATCACTTCCAACCTGGACAACCAACAGTGGGTAATAGTCTGAGGGTTGGATAAGTTTAGGAAGGCTTTTGGTAATATCCCTCACCCTGGCCCCAGGAAGGCAGCAAACTTCCCTGTGGGACGGGTCTGGCCGACATATAGGGCCCTCAGTTCCCCTCAGAAGGGAGTCACCGATTACAACAACCCTTCTCTTTTTCCTCTTACCTGTAGTCGTAACCCGTCCGGTAGACTGGGGGTAACTAGAAGATCTTGTAGATAGATCCTCCTCCTGACTGTCCTCCAACAGACTGTCCGAGTCCAGGGCCATATACCTGTTTTTTAAGGGCACCCTGGCAGGTGAAAGGGGTCGAGAGGGGGTGTTTTTGCCTCTACGACCAGGCATCTGTTTCCATTCGTCCCCATCCCTATGGTCTGTTCCATCTGCCTGATGGCAGGAGGGACTGGGCTTCACCACCTCCTGCTGGGCTTCCTTAGGAGTGGAAAGGGTGTGACTCCACCAGTCAATTTCCCTTTCACTCTCCCTTATGTTTCTGAGCCTATCGACCTCTTCCTTTAGCTCTGCCACCAGACCCAGCAAATCATTCACCTGCTCACATCGTATGCAGGCGCTTCTCATACTGTCCTCTGGTAGTAGGTCCAGACTCAGGCAGTCTATGCAGCCAGAGGCCTGAGTGGCTGCATCCTTTTTAGAGGGTTCTGTCTGTATTGACACCCCTCTACTGGTAACAGGAGCAACAGCTTTCATTTTTTTGGGAGGCATGACTGCCTTGAGCTGTGGGGAAAGGTAGAAAGAGACAAACAAACAAACAGAGAAAAAAAAAACAGAAAAAAAAAAAAAGGAAAAGGCTGCAGAAATACCTAGGCTTCTGCCCTGCCTGTGCGAACTGCCGTGCCACGCCCTCACTGACGTGCCACGCCCCTGTTCGCCGCGCTCCAGGTCGCTTGCGCTCCCTAGAGATGTTTTTAAAGCCTTCTCACTCTCCTGCTAACCAGCAAGCCCCGCCTCCAACTCCCCTCTGAGTCACCTGCTGATAGCTGAAGGAGCAGCAAACAATGATTTGGCTCTGACCCATATGAGTATATAATTCAGTGAGATTCGAATCCAACATCTCACAGTGTGTCAGGTGAGCCACAGAAATTTTCCATAAAAAGGAAGAGGGAAGGAGAGAGCAGCTTCACAAACATTGGTAAGCTGGAGACTTCTTCATGTTCTACCATTAGGAACACTTTAATGTGTTTGAATAGTTTCTACTTCATGTTGTTCTAATACATAATAATTTCCTTAGTAAATAAAGTTATTGTATTCTATAGCATTATTGCAGCTTAAATACAAGAGGAAAATTAATTTT
Source organism: Willisornis vidua nigrigula (assembly GCA_021164005.1). Taxonomy (NCBI): domain Eukaryota; kingdom Metazoa; phylum Chordata; class Aves; order Passeriformes; family Thamnophilidae; genus Willisornis; species Willisornis vidua. The sequence continues at coordinate 20,916,106 of JAJPCS010000060.1, read as the reverse complement.
CTTTACTAAGTATTTTTGCCTTTCAACTAATTTTTGAGTCACAGGGTTAAACATCGTAAAGAAAACACATGTAAACTGAAATTTGTAGAAGCTGTTCATTTCTAAATGTAAAGGCATTAACAGAAAGCTTAACAGATTTGTAGTCACATCCTACAAAAGGTGAAACTTTTATAAAACTCTACATACATTCACCTTCTACACCTTCATCATGTTACCTTGAACCATAAAAAGTGTTGTGCACTTGTCAAGAGAGTCAGTCAGTGTGCCAGGAGCACTATATCTCCAGCAGTATCACTCTTATCATGTACTTGTCTTGGGTGTTAAATAGAAACAGGAACAGAAAATCAGAAACATCACCCAAGAAAACACTCCATAAGAAGTTGTGCTATGCTTCTACAGGATAGCAGTTTACTTAATGACTCTCCAAGTTTTCTGTAGATTAGTTTGTTTTAAATATGCCTGTGGCAAGCAGTTGTTTGTTATTAGAAAGGGAAGACCTAATTCTGCCCAAAAATATTTAGTCCAACATGGGGGAGGGTGGGTGCCATTTTTGGACATACCCCAAGATTCTGGTCACCTTTGCTCTAGATATTTCACATGAATGTATAGTGCAGGCTTCCCTCCTGCAGATACCAGGGCACACGGGAGATGGGCCGTGTGTCTTAGTCTACCTCCAGCATGCAAGCAATGTAATCATCTGAATTTAGCCATTGAAGAAGAGTTCTCAGGCCCTACCTTTTGGATGTAACTTTAATATTTTGCAGTCAAGGTCAAAGCTCGCACTTGAACCCAAAACAACATCTTTCTATTCATCCAGAGCCCAAAGGCAAAGCTTTTATCATAAAACCATGTTGTTTCAAACTGAGGGCACATGTCCTGTTCACCTCCTCATCACTCTCACATCTCCTGTGGCCCTAGAAATGAGTTTCCAACCTCCCACTGATATCTGCTGGTAAGAGGCAGAGTATGAGCAACAGGAAAAAAACGTAAGTTCCATTTTAAATCATCATCTCTGAACTTTGCTAATCCCAAATAAAGGAAATATTTTATTTTAAAATATTATGACTACTACTTGTGGATATGCACAACATAGTCTCACTTTAGAAGTCTAAAGAAGTTTTGAAAAGCACATTGAGTTAGCATTCAGTGAGAAGGCCCAAGTAAGATTTGAGCTGTCTGTTCCTATTACACTGAGATCAAAACTCACAGGGTCAGATTTCTTCATCATTATGTCAGTTTTATAGCAACACAACTCCACTGATGTTTATTGGTTACTTGCACATGAAAGGAATGGGATGTAGCTCAGTAGAGTATTTTGTAAGGCAAGGTCTTGGGTCTCCTCTACTTGCTTGCACAGTGCTCCAATAGAAGAAGTCTAAAGTCAGTATAAAAGTGGCAAAGCACTCACTTTTCCACACAGCCTGAAACTAATCCTGATGAGGTGAGGTGAAAGCCAGAGGTAGCTTTTAGGCAATCCTTTAAAGAGACAAAGCTTCCCTCAATTTTTTATTTTGTTCGCTTTTTTTGAAATGCAAAGTGGTCTTTTAAAGAGGTTTAGGGAAAAGAAAAAAAAATAGAACTCCTACTTTGAGCAGATTTTGAAATTGAACAGAAGAAACAAAGATTTAGATATTCACTTAATATTGATAACTTTACACTCTATTTCCTTACTGCTGAAAAATTGGTGATGTTTTTTTGTCCAGAAATTAATTTTTCTACAAAAAACCAAAATTAATTTACAAATATCCCTGGTGGTCCTGAAATATTGAAAGGGGTAATTTCAAAGTTAAGAAAAACCTAGAAATGAAAATGGGTAGTGAAGTCTATCAATGTGTTTCAGGAGTACTAACAAAAGTCAGATGAAACAAATTCTTCTGAAATCAGTGCACATGTCTTTATTGCCAGAGTCAACACAGCCATACAGTAGGAAACCAAGCATTTAATATCTTTGCCTGGAATAAAGTAACTCCAGTTTGGTTAGCCTTAACCTTTGTGATATTTCAGTTCAGATCTATTTTAACTTTAAAGGCTCGAACTGGAAAGGACAGATGGCTGTTTGATGGAGTGATACTGGGGTGGAATCTGACATTTTGCTAACCCCGTGGCATTCAAGTTGCAGCACCTTGTCATTCAAATCTCCCTTGTCAAATTTAAATCTCAGCCAACTCTTGCCTTATTATTTATTTCTCTGAGAGTTGATTAAAGTTTGAACAGTGAGGTCCAGGAGGATGCCACTTGACTTTTCACCTTACTTCTTGGTGAATTTTGCCTCTGATCTCAGTTGTTAGAAACTGCAGAGCCAACCACAGTCCAGATATAATGAGAGGTGATTTTCTAAATAGTGCTCCAAACCCAAATATTGGCACAAGAAGACACTAGCTAACAAATTAAATATTTATAATACATCCAGAATAAAGATGAAGTAAAAAGACAAGCACATTTTTTAATGACTTTCTCCTCTGGAGGGATGGGGGAAAGCTATTGAAAACAACATCCTTGTTAGCTGTACTCTTTCCTTTCAGCAAAGCATCATTGTTTAGGTAATGTACCTTATGGTTTCAAGGCTGTGGGAAGGGACTAATGATATTTATTATTTAAATATGAATTAATACAAATATAAAAAAGTACAAAAGAGAAATCCCTAAAATCAAGAAAGCTATAGTGTTTTGAGGATCAGCCCATAACACTAAACCATTAGTCACTTATGCTGAGGTAGTGCCACAAAACACAGGTCTTGTACTATAATTTACATGTAAAACTGTCAGCTGTAATTACCACAGAAGTGTAATAGATATTGCAGGATAGAGGAGAAAGGTGCATTTAATTTTTCATAGTATTATCAGGCTGCTGTGATGCATATTTACCCAAATTATAGAAAACCTGTTACATCAAATTGTGTGCAGCCTAGTAGAATCTATAGTTTCAAGCAGATTTGTGTTGGTAGCACAAATGGTAGCAATTTTCTTGCAAACCTTGTTCATTCCTTGCTCTTTAGTTTTATGAGTAGTTGCAGGTGGCACAGATGTGTGGCTTGGGTTGTAGCAACATAAATTTTCAGGTGACACCAAGTTTTGAATTCATATCTCCTCAACCTGAGCTTTTTCTTCAGTGAGCAACTGAAGTTCAGACAGTGATTAACTGAAGGGTGATTAATTCACAAACAAGAGAGAATGAAGCTACTGACACCAGGGAAATATGTAAAGAAAGTTATTTTTGCCCCAATTTTTTGTGTGTGTGTTTTCTTTGTCCTCAAAGCCAGAGATGTAATTTTCAGTATGCCTCACATAGTGCTGGAGCCTAAATGGACAAAGCAAGCTCTTCTTTGCCTTGTTGAAATTTATTTTTGTCATAAAATAGTGCATGTTTTTTCTCTTTTCAGTATAATTTGACAATGAACAAGACCTTTTTGACTTGGAATTTAGAACATTGGAATATGCTTTGAAGAGGGCAACATTTAAAGAGAAGTTAAAAGCTGCATCTACAAAACACTCAGGTAGTAGTTGTTCATCTGCCAGGTGGAAGGAGTGAGAAGGAATACATACACAATACTCCAACATTTGCACTAACTTGCCCTTCTTTTCTGAGTGCAATTCAAAGGATTGTATTTGATCTGGTCCTACAGAGGATTAAAGGAGGATTAAGAGGATGAATAAGTCAGTTGATGGAAATTTGCCATTGATTTCCACAAGGCCATGGATTTTACTTCCAGTGACTGCCCTCTGTAATCAAAAAAATGTGCCTTCTCTTGGACCTGTTACAAAAAAGACAGGCTCAAGAGGATTAAAATTTTGCAGTTAAACAATCAAACACCTATAAAATAGAAAACCCAATATCAGATATGGAACCATTTCTCTCCTTTATGGATGCGGAGGGGAAAGAAGCCTCTGACCATGTAACTGTGCACAGGCTGGCTTGGTATGCAGGAGGGAGAGGAGCAGTGGGATCAATGAGTGTGGGAAGAAGGGAGTGATGCCTCTTTGGAGAGACTGCCTTCATTCCACAGAGGGTACCTCAGACCCAGTTAGTGACTAAATATAAATTCTTGGGCAATAACAAGAGCAAATGACAGCAGATGACCTGATAAAATTGTGTGAAGGAGCTGTAACAGAGAAGTACAAGAGAGGTCAGAATTATTACTGGAGAACTAAACAGCTAAAATCCTCCTTTGCTTGTAGGACATATCACTTCTCACCTCTTGGGAGCTGCTTATTACAAGGGTTTGCCATCCCGGAGGCAGAGGGGCTAAAGCAGTGTAGTGGTTTTAGCTAGGCCTCAAATTGGCAGGCTCAGAGAATCTACATGGAATAGTAGAGACAACTCTCACCTGACTGGGTAACCAAAGAAATTTTTCATACCAGACGATGCAAACCTAAGATATGATACAGCAGTGGGCGGTGTTAGTTCAGTTCCACCATGGCCGAGATACAAGCTGGACGTGGTCAGCTGCTGTCTTGGAGTAGGCCTTGCTCCTGCTGCTGCCGCTGCTTGCATTTTGTGTGAGTACAGGGAAGTAGAAACACTGCGTTGTTATACTTTGCTTCTTGCTGGGTGTCTTTTAGAGTACTTATAGATCTAGAGTGATAGACTTTGCATTAACTGGGGAGTGGGAGGTTATTTCTTGTCATATATAACTTGTGTGTGTTATATTGTACTTTTAATTTTCTCTTTTCTACATAAATACATATAGTTAGTTTAAGCATAAACCTAGTTTGGAGGGTTTTTTTCCTCTCCTTCTTCTTTTTCTCTTGGCTGGTTGGGAGGGAGAGGAACTTTTTTTTCTCTGTACTTGGGCAGTTGGCATTTTGCCAGCTCAACTGATGCCGAAAAGGTTTTTGTTCTGATTTTCACATTTTGTAGACTTTAGGAACACAGTAGTTGTAGATTTGTAGAGGGTTACTATTTCTAACAGTTTAAGTTTAATGCCTTTCTATCACTGCCCCTGTCCCAGAACAGAAAGCTTAAATTCCTTTAGTTAATTAATCTTGTTTAGACTCCTTTCCAAGGTAGAGCTGAAAGATATCAGAAGGCCTACAGAATGAAACATAAACACAGGTCAGAGTGACCCAGAAGTCAGAACTGGATGAACTCCAAGAGACCTTTGTGTGCCCGAGGAAGAGGAGCTGATGAAGACAGAGGGTCTTGACGACCCCAGACCCAATTCCAGGGGGTGGACCAGGGGTGGGACTGGGGCTGGACTGAGAAATGTGTAAAGCAATGACTGGAGGGATGTTATTATAAAAGCCATGGAAACTAAAACTGAGACACATGCATGTCATCATGTATTCCTGTGGGCCGTAGGCCTGTGATATTAAAGGACTTTTACTTTTTATCTTACCCTACACTAACTTGGCTCGGAGTTCTGCTTTGGGGGGGGTCACTCACGGCATCAAACCCAAGACACGCAGTCTCCTTCTTCACCTCCTGAAAAGCAAGACAGCTATTCTCATGTAAAGTGAAGACATGACTGCCAGGAAAACTTCATGGATGGTCCCAACTCATCCTGCAGAAGAGTGGTATATCATCCTCTTCTGGATGTTTTTTTTTTCCCCATTTTTTTTCCTTGATGCCTATGGTAAGTTGTCTCCCCTAGGTGGCACCAAAAAAATAGCTTCTTATAGTTCAGCCAATGCTTTGCCCTAATTACCTTAACTACCTTTTTCCTTTGAAATAGAATATTATTTTATGTGATGTGTTGTATTGCATTTCCATAATAGAACAGCCCTTTCTTAGATTACATTACCTGATATCTTGGTGCTATAATATAATATTAACAAGTGAAATTTGATTTTTTAAAGCTTATCACAAAAACAGATTAGTTACAATAAGGTGGGTTGAAATGGGGTTGAAATGCTCAGTTGTTAAATTTAACTATTTTAGATTGGCAGCCTAAAGAGAATGCTTTTTCAGATTTGCAGAGATTTTTAATTTTGATGTCTCCAAAAAGAGGGCATATATTTCTGTTCATAAAGAGCTTGTGAAATCCTGGTTGTACCAAAGTGGGTGACAAACCTTCAAAAGAGACAAATTGTGCCTTGATTTAAGTAGATAGACTGGCACTGTTTAACTTGTAGAATAGAGCCTTTTTTATCTGTTTGGAATTCCATTTTTAAAGTAAACAAACTTATCGGCGGAGAGAAAGGACTTCACCAACAAGCTTATGAAGTTTATAGTGAAGACCCTTTATTACACATAGCACACAGTTTATATAGGGTTAGGACTACAGCTTATTGGCTAAAAGAGTTACACACCACCATGCCAGATACTTCAATTGGTTAAAACTTATCTCTCACAAGTCCCATGTTTATATTATTTCATCCTGGCTGTTTTCGTGCTCCTGCAGAGTCCTGTGAATTCTTACTATGTGAATTCTTGGGGAGTAACCCTCCTCCCTATCAGCCAGCAGCAGCTGAGCTCTTTGCTGCCTTTGGCTGATAGCTGAGTCTCACAGGGCTTTTCTATAGATCTGAATTGCTCACTTTTGATTTTACTGTAACAACACATTTTCATTCTTTTTTTTATTTGGTTTTAGTTTTCCTGTGAAATTTTCACCTTTTACTTGATTTGTTTGATAGTAGCATGCAAAAAATTCCAAATGTCAGGGACAACTAAGATTGCTTACTGAAGACAGCAGAGGTAAAACCTAGTTCAGTCATTTATGCTTTTAAAGGAGCACTAGTCTAATTTTTATTCATTATAGAACAAACAATGATACCTTAATTGAGTATATTGATGGGTTAATTTTCTTTTGCTTGTGTAGTAATAAATTAAAACCTAATTTTTGTGTCCATTAGGAGAAATTAAGGTAAATGTACTTTCAAATTTGTAATGACATCTTAATGCTTTTTCAGTTTCTCTCCTTGATTACGTATGAATATTTTCTTTTAATGTAAGAAATTAATTAATTCATTAGAAAAGGATTATTATTCCATTGAAGACAAATATATTTGGCTTTGAGAGAACTTTGGCATCATATTATTTAAGCTCATCCAGATACGTCACGCATGACATAAGGTCTCGGAAGTGTTTCTAACTCATTTTCTGTAGACAGATTCAGAATTTTAGTGTTTTTCCAGTCCTATGATTTTTTTTTTCTGTAATTGTATTTCTTTGTAAATCTAAGATAAATCCCTTTGTCTAATTGTGGCATTTTTCACTAGATTCATCATGTTGTAAATAAGTAAAGATGATTACTGAGGCGAATTATTGTTGCAGGTCTTGAGGCTGGGCTTGTGGCTCCTATTTCAACAAACTTTATTTGATACAGAAATATGGGATGATTTTTCCTCAGTTTTTCATGAACTGATCAAGGGTTAATTTAAGGACAAAGTCTAGCTGGTTACAGATAAAGAAGTATTTCCAAAAATGTGGTAATGAGATAGGCATACACTCTCCATAACACCTTTAAGAATTACAGAGGGAACATCTGTATAGCTGTACACATAGCTATAGGAATGTACTTGAAAATCTACCCTGCTCATTAAGCCAATAAGCTCTCACATCTCCAATTCTCTCTCTGAAAATGAGGCTAAGCCCAGACCCACAAATGCATTTTCTCCTGAACTCAATGGAAACAAACCCACAAGTAATACATGTTGTAAAGAGTATTCAGGGTGCAATGGTTTCAGTAGGAGAACTAGGTGGAGCTTTTGGCAGTGAAGTATCTCAACATCTTTGTGGGAATAGACTTTATATAGACTTTATGCACAACTAGGTTTGGGGACATTTTTAAATTATTCCAACTGTAAGGGACACAAACATGCAGTTTCTGCAGTTTTCTCAGTCTTATTTGGGTAAATATACTTTTATGAAATAAGATGTAGGATCTACAGAACCCTATGATTTTCACGTGGTCTTCTAACATCACCTTGAATCTTCACTGGCAATTTTTCCAATTAGGAGAGAAGGAATTTGACCTCACTTTTATGAGGTAACAGAAAGCCTGTGTGTTCTTCAAGACCTTAAAGCTCAACAATTTTACTTTGAGTTTATTCTCTTTTTAGCTCAACAATTTTACTTTGAGTTAATTTCCTCTTAAAGGAAATTAACTTGTGTGTGTAAGAATGGGGGAAAAACACACAGGAAGAATTCAGAGATGAAATTCGTAACGTAAAGACAACGTTCTTCTGCCACTGGAAAATGCAAGGATTGAGAAAAAGGGTGAAAGCATGAAAGAAACAGCCGCATTTGTTCATAAGGACTTTCCCTCTAAGTACCATGGGAGTTATGACTAGGGAGCCGTGCCACAAACAGGCCTTTAGCACATAATTCATTGTCTTGTTCATTAAGGTCAGGAGAAAACAGACAGCACACTGCATGGCAAGTATGTTAAAAACTCCAACAAAATCACATTAGACAAATGCATTACAGGGAGGGAAATTATTTGAGTTGTACATTATCAGGCAATACTGGGGGAAAAATACTATTGTACTTCTCATCCAGTCACATAATATACTGCTGCTGTCCATGCATACAAATAATGGTGGAGTCGTTACAAAAATCCTCCCCATGCCTCCCTGGATTTGCTTACATCCATAATTAGTTGCATGTTAAGACAAGGCAGAGAGTTTTGCCATGTCGCTGTGAAAACCTCAAAGTCACAGCTCCATATATTATTTAAGTAAATGAATGGGCTTCAGTAACACGTGAACCAAGAAAATAATTCTATCTGGATCCTCTTGTTATAATAAATCATATGAGCTCCGGGTATTTTTGGGGAGTGTGATGTCATCACAACCCTTCAAGAGAATTATTTTGCTTTCATCTATTATTCTGTGTATTAACAGAGAAACAGCTGTCATTCTGATGAATGTTCTCAAGACTTTCAAAATAATGGTATGTGAAAGTATAGCCAAAAATACTTGGCATCAAATGAAACTCATTACTGGAGTTCAGCATCATGATAAACATTTAATGAATTATGATTAATTTTAAGTGACCATTTATCATCTCATATTTACTGGCCTGCTAAATCTGACAGAATAGCAAAACAGGCCTAATGCCAATTGTTGTCAAAGTCTGTAATTGACTGAAGACTCTTCTACACCACAATCAACCAAAATACAGCAAACTGTGACAGGCACCAATCCTCATCTAAAGGATTGTTCTAACACTTCTTGTTCTAAGTACAGGAAAGATACTGAAGTTCAAAATGGAAGTGTTAAAAACTTTATTTTGTTAATATTCAACATGTTCAAAATATAGAATAATTCAAATTTTTGAGCGAATGGGATCAGTTTTCCCACTAAGAATAGATAATTTCTATCCAGCCAATATTTTGTTGACTTTACTGAGGCATTCTCCTCATAATTTGAATGCCTCTTCTGTCCTTCCTTTCATATTCATGTCTTCCTTATTCATGTCTGCAACATGAAAATTGTGTTTGATTTTATAACATTAGTCTGGTTTGTTATACAACAGACAGGTGGATTCCATGACCTACTGCTACCATTGAAATAGCTAGGCTTTGAATAAAGAGGCTCAGCTCTTCGCATAAGTCATTTGAAATACGCAGGTAACGGAATTTGGCCTTGGAACAAATAGTTACAAACCAGTTCAGCATTTGTTTTCATCCAGGTGAATGTCTATAGCCAATAATACTAAATTAAGGCTAGACAGACACCTCAGCAAAGATAAAATACTTCAAAGGCTTTTACACAAGCTCTTGTTGACATGGTAGTGATTTTTATTCATGTTACATGTATATAAGATAAAACTTTTTAATGAATAAGTTTAGAGTTTATATCTTTATTGGAAAAGGCTAAGTGTGCCAAAGTCAGAGTGCACTTAACTTGATATTACTGCAGCAAGTCCCTCAAACTTGAAAATTGATGATGGCAGTGATTTCTATAGCACTATTTATGGTTATGAACAATCTAAGCCCAACCCAAATTCCAGTGTATTTACTCTGTGTATTCCCTCCTAAAAGAGTCGTCTTCTAATGAAATATCTGGAGTTTACCTTTAATTGTTCCTGATGGAGCTAATCCAAAAGAAGTTTAATTTACATATTTCCTTAACAATATTGCTAAAACCCCCACAACATTCTTATAAGGAAGTCATTACAAAATCTTAAAATGTGCAGGAGAGCAGACTGATGCACACTGCAAAGAACTGACTTATTGATTTGCACAGCTCTAGAGTGTAGGAAATGCCATTAAGGATGAGACAGTCTAGCCAAAAAAAGCCTACCTGAGTAGCCAGCAAAAGAGAGGAAAACAAGTGATAATTCTTCTGATTTTCCACTGCCAGTAGTATGCACTTTAAGAATATACTTTATAAGAAACCTTAACGATTTCTTTTTTCCTGCAATTTTCTTACTGCTGTTTAAACTCATCTAAATTTTTGGAGCTCACAATACCTTTGACAATGAGTTTTCATGAAACATTTAAGCATAGTGGGAAAAAATACTCCTTTTCTTCATTTGTAACCTGCAGCCTCACCATTTCATGTGATGTTCCTTTCTTTCTACATTGTGTGGACAGCGATTAATGTTTCACTTGTCTTCATTTTCTTATGCTATTTGTAATTTTAAAGCACTTTAGTCTTCTTTTTCCTCAAAATCAGGGAGCATCTCCTTTAGCTCAAATGGTTTTGTTTGGACACAATACAACAGCATGGAATCAGATCACTATGCGCAGGGTAGCAGTGGAGGAGATAATTTCATAGTGCTGGACTCTATTTTTATGTCCTGTGAACTGTCAAAGATCAGATGTGGCTCTGTAATGTGCTATTGGATTTGATATGGTATAACTATTACTGCCATCTACTGCACTGTGAAGTTCTTTCTAATTAATGGCATGCATCACTGTGTCAACCTGAGAAAACTGCCATAGATTTGTTAAAATATCCATTATGGAGTATTACATGGAAAAGCATGTGGGCCATAATGTTTTATTCAGTAAAATTATCTCATGGGTACCTGGGGTTTGAGTGAGGTGCTTAAAGAGGAAGATTTGTTTGCTGACAAATATCTTCCCTTTTTGTGTGTATTAAATTAATGGGAACCATATGGTGAAGTACAGAAAAAACATGTGTTAATATCCCTTGCTAACTACAGCCACCTGTTATAATGGCCAGACTAATAGCAGGCCTGTTGGTGGTTGCTATTAACATATTCAGAGCCATTCCCAGCTTTTTTTTTGGCAGTCATAGAGAATTGTATGCCATTCTCATCCTATGGCTAAGTTGTTTTACAGATCCTCAAGGGCAATATGGGGCAGTCATACATAACTGTCCTACTTAAAAATCTACTTGCTTTACTTTTTAATAACCTTATTATGAGTAATTTTTTTGTGTTTATATGGCAGTCAGCTTAGGAGGCTCATGCTCACTAATTCCAAAGTTTTGACATGAATGTTTTACTGTGATATTTCTTTTGCCACTTGCCATCATATTTCACCTTTTTCTCTGTGCCCCAATCTCTGTGATCATCCCTTAGCAAATTTGACTCTCTAATTTCAGTTGCTTGTCAACATGCCAAAAGGCAGTACCAGTGGATTGACTAGTAAATTAATAATTGGAACCTATTGAAAATGTTAAACTCATTCTTTATAATCACATCTGTTCCATCAGTCTTGTGATAAATAGACTGCAAAATAATTGTGTGTAATGGGTTTCATGTACTAGTTAACCATTATTATTAATGTAAGCAACACCCTTTGCCCTATGTATTTGCAGCAGTGGTCATGCTTCCCTATCAGATTTAAAAGTCACAGGAGTGAATCTGTGAATGAAAAGGGTAAAACCAGCTTATAACTTCTTTTTCTCTGCTTGGTTATGTCTGTTCCTTAAGGTACACCAAAACTGTATTTTGAAAGAAAAGCAACAAGTTAAGAATTGTTAAAACTAGCAGGATCAAAAGTGTGGTTGGATTAAAGCCTTACCAGTCATTCAATTGCTGCTCAGACACTCCACCCCATGAGCAACAGGAGTCAAGTGACAGTATTGAGAAAGAAACACTCAGGAACTCATTCAGGTGAGTGAGGGGTGGGTCAGGCTCATTAGCAGGTGCTAGGGGAGGCTATATAAGAGCCTCCAAAGGAGCAGGAGTGACAGCAGTCGCTGTCAAGTGGAGTGGGCAAACAGGGGTGTGGTGGGAATAGCAGACAGGGTACAACCAACTCTCGTAGGTGAGTTTGTTGCTGGTGTTTTTCTATTTTGTTTTTTTTGTTGTTGTTTTTGTTTGTTTGGGGGGGGGGTTGGTGTTTTTTTTGTTGTTGTTGTTTCGGGTTTTTTTCTCTCTCTCTCTTCCCAACTTAATTAAAGCTAGTAATGGTTTACAGAAAAATGAAAAACATTGCTGCTGTTAATACAAGCAGTGTGTCTACACAGACACTACCCTCCAAGGAGGATGCAACCACCCAGGCCTCTGGCTGTGCAGAGTGTCTGAGCCTGGCATTGGTACCAGAGAATGGTATGGGAGGCACCTGTGTACGATGTGAACAGGTCAGTGACTTGCTATGCCTAGTGACAGAGCTTAAGGAAGAGGTAGAGAGACTAAGGTGAATTAGGGAGAGTGAAGAGGAAACTGACTGGTGGGGTCAAACCCTTTTGACCGCTAAGGGAGTCCAACAAGAGGTAGCGAAGCCCTGCCCCTCCTGTCATAAGACACATAGAGCAGACCAAATTGATGGGGGGGGGAATGGAAACAGGTTTCTGATCGGAGAGGTAAAAAGCTGTTGCAGTTTGGAATTACTATGTAAATTCTCTCCTCTGCCACTAACTGCCCATGCCATTAGTTAGCAAAAGAAGTAGTTAACTGCTACCGTCTTCTTCTTGATTGGCTGGGTGGGGGCAGGCTGTCTCTTTTGGTTTTGGGGTCATTTTTCCATTTTTTTATCTTGGCTGAACGAAGGAGTGGTGTGTGTGCTGCTGAGGAGGGAAGCCGTTCTCTCCTGCTCCTCGTTGCTGCTGCTTCTTGGTGAGCTGGTTCCTTTCTCCTGGCCACGACTGTTCTCCTGGTTTCTGCATTTGGGGTCCCGGTCTCTGCTCCAGTCTCACCGCCACTTGCAGCGTCACGGCCTGCCCGCCCCAGCTGGGGCAGCGACCTGGGAGAGAGAAGTTGCAGCTGCTTTCCAGGACACGCAGTGGCTCTACGCTCCAGTTTTCCTTCTTCATATGGGACAAGGGACACAGGGGGAGAGACAGAGCTCATCTGAGTGCTCACCGCTCGTCTGTCTCGCTGGAGAGGAACTGTGAGCTCACCCTGCAGCCAGCCGAGTTGTGACACAGACGCTGCCCTTAAGTATAACTTTTCTTCAGGAGGAAACCTGCTGGTTTGGTTGTTGTTGTTTTTTTTTTTCATGTGGTGTTGGGGAAACATTTTGCTCTGGTCTGTTTACAGTTATATCTATATCTACATATATATATATATATATATAATCAGTTAAGAACAGTTATCCTTCTTGTATCCACTTTCTGATTAAAGTTCCTTTTCTTAAATTTGATAAAGAGTGGCGTTGATTATTGTGGAGGAAACCTCCTCCTCTGCTTGTGGGTAAACATTTCAGTTTTTCCCCTCAAACTGAGACAAAAACCCTCTCTCAAACCCCATCACCACCCTGGGTACCCTTAAAGAATAGATATAAGGCCCTGGACCCAGAAAGTCAGGCAGAGACCAGACAAAAAGATTTGCCTGGAGAGCCTCCTGGCTCGACACCATCTACAAGATGGATTACAACTGCAGTTATAAGGAAAAAAAGAAGAGTGGTTGTAGTAGGTGACTCCCTTCTGAGGGTTGCAGAGGGCCCTATATGTCACCCAGACCCATCCCACAGGGAGGTCTGCTGTCTTCCCAGGGCCAGGGTAAGGGGTATTAGTAGGAGATTTCCTAAGCTAATTCAGCCCTCAGACTATTATCCTCTGTTAGTAGTCCAAGCTGGCAGTGAGGATATTAATGAAAGAAGTTCCAGGATGATTAAAAAAGACTTTAAAGCACTGGGTTGGTCAGTTCATGGGACAGGAGCAGAGGTGATATTTGCCTCAGTGCCTGTGCTATTTGGGACAGATAAGGAGTTAAATAATGAAAAGAGTAGAAAAGCTCATCTCATCAGAAGGTGGCTAAAGGACTGGTGCCCCCGTCAAAATTTTGGGTTTTTTGACCATGGGGCAAACTCCATGTTGCCTAGTCTCCTCAAACCAGATGGGCTTCATGCTTCTAGGAAGAGCAAGAGGACTGTAGCCCATAATTTGGCAGGGCTATTCAGGAGGGCTTTAAACTGGTTTTGAAGGGGGAAGGGATTGAAACCGGGCTCTCCAAATATCGGCCTAAGGATGGAAAGCCTGAATTAGGAGTAAAATCAGCAGCCCACCTCATGTGCATGTACATAGTATGGGCAGCAAGCAAGAGGAGCTGGAAGCCATTGTGCAGCAGAAAAGCTTTGACATAGTTGCCATCATAGAAACGTGGTGGGATGACTTGCATGACTGGAGTGCTGCTATGAGTGGCTACAAGCTCTTCAGAAAGGACAGGCAGGGAAGGAGAGGTGGAGGGGTGGCTTTATATGTTAGAGAGTCTCTTGACTCTGTTGAATTTAAGGTCAGAAGAGACAAGGTTGAGTGCCTGTGCACCAGAATCAGGGGGAAGGCCAACAACGCTGACATCCTCATGGATGTCTGTTACAGACCACCCAACCAGGATGATGGAGATGAATTATTCTACAAGCAGCTGGCAGATGTCTCAAAATCTCCATGCCTTGTTCTTATGGGTGACAATAACTTGCCAGATTTCTGCTGGGAGCTTCATACTGCAGAGAAGAGGCAGTCAAGGAGGTTCCTGGAGTGTATAGAGGATAATTTCCTTCATCAACTGGCAAATAAGCCTACCAGGGGGAAGGCCCTGCTAGACCTACTGTTTACAAACAGAGAGGGGCTGGTGGATGATGTAGTGGTTGGAGTCCACCTGGGGCATAGAGACCATGAAATAATAGAATTTTCAATCCTCAGGGATGCAAGAAGAGCCATCATTAAAATCTATACACTGGACTTCCGGAGAGCAGATTTTGGCCTATTTAAAAAACTAATTCAGAGCATACCCTGGGAAACAACCCTTAAAGGCAAGGGGGTCCAGGAGGGATGGACATGTTTTAAGAGGGAGATTTTGAATGCACAGCAACAGGCTGTCCCAGTGTGCCGAAAGGCCAGCCGGAGGGGAAGACAGCCAGCTTGGTTAAATAGGGAGATTCTGCAAGAAATCAGGGATAAAAAGAAAGTTTACAGACTATGGAAAAAAGGGCAGGCTACTTATGAAGAATTTACAGATAGAGCTAGGTCATGCAAGAAAAAAATTAGGGAAAGAAAAGTGGAATTTGAAGTAAATTTGGCTATTTCAGTTAGGCATAACAAAAAGTCCTTTTATAAATACATTAATAACAAAAGGAGGGGCAAGGAAAGCCTCCATTCTCTGTTAGACTTGGAGGGAAACATAGTTAAGGAAGACGAGGAGAAGGCTGAGGTACTTAATACCTACTTTGCCTCAGTTTTCACCAGTAAGACAGGTGGCCCTCAAGACAACTGGCCTCTGGAGATGGTGGACAGGGAGAGGGAGCTGAATACCCCTCCTGTATTCCAGGAGGAAATAGTGACTGACTTACTGAGCCAGCTGGATCCTCACAAGTCTATGGGACCAGATGGGATCCATCCCAGGGTGATAAGGGATATGGCAGAAGAACTTGCCAAACCGCTCTCCATCATCTTCCAACAGTCCTGGCTCTCTGGGGAGATCCCAGATGATTGGAGGTTGGCAAATGTCACCCCAATCCACAAAAAGGGATGGAAAGCTGACCCTGGCAACTACAGGCCTGTCAGCCTGACCTCAGTGAATGGCAGGGTTATGGAGCAGATCATCCTGAGTTTAATCATGTTGGGAGAGACCTGGACTTTTTGAAATGGACAAAAGATGGTTAGATGAAGATGCTGAGGTTGAGGAGCCTGGTCCCGGGAATGTTAATGTTTTGCATCAAATTTAATGTTTCCCCTGTTTAATAAATGTAATGTCACCAGGTCTAACCATTATATTTTCCCTTTAGTAGTCCCTATCCAAGTTCTTCTTCCCATAAACCCCTAGGATT
Organism: Willisornis vidua nigrigula; assembly: GCA_021164005.1. Lineage (NCBI taxonomy): Eukaryota > Metazoa > Chordata > Aves > Passeriformes > Thamnophilidae > Willisornis > Willisornis vidua. The sequence goes on along the minus strand of JAJPCS010000060.1, from coordinate 20,900,040 downwards.
TTCCAACCAACCCTACCCTGATTGGCCCCAGTTTGGTGCATTGCAGTAATTCTCTTTATATGGTTATGTTCAGATCCCTTTTCCCATTGGTCCTTCCCTTGTTTCTCCCCTCTGCCAATGCTTGGACCAATGGGATGCTTCTCTCCTCCCCTTTCTCCTCTCAAGTTCTAGAAACCTCCCTCTACCTCTTTATAAGCCGGGCACCCCAACAAACCTTGCTTCTTCTGTTGCCACCCATTCCTGGAGGTTTTTAAACTGAGATTGGATGTGGCACTGAGTGCCATGATCTAGTAAAAGGACTGGAGTTGGACCAAGGGTTGGACTTGATGTTCTCAGAGGTCTTTTCCAACCCAATCAATTCTATGATTCCTCGATTTCAGTCACTGTACAATATGCAGCTGATGAGTCAGGGAAGAGATAAAAAAATACCCTGTTGTCCTAGTTCAGCAAGAGGGACCAGTTAACACTGTGTGGAGGTGATCAAAGCTGTGTATTCTACCCCCTCTATTCGTTCCCTAAGGACAATGGACCAGCAGCAGCAGCTGCCCAGGGAGTCATTAGCACCTTCACACCCAGCCTGAGGGGGTGTGGCTGCTAATGGGCCATCAACAGTTCAACAATACCCCATGACTCCCAGAGTTAATCACCCATTGTGTGAGTCCCCACCCTGGGGGAGGGACTGGGTGCTCCCTGAGGGTATATAAGTGGTGGGTAAGACCTCGGGAGCTTCTCGTCGGATCCAGAGGAGCAGCAGGACCTCAACAGGAGGAGATCACTGCTCTTGACTAGACTACGACTGCCACTCTCGACCAGACTATAGCCCTCGCCTGCACCAACAGGTTTTTCACTTCCTTTTGCTCTGGACTTGGGGGAATCACGCGGGTCTCAGCACAACGGCAAACAAACCCCTTTGGGTTTGTGCCCCAGGACACTGGGTTATACTGCTGGGTTTTGTGAGTTGAAAGCAATTTCCCTTTGTGTCAGTGTATTTATTGTAATATTATCATTAAATTGTAGCTCTGACTTATAGTCTCTCTCATGTTGAGTCCGTTTCCCCTGCTGGTTCGCCTTTAAACCAGCACACCTGTCTTGAGGAGAAGATTTTAGGTCTGCAGATTGTGTGAAAAAAAATTATTCTTAGGACTCAAGTAAGGAAAATACTTGCTACTATAAAGAATAAAAAGAAATTGAAACATATTTGCACCTACGATTTTTTCACTATGCATCTGAAGATCAGTTTTTATGAGTCCTGCCTTATGCAGGACCTTCAGGATCCTGATCTTCAGGAGCAGATGCCTAAACGTTCAGTAATTGGTATTGAGGTTAGCCCATCAGCTTTTTAACAATTTATTTCAAGATACTGCTACTGTCACAGATGATTTAGCTCTCTGAAAAATTTCCAGAAGTTTTTAAGGGAAAGACCATTCTTCCTATTTATTTTAAATAAGAGTATAGGCCTGCATCTAATGATCTTTCAGTTCAATATCTGGAGTTTAGGATATGTTGCTTCTTAAACAATTATAATCATCATGTGTAAGAATTACTGATTACAACTATTTCTTAATTTTTTTTTTAAACGCTGCCATAGCAGAGAAGCACAAGCTGGAAGAGTGGGGCAGGCAATTCTGCATATGTGTCCAGCAGTCTTGTGTGAATGGGCCAGCTTAGCTTTGGAAGGAAAATATCTTCATTTAGATCAAACTGCATCTCAGAAGGCAAACTTGTGTAAGAACACAGGGAAGAGAATTTCTATTGGCAGTTCCAGCACCCTGAACTATTTATCCATTTTACATCAGCTATAAGAAAGTGCAGAGAGATATTTAGAGACAAAGAGAGGAATCTTGGTTTGCTATATCTAATTATCTTTTTTCACCTTGAAACTTGTTTTCTTTCTGCCTCAGAACTTTGGCTGCCTGGAGTGATCAAATTTGCAGTGAGGTCCATAGTGACAATTACAGATAGATATTTAACTGTGTTGGAGATAATTTTGCTCAAATTTTCAGCATTAATTGTCTGCCTATGTTGTTGTCTCTTCAGCTTTCTGGAGACTTCAGATAACTCTTCTTGGCATGCAATTCTTGTCTTTTAATGTACAGAAATGTTAGATGCTTAACTCAGGTACGTAGTAATGAATATGCCTGGGCTATGACCCCTTTTTCGATCTGTCCCTCTGTATGTACCAGTACTATTTTCCTACCTGAGAGAGTTATTATGATTAAAAATACATTCAGGATTGGGATTTGCCCAGATAGTAATAGAAGCTACACAACACAACAGGTCTCTAGAGGAGAACTGGATGAAATAATTTGTCTGCCATTATTACATTTTATTATAAAAATAAATCAACACATCTTTGGTGATGCCAACACATATTTTGAATCAATTTCTTGTCATTGAAATGTCTGCATTGTGGAAAAATGCAACATAGAAAAAGCTGAACTTTTCAGTTCAACATTTCCAACTGGAATGTCTAATTTGCTATTAAATTGAGAAGTAGTCTTTTATCTTCCAAAAGTTTTAGTCCTGTTTGAAGCAAAACAAAGAGTAACAAATAATCTTCATCAAGACAGGTAATTGTTTCAGGTTACCTGCAAAAGAAAAAAAAACAAAACAAAAGACAAAAACAAAAACCAATTTGTTTTTTTGTAACTGCTAGAGAACCCAAATATATGACATAGTGTGAATCCCACTCAGTGGCTGACATTGTCTCACAGATGTTCTGTGTAGCTTGCAGTCCTTCTATAGTTGCATTATTGTCTTTTTTTTTAAGAATGTGAATTAATGACAATGACATATAACTGCTAAGGAAAAAAATTTAGAAATGAAGTGCAAAATGTCTCCCATTTTCATGAGAGTTAGTAATATTATATTAGTGCTCCAAGCCAAATTCCCTATGGAGCAATCTATTTAAGACAATTATAAGGTAAATTATTTATAAGTGTTAACTGTCTTCCAAGGTAGTATATCAACAGTCACCAAAATACAAATATGGTAGAGAGCAATACTACAACCTGTTCTTCAATGACATTATATGTAGTTTTCATTGTTTTTTTTAAATTCAACTCTGCTTCTTTTTAGTATAAACAGAGCATTTTATCATTTAATATTTTCTTCACATTTTGCAATATTTTTACATGGGTTAGTTTTAAATGTATATTTCCACCTTCATTTTATCATCAACCTTGTGTATGCAGGCAGAGACTATTATTACTGCTTTCAATTTCTTTTCTATTTGCTTAATAGCAGGTTTCAGTTGATGTGACCTTTTACTTCATAAAAAGAAAATACAGCATCAATGGATTGCTATCATCAATAGGATACAATTAACCAGGCAATGATTTGATGAAAGAATAATGTCAGAAGAACTGTGTTGGAAAAGCTATTTTAAGACTTGGAGACAATTTTATGCAAACAGCATATGCAGAAGGTAGTGATTTCATTAGCATAGTGCTTAGGAGTTGACAGCAACCTTGATTTTCTTCTCTTTTCCCTAATTTTATGCTTAAGTGATCATTGAGCTAAGTGGTGTGGAAAGGAGAAGTACCTCTCCTTTGTCTTTAAAAGATGAAGCAAAACATTTAAAGAGTAAAAAGAGGTTTCAGTTATCTGCTTCCCCAGCACTGTAGTTGCCAAATAATGAAAGCTGTGACCTCCAGTAAATGCAGTATGACCTTTGGCTTGCTGGATAGGTAGTACCTGAGCCAAAGAGTTCTAAGAAAGTAAAGTAAAGATGGCTTTAGGGGCACTATTTTGTAAACTTCATGACCTTTCTTTTGAATAAAACAGCTCAAAGAAAGTAACCAATGGTGATTTGACACCAAGGAAAACAGACTTTAGTATGGAAGTATTTTGTGCTGAAACATTACTTATAAGTACTACATACAGAGCTTTTACTTTTGTGTTTTAATTCCTTTATAACCTCATCTTTAAAATTACTTTTTCATTCCTATTGAAACATCTCTCTCCTCATATTTATCTAGAAAGACTTAAGGTCTCATCCCACAAAAATAAAATACAGATGGACCAACAACTTACCAAACATTATTAATTCATAAACATTCCTTAAATTACCTGTGCCTTTATGAAACTCTTCTTCAGACATAGTTTCTGTTGCTTTTATATTGTATGTATATTACAGCCAGATAACCTTATTCTAAGTTTAACCTTTTGCCGTAATAAGAATTACAAGTAAGAATAACAAATATAGTCTCAGAATCCAAAAGTTTGCATATAAAGCGATTGAATGAGAAAAACATAGCAGAGATACAGGAAGGTGAAATTACATACCTCTGTGTCTCTGGAGAAGAGTCAGGTACACCAAAGGTAGTTTGTGCTGGCATAGGGTTTGTACCATTGGTCTGAAAGGGACCCATTACGTCTCCTGTAAAACACAAAGGAGGCATGGAGAAATGAAAACAGATTAAGTGACCAGTTTCAATAATAATGTCAAAAGCCAGGCTGCAGAAAATCACACTCCAACTAAGTGTTAATAAATCATATTTTTAAATAGGAGTAATTTCAGGAAATATAACAGAAATTATTGTGCTAGAAGAGCATGTTTTTAACCAACAATTCTTCTTCCCCCTCCAAAGGTATTGTGTTCTTTCTGGGATTTCAGGGCATGGTGGCTTTGAAATGCCAATTTTAGAATTCCTAATCTGTACAACAACTTATGGAAAATAAATTGGGGCAAAAAAATATGAGTAAGCTGTCTCCAAACAACTGTCTTATGTGCATTATTTTGCCCCTTCTATTCCAAGATAATTGCTTTGGTTAACTCAGAATTAGGAGCTATGTTAAGATTTGATTGAAGATATCTTAACAGGTTATGTATAATATACTGAGAGCAAAGCTCAGAAAAAGCCCTTGCAATGAAATTTCTGTTTATATAGAGACAAAGACAGCATCCTACAGAGGCATATAGAATTTACACTAACTTTCTTCTTACAAAAAAAAGTCAAAATATTTCTTGTAGCTTACTTTTCCTGTTCACACATTTCGTCTTGTGGAGTGGTCCTCCTCAAGTTACTTTGGTGTTCTCATGCTATCATTTCTATGAATGTTTTCTCCCAACAATTGTCCTGCTCTCCCTTGAAAATTCTAGGGCAATATTGAAAACAATTGAATCTGTATGAGCTTTTTTTTGGGGAAAATGATTTTGTATTGTTATAAATGATCACCCAAATAACCAATCATTTTGGTATAAAGGGTAGTTTAATTTTATAAGTAATGAAAGCTATAGAGTAAACAGTGCTGCGCTGGGTGCACTGGGAGTCTCCCCTCCATCAGTGACACCCATTTGAGCTCCCAGGCTCCTTTTTTATACAGTCAAAGCAGGTTTATTTTTAACCAGTTCCAATAAATTATTTTCTTCTTTCTCTGTCTTGAGATCCTTTCATCTGATTCTTCCTGTTGCTTCTCCATGGTCATGGGGGCTGGGTTCTTCTTTGATGTGATTCTTGACTTAAAATTTAACTAGAGACAATCTTGTTGGTTAAGCCTTATCTGTTGTTTTGAGGTGTTTCTTCCTTATCTTGATTGGGTTTACTTCTCCATTGTATTTAGGTATTCTCGGATTATCTTTGGTCTGCACTGTATTTATTTTACTTCAAAAGGCTGCTTGGTTATTGACTGGCTTTCTTCTTTTACTCCCTTTTTGTATGTTAAACTAAGTTCATGTCTGGCTTATAGTTGTTCTGTTGCTAAATCTTTACAGCATATTCCGCAACACTCCGATTCAGTGCTTCCAGAATCCCACTGAATGAATTGGCGAGCCATACAGTATACTTTATTATATTTTTGACATGAATTAGGCCTATATTTCTCACAGTATCATGCTTTGACAAATCTTTTACTGTGTTCTTGTTTGTTTGTTTGTTTTCAGTTTTCTCCTGCTAGTCCTACTTCTGTCCTAACTTCATAGGATATTTGTTTCTACTACAGAACTCATGATCTTATATAATTGCTAAAGAGTTATCCAGGGTCTAGTTTGCTTAGTTAAATTACAGAATCTCTTTTTTTCCCCCTCTTTTCTCCTCTGCTACTCTATATGTGCTAATATTGATATGTTGTTGATAATTCAGGCCTGAGAAATGTCTACAATTCTGCTTTCCAGATAAAAATACAGATGAAAGAATCAGATAAATTATTAAAACAGACAATGTCCTCTGGTTTACACTCAATTTATATTTTTGTTACTGACCATGTTTCCATGATAGATTAATAACATTCAGCTGAAGTTTTATATTGGACATGGCATGAAATATTCTTACAAGAACACAGATTTTGACTTTACATTAATATCTACACCGTATCAATAACCAACACAATTGGCACAGACCAAGGAGTCATTAAAAGTAAGTATGCAGCACAACACGAAAAAAAGAAGGAAAGAACAGTAGCTTATTATTCTTTTGTACTGCCTTTACATTGTTGTGACTCAGTGTCAGGTGAGTAATTCTTTATTTATACCTAAAAAAGAAGAAATACATTTATAGTGCAGAATAAACTTTTACTTCCCAAATATGTAATTCAAGGGATGTAATTCAAGATGCCTGAGTAAAGAAACTATTCTCTATGGGCACCTGCATAATTAACCATGAGAGAGAAAGGCTGCAATAATAGGTGATTGAGTGCAGTATATTAAATAGGTCTCAGGAATGTACCGTTTTATTTCCATTTTTCTGTTCTAATTAATATATATATGAAGTGACTCTATTTTAATGGTGATGCTCCTTTCTGTTTTGTTCCAGTTCGGCAACGTAAATGTGATAACATTCCTTTCTATTTGTTTGTAGTCCAGTGGGAGAAGAAGATAGGGTGATCCTACATAAATTTTACCACATTAAGAGCCAGGGGCTCTCTATTAAAGCTGTATGTTCTGAGCCCCTTCTTGACCTGCAAGAGCAGTTTGCTACTGAAGTGAAAAAAAAACGTAAATTCCAAATTAAAAAAAAAAAAAGAAAAACAAGGGGTCATTTAATTATCAAGTTTGCTTCTGGCAAAGTGAGCTTCCAATTTTCTTCTTTTTTTCATTCTCTGGAAAAGCTGCAGAAATGAGATAACCCTTAATCCAAAACTCATTTTCTTTATTTACTCCCACTATATTTACCTATCTTGTTTTGAATTTCTCTATTTTAGCAAGTATTGCATATAAAGCATGTAAAAGGCCTCAACCCTAATTCTTTCAAACAGGAGGTGGTTATCACTTTAACAGCTGTGGCATGACAGCATAGTGTGCCAGGGAAAAGTAAGCCATGGCTTATGCCACCCTCAGTAGCATGTTTAAGGAAACAGTCTCTACTCTTGGGTTCATAGTTTAATTTAGGTCAGAAAGACTTTTCAAAATAACAAGTCCAACCATGAACTCCACACTGCAAAGTCCACCAATAAACCATATCCTCCCTCAGTGCCATATCCAGACATCTTTTAAATACCTCCAGGGATGGTAACTCAATCACTTCTCTGGGCAGCCTGTGGCAATGCTTGATAACCATTTCCATGAAGAGATTTTTTTCTAATATCCAGTATAATTCCTCACTGATACATGAGGCCATTTCCTCTCATGCTGTCACTTGTTACCTGGGAGAAGAGACCAACTCCAACTTGACCACAACCTCCTTTCAGATAGGTGTAGAGAATTTTAAGTTCCCCCCTGTGAAAACAGTGGAAACAATGCCAGAGGCCTTACTGAAGTCCAATTAGACAACATCCACAGCCTTTCCCTCCTGCTAAGCAGGTCAGCTTGTCATGGAAGGAGATCAGGGAAGCATGATCTGCCTTTCATAAACACATGCTGGCTGGATCTGATCTACTGCTTGTCATGTTCATTTCATACACTTCTAATATTTAAAATAGTCTGACATTTTTATTGGTGTTTATCTTCATATGTCCTTTCTCTGAATATACTTAATCAAATGCTAACGTGCAAATTTCCATTTGAATTACATACTGCATTAAAGTTTGGTAAAGTAATAGCAGTTTTCCAGCAGGAAGAGTAAACTGCCATAATTTTTCCAGTGCATTGAAAGATTCCTGCACTTGTTATTACAAACAATAACTTGCTCCAAATTATTTTTTTCAGTCTAAATAATCATAAAGGTGCAGGACTTATGCAGTTCTTTTAGCATTTACTGTTTATCCTCATGGACATGGAAATACAGGGTAGTCCTTGCAAAATGAGCTGAATAGCATGATTTAAAGGCTAAAAATCTGATTGTCCAAAAGGGTTCATATTTGGAAAAAAACCCAGAAGCTTGTCTTTCACTTTGACTTTTACTGCAAAACTGTTTTTATGATAATTTTTTAAAGTAAAACTACTTTATCTTTTCTGAAAAATTTGCTTTTTCAAAAGCATATACCTGGAAGAAAGAACAAAATTGAAAGCTTAAATTTGATGCAGATGAATTTATGTATCTTTTCTTCAGTAGTTCACCTCATATGCCTTATTTCTATCCTCTGAGAAGGTCCACTTTAACTCTTATAATGCAATACAAATGCTATCTCTGATGTATTTTGAAATTACTTAGTTGTAGTTAACAAACAGCTCCTTATGTTTATGTTTTCATTTCTGACAGCTCATACTGAATGTTATGCAATTCTCAGCCCATACTCGAGGAATGAAGGATGTTCAGTGAACAAATCAAGAGTATTTTTCCAAGAATTTTGTTAGCTCTTCAACATAATTTAGGAATGAGGTTTGTGTATTTTTTTAATTGTAATTTTAAAAGGCAAGGTTTCTCTATTGTTTTACCATTACTTCTCACATACCTGTTAGGATGTATACCTCTTCTTGTGGAATCATATCTCCCTCATTTAGGGTGTTTACAGGGGAGAACTGTTTTGGAAACTAGAAGAAAGTTAATTGTTTAATTACTAAGATGATAGTAAAGTATATTTGGAAATTTGGTTATATGAAAGACACAGTTTGCAACTCTGGAGTTTCTTAAAGTGCTGCATCTCACTGCAGATAAAAAGAGTCCAAAAATTCATTTATAATCTCATGACTGCATTGTGTCACTTTTCTATGTTGCCAGGAATAGCATCAAGGATAACTTTCTATCTATCTGCAAGATTAGTCGCAATAATTAACTGTAAAATGCAACTTCTCTTAATGAATACATCTGATTATATTATAATTATATTTTTGTAGTTCGATTATAGCTAGTATAATTGTAATACTAAACTTGCATTTCGAGGGATGGTCTATCATTTAGAGATACCATCAAGTAATGGTTTTTCAGCACTGTAAATATTTCTCCCCATGTCTCAATTCAGTGAAGCCCCTTTTGAGACATTTTCCAGGAGTCCTCCATTTTCCAGTTCTGACAACAGCTGTTACAAACCCAGTGAAGCAAATAGATATTCTTATGGCCAAACCCCCACATTTAAATCTCGGGCTGTCATTGCAGGGGGGGGAGGGGGGGGGGGGGGAAGGGGGAAAAAAAAAGGGGGAAAGAGAGGAAATAAAAAGCTCAAAGTAGACATATGAAAATTACAGGAAGAAAATGTTTAAATTGTGGTTGTATTATCCAGATAGTATAAGCCAATCATTTATAGTCAATATATGGACTTTTCCATTCTTGATTCCATGTAAATAGCATTCCATTACAACTATGCATTATTCCTTTCAAAAAGTTAAGCAGACAAAAATTAGCAGCCTAAAAATAAGAAGGGATTATTTAGAGGATTCCTTGCTTTTTACCAGGAACAACAACAAATCTCAAACTAAAACATCTTGCAGAAAAATGTGGATTTCAGAATTTGTTTAAATTAGATGATTTTTTAAGCTAATAATATACCTATTTGATCCTTTTAGAATGAGAACTTCATTTGTTCAATTCAAACAGTGAATAAATAGGATAATATTATATGAGTAAAACTTAAAATTTCACCTGCCTTGTGTAAACAAAAATGAAATAACTGGTTAAAATTAAACAAGAAATGTTAAATTTATTTATATGACACATATGGTATTTTTTGCCTTCCTGTTAGAATCTGAGCTATAGTTTTGTATATTTTTATAGATATACCAGGAGATGTATTGATGCAGTGGAGGCAGGAAAACAGTTTTAAAATGCAGTTTGAGGAATGAGACAGTATTTGAAAATAAAAAGATAATCAGAAAGCATTGCGTTAAAATATAAAAGTAGAGAAACAGTGCATACATCAAGTCAAAGTTTTTTCTGTTGTTTTCTCAATCCTTTTGCTGCTTGAGGGGAAAATTTTTTCCCAAAGCCAAGATCAAATTGTGTAAATTAAAGTCAAATTGTCTCAAAAAAGTGGAGCTTCTCTCTAGTAATATTATATTTATCAGATTCCTTTCTTATGCTATCCACTTTTAGCTTAGGTGGTATATAGCTGCACTAAAGTTTCTTAAAATCAACTGCAGTGTTTCTATGCCTGAAGAAAATGCTATTCTCTGAGGTATAGCCAAACTGACATGGAACAAAATGAGGAATGATGGTATTTCTGCAACAGGACCACATTGCTGAATGTACAGCACATGCTTCATGGTTTACAGAATTGCAGAATATGATCAGTTGGAAGGTATTCACCAGGGTCTTCGAATCCAAGCCTTTGCCTTGCACAGGACCATCCCTAAGAGTCACAAGAGATATTTTTTTTTTTTAGCCAGTTATAGTGGAAGTGGGGTAAAATATTCTGAAATGTTTCAGGAATAATAGCAGTTGTACTACATACATATTCCACTACTCGAAATATCTCTAAAAACTTTGGTCTGAAATATTTGCTGAATCCAGACCCAAAGGCCTGGAATTATTTAATTAAAAAATAAATACTTAGACCCAGGAGTTTTCTAGATCTCTAAAACTGAAATTGGATGTGTTATTTTACAGATTTGATTATCAGAACAACATTGAGACCTGCCTATTTACAGGCCATCAAACCATATAAAACTATCTATCTCCATCTGCCACTTCCCTTCAATGTTCTGAATGATCTTGTGCAAATTGATACCAGAGAACTAGGGAAGGCTTTCCACAGGCAGAGGGAGAGGAGAGCACAGGGTGGATGGCTCTTAAGCTCCCTTATGCCATGTGGTAGCTTGGAGAATGCTTTGTGGATATCTGTGCCCAGATTTATACCCTTTTACTGTCTTAACCTTTGCAAGTTTGACTGCAAGGTCTTTAAGGACAGCCAGTTGATCCTGTTTAAAGAATTTTTTCAATACCTATAGCTATGAGAATTCCTAATTTTATATGATAAAAATTAGTATAGAGTTGGGTTAAAGTAGTCTAAGAGGAGTGGGCTAGCTGCTCTAACCCTTCTATCTGTGAATATATTCTCAGACTTTTGTTTTGCTCCTCTCCTATGCTGAGTGTGGTTTGTTCATGAGGGGAGGGTGGCTACAAAATTCTACTGTGTGGCTGGCATCTTACATGTCTGGACAGTAAATGTCTGACTTCTTGCCCAGATGAAGTTATTGTTGTGGACTGACTTAAGGTGAAACATTAGCTTTAAGATAATTCTGCATTTCATAGGCATGAATTCCACAGAGTCTCACTGGAAATTACAGGAAAATATTTCCCATAGTGCACTCTTCCTAAGGCTGTGGTTGGTTGCCAAACACCTGAATGAGCACTCCCAGGTCTCCTCCAAGGAACTTTGAAGACAAGAGTTACATTCCCATCAATGCAATGGCCTTTGAACTATTCTCTAAATGTCTTTTGCTTGGTTCACACTATGACAACTCTATCGAAAGGAAAGACTTGGACTTTTAACTGAGTTTTACCCTGAGAAAGGCAAAAGTAACACTGGGTCCCTCTCTTCATCACTTGTATGACAGTTTTGATTCACACCATTAGTTCATAAGTCATGCACAACAGGCAGGACATGTGGAGTGGAGAGACACAACCTTAGAAAAAAGTAGAAAGGATCACTGTTGATGGTGTGCAAACTATTTTAAATCTGAAGTCTAACAAGACTGTGGACTAGATTGATGAAGTTTTTAGCTCATGTTTTTTTTCTAAATTTTTTCTTTTGCACAGAAAGTAGAGGCTAGGACCCAGTACACATAATTGCAGGTATATTGGATCTGTCATGCTTTTTGACTGTAAAACAGAAACCTCACAAGCAAATCCTTTCTTCAGTATTATTGTCAATTGCTCAAGAGGGGAAGCTATCCAAGCTGTTGTTCACTTTAAATGAACATCTTTTAGCAGTGCATTGAAAAACAATTCAGTTTCAAGAATTTTTATCACTAAAACAATAGCCTTGAAACAATGTTTAAAAGCTGTTCAGAAGAACAATGAGAAAAGAGTGAATATATAGATGATATTGAGGAATGCAGCATTTGATGAGCAGGTCAAATCTTTAGGAATGAAAACTGTTTAACAAAGCATTTTTAACTTTCATTGTATCCTTCCCAAGATGTAAAAGAACAGTGAGTTTCCCTAAATAACACTGCATTAGGTCAAGTGGTGCATTTTTAGAAATGTTTGGTGTGCAAATTTCACTTAAGAAATTACTTTGCCTGCTATGATTAAAAAATATTCTATTCATTTTTTCATTAAAGTTTAAGTTCATTCCAAAGTTAGAAAACAAATTTTCTAACTGAAGTCTCCTCTGCTAATCCAGACATTTTAGTGCAACCTGGTGGAAACAAACAACTTCAAATACTGCAGTGAACAGAGTATTTTCTTTTAAATGCAGGATTCTTTATTAGTGAAATTTACTGAGAGCTCTGTAGAAAAACATAATGATTCGTATGCATTGTCACAGGCCAGGTACTGTTCCTATATCCTGATGTTAAAAAGACTTCTCTGAACTAAAGCAGCAGCTAGTATAGCATATGCTATATGCTGATGGTGCTGTTATTCTGTTTTCATGTTATGATGTTGCAACTCATATTCTTCATATCATAAGCCTGTTAACCCCTAATCCTCCTTCACCCCCACCTTCCACTCAGTTCCCTACCTAAATCTTATTAAGTGTCACGGGTACATCCCATGCAGGAAAACTGATGACTTGCTGGCTACCAGGTCCCTTTTACAGCAGCCAGCATTAGTTCCTGAATTTGGACTATAGTGAAATGAGCTCAAAGTATAAGAAATGAATCATCATCAGGCATATCAGAAATGGGCAACAGTTTTGAGTGTGTGGACTGCTCAGACTCTTCAGAAGAGTTTTGATTGAAGGAGGAACTGGATGCTACAATTTGGCAGGTTTAGGATTTTATTTGAAAAAGTCAGGTTTCCTTCTTCATTAGGGTTTGTATGTCAATAGTCTATGCTAAGAAATGGTGCAGACTGCCTTTCATGCATAAGCCCAAATATTGACTACTGAGAAGCAGTAATGCTATGTTGTTACTATTGTTACTGTTGTTTTTCTGGTATTTGCTATTCTTCCTGACTGAATGGCAACACAATTAGTAACATTTCTATAGGGTACTGCTATTCAGTGGTTTTCAGCCTTGTGATTTGTGGGGAAAAAAAACCACCAAACCCAACAAAACAAAAAAACCCCACCAACATATTTTATAACCATAAACATTATCTTTGGATTTTCTGGATCTGTTAAAAATTTCCTACATTCCCCTTGTCAGATGCATTATTATCTCCTGTGCTCAGGAGATAGACAAACGTAAAACCAGTGGTATAAACGACTAAGCATTTTGTGAAATAAAAGTTTGGAAACTTGAAACTCTGAAAAGTCTTTTGTAAATGAGTAGCTGACTGAAATATTAGTCACAGCATGAAGATTAAGAAATACTTTCAGAAGGAAATGGACAACTAAATTCCAAACTACTTTGGAAATCCTACTAAGGACATTGATATCTGTTATTTAGGCAGCCATACTCTGAACACAAAGGCTAATCATAAATGGTTCAATGATGCATAGCAACAGATGTAAGAAACCCATTGTGTCTGCTGATGCTGATTCATCACAAGTGCAAGCAACTATTAAATCAGTACATTACAAATTTGAAATGTCAGTGAAAGGTCACCTCATATTATCATCTTCACAGGCTAAACCCATGCATTAATTTATGCTGTACAAAATTACTCTGGTTACATTTGATCATTTTCAGTGACCTAATACCTAATAATAGACTCAGTTAAAAAGCTGTGAAACTGTAAGCAAAGAGAAAATTTCTGAGACAAACTATAGCCATCTGAGAATTATTTTCTTTTAAACTCCAAGGCTAAAGATTAATACCTTTAAAGTAACATAAAAGTTAAGGTTTATTGAAATTTTATGTGGGTATCTATAAGGATCTTGTTGCCACATTTTAATTACTAATTTTCCAGTTCTTATAAATTCTTGCTTTTCCACTTATCTCCTCACAATTCCCTTTTCCCCACTGTGCTCCTTTCAGACTTGTCTCTTTATACTTCTGCAGTGAGTGAAAGTCAGTCGGAGAGAGAGAGAAGAAATAAAAAGGTTAGAGAAAAGAACCAAACTATTCTTGAACCTATTCACTAGGTGAAACTATTCACCTGGAGCCATTCAAGAGCAACTGCTTTGAATCCCTTTGAAATGCCATTCAAACTTTTAGTTGCAGTTGCCTCAGTAAATAATGCTCTTTGAAGCCAGGCTCCAGGCACAGATGAACAATGAAAGAAGATGATACCAGGGAAAAAGCAAAAAACTGTCAAAGCAGAGAAAGACAGGGCTGGAAGGGACCATTCAAGCCATGTACTGAAATTTCTTTCCACTGCATGCAAACAGCTCTTATAATTCTTTTTATATACAATTGAAAATTTGATTTAAAAATCTATTTACTTTTTGTCACCATCATTTATGTTAGAAAATTGCTCTTGATATTCATTTGTTTAAAACAAACAAACAAAAAAGTAACTTCCATTGAAATCTGTACTCATCCCTACAGGAAAAACTGTGACTACACCACATTTGGCCCTCCTCTATGCCACCAACCCTTCCATATTCTCAAATGTCTACACACAGAGCCTATACCATGCACATGAAATGAAACATGAACCTCAGACTGTAAATGCTACTCAGAAGGGCTGAAACAAAGCCCTCATTATTTTGTCATTTGGAACTGGACAATCCCCCTCAAGGTAATAATTCTGCTTAAGCACCACAGAGAGTCAGGAGGAGACCAGGCTGAACACCGGGCAGTGTGGATAGTGCCAGTCTACTCCAGTTGCCTTGGTCTTGGAGGTGCTTCTCTCTATCCTTTCACTTGGGGATTTGGAGATGACTATGGGGGCCACTGACCTTGCCAGAGTAGATACAGCTGGAATGGCATCCAGGTACAAGAGTGATTGCCTCTGATCTAATAAATAGCCTTCTGTGCTTCTCTGTAATAATTTTAGGACTTCATGCGCATTTTCCTTTCTGTTAGTACAAACCTTTGAGAAAGGCCTTTGTCATTTTTACATGGCATGATATTTTATCTGTGTGAAACCAAGAAAAACAAAAAGATTAATTCCAGGTAGTACTGAATGTTACAAATTAATATCCAAGTAATTTTGATACTCTTTAGTCTTTTTTCCTCTTACTTACAGCTATATTATAAAAAATGAAGTTTTGAGCCTCAATGTCAAAGGAATTGGCTGCAAATTTAAGGGAAAATTTGTCCGTATTTGGCTTATTTCAGTTTATCTAAATATATTTTATTTGTAATTCTCACTCTCGTCTCTAAAACTTAATCAGATCTTGATAATGTTACTGGGGCCTCAGTCTTAGTATTAGTAGGTGCTGAATAAAACTTCAGAAAATTTTCTGTGAATGAAGACATCTAATGAGTTACCACAGCAATAACTTGTGAATTGAAGTAGTTTAACATAACTTAGTGGGTGAAAAATAGGAGGGATGAACAGAAAAATTGATTTTTCTTGTTTTGTTTTTAAAAATAAGCTTTGTAAATTGTGTTACTTGTCCCAGTTGAAAAAAGGAAATCTTTCCTTAAAGAGGTGATACTTCATTCAGCTGATTGCCACAGGGGTTTTTTTTCCATCTGTCAATTAATTCTTTTTTCAAGCTGTGATCATCTCTGTTTGAACTGAACAAGCCATCAATCAGTCAGTGATGCAGCTCATGTAGTTGAAAGGCCATTTAGGGGAATGCCTACTACTGCAGTTGGTAAGCCAGCAAGTTAAAGGGTAGGTAAGAAACAGAAGCAGAAAAATGGATTCTGCATTTGGCTAGATATTAAATAATGCAACAAATTAATTGATATAGGAAACAATAATTGTAATTGTTGAAAATTAAAATTTAGTTGTAGAATTAAGAATTGTTAAGTTGTAATGAATTATTAAAACATTCCAATGATCAAGATGTTAAATATATCAATTGCTAGCTCCTAACATATTATATCTGTTCATTATTTGTGTAAATATATTTTTGTGGCACTTGCCATTTGTCTGTGTGCAGAACATCTGTGTTATATGAAGTAGTGGAAGGTGACAGCAAGACAGCCAGCAGGTGTCCCAGTACAGTGGGGATGGGGCAGATGACCTCATCACACCTAAGTAAACCCATGGTTGCTGTATTTAGAGGGGCTTTATATCTGTCTCTCAAATCTCATTTTAGTTACAGAGGGTATGATCTGGTGATTTTTGTTTGGAATTAGGTGGTGTAAAACAATTTGGATCATGATCAGATCATGAATGTGTGGGCCACTAAGATTTGCTCTATTGTAAATACAGTGTATTCAGATTATTGTTTGATTAATACTAATGTAATTAGGAAGATGGACTGGATGGGCAGAACATCAGACTTTCATAATCTGTAGATTAAGTGCAGACAAAACTGTTTATTCTTTGAGTTTTATTGTCCCCAAAATCAACAGCACACAGCAGGCCTTAGATGAGTTTTTCAAGGCCATACACCAGCTTGGGCTGTAGCTCTACACAGGCAGACATGTAAAGTGGAATACCAACAGTAGACACCTCTGGAGGAAGTACTTTGAACCTGCTTTAGTCTATTTTTGCAGACCAATGCATTTTAGTTGCTGTAGCATCATTAGCTGTGATCCTGGAGAGAATCTCCAGGTTTAGTTTCACATGAAATAAATCCTCTATGTGCACTGCAATGTCAACTGAAGCGTGGCAAGGGGGAACATTTGGGAGTTACACATCAGAAAGGTGCTTCTGATTTGAGGTGAAATGTAGCTTAAATGCACCAATAGGCAGGTTGTCAGTAGTGAAGTTTCTTGCAAACGTAGTAGTTTCAGAAAGGCAGTCAGAGGATTGCAAGTGCCGTTAATGAATTCTGCAGTCTAAGGCAGAATCTATATGCAGCAAGCCTGGAAAAGCTGAGGCAACCTGGAAAAAGCACATGACCAAACTAAATAAACAGCTCTCAAAAGTTGTGTTTCCAGTTCTTTGTCAGCATTAGCTATTTTACTTCTTTTGAATCAAAGCCTTGCAGTTTAATATTTACTGATAGGAGCAACTATCTCTATTTTGTTTGTCAGTCTACATTTTAAAAATTATACTTTGGGTACAGAATAAGATTTAACTTAAGCTTTTAATATTTCAGTAAAATGTATTGAGTAGTTAAAACAAAAAAGAATCAATTCTTAGTTAAATAAGGATGATATTGATACACATAGATAATTCAGAACTATTATGCAAAGAACTGGTCCTGTTCATGGCTGATCCCCTAGTGCTGAAGCCAGGCACAATGGTATTTTGTAAATATAATCCATAAACAGATGAAAACAGTGGATGTTCAGTAGAAAATTCAGTGCAGGAATGACATAATTTACATATGGCAAACAGGTGGATATGCTAGTTGAACTTTCCTTATCATCAGAGTGGGTGTGGTTTCACAAGAGATTTTTCAAGGTCTTTCAAAAAAGTCATATATCAGCATCTTGTTTATCATCACAAAGAAGTCTGGTCTGTCAAAGTGTTCTGATTTTTTAAATTTGTTACTAAGCATATTGAAAAGGAATAGCCTCTGTACTCTGGCTTTTATTTAATTCTGATCTATGAATTATTAATTGTGATTACTAAAATTCCAGTTTCATTCTGCATTCATTTGCTGTCATTGTAGTCTGTGGAACAATCATATTTGAAGACTTTTGTGAAAAGCCAGTACAAGCTACGTTGTTGACAGGTAACTTGATAGCACAAGCCTCTGAAAAGACATCACACATATACTAGACAGACATCAAATGACATTGGAATCTTTTTAAATTAGAAACCCCAAGTTTTATACCTCAGAACTTTGTGTTCTGTGCAATTTGGAAGTTCTTTCTTATTTCTTTTAAGCTTCTGCAGAAAATACTGAATGGTTTCACAAAAGTGCAACACAGTGCTCACTGTTCATGGTGAACATTTACCATGTGGAGAACTACAGAAAAAAAAATCCAGCTGATTCGGGTATGTGTCTTGTGAGATAATATTTTGTTATAAAGATCAATTTACAAATTATGATTTGGTTTTATTATTTTCTTTTTGTGGACATGATTCCATATCTATTCCTTTTTTCCACTTCATCCATGGAAGTTTACTAGTGTAATGGTGAGGAAAACCAATTACATTGAGCTTGTTCTGCCTTTCCAAATTTCAGTCAGAATTTTTAGCAAAATCTAAGTTATACAATTGTATAGCTATGTAGGTGTAAAATGTTCATTGATATATGTATATAAATATAGGGATTCTCATTATTTAATGGAGGAATTCTCAAAACTGATTTTTTTATTTCTTTAAGGCCGAATAGGGATCTTATTTGGTATGGCAGAATGTCAGTATGGGAAAAAAAGAGCATTCACATATTCTGCAAAGTACAATGAATGTATATATATATAAGGATGTTATACCCTAGTCTGTTTCAAATACATTAAATCAAACAAACAAAAAAGTCATAAGCACAAGCATTGTCATTCAAAGTTTACTAAAATAATTTAAAAATTCTTTTTTCCAACCTAATGACACAGATGCTAATGATTACACAAGAAGGTATATGTACACATAGATGGAAGAATTCTATCTACCGATCTATTATTTATGAGAATACAAAATGTTTTTCAGCAAAAAAGGAGTTGTCTTTTCTTAGATCAGTAGTGGATTACTTCCTTTGAATGCTACTGATGTGTGACACAGTAGAGACATAATACCTCTGTTTTTCCTTTAACTTACCATATAGCTAAATCATAGCTCTTCTGAAATGTTAATAACTGATGTGATGGGATTGAAATGATAAGCATCTCTTGCTCTAGGGAAGATATTAGCAAGGAATACCCACCCTACAGATGCTACTATTGCAATATGCACAGGTAGTATCAGTCTACTATGTGAAATGCATGGAATAGATTGAAAAGTTCTCTCCTTGTGTTTTAATAGAATAATGGTTAAAACACTTGATCACAGAATCAACTTATACTTTGCTGATGCGTCCACATATTGATGAAAAGGAGTTAATTGTATTTCAAGAGAATTGAAGCATCTGCAGGGTCACACCTGTTTCAGTGGAAGTAAATTTTTTCTTCCTCATGGATCTGTTCTTTACTTTATAAACCAGCAGGTCCTTGGAAGAGATTTTTCATGTGTTCTGTACTGTATTTAATAAGATGAACTCTAATGAAGGCCTAAAGTGAAATTGTGTACTGTTGCTACCATCAAAGGAAGAAATATTTTTGATGTTATATCTGTAAATGAATCTGAATTGCTCTGTTCCTAATTTCCCTTTATAATGAAGAAAACCTGAGTTAATTTACATACTTAGTGTTTATGCATATATTACAATCCTCCCATCTTCAATTAGTGATTGAGA
Organism: Willisornis vidua nigrigula; assembly: GCA_021164005.1. NCBI lineage: Eukaryota > Metazoa > Chordata > Aves > Passeriformes > Thamnophilidae > Willisornis > Willisornis vidua. The sequence goes on along the minus strand of JAJPCS010000060.1, from coordinate 20,880,327 downwards.
AAACTGAGTTGCAGGAGTTAAAAGATTTGCATGCCATTAACAACTATCCTCTAAAAATGGACTACATGGCTGGGAACAAGAATAAAATGCTGTACGTTTTAACAATAACAAATGTATTTGAAAAACAAATATCTGTTATATTGGTGTTTTTGTGTCGCATGTCACCATCAACCCTAGAGCACTCATGTACTAGTACATGTGGCCATCAATTGATGGCTGCATTAACCATAATTATTTTTCTGTGGGTTTTTTTGGCAACCTATCATCTGTTTGTCAAAGTCAAAGAGTCAGTAAGCTCCATGCCATTGTAATTGGTTCTGATCAGTCATTCACAGGTCTTGGAGAACCAGTGATGGAGTGAATGATGGATTTGTTCTCCTATCCTTGGAACTCACATAATCCTAAGTACAGCCAAAGGGTAAAGATACTCCTTGGGGCCTCAGTAAAAATCGTCCCTGAGAACCAATCCACTATCCTAGTTACACTTTCCTCCTGTATTTATTTGTCGTATTTGTGAAAGGTTTGACATCTTTTTGAAATGCTCATTTTCTGTATCCACGTTGCCATTGCAATTGTTGTCTATTCATCATTTCCAACATTTACATCATTGCCTAGATTGTGTTTTCATGTAATATAATTTGCCACTGTGTTAGCACTATGGTTCTTGGTGCTTGTTTTTGGCTTCTGAGTCTCTCTTTGTATGTTTTGAAACCAATAACTGTTCATTATGCTTATTTATATGATGTATTTATCCTTCTGTTTAGCTGTTAGACTTGGATTGCTTAATTTCTCCTCCAACATTATTATTTTATTTAATGTCTCAATTTTCCCATTTTCCACTATTTTTTTCCTTGTTTCCTCCTTGATTTCTTGTATTATATACTCTTTGTTCATTTTGTATTTTATATACTATATATTTGTAAAAAAAAGGGGATTCTAATTATATCAGTCAGTATGAAATGGTATGTTGATTTTGCCTAGATAAATAGCTTGACAAATTGTTGAAGGTCTTCCACAGACAAGGCTCTGTATGACTAATATATCTCACAAGGTATGTATTTTGCTTCCTGGAAGTTGTTCCAAATTTATAAAAAAAACCTATTGCAAGCTGGGTGGAAGAGTCCAGCCGCTGGATACATTTTGCTGAAATTAATGGTTAGGGCACAGAAACAAACAGGGACATAGTCTTTTGCAGGTATTTTCTGAAAGTAGTTGGGAAGGAGTATATAAAATAATCTCTCCAGGAACAAATATGAGAAACTACAAAAATATAGTGTAGTGGGACAGGGAGAATAAGTGAGGAGAGTGAACCACACAAAGGAATGGATGAACATTTACCCTTATTTTGCTCTAGAGGGAAGGGCAAACAACTTTAAAAGATTTTCTTGTGTAGGCTGTCTTTTCCCCGAGATGCCCTGAGGGCCTCCTCGCTTTCACAGAAAACAATGGGAGAAGAACGTCTCAGAACAGTGCCCAACTTTTTCAGAAAACTCAGAATAAAAATAATGAACAAAATTACCTTGCCCTTTGCAAAGTGCTGTTAAATACACCACCGCAATTGTCTTTTCCAACACATACACAGTTCTGATGATAATCCAGTGCACCTCTATTCACAGGATATCCATCAAGACCTCTGCAAAACCACTAGAAGCAGAATCATCTAGGCCAAACTAGTAATAAGAATGCAATGTCAACAACGGGAGACCACATTGACCTTAAACATTAATTGGTTTAATTTATCAGAAAAAGGACTTCTTTATTCTTAAGTCAGAAAAAGAGAACTAAACTAAGAGGGTTCACTGTATCTGTTACTGTTCATTTACTGACTCTACCTCTGCTTAGCTGACGACACAGTTACTCTCAGATAAAAACATAAGGCAGAGATGCCTGAACTGATCTACATCACTTTTTCAAGATTCTCTTAAGAACATTATGAGAAATAATCCTTTCTTTGAAAAAGAAGGCTGGAGCTCAGAGATTTTGGAAATAAAGCCTGTATCAGGTATCTCCAAATATGTCTCCAAATATACGGTCAATTCTTTTCTTCTTCTGCATCCAAATTGCAGACACCTCTTCACTGTTTGTGGAGTCTGCATGAAGGGAAGAAGGGGTTTCTGGGGATCCAGCTCAATTCCTATTGATGCCAATAGGAGTCTCTTTGCTGGTTCAGTGGGAATATGATAGCACCTTATTAGAATATAATTTTTTCCTTGTTGGAATCATATCCATGGCTTGTTTGTCATGTTCTGAATGTAAACGGATCAGGTGTGTGCGAGAGAGAGATATGGGAAGACTGACAGTGGCAGGGTGTAGTTTGATTTGCTTCCAGTGAATGTTTTTCCTCCAAAAAGGATGATAATTCACCACAACTCTAAAAATAATTTCCCACAAAAATATACTTCATTCATCAAAGAGCAGAGGTGCATTGGGTGTGAAGTCCTGCAGTCCAAGCATCTACTGATAATAGAAGAATAAATGCACAACAAATACTGTAGCAATCTTAACTCGAAGCATCATCTGTTAATTACTGATAAATGGATTTTGGTATTCAACAATTATTTTGACATCCAGAAAAAAAAATATACTGAGAATTCTGTATGATGTTACGTTGGACTGTTTCCAATGGTAAGGCTTTGGCCATGAATCAAGAGTCATGACTACAGAGTGTCTCAAGACAATGTGACAAAACATTTGCTATTGGTTTTTCCCTGCTTTTTAATTTTTTTGATGCTAAACATATT
>JAJPCS010000060.1:20816945-20867586 GCA_021164005.1 Willisornis vidua nigrigula | reverse complement strand
GCTTCAGTCTTCCTTTTCCCATGAAGCACTTTAAATTCTGTTTTGAAAAAGTAACAGCTAAGTGATATTTTCTGTGTATTATGCCTTGTGCATTTTTTGAGTTCCATTTGCTAGAATAGTGATGATTTCTTAAATAAAGAAATCTATAGTTTTGGTATTGTTAAACTAGTATGCTTTGTCTTTTCTTAAAGGGAAGAAGCCTTAATATCCTTAAAATATCACTTACAGGAGGACAGCATACTGAAAGAACAGTGTACTGTTCACTACTCAATCTGCTCAGCTCCAAAGTTCATATCCAGGCATGTTCATTTGTGTACCTAAGCTCACTAGAATAAAAAAGCACTGTTTGTTTTCAAAAACAAAACAACTTTTCTAAAATAGATATATTTCCAATACTAAAGGATGGTATGACACCTTTGAAATAGATTAGTGGAATATGTATAGGTCCAGGCAGCCAAGTGAAAAATAAAATTACTAAGAAGTTAACAAAAGGGGGAAAGATTATTCTTCTGCAGAAGTTTATGCCTCAATCATAAGAGGCTGTTCTTCATACTATGCCAGAGGAAGAGGGTTAGTGTGAGCAGCAACTTAACGTGGAGTGCCTTCATGTACCCTGTATATGTGATTACTTCTTTTCAACGACTTTGAGGGAGTCTAAGCAATTAACTGTTTAATGTAGATACAAGATCTGAATACAGTGAATATTTCTTTGAGTTTGCACTCTGAATGAAGCCTGAAGGACTTATGTGTCCCCACTGGCCATATTGGCAGTGGAGACTAGCCTCCTAAATTAGGTATGGATGTGTTGGTGCAGTTAACACCTTTCACAGTCTCAAGACAAATTTACTGCTGAGTATATTATCAAGTAGAAGATGATAAGACATATATGTGCAAAGTGATACAACCTTCTATTATTGTTGAAAATATTATTACTAGAAGTTGGGACTCTCAGACACTTCTTTAGTTTTCTCAAGATATTTGCTCTTACCTAAGTGAAAAAACCCAAAACACTAGCAGCAGCTTTGCTAATTATCTTGGAGAAGAGGCAGTCCACCTGAAGAGCTTTGACAATGATAATTTATTCTGTGGCCTGTACATTTGCATAGATACAATGAGTTAATTAGAGAGCAAAAATACTATAATTAATATAATGTAAAAATCATCCATTTGGTCATGTTGAAAAAAGCTGCTCTTGAGTTTTGCTGAAAGAACTGTCATCACGTAAGAATGAGCATCATTGCTCAGAATTGATTTTTCTTAAAATAGAAAGAGTGCCTGGATAGTAAAGAACTTCAGTATGACATGTATGGCAGCTGGGTTCTTTAATAAAAACACATTTGGATTTTAAAGCTTAACTTTACAAAAAACCAAACCAAACCAAACCAAACCAAACCAACAAAAAAAAACCCCACTATGATCTTACTCAGCCTTCCTTCAGAAAATTTCTTTTCTGGAATTGATTACTATGAGATGCCACCCTCGTTTTCTGATTAAATTGACTGATATCAATCAACAAATCTCTCTGTATAGTATTAATCACAAGAAGTGAAGGTGGCAATCCAATCCCACATTATAGCTTGATTGTGTGAGATATTCAACACCATCAAATCATACTGACACTAATGATAATAAAGTATCTTAAATATTTGACAGCTGTGTTCAGTTCTTTTCAAATCTGTACTTTCATTCCAAATATTATTTTCCAGTGTTATAATGAAAGTAAGAAATAGGATGGAATCAAAACATGGAAAATATGTTAATGTAACAGGGCCACCATCTTTTTTTCTCTCTTTCCTTCTCTCTTTCTCTCTCTCTCTTTCTCTTTCACTCTCTCTTTCTCACTCTTTATCTTTTCATCTTTTCTTTCTTTTTTCATCTTTTCTTTCTTTCCTTCCTTCCATCCATCTACCTGTAAATGTACCTCCATCTATCTCTAGCTATCTGTATTTATGGTACTAGAGGCACAACATTTCAAAAATCAGAACCCATGGTATAAACTAATAAGTTATTACATTCAAGTTAGTTTTATTTTTGGTATAAGCTTCAGTGGAATGAGAGAGGAAACACTAAAGGTAGATCTTATCCAGACATGTAAAGCATATTGTGACAGCATTTCGTCCTCAGTAGAATCTCTTAAAATTTTTTAAAACAAGTCAATTCCATTATTCTTCTCATAACTACCTTTATCTATGTATGAGATGCAAAATATGATAATAAATCTTAGAACAGGCTATTACAGCTAAGTTGGTATTGATCACAAGGAATGAAATTGCTATATTACATGTTGTAAAACTTATTCATATCCCACAAAAATATTACATTAAAAGTATAATAAATTGCAATCCTTTAATCACTTGGCAAATGATTTGACTCTTTCTGTTCAATTTATAGTATCATTTCAGTATCACCTGCTTCATAAAATGTGCATATTACCGATACTACTCTGATGGCTTTTATAGGAACGTTATTGGAATAATTTATGCAATTGCTCTTTTTAACTAGTAATTCTTTTCTTTCCCTTTCCCAGATAGCTGCACTTTTACTTTTTCAAAATCTTTTTCATTATCTTATATTATTTCCCTTATATTATTAGCTCACTTTTTGAGCTAATGAAGTATTTTTACTTCAGGTAAATTAATCTTTCATTAGAAAAAAATAAGCTTTAATATTTCTACTACTTCCCTTAATTATAAACCACAGAAATACAAGTATATAGAATATGAGTGTCTCTGAGATTACACTTCTGTTTCAGCTTTATGACACTACATTTTTTCTTTTTAATTAAGTTTTTATTGAATTTTCCATTGAAGAGTAACAAACAAACCATGAGATGTGGATTATGCGTAAACTGAAGCATTCTCCATTAGTCAAAGGGAAAAGGAGTTCATACTAATTCAATACATATTTTTATCATAAAGACTATAGACAGAATCCTACTTTTTTAAAAAATGAATATGATCTGTTCTACAATGTGCACTTTAAATCTTGATCTCCCATCATATTCTGAGGCACAGGAGTGCGTGATGTGCAGAGACCTGCACTCAGAATTGATTGTGGCTTAGAATAACTTAAACAACAGGAATGCCTTAAATACCCTGGAGATGAAATCAAATAAAATGGTGCCAAAATCCAGAGACCAAGCACCAGACCCCAAAAGAAATCAAATTTGGCAAGAAAGTACAAGACACTCTCCTTATCATGAATTCCTTGGAAAAACAGTGCAGTATATCATATGGGGTGAAAAGGGTATTTGCCTGTAATAATTTAATTGTATGAAAAATAAATATGAATACTAATGAAATACATATTTTTAAATTACTAAAATACATAATTTTAAATAATGCAACCTCTTTTGAGATTTTGAGACATCTGCCCGCTGCTTGTAGAATAATTCATCTCCTTCATCATCCTGGTTGGGCGGTCTGTAGCAGACACCCACAAGGATGTCAGCCTTGTTGGCCTTCCCCCTGATTCTGGTCCACAAGCACTCAACCTTGTCACTGCTGACCTCAAGTTCAACAGAGTCAAGAGACTCTCTAACATATAAAGCCACCCCTCCACCTCTCCTACCCTGCCTGTCCTTTCTGAAGAGCTTGTAGCCCCCCATAACAGCAATCCAATCACGCGAGTCATCCCACCATGTTTTTGTGACAACACGTATGTCATAGTTTTCCTGTTGCACTCTGGCTTCCAGCTCCTCTTGTTTGTTTCCCATAGTGCGTGCATTGGTGTGCATGCATTGCAGCTGGGCCATTGATTTTACTCTCAACTCGGGCTCTACACCCTTAGGCCTATCTCTGGAGAGCCCAGTTTCAGTCCCTTCCCCCTTCAAACCTAGTTTAAAGCCCTCCTAACCAGCACTGTCAATTTATGGGCTACAGTTCTTTTGCCCTTCCTAGGTCTTTGCCTTTATGCACAGGCATTTCTGTCACTACATGTAATGATATAAAAGGAAAGAAGAAAGCATAACAAGTGATTAAATCAAACAGATTAGGCAGCCAAACTGGAGTAACTGAATAGCTCAATTAATCACAGGAAAATTGTAGAATATACCTCTGATGCTTAGTCTAGTTTTGGAGGAGACATGAATGAGAATTTGAGACTCACTAAAGAATAAGGCTTTTACTATTTAATAATTTAAAACAGTAACTGTACAAGTGATTATTTTAACATAAGTAAGAGGTACATATATTAGGAAAAAGCCTGGTAACTATGATAGTATCTTACACATGTATTATAAGTTAATCTAGTACTGAAGCCAGGCAAAAGTTCTCATTTTAAACACAGTTTGAAATAAGCAGTTCCACTGCAGCACTAGGTCTGTTCATGTGTTGAAAATGCTTATATGGATAAAGAGCCATAAAAAGCAGGAGGATGACTGTAAACTGTAATACACTAAAGTGATATGGTAGATGACTGTATTATAGACATTTTACTGAAAACACTGTAATTACATAATGCAGAAACTTATCTCAAGATGAATATGTACCATACTGTTATCTATAAGTTAACAGATAAAATTAAACCAAATGAATGGAAAAATATTGTTCTAAATAGTACTGACAACAGACTTGGTTTTACATGGAAAAAGCATTGAGATAATAAATTGTAGTAAAGCCTCAGCAGTTCTGTTACTTTGAAACAGAGCTGGACATGGAAAAAGATGGCAGGTGTAGACCACAAGTAGTCTTTAATGATAGTACTAATAAAAATTAAAAAATAAATCTAAGGATATTGAGTTCCTGAATGGTGATTCTTTAAAAAAGACAGTTATCAATAAAGCAGCTTCAGCACAGTTTGAAGAATAGGAGTTCATCAGCAGCTAATGAAAAATGTTACTAGCAAAAAGAATGCACAAAGCTGTTTGTAGAAAACCAGCAAGGGAATATCAGAAAATGAAAGTCAATTGCACTTTTATAGAAAGAAGGAACTATTCCAAGCAGGGAGAAACATTATGGGAAAAAAAAGAGAAAAAGACAGAAATCTTGTAAAAGTGAGACAAGATGACAAAGTAAGAGTTCAGAGCAAGTGAGAACTCTGAACAAGCTCTTCCCATTCTGAGTTATGAAAGAATGGGAAATGAACCAGATTCTAGTTGTAAAGTTTTCTGACATCAGTAAATTTATCTGGATTTATGCTGGTGTAAATGAGCTTAACATCTAATCAGTCAAAAAAGGAATGCTATTTTCCCTTTTTTTGTGATAGAAACAATAGCATCCCTGGTAAGACAGAAAGTATGTGCAGTAACAAGGCCACAGTTTAACAATTTAACACATTTGAGAAGTTATCTAGAATATATCTCCTGATATTAGTTAACTTTCCATAATTAACACTATATATCACTATAAATGCTTTTAAATATGTGTTGAGTGATGAATTGTTTGCACACAACACTGGTTCTTTTGTACTGGACTCTTGTATGTGCTAATAATCAGGTAAAAAAATGGAGCTTTCCACAGAGTCTGGTTCTACTCTCACCTTCTTTTTTTTTTAGCAGAGTACCATGGACATTAGTGAATTTAGAGTGATTTTGATTTATAAACATGCAGCAAGAAAATAATGGAAAATATATTTCCTTAAATGAATTCTCAAGAAGATCGACTATATTGTTTCAGGTGAGGAACTCAGGTGACAAAATGAGTCTTCTGATCATCTTGCCTAGAAGAAGATGATTTGAATGGTAATAGATTATAAAAAAATTCAAGAATGTGAATTCTAGTTCAGATAAAATAAAGAGACACAATCAAACTGGCTCAATTTTTAATACAAATAATGAATGTTAATGATCAGTCTTTTTCATAATTGTTTAAACCGTCTGTGGTCTACAGGAACTGTCAAAGAAACCTAAATAATAAGACTATGCCAGTTTTGACATTTGTAAAGGTGGAAAGGTAGAGCTTTACACTACAGATAGCTCTGTCTCAGACTCTCACCTCTATTGGTGTAGATTGCAGTGTCAGGTCTAACAATAGTGTTGATGACAGGTGAGTGATGACAACTGATGATGAGGAGCTATAGCTGGGATGGAAATTCAGCTGAGTCCTGTAACACTAGCACATGATTTAAGTAACTTAAATATCTCAGACTTATGTACTATGACTAAGAGTTTAGTGAATTATATGCGAGAAGGGAGCTTGGTATTTTAAATCCTTTTCTTCCCAGACAAGTATCAAACCTATATACTGTTTCCAATATCCAGGAATCTAACAAAGTAAATGCAAAACTTCTCTAAATTTTGTCCTTTCCTTTCTGATAAATTACACTATGAAGTGTTTTCTGCTCGTTTACACTTTTCTGGTTATCACTTCAGAAGAGAAGAAGATAGAAGCCTCAGTATAAATCAGCAGAGTCCCATGGTCTCTATTACCTCATGCTGATTTATGAGGCTGATGATTAGACTCTTCTTCATAGAAGAATAGAGAACTAGCAGAGAACACTCTGCTGGATTGTTACAGGGAGACTTTAAAGCAGAGGGACACATCACTTTGAATTTACTTTGAACTAAGGTTATCTTCTATCTCTAGTAACAGGTGATTCTTTAAAGGAGTTTACTTTCAGCAACGTACTTGAAGTCTCCTACTTGAAATTATCCTCATAAAGACCAGATGTTTTTGATTAGACAATGCAAAGAAAATAAGCAGTAATATCACAAAAAAGGTAAGAATTTCTGTAAATTTTGTTCTGAGGCTTTAGTAAGTCTGTGGAAAATACTTAGAAAGGTGTTTCATAGCCATTTATTATGAATTGTAATGAGCAAATGAGATTGATAAATAGGAAAAATTAGGGTGGTAATTTTGGGAATTTATTTTTGTGTTTTTAGTTTCTTGGAGTGGGGGGGTTGTGGTTGTTTTTTGTTTGTTTGTTTGTTTGTTTTACATGAGTCCAATTTTCTAGCTGTAAGTTTACTTTTTATAGAAGCATTTTTTTCCCAATGTGCCTCTGGTGATTCATTATTTCAGTTGGATAGCAACCAAAATTCTTAACTTCAGTATGGTTATTTGGTAGCTGGCTAATGTAGCTTGTTTCTTCCCACTGGTTGCTATGGTACTCTCAAGACAATCCTTTCCTTTACTTTGTTCTTATTCATCAGGAGAGTTCATAGCATCATAGTTTCCATTTGCATTCTATTTCTAGATTATTCACAAATAAATAAAAAAATTGCTTAATTAAAGCTTCAAACTATGCTAAACCATGGATTCCAAATATATTCATTACTGATTAAGAGAAGAAAATAAAGTTCTTATGTTTTCTTTCACTCTACATAATTAAATTTTAAGTGTTTTACATTACTGAAGATTGCTGAATTACTTATCAGTCAATATCACATGATTTTGTCTTGAACATTTATCTCTAGAAATATGTTGATATTATCAGAAAAAATAGCTTTCCATCATAAGAGCAGCTTTGTCATACTAGCATGGCTCATTTCTTAGCCTAGAAACAACTAAAAATAAATATAACCTCTTGGTGAATCTAGGAATTGATGGTATAACTGATCTAATGTTTCTAGGGATGACTTGATTTTAATCTACTGTTTGGAGCAAAAAGCTTACAGCAAGATACTCTGATAATGGGATGATGGAAGAGGATGGGTAGGACACATACTCAAAAAAAAAAAAGTTAAAAACAAGTGTTGTCCCTATTGGGAAGTGGGAAGCGGGAAGCCACCATAGACTTGGTGCCTGGAGCTGATGGCTATTCATTTCAAAGTCCAAGACTTCAGTCTGCGTGTAACTGAAGTGGGAAGTTCTGTTCCATGTCTGGGTTGCTAAGCCTAAGGACCATTCTCAGTTCATATCACGTTGGATAAACTTACAGATTGGGATTCAGGGATATTTCATCACTTTTCCCTACATGTCATACTACCATATATAAACTGTGCAGAGAGCAGGCAGCCTTCTAAAAGAGGAGGGAAATTGAGGTACTCTGATGTTTCTGATGTTAAAAACATATCTGCCTTTTATATGCATAATTCTAAATAGCAATAACTCCACAGAAAAAAAAGTCCCACCCTTTTTATACAGTGCCCACTGATTATTCTTGAAAATTTCTGCTGAGGAAAACTCCTCTAATGAGGGGAAAAAAAAAAGACTGATGAGCCTTAAAACTAAATTAAGCAGAAACCATTTGTTCCTTAATCATAGCTGTTTATTTTGTCATGTCTCCATCAAGACATTAGGACAATTTTTATGAAAGCAAAATACATTCTTATTTAATGTTTTCTGGCTATTGCCTAGTTTGTGGCTGCATATATTATCTAGATATGTCACTCTGTTTACCATAGTGAAAAAGAAAAAGCCAGTAAATTAGTCACACTGGATTTGAACTCTTTGAAGTCTAAATTATTTGCTTACAACCCAACACTCTGATGTGCTAAGGTGAGACATCAGATTCACTGCTGGAGAGAAATGGGGTTATGTGACTTTTAGGCTACTTTACCACTCACCAAAACATACATCAAGACCATTCTTTTGTACAAGGTGATTTACTATGTAGTTCGGCTCTGCACTTTGCTGAGTACAGCACCTGTGAAAACTTCCATCTTCTGTTGATAGCAGAGAGGCTACACTTCATACTGATGAAAATGCAGGGATGCTCCACTGGCCTGTTGCTCACCAGGAGTGTTCTCAGATCTGCTTATGCTGCAAAATGAATAGTGACTATGTGGACATAACTCAGCAAGTAACCAGAGCTATCAAGCCCATACAACAGTGTGGAGAGTAGTATTATGGTCCCTACAGCAGTGCATCCACCTGAAACTCTGCTTCTGTGTGAGTTGCCTGCTGAGGTGCAAAGCTGTGCTGAAATAGCTGTAGTGCTTCTGGTCCTGGAACAGGCATGGCTTCTGCTTTTTATAAAATTTCTGCACTGCTCTCTGTTACTGCATGATGTAAAAGTGTTGAGGAATATCTTCAGTGCAGGTAGTTAAGTGTGCAGGTGCAGTAAAAGCTGCAGGCTGGGGGGCAGGAAGCCAGCCCTGGACAAGAGGTTTGAACTGCTGACCCTTTGCATAAAGGGCACTTTTGGCTCAACCAGGTGACCAGACACTCTGAGACACAGCAGGAGCCCATGAATTAGACTTTCCTTTGCTTAGACTGTGAGGGTATAAAAGGCTAGGGTTCCTTGGAGGCAGCCAGCTTGAGCTATTATTTTGTTATTGCACCATAATTAAATTATTTTAAGGATTGAGATCACTAAGACTCTACTGTGGGAAACCTGTGGTCAAACTGGTAGGGAAACCTGGTCTGGTTGTGTGTGTGGGGGGGTGTAGCTGCAAAGGGACTTAGGTCCCATCTCAGGTAGAATGAGTGAGACTGCCTGAGTGGCTCCTGGATGGTCAGACAGAGAAGTTTCTGTAACAAAAGTTCCCAAATATTAGTCTTCATTTCATTAAAATGCAGATAATGTCATGATTATTCTATATATTAATAAATAAACTGCCATATTTATGTGTGCCTTACACATGGAGGGTAATAAGCAAAATAGAAAAGATTTTCAAATAGTTAAATAGACTTTAGTTTTGCCTCTGAAAATGTTTCCTTTTTAATGCCATGTAAATTTTTACATTGAAAACTAGTCTTTTTCTTAAATACTTACAAATTTACATTTTAAGAAAGGATTAGAATTTAATGTTTTTATTTTATCCCATGTGACATCATATACAGTAGATATGTAAAGTCAGGGTTGCTGGTTTTTTTCACCAGCTTCCTCATTAATAAATATCACATTTAAAAAATCCCCAAACCTGTTTTAGTCCTCAAAGTTTCACAGGGAAATGGCCAAGGGTAAAAGTAATCAGTATGCATAACAGTAAGAAGCATAACTGAAAGGAGAAGATTCAGGTCTGAAGTTTTTGGAGGAGGCGTGACAGTGAAGGAATAAGTTTTGTGGAGCACATTTGCCCTGTTGCTGATGTTGACTATTGGAGAGGGTGGCTTTGTGGTGGTTCTCTCTGAGAACTGATATTTGTAACAAGATCCTGTCCGGTTTAGGCACCGTCTGGTGGGCAAGCACAAAGCCTGCCACTCACCACCTCCCACCATCCGGCAGGGTGGGGGAGAGCATAGAAAGAGCAAGAGTGAGAAAACTTGTGAGCTGAATAAAGGTGGGGAAATCACTTGGCAAGGGCTTACACAGAAAAAAACATAATCTGGGGAATTTAATTTATTGTCAGCTAACACAAACATACTGATTAGGGTATTGAGGGAAAAAAATAACAAATGTAAAATAATTTAAAACACCTAATACCTTACTGGGGCTCAGTCCTACTCTGAGCACCTCTTCTCCCTCTTATTACTGCCACAACTTGGACCAGGCTATGTATGGCACAGCACAGATCATGACCATTGTCCCATGAATACTACCCCTGCAGATTCCCCCAGCCTGCCCTCTACTCCCAAAACTGGCTGCCTATGCGCAACACACACTCTGAGTTCTATCTACTGTCCTTGAGACAAGATTATTGTCAAACTGAAGATGGTTGTCAAAAGTGCTTTGCAGTTATCACTTAGTAATCTTGGATTGGTTTGTTTGGATTTTTTTCAGTTTTGCCATATATTTGCATGCCTTTATTGGGCTGGATCATTACTTATAAAATGGAGTTTTGTAGCCTGATCTTAGTAAATACCCAGAGCATATGACAGTTAAAAGAAGACAACTTCATGATTTGTAGGATTATATTTTTTTCACTCTTTCCCCCCAATCTATCTCTCTTGTCTCAACTGATTTTAAGATTTCTTGCCTTCAAAAGGCAACTAAGTTTTTGGGCCTTGACACAGTTTTTCCCTCTTGGACCTTATATCAATTTCTAGCCAGCTCAGGAACTCTAGCTTACACTAGCATTTATTCTGAAGGTACAGCATTAATGATCACAGGATCACAGAATATTCTGAGTTAGAAGGGACCCACAAGGATCATCAAATCCAGCTTTTGAATAATGGCCCTTATGGGGATTGAGCTGATGCTATACTGCAGTATATTTGGATCACATGTGGAAAATTATCTTACTTTGGATCAGTGATACTTATACTATATTTAAAAAACACAACTGGCAACTCAGTGGATTTAAAATACTTCATTTAGTTCAGCTTCTATGTTTAAATTATTTTCTGTCAGTGAGTCTTTTTCCCCAAAATGACCCAAGACATGCACACTCTTACAAGAAGAATATAGAGCTCAGTATTTCAGTCACAATCTTATGTCATTCACTTTTCTCTAAATTGTATATAAACTGTGTATTTATGTGTGTATATATAATTTCTATATTTTTTTGTATCTGAATTTGTGGAATGGGAACTAAAATATAAATAACATTATATTTTCAGTGCTGCATTTGATAAATGCTGAAACATTAAATTATCTTTGTGTTTTCCAGAGGTTAATATTTTTTAGAATGTTTGAGGCTCTAATAAGACATTCAGAGCAAGAAGCCAGTATGAAAGTGACAAAGGTAATTGTATGTATTTATTTTCTAATTTAGTCTTTTCAGTAACAACTAGTTGATTAAAAATCAACTAAGAATTTAAATATAAATATATAGTAAAAATAATTCGTATATCTAATATTCTTCTGTACATACCAATCACTAATCCTTAAACAGTTTTAACTTAATGAGATTGCTTTTAGATTGATTTTGGATTAATCATTTCACCCCAAGCATGTTCTTTGTTTTTTATTCTAAATCATGTTACTGAATCCAAGTGACTGAATCCAAACATTTGACATAATTTGATTTAAATGTTGTTGAACTGTAAATAAATCAAATACCCTTTCCCTACTAACTAAACTGAATGTTGCTTTCAAGATTGAAATAGTAGAAGGTAGTTATTTAAATATAAATTATTTTAAAACAGACTGGAATTTTCATTCACTCAACTAACTTGTGCATGGGAAGCATGAGATGTATCACTATTGTAATTCTTAGAAATTGAACCAGGGTGTTTTCTAATCTTTATCTTGGCTCACACTCCTGTTTGTAGTAGTTCTAGTTCTCAGTTCTTCATGCTTATGACTGCCAAACTTGAGATATTCAAGTTAAAATATTCTAGACTAGATGCCTGCCACATGATGCTCATATAGTTCTGCGAGTGTAATCAGGAAAAAATATATTACTTAGTCTATAGTAAGAACAACTTTTACAAGCTTACACTAGAAACTCCCTTGTCCTTTTCTTTAAAAGAGAGACTAAAAATTTGACAGTACATTAAGGTTCTGAATTTTATTGCTCCTGTCCAAACATTGAATCTAGAATAAATGTTATATGCTTGTTAAATTTTTGTCAAAAATATAATCCATTTTGCCAAAAAATATAATCCATCGTCTCTGATCATTGTCCAGTCTTATATGACTCTGACACCTAAGTGTTCTGTACAGGCATATTTCCATGAGTTATGTGAGTATGAACCTGTCCAAGGCAGGAAGAGCTGGGCAAAACTTCCCAAGCTGGTCACTATTTAGATTTGCTCTGGACTGTTCAAAGCATACACACATAAACTGAAGAAAAATCACATGGCTTTCCTCAGAAAGGCCATGCTAGGTGTGGATAGCTTGAGAGAAAACCAGTTTGACTTTGCCATGGAAAACACAGAGAAGAGTTAGTACTGTTGTGTTAGGATGGAACTAATAAGTAAACTGGCACACAAGTTCATGTGATAATGACTGGGATTGGCACTGGGGTATCAGGAGTAAAGTTCATGGGGAATTTGAGTAGCAACAGTTGGTGGGGTGAGTTAGATTTGACAAGAAGCCAGGAAGAGAAACTCTCCTGAGCTAGATGGTGACAGTTAGGTACCAGAAACTGTCTGACATTACTCTGTGGCAACTAAGTGCACAAGTTTTGTTCCAGAGGTGTAACCCCAAGAATACCACCAGCATGGATCAAAGCCAAAATCCTGACCTGGGTCCTTAGCCAGAAGTCCGCATAATGACATTTTCTGCAGTACAGTAGCTGAAATTAGAGTTCTAATAGACAGCTGGGAATTACTTTACAGCTAGATTTTTAGTCTGTTGTAATTAATTTTGTTGAGCTGTCACAAAGCACCTTCACAGACTTCAGATTCTTTAAAGCTTAATTAAAAATTCTTATGCTACAGTTAATTTTTCAAAGCTATCCACACTCGGTCTAACAATAATTATGGATATGAATAATTTCTGAGTTTTCTACTAGCATTGACACTTTAGGTCAAACTCACTGTTGCAGCATGTAAGTGCATCTTTTCCTTTTTTAAGAGATGGAGGTAGACTTACTTTAAGGAATTCCTTTGAATGCCTGCAGTTGTTATGATAAATTGATAGAAGAGAGTGTGAATTAGACAAAAGCATAGGAAGGGCAAAGAG
This sequence comes from Willisornis vidua nigrigula, assembly GCA_021164005.1. Classification (NCBI taxonomy): domain Eukaryota; kingdom Metazoa; phylum Chordata; class Aves; order Passeriformes; family Thamnophilidae; genus Willisornis; species Willisornis vidua. The sequence goes on along the minus strand of JAJPCS010000060.1, from coordinate 20,854,251 downwards.
TTTGATGGGCAATGTAGCTTTAGCATGGGCTTTTCTCAAGTCTTACAATGTGAACTTTCACTGAGGACTTAAGAAACCGGATCTCCTCTGAGACTCCAAAACTCATGCAATGATGTGACAGTTCAGAAAAGATCAGCATGAATCCATGCATCTAAATATGCCTCCAAAGGAATCTATCTATTTGGATTTGAAAATAGCATTTAGAGGTAATATAGATCGAGGACAGCCACCCTAGACCATATACTTTATCATTGCTTCATTGTGTGACTGTTTCAAGAATTGGCCTTTTGTAATAACAAAGTTTCAAGCTATTTTTACGCTTTGAAGGACCAGTTTTATCTACAGCTCATGATTCACAGCTTGTTAAGATATCAAGGAAAACCTTTGACTGTGGAAAATCTCTGCAGTGCTATCAGTTTTACCCTGGAAGACCAGGGACAGCATCAGTCACTCAGCCTTAATGATTACCAGGTAAGGTAAGTTAAGGTATGACAAGGTAAGGTAAAATGTGCGTACTTTGGAGTATCATTGTTTAAGAAGACAGTAGCCAGTTACTGGAAGCACAAGCAAGACCCCAAGACTATGGTTTGGGCAAACAGAGAAAATAAAATTTTAAGGCATCTAGGATCTTTTCTGTGGCTGGGTGGGTGACCGGCTGCTGGCTGGGCTCAACTTGCTGCATCTTAATGCCATGTAAAGGCACACCTCTGCATTGTGTTAACTGGATAAATGGATCAAAATTAGGCCATTGTGCTCACTTCTGCTTCAGATCATGTTTGTTCAGCTCTGGTATTGGACAGATTTGTCATTATGATTATGTCACTTTTCCAAATGCAGAACCTGCTAATATGATGGAGTAATGGTTGTCCTTTCAGCCAGATAAACCAAGATTATGTTAACTTCGATAAGACAATGACCCCATGGTTAGAAGACCAAGCTGGAAGCTGCATGAAAGCAGAGAAAGTGGAAAAGTTAAACGGAAACTTAGGCTGAGATCACTCTTAGTATATCCCATGGTGGGGAAAGAGTGATCTGTTTTAGAAATCTGTGTGAAGTCTGTGTAGGGAGTACAGCTGTACATACCCATGTCAAACAGAGTGAAGTGTCTGTAAAAGGTCTTGGAGGTGGTCTTGGAAAAGTAGGCACAATAAGGTGTATAAAAAATCACTCTTCAGAATCACAGAATACACTGAGTTGGAAGGGATCCACAAGTAATCTATCTCATCATAACATACACGAAGTGTATTTTTATGCACAGAAAATGTGTTGCATTGCAGAATGCCAGCGATGTCAAAGGAAGTTCAGGTACATGAAAGATACATTGGAGAGAAACCTAAAATAGCCTTGGGATGTTCATGTAAACAGAGGCTATAATGTGTCTTGTTCTTGTAAAGGATCGTTAAATCACTGTAACCTGGCAGGAAGCCCACTGAATTCCCACCATTGCCTGAACTACCTTGATAGGAAGATAATAGATGCACATGCTGTGTGACTTGGGAACAAAGACCAGAATTCATTCACTGATGGGTTACATTTATGATGGTTGTAAATTTTTTATTTGTAAACTCTGTTCACAGTAGAAAAGGGGTTAATAATTTCACAAATCAGGAAAAGTAATATTTACTAAAAATAGTAGGACCTATTTTGTTCAAGTGGATCACAGTCCAGATAATTTTTATAAAATTCAGACTTTCCATGTCTTCAAATGAAACTCATAACGCTGGGGGGAGAAATATCTTTGCAACCTTTGAAGACATCAAAGACATTGCTTTGTCCCTGATCTTCAAATATGAAAGTCCCAGTGAGAACTGCAAATGCAAAAAAGTAACTCAGCAAACATTTGGACTAGCATTTGTGAATCTAGATTTGAACCATGAAACAGAAGGACAGCTACTGTGATTATTGATAAATTGAAACCCTACATGTAAGAGAATTAAGATCATACAACTCTAAACAGACCTCAAAGGAAATAAAGCAGACCAGGGAAAAGGAATGACAATGCTTCATTTTATTTCATTGGAAGTCCATGGATTTAAAACACACACTCAGCACTTTATGACAACTAAAGGCCACTGTACCAAGGAGCTTGCTTCTGAATCCTGATTGCTGGACTTTCTTTTTCTTTTCCATAAGATAAAGCTTACCACTCTCTTTGTGCTGCATAAGAAAGGAGCTACAACAACTTCCTATCTTATTGGACTTGAATGGTGATTACATGGAAATTAGTGTAATCCCTTACTATTTTGAATTGAGAAGCCTCTATCATTTTTCTTAAAAGGGCCTGGAAACAGAGTGACCTGTCTTTGTATACTGTCATCTGAAACACTCTGAAAATAGATAGGCATCTTGATTACATGCAGGAGGATTAGTTGCAGCAAACAGATCTATTCATAAATACAGAGGTTTCTACTGTTCATTAATTGTAAACAAAATTGTAAGCAAAATATTACATCTTCATGGAATATTTTCATTCCCTGGAATTATTCAACAGCTATTTCGTGTAAATATATTTCACCCTATAGATTACCAAGAAATTGTTTGCTAAGAGTGTTTTACATTCACAAGTTAAACCCAAGATGTTTAGATTACATTTATATTTCAGTGTTAAAATCCTGTTTAATAATTTTATCAGAGTAGACCTCAGAATCAAGTTCCTGTGTAACTTTAAAAATAACTCTTCCTTTAGGTATAGTGTTACGAAGAACATTGGAGAAGAGGAAGACTTTCATACTGTGTTTTGTATATGCTAGTGGAAGAACTCATTCAACAAAATTGCTCCCGATAATGAAGTGAGAGTCCATTGACACACTACCAAAATACACTTTTGCCTGAAACAGAATAACAGTACAATGTATTTATAACTTGCTAATTTTCCTGCTAGATGGAGTTTGTTAGACTGTGAATTTCAATTAGAATTGAAAGCTAAAATTACATTCAGAGGTAGCCAATTAACAGTGAGTAGATTTTTTTTTTGCAAAGAGAAAACTACTTTTGCTTATTTAACAACCTTGATCAATTTGCCTCTGATAATCAAAATGTAAGCTTTCTACAGTAATGGGTATGGAAACAATCTTTCTAGTTTTTAAATATGAATTAATTTTGCATTAGTTTGGTTATCCATCCTGAGTTCAGCTACGTGGATAGCCATGATTAGTGCACAGAAAGTGCCCAATAAATAGTTTTGCATTGTAAAAGTCTATGAAAATAAATATTTCTTATTTTCATAAAAGGAAGGACAATAAAATCACCTTCATATGTCACTCATGGCTGAATGTCGTGACTATTTTGCCCACCATTTATGTTTCTGGAAATATCTGTAGACAAGCTACAAAAAGGACTTGGGTGCCTAGGATAACAGTGGTATAGAGTTTAATCCTTGTTTGTCTGGCCTCAGAGCACAGTTTCAAAGTCAGCAGATAGGTGTTCAAATGCTGGTGAAACCTTCTTGATGAGTCTCCTCAGCAACTCCTGGGCTGGTGTCCCAATGACTCTTGGGCCAATCTCAGCTGACTAAGCTTTCTGCTGATGGTGTGGAAGCTGCTGGAGTATTGTCAGAGCTGAGAAATGGAGGAAAAGATACGGAAAGGAAGAAAGCTGTCCTTTCTACCTCCTTCTGCTCCCCTGCATGCCTGTATGTAGCACAATCTTCAGATGTATGCCAACCAGCTCGGAGATGGCTCCAAATTTGTCTATTCTTGGACCAGAAGGCACTAATATGGTTGCCTTGGGACCCAAAATGTCCTTTTCAGCTCAGGGTATGACAGGCTTTTATGCCCTGAGCTTTGTTGTCATTGTCTGGGGCACAGCCCTTCCTCCTGGAGGGTTGATCTCCTGCCCCACTCAGGCTCTGGTGGATGACATCCCATGGATGAGGACATGACCTGTGTGTGGACCACCCAGGCTCCTGACAGAGCCTGTGGAGTAGCCCTGCTTGCTCTGTGCCCTGATGTAGAATATCAAAAAGAGGTGACTAATTCTATCTTGCTGAGTTTGGGCTCCTGTGGCCCCTGAAGTGTTCTAAGTCCTAACTCAGAATACTAAAAATCTGTAAGTCTGGTTAGGGCTGAAACCCTGGCTCTGGCTTGGACCTACCATGCAGTGTGAACTCACCCAATGGAGAGGGTCTAAACAGGCCAGCACGTCCCCTAGAAAGAGCTGCTCTGTGTGGATTCAGAGGCTCAAGTGACCACAAGGATATACTTGAAGCTCTGGGGATCTCCCAGATCCATCTGACTGCTTGAACTACCATGCTCCAACCCCTGCATAAGGTGGCTGCAGCTGCAGTGTGTGAGAAGCCTCAGCATCCCCTAACCCATTAGATATGCAGGAGACATATCATGAAGAATGCTGTATTTCTGGAATAAATCTGGATTTCAACAACGTACTCAATTCTTTGTCCCATCAATAACGGACATGTGCAAAGACACTAGCTAGTCACCTGAATTTTAAGATCATAAAGTAAAGCAGGTGTAGAATTTAGAATGCAGCTTATAAGAGGTTTTCATGATTATAACTTTGGATTTTCTCAGTCTCTCTCCCTCCAGATAACGCCTGGAACACCTCCAAAGCGTGATCAGTGAGGTTCTTGGTAAATAAAGTGTATTATAGCAAAAAGAGTTGCTATGAAACTCTGATCACTTGACATAACACATCTAGTCACTATGGTTTTCTAGCCACCATATTCATCCAGATAGTGGGAGCAGTCTCTGCTGAATGAGCAGATGAACATCAACTTTTTGGGGAGTTTTCCATATTGAAATGAATTCAGGAAAAAGTCCTCAGACTTAAACAACAACAAAAAAGTCATTCTTAGCCATGATTGTTCTGTCAGCAGGAGACATCTGTTCCAAGAGTGAGATTTAAAAAAAATAAGTTCTGCTTCTTTGGTAGTATCTGCTATTTTTAAAAATGAAAGACATGAAGTGTATTTTATGTCTTGCGGTAAGAATGTAACTATGATATGTTGTGGGTATGTTGTCAGGAAATAGTAAGGGTTCAGTTGTGAAGAGGAGGTCTTTGGTTCTTTGCACATCATATAGGCTCAGACTTCCATGTTGACCATAAAAATAGTGACATTGAAAACTGTGAAAAGAGAAGGAAAGGCATTTTCCACTTTTTTATAACATGCAAAGACATGTGGGCAGAGAAGAGCACAACAGAGCCTCCACCCTCTGAATACACTTCAAGAGTGAAAAAAAAGGTGGTTGTAAACAGAGGCAGAAAGCCAGGGATAAAATTAAAGCACCATAGGAAAAAACTCTTCTGGGGAAAAGGAAAGGAAATTTGGAGAAGAAAACAAAATGTATTTCACAGGCAGGAGGAACAAAAAAAGAAGGAGCTACAGGAACATTTAGGTAGATGATTTTGTAAACTACTATCTGCTCTGACAGGTTCATCAAGTGGACATAGGTAAAAGACAGATTATGATCTAAACTAATTTCTGGGGCAGATTTACTGGTAAATAACAGACATGAAGGGTATTTTTATGACCATATCCAGAAATTCACAATTGCTTTCTAGCACGAGGGTTTTGCTGATAATTTTCTATGGCTGCACAGATGATGAGTGCACTACGTAGGACTAGGACAACAAGGTTTTGTCTTCTGTTCTCTTTCTGATTATGCCTAAGATAATGCAAAGACAATTTGCGGGGCAAATACTTTTAATAAGCCTTCCAAATTCCTCCATGTACTACTTTTCAATGTTCTATAAGAGGACAGATCATATCTAGATAGATAAAAAAACCTCCAAATCAAGGGAACTTCAGATATGGTCCATTAGTTGTTATATGACACAAAGAAAAAAACAACTTACCTTCCTTGAATCACTCCATCCAATCATAGTATATCTGATTATAATCAGTTATTACTTTTGATTTGATTTTTTTAAAAACAATACTCCAGTATGTTGTTAAGTGTACTAGCTCCTAGGATAAGATGCAAAAAGGAAAAGGGAATGTATTATTGACCTAACAAGAAACAAGTGTATCCAACAGGTTTCTAAAGATACAGTTAATTGTTTTATGTACAGATTTTCTAGTGGCTGGCATATATTTTCATCAAGTCACTGTTTCATAATTACAAGTGACAACCAGCCCAGGGAGTCTCACCACAAAATTCAGGGACTGAAGAATAGCAAAAAACATTGTCAAAATTCTATGGACAGGCAATGCCTGCAGTTTTGTGCAGACCTACTTTTGCTGTTTTTCATCAAGGTTTTAGAACAGCATATGTACAGCTATTTGATCAGTGAAGACACTGTAAACACTGGCGTATTTGATATGCTGGCATTACTCCATCTGCAACAGAAATATCACAGTAACTGTGTAACTGCAGATAGCTTTTCGTGTTTGTGGAATTAAGTTCTAAGTCTTTTCACAGTTACTTCCCATAATTATATGCAATAACCATTGCTCTTTTCTACTCCACTATATACAGAGCAGTATTTTCAAACTGGGGAACCAATAGCTGTTTGCCAATACATGAAACTGTGGGTCAGAGCCCTGGTTCACCACAGGGCTAAACACTCACACTGATGTGACTAGTCAGATCTCAGCTGCTGCTGCTTTGGACTTCTCCACAATGGAGGTGTCATCTTCCCAGCAAACCTTTCCTGTCACATTGAAAGAAAAGTGTCCAGATTAAGCAAAACTCATCTGTTGTGTCTCACCAATCTTGTATACACTTCTCCACCATGTGTAACTGGTGTCCTAGAAATCATTTACAGACTGACACTCCTTAGCAAGAAATTAATTTTCATTTAGTGTGCCACAGTAAAGAAAAATACACATGTATTAAGCAGTGGATAGCAAAGGAAGAGAGAAAGAAAATCAAACTGGTTTTCCGTAGTGGTGATTATTCCCAGTTTCAGTGTTTTTTCCTCTTTCAGCACTCTTACATAAGGATAAAGGTATGTATTTTTTTCCAAGGAGATGGAAGAAAAACTGTGTACATTCTCACCGGTGTGAGAATGGGTCAGGTAATGCTGGAGAAACAAAGAGAAAACCTTCACTACTGACTTCAACATTCACAAATACAAGAATTTCTTCCTGGATCAGCAGTAGACAAATGTACAGATCTGTGTTTAGACTATAAAAAAAAAAATCTTATTTCTGCAGAATTATATGCTATAGTTTCACCATAGTAGAAAAGTTTATAGAAACTCAAATACTATATATGACAATAAAATCCACAATGAAATTACTTAGTGTCTTGTTAGCTACTTTCAGATGGAGTTACATTTATTAGAAGTGTTTTTAACAACATGGAGACATAGAAATTTTCACTCATCTGATGAACTTGCACAGGCTTTAAGTGTCAGATAACTTTGGTTTTGTTCATATAAACATCACTGTAGCTTTATTCCGAAGAACTGTTACAGATGTACTAAGCCAATACTTGCATAAATAAAGTGCATTAATAAGCTCTGCAAGTGACTGATTTATCAGTTTCCTGTAGCATTTATACCATCTACATATAAAACTACAGAAAAATATTCCTAACGTATTAAGGGAACTGTGATGTAAATTGCTAATTATTGAATTTTTAAATGCTTTTCTGTTAAGACCAATTCTGTCTTCAGGCCTAATCACCTATGTTTCTGATGTTTTCTCTGAATTTGAAAAAGAAAAAAAAAGAAATGAAGAAGAGATGCCAGCACTGTTTATGTCATAGGAATTCAGAAACAATTCTGGTTCATTCTTTAGGAGAAAAACAGATCTAATAACTACCTGATGTATTCTAATATATTTCTGTTTCTAAATGCCTGATATATCAAATATATTTTGCATTTGTTTGTAATAAGGGCTGTAGAAAATATAGCTATGAGAGACTTGTGCATTGGGAGTATATTAGTTTTCTAATTTATTTAATTTTAAAATGATTTCACTCATAATTCCTAATTCACTGTTGGTAGTCAATTAGCTCTTACACTAAGTGGGATGTTCTGGCTCGTCCAGGGAGATGACGTTGCCTGAAATACAGTATTGATTTATTTGAAATGCAATTTTCATTGTAAAATGCACACAGTTGGAAGATATGCAGCTGCAGGAATACTAGATGACAATAGCACAGGAATACAACATATGAGTATTGCATAAAAAAGTTATTGTAAAAGGTAAGGAGAAAAAAACCAACAAAATCCTTTCTACGAGGAGGAGGCTAAACAACTCTCGTGGCCAATCTGTCTCTTAGTGAGCTTTCTGAGATTTGTCTGTGCATCCTGTATGCATAAGAATCAAAGGAATTACAACTAGAACTAGTGCTGATAAAACAAACACCAGCCTGAACTCTAAATCTAAAATTCAAAACAGACTTCAAACAAAACACTTTAGTAAATGAAGAGAAAAACATTTTTCATTATTCTTTATCTCAGATGCTCTAAGTTAGAGGTAAAATGTCTATTAGTTGTTGCTTTTTGAACTGAACCGACAAGAATCCCAGTGAAGCCAAAATGTCCATCTTTTAACACAGTTTGCTACAGAGTTGTTTGAACATAGAGCCCTGTAGAAAGGGAACCTCTGCTTAGGCCTTAGATGGTTAGGAAGGCTGGACAAGGATAGTAATGCTTTCTGCAGAGAAACGGAAAAATCAGTTTTCTTACACAAAGGTAAATGTTGTGCCTCAAAGTTCCAGTGGAAATAGGGTTGTATTCAACCCTCTTTCAATTAGTGCTCCAGAAGAACAGAACAACTTGTGGAATAAAAATCTTTCTCACTTTGTCAATTAATACTCATTCTTCAGTCTATGAACTGTGTTCTGCCTTATGTTTCCTCTATTGTGAACTTTATTCCATTATTAAAATGCTGTAGGCTGTTGGTTTGGTTTTTAGGGTTTTTTAAGGAAGGGGTAACCAAGAGAAGAAATAAAGAATCTTGTTTTTTGATATAAAACTAACAATGAATATGCCTCATCTAGTTATTGCTGTTCCTAGAAAGACTTTTTTTTTTATTTGCAAAATAACACAGCCACAATTCAGTATTTGTGAAGAGAGTGCTTAAGACAGGGCAACACTGGTACAAAAGGAATCATCAAGAGTTATGAATGGCTCATATAAACCATGAAGATTACATTGGCTTTGAGTGAAGCTGCTATGCTTTTATCATGCCAGTTTCACATTGTGGCCACTGAGTGTGAGTACTGTTCAAAGTACAGATCTACACTAGACATGGAAAGCTCAGGTTCATTCTCAAGGTGCTTATCAAGGGACAGTGAAATCACTATTAGACCAACTAAGCAGTGTGAAGCAGTAAAACATTGGCTCAGTTCCCATAGTGGCTGCCTCAGCCCTTTGTGACTTTTGGCAAACTATGTAAAGATAAGACTCCTTTATTCAGGCATCATCATTGCATTTAACCCCAGGAACAAGGCTATGCAGCTCACCTGAACTCTGTATTGATGTGAGTAACCTTTCCTTCAGTATCTGATCTAGCTCAGGCACCTCTATGTTATGCTCTGGGCTGTAATTTTAATGCTAAAAATATTATTTTAATTATTTCAATAAATGTTGAATAGAAAAAGATGACTAGATTCTTTATGTCACTTTAAAACTTCTTGTGTTTCAGCTTTTATAAAAACACATAATCACAATGTGGAAAAAAAATGTATCTTGACCAGGTTCTAATACTGTAGTCATTGAAAAGAAATTGGAAGTGTCTGAATCATTACTTACATTTTTAAGCAAAGACATCCTCTTTCTTGTTCCTCTAAGATATAGACTACTTTTAAAATGAAATGTCAAAGTTCTAGTGCTCTTCCTGCTGAATTCAAGACAGTATAATATATTCAAAACTCCCAGAATATTTATTCTCAAAAGGATACCTCCATTTGTCATTTCAGAAAGCACAATATGAGTGCTTATTCTCCTTATTTGTAAAATCATTGTTTGAAATACTGGATGTGTAACAATGGTCTAACAAAACTGCTGACATACAGTTGGCACTCTGAAGCAATTAACATTTGTTATCATCAACATATTGGGAGAGCCAGCAGTTCCCTGTTACACTTTTGTACTGATTCTTCAGCATGGCTTGTGTTACCAAATTACCTCTGTGCTTGAACACAGAGGACAAAGAAATGAGAATGTCAGCAAACAAATACGCGAACTTACAATGAATTCAAAGTGGCACAAAATAAGAGTTTAGGGATTCTGTCCTTTTACTAGTAATTATTTTGGAGGTGGGTAAGCAGTAAGAGGACTTCAGTGTGGAACATTACACTGGAGTTCAATAGCAGCACAAACAAACCTGGTTGCTTGTTCAATGGTTCCTGTTTTATGTTGGTTCTGGCGGCCTCCCTCCACACTTGGAGGTGAATCAGTGTATTAATCCATCAAACTAACCAGAAAAAATCCCAAAATTTTGAGATGGCTTTGCTATACTGGTAGGGGCTACCTTGAAAAAAAAAAAAGAATAAATGGCAGAGCAGGTGCAAAGGACAGGATGGGTTTGTGCTGCAAGGGAGAGAGAAGGGCTCTGGAAACCACTAGCAGCTATGGAGTCAGCCTGACTGGATGAGAGAAGGGGAGATATAGTAGGAACTTCCTAAAACATCCAAGTAGGAATGTCACCCTTATTATTTAGTGTTTGGATTATAGTTGGAGCCAACAGCTCCAGAAAATAATTTTTTGTTGTTGTTTTTTTTTCCTTTAAATATTGTGGATTAAAGTAACATGTTCATACCATGTAAAAGTCACACGTACATACTATGCGTTGCAGTCTTTTCTCTCTGGAGAAAAGAAGGCTTAGGGAGGACCTGATCATGGTATTTCTCTACTTAAAGGATTGCTACCTAGAGGATGGAGGCTCTGTCTTCATAAGCAGCCACATAAGGAAGAGAAGTAACACTAGGCACAAGTTTCACTGGGAGAGGTTTCATCTCAATATATTTCTTTTTTACAGTGAGAACAATCATTCACCAGAACAACCTCCCCAGGAACATGGTGGAGTCCCCATCACAGGAGGTTTTCATGATGTAATTGGGCAGGGTGACAGGTAGCTTAATCTAGGCTCCTTTTCCCATTAAAGTTTGGACCAGATGATCTCTGGAGGCCCCTTCCAACTGTGGCTGTCCTCTCATCCTATGATTCTCTGATTATTTTTTTTTCTTAATGTTATTAGAGAAAAACAAGACTTACATTTTTCAGCAGCTATAGTGAGACTACTTACAGCAGATATATATTTGAAAAAAATATTTTTCAAGTGGTCTATTTGCCTATGGTAGAAAAACCTTTCGCTGCTAAGTTTTAATGAACCTTTAATGTGCTTCTGACACTTCCTGTGTTTATCTTTTTCAAATGCATGTATGCGGTATTTAAGAGATTTTTTCTCTAAGCCCCGGGTCCCAAATACTTTGAATTGCAGAAGAAACGGTCTTAACTTGAAAACTGTGACAGATAAAGCTCTAGCCTTGTGGTTTCTGCCAAACACACTAAAGTTTACCAGAAGAAGGAAAAGACTGTAAATAATGCCCTGGATTGCCCTCTCTTTGCTGGAGGGCTGACTTCATTGACTGCCTCATGCATTATGGGCTTGCAGTTACACTGCACAAAAGTTTTTTTCATTCCTATAGCATTTTCTACCCTTCTCTTAGCTTAAAAGCCTTAGGATATATCCAATGTTTTTCTTTCAAGCACAAAGAAGCTTTATCTAAAGTCCCTTTATGAAATCTAGATTTTAGAAAAGTGTAAATGTTTTCCAAGTCTTTCATAAGACTTGGACCTTTTTCTTCCCCTTGCTCTGTATATTATATTAATATTATTAACACATTTTCTTCAGGGTTCCAGTTATCTTAGCTGTTTTTTCTTTTCCTTTTAGCCAGCAATGCTAGAGTACTCCCCAATAGGCTGTGTTTCATGGAGGCTTCAATGGCAACTGCTGTTAAAATGATTCTGAAGTTCCAGATGTATCTTTTCATCCTGATCATTCCCTGCCACAGGCCCATTTGAAAAGAAAAAAAAAAAAAAAGATAAATCTAATTTAGAATGCAGTACTCAGGATACCCACTGAGACTAAATGTCCTGTTTCCATAGTAAAAAGCTGTTAAAGTTTATTTATTGTTCTTGAAACTTATAGTAATGAAACTATAAAGCTACAAAGATAATTTTACCCCCTCCTCCTTCCACATATTTCAGTAGCTGTGGGGTAAATGCCACAATGAGTTTTAAAATGAAATTACCTTTCATTTTCAGAAAATAATAACTTCCAGCCATATCAGCCATTCAACATTACTTTTTTCTTTTTTAATGAAAATAGAATATGACAAGGAAAGACAACAATGCCTGAAGAATAATACTGAAGACGAACAAATCATTGTGTCATTGAAGGAAATGACATACAATTTCTGGTTTGTAAGGTGAGATGTGCACCTTTAAAGCTGAAACATCTGAGACCTACTGAAAATCGTTATGTGAATGGTAGACATAGTGGATGGTGACCATGTATTGAAATTGTGTGATATTTTCCATTATAACAGATTCTTATTTGTTTTCTGAGTTACTCCAGCTTTTCCAGTGAGGTCACCAAGCCTTTGGGGTGTTCTTACTATGTCACATGAAATTCTTTTCCATCCAAGCTATATAGCTCTCCCGTCTGTCTTGTGTATTACTGAGAAAAGAATGTTATGCAATGACAGACACAGATGTGCGGAATGGTCACTCTCCTCATTAGACAGCCACGACCTTTTATAGCACGACTTTCATGAATGATAAGCTTTGCTGCATTAACAGGGCAGACAGAATGGGCACCTGAGGTCTGCAAGCTGACCCATCTCTTCTACATAGTGAAGAATCATACGTGGAACTGACGTTGGAGAAAAGAGGTAGGAAAGCATAGCCTGAGGACTGCCCTCACCACAGCCCTGCATGTGGTCCGTCACCAGTGCTGCCTGCCCTTGTGTCTGGAGAAGAATATCTGGGCCATATCCTTTCTTACACCTGCAGACCAAGAGTCCTATGCTGCCTTTCTTCCCAATCCAGTGCACAGTGTAAGCATATTCTCCCCTCTAAAATAACAGTCCTTCTGCTGCTAGTTAAAATAGCATGGCACACATGTCACTGCAGCTGCACAGAATAGCTGTGCATTTGTATTCCTGTGAAAATAGAAACAAGAAAATGGCATAACTCTTCTCCCCTGCAGAAAGGTAAAATAATCCCATAGCAATAACTGTGAAGAATGGCATTAAAAGAAAGTTCTGATAGGTCAAGTTCACATTCAACCTGCTGCTTGAAGTTAGTTACCATGCATCAGCTGGGCCATAGTAGCTGCATGCTTAACTCAAGGGAAATAGAGCAATGGCACTTAGTGTGACCTGTGACAAGAGACAGTAGAGTTAAGCCACATTACCGTGTATTTGATATAGTGGAAGAACAGAAGACTCTCTGGCTTAGCTGACATCCTGACTTTTAAGTGGTGGAAGTTTCAAGCTGTACCTAAATCATTAGTTTTCATTATTATGCACTTGAAAGAGAATGCCAAGATTTTGCTTCCTATGCACCCTTGCATACATTAAATTTCTTAATTGTATAATTGCATATTACTTTTCAGGCTCAGGCTCTCTCTTTCAGTGTACAGGACAGATCTGTAGTGAAGAATGAAGACTTTAGACAAAGTAAAGTTTCCTGCTTCACTGCTGGGTAGCTCTGCTGGCTTAAGAAGGTGCAAAATACTCGCTGGTTGCTCTTCCTATCAGCTCTGGGGTAATTTGTACACATAGAAGAGTGCAAAGAATGTTACCAGTGGGTGGCCCACCACCTAAGGACTCAACCTTCACGGTGATGTGGTGACAAAATGCAACAAGTTGCTTTTACTTGTCAACATGCTAGAAGGAAATATTGCAAGCAAACACTATAGTCTCAAAATAAATTTTGCCATTCCACTGCAATAAAACTAGTATTAAGTATTCATTTCTTAGACTCCGCTTCCCAGTTTGTTACTATGTTAGAGTTTTTTTATTTGTCTTATTTCCAACACAAAGCGTATCATTAACCACTAGTACTATTATATCAGTAATATTCCAAGGGGGAAAATATTTGCGAGAATATTTCAAAACATAAATATTCCAATAGGAGGAAAGATAATGAGTACTCTGATGCAATATATAAAATATACATATATATATATATATATATATATATATAATAGACTGATTATCATTATAATCTGTTTTTTTTCTTCACAGTTTTGAGAAGCACAGTTTGTCCTGAGAGGACAATTTTCATGTAGAGATGAAAAGAAGATTTCTGGATCATGATATTTACTAGAAGTGCACAGTAAATTATCAAACTTTTATAAATAAAAAAGCTTCTGAAAAAAATTATGATATTCTTTCTGTTTAATTAACAGTGATTGCTTTTTTACCTTTCTCGTTTTTGTCTTCTTTCCTTCTCCATGAATGGCATTACATAAAAATAGGACATTTCAGATGCTGAAACTTTTGAGTACTTTTGAAAGTCCTATATTTTGTCTACTTTCTGTCTTTTATTCTTTGCGACAGAAAGCCAAGATTTAGGCATGAACTCAGTCTGAAAAAGAAATACTCCATTTTTTTCAAAGAAGACTTTAGATTATGGTCGCCTCTATCTTATTCTGTTTTAATTTCATCCAGCTCTTTTAAAGTTGTAGCTTTACATGACAATCCTTTTAGTCAACAGCAATTACATGTCTTATTGTTGTTCTAATGCAGAGAAAGATTTCACATTTATGAGTTTTTAGACTAAGAGAAAGTATTTATAAAAGATTTTTTTTCCTTATCCCACAAGTGTACTGGCAATGCTTGCACTTAAAATAAAACATCATTAAAGCCACTAGTTATTCACAGAATTTTTTTTAGCTGGATTACTTTAAGCTGCTTTAACTCCATCCAGTTTGAGTTCTTGCATGACCCATAGAAGAAATGTGTGTGTGTGTCTGTGTGTCTCTGTGTGTGTGCGTGTGTGTGTGTGTGTGTGTGTCTGTGTGTGTCTGTGTACAGAGATTCAGAAACAGCCTTGAGCAATGTTCTTTCTGAAAGTATGAGCAATGCTTAAAAACATATTTTGCTCCCATTTGGATAGGTTGTTACTTTGATTTTGTGCTTGTCTGAGAA
The DNA here is from genome assembly GCA_021164005.1 of Willisornis vidua nigrigula. Taxonomy (NCBI): domain Eukaryota; kingdom Metazoa; phylum Chordata; class Aves; order Passeriformes; family Thamnophilidae; genus Willisornis; species Willisornis vidua. The sequence continues at coordinate 20,839,171 of JAJPCS010000060.1, read as the reverse complement.
TTTGAAAGGCACTCAAAGAGGCTATGGTGTAAAATATTTACTAGCTCAATTTTCAGATAGCTTCCTTATGTACAACCAGCAAACTTTTTTCATTGATAGATATCACTGTTTTAATTCAAAAAAAGAAGCAAACAATATTTTTACAATTATCTCAATTAACTAAAGGACTCTGAACATTTCCAGCATTAGAGTAGTACAGCTATGCATCAGAGTCAGTAGATCAGGAAGTTGTCTCAGTGATTGTTTTATTTTCCTCTACTTTTCAAACATTGAAGAATCCGAACATAAACAGATGCACAACAATATCTTAGCTGTGTAAGTAAATGTCTTATACTGACATTAAGGTGATATGCTGTTATGTCGCAAGACTTTGAAAATACCATACCTACCCATCCAGAAAATTCTTTTAAAATGTGTGTTTACAACTCATTGCTATGTTTTGAATTAAAAAAACCCCAAAACAAACAAACAAAAAAAGGAATGTAAATAACCAGAGAGAAATAAAAATCAATAGTATGTAAAAAGAAAGAGGAATGGAAATTTCACAACAACAAACAAATTACTGATGGTGCATTTTTTTTAAGTAAAGAAAGAAGTTGAAGCATAAATATGAGGAGAAAAGATGAAGATTGATTCTCATCTTATACCTCATTTAAAAGTTTAAGGGAAGTACTTGAAAATTTAAATGTGACCAGGTGAAATATCCCATTAATGCATTATTAAATGAGACAAGCCATGTGATCAGAATTAACACAACTTAAATTATGTGTTGAATTAAGCTTTAAGGCTTAAATATACAGAAATTTAATTTAATAGTCACATTCCAAAGCAGAAAGCTTTGTTGGAAGACAACCTGGAGGAAAACTAGAAGACACATTTCCTAATGGAAACCAAGGAAAATTATATGGATGCTAGAAGCGTAGTTCCACTTTCTCATTAAGGCCCCTAATTACTCAAACTGTTGTTCACAGTTGTTTTCCTTTCCTTCCTATAGTGCTAGGAATTCAAAGCGGGATCTACTCACAACCATCAGTTTGCTGACTTGGAGTCTAAAATATGGCATGGCCTACAAAGAAAGACAATTCTTTCTATTTTCTAATTAGCACCACAATTGGAGACAGTAGTTTTTTGCTCTTTTCTGCCCCCAATTCTGGCTTAAGACTATATTGCTAAAATCAGCAGTACCTGCCAGGAAGCAATGCCAGGAGGTGTAAAAGTAAGTATTCAGTAGCTACTGCAGGAATAGAATAGCTGCATTTTCTGGAAAGATGAAGATTGTAGCTATGCTACAATAGAAAAGAGCCCCTTTTGATAAAAGGGTTAATAGGAATTAAAGGAGGAACTGCTCACTCAAAAAAGTGAGGTGACAGAAAACTGTGGGTCACATGTAGCAGGCTCAGCTAATCACAAGGGCTGCAGCAAGGGGTAAATCTTCAGCCCTCTTCTGTCCATGTTTTACTTAGAGCTCTTCAGAGAGGACCATGTAGGGGAGGTTTAGCCTGATCCTGCATGCACAACACAATAGCCAGAGAGCAGACAGGCAGGCAAGGTCGCGCTGACCTTGAGGCAGCCGAAAGCCAGGTAAGCAACCTCAGACCTGGAGGTAAACACAGTCTTGCTGGTGCCAAGGGGGACCCACTGCCTCGTGAACACCAGGTTCCCACCAATGTGAGAACGGCGCTGCCATGTGAACAAAGACTTCTTGCCTATGAGAACTTGTTATTGTCCTCATGTTCACCCCAAAACCCTATATAACCTGTTTACCCCCCAATAAAGTTTGAACGTTCCTGATTTTAACCATAGGAGCCAAGACTCTATCTCTGTGAGAATATGTCTTGGTATTCGGCGCTGAACCCGGGGTACCATGTGGGGTGAGTCGGTGAGGGCATGAAGAATCCTCTCGCAAACACACCGTTTCCCCTACAGGACCAGATTCTGGTTGTTCTTGAAAGTTATAATTTAGAAGCCTCTTTTGCAGGTGACTGGTTCCAGAACAGTATCAGAAAATAATGCTTTTTACTTGTTCTGTCTGATCTCCATTTGATTCTTCTCAGAAAGGGATTTAAAGGTAGGTGGTGACCCTGTGTTTGTAATTTCCCCTCTGGTTTTCTGGTACTATATCTTTGGTGCTATTTTGACTTCCTTGAGGAACTAGAGGAGAAGGGCCCTTTTTTTTTTATTTTAGATTGGACTGAAATGTAAGCTGTTTATCAGTAACCATGCACACTGCATGTATTCAAAGGTATAACTGTCGCTAATGAGGGAGACAAAAGCAGCTGTTGTGTGTAAGTGCCCCTAGAACTAGAGAGTAATTGTGTGAGGGCATCGCAACTTGCTTTGGACTTGAACTGCCATCAGTACGACAACTCCTGGATTAGGTGCTGATGGCTTTCTTTCATTTCTAGAATATTCTCTTGGTTTTGTCATATCACTTTTGGTAAGTAAGATGTGCCTGATGCAACTAGCTATGACATGCCTGGCTAGCTCTAAGTCACCACTGTAACCTCTGCACTGGTTTGGAGGTGTTGTAGGTCCTGTGATCAGTTGGTGGCCTGAGCTTGTTGTGACTGTGCAGCCTGAGTTAGCTGACAGTTCTTGGCCAGAGAGCATCTCCAGAGACTGATCAGAAGATGCACAGGGCTGCATTTCTGTGAGCACCTGTAAGGATTGTTGACATGGTTGTGTGAGGACACGTTCTGGGCCCTGTGTACTGTGGTGGTCTGTGATGGCAGGCTTTTATGGTTTGGTAACAAAGGAAGTAGGGGTGGTGATGAGGGAGAAAGCATCGAGGTGGTGATGAGGGAGGTGCCACAGATGAGACCTAATCCTTTAGGGAATCTCCAGATGTTTGTGTTCTTATATGTACAAGAGGAGCTGTGAGGTGCCCTGAGAGTCTCAGACGAGAAAATATTCAAGGCATGCGGTGGCCTTATGTTTTGTCATCACTTATTAACTAGGCATAAGCCCTTTAATAACAACCATCTAGAGTTTGTCATAGTGAACGAGATCTTTCCTTTATGTGTCAAGAGTCAAGAGAACTATAATTGCATATGCTTTGGAGTGGAAATAGAACTCAAGTATATAACATATAAATGCTGATGTCACAGCAAGATGGCTGCATGCATGGACAGTGTTGTAACTCTGCCTGGAAAGCAGCTGGTTTGGTGATTCTCACTTATGAGAGCATCTCCAGGAGTGAAAGTCTTACTTCTGAAGGAATGATGGTGGTGCACATGGATTTGTATGCAGACAGTATCAAACATTCTTTTTTACTGAAGTCCTACTCTAATTTAATTCGTATCTGGTTTATTAAAATTACTGCATATCAGAGACCGTGGATCATATCTAGTGTATCCCCGACACAAATCTCCTGAGTTCTATTACAATAGCTGGCAAATTCTGGACTACTGTGGATTTGAAAGGCTTGAGGAAATGTCTGCTTTACTTTTGAGTGTCAAATTTCTTCTTTCCTCAGAAATTTCTTCCTCTCAGAAATTATGCATAATCTAGTTATGTCATCCATTTTTATTTCAACTCCTGTCAAAACCAACCTTCTCTCAAGAAACTCTGAAGACAAGGGCTGTTTATTTTTGTTGTTATTGTTGTTTTCTGTTTATTTTGGTTTTGTTTTATTTTTGAGGGGGTTTTGTGTTTTGTTTTTTTTAATGAGGTATAGGAATAAATTCAGAATTATAAATCAAGGATATCCTTGTGTTTATCTTACTGGCTGGTAGTGATATATTTTAATTCATGTCATTGACGACAAGTTTCTGTAAATGAACAGTTTATATTGCATTGTTGTCTTCCTCTATTAGTAACAATTTATACCTTAAAGTGAAGATCTTTTGGTCTATCACCTCTAATTAAAGTTGTGAATGTACAAAAAGATTCAGCCCAAATTTCTTTGATTCTCCCATTATGCACAGCATCTCATGTACATTCAATGACAAAAAACTCCAGTGCAGTCTGTTTTCATTCCACCTATTGCTTCTGAAATGGCACTTCACAAAACTAACACTGGCACACTACAATAATAAATGAACAGATTTTAGTGGATTAATGGGCTTTGGTGTTTTTGAAGTCATGAAAGAGAATGATTCTCAGCTAGGTTTTGTCAGTGTTTCTCTTTGGCAGGTCAATAAAGTAGCAACAGTGCCATTTTTAACTTTCATCAGATAACTTAAGCTGTGAGGTACATAGTGAATGCCTTGCTTCCAGAACACCAGAAGTGGCAATTTGTCTTTGTGCTGGAGAGACAAGATAGGTGACCTGACCCATTTTCTGTACCAGAAACAGAGACAACATATAGGCTTATTGGAAGGATCCCTCTTCACTAGCTAGGAATCTTATCAAGTGTTCAGAGAGTCTTCACCTAGGACTAAATTCTGGCAAAGTAATGCATTTTAAGGGAAGACGCCAAAATTAATGGAAAGAAAAATGATAGAATAATTCAACCAAAGAGAGAAGGTCACTGAACATGTTAACTAACGTGTTCCAAAGGAAAAGAAAGGCTTGATCAAATTCTCTGTAAGATTTAATAAGAAGAGGCAATCTCATGCTTACCTCAGATTAAATTTTAAGTATTAACAATTAGTTTTTAACACATATTGTACATATTTGTGATTTCTTACTCCTAGAATACTTTGAATCAGTTTTATAAAAGCATCCGCAATTTATCTTTCGCTGCAGTGCTAGAAAAGCATTGCTAAGTTGGCGGTAGCAGAGCAGATGGAGAAATCAAGGAGGCAGACAGCTCATATTAATGAGGATCAGGTTCACCCTGGGTGGGAAGATTATGAGAGGAGAACTACAAACTGCCATACGTTAGCATTATCAGGAAATATCTGGTAGTCAAAATGCAGGAGGAGGGTTTGTACACTGATACTTTACTGCTTTAGTAGCAGTCATTAGCTATCAGTCATGGGCAGCTCATTAAAAGTGGGTATGACAAGTATATATGGGTATGACAAACAGAACCTTATCTTATAGACAGTAGAATGTAAACAGGTTATAGATACTGTTTTCTTTTGAAGTGTTCTCTCCAGGTTGCTTATGTGAATTTTCATTTTTCTGCCTATTTTTGACACCTAAATTATGCTTTTGTAACTTTCTGCCCTTTAGTTTCCAGAGCTTAATGCAGCAACAGGAGGAAAATAGCTTATTAGATCTCACCAATAAAGCAAAACTAGAAATATTCTGGTTGTCTTTGAACTTCGGAAACTAATTTATAGAGAAACACAGAAGGTAAGTAGAAGTGTCTAAAGTTACTTTCTATTTTTTCAAGCATTGATTCTATGTCCAGAATACAAAACTGTGTCTTCTGTCCCCTTCTAAAACAATGAAATGCCAGTTTTATGTGCTATCAGTCTCTGAATTTGCATGTGACACACTTGATGGAAAGGGTAATATGCAATTAGCTAGTAAATCAATTTTTAAAAAAATGCATTCAACTGCCACAGTGAGTGCCTGAAGACAACATAGTTCTGTGTGGATAACTGCACCGCAGCTTAACCTCTCACTAGTGAATACTTTGTAGAGAGATGTATCAAGAAAAATTAGGAATGCCTAAAATAATAGCTACTTGACTCAGTTTTGAGCCCCTAACTAATGGAACAAGTTCTCGAGGAATAAATCCGTGAAGTTGCTGTAGCATTCCGTGTGAAGGTGGGATAGTCCATCAGCCTTGTTTTGAACTCTGTCTGAGGCTACAGCATCCCATCTGGCTCCAGCTTGCTTGCAGGTGCCCCCTGTCTGCACTGCCTGGAGTTGAGACAATCAAGAATCTGCTCCCTGGGAATATAATTGTACTGAAGTGTGTTTACGTGCTGTGCAGATTAATCTTTCATGATGGTTGCTGCAGCACAGGACAAAGTGCTTGCTTCATTGATTTGACACAGGACATACTATTCTCATCACCGTATGACATGTTCTATAAAATAAAGGATGGATGATTGGTCCTGGCAGGAGAGATATTCACGACGTGCTTTTCTTCCAGTCTCCTGCCTCATCTCTGCTTTTGAACTGAGTCTTCTCAGTGGCAACTGCATCACAGCAGCTTCTGCTAATGCAAGATTAAAGACTGAAGGCCTCCTTTATGCGGCATAATTGGGGGTCCTGTATTCTATTTGTACACTATCATTCAGTATACCCAGAATTATGTCTCAAGTTGAAGTTGTATTTGGGAAAGTATATTCACTCTAGTGCTTCAGATTTGTCAATTTTATTTCTTAAAATTAGTTATTTCCCAGATGTCCATTGCAACATTACTTGAACAGGTGAGGGGGGTGGGGGGTTGGGGGGTGGGTTTGCACCCTATATAGCATATATAGTGTATAACTTCTGATTTTGACATAATTGAGAAATAATAGGGAAGAAAAATAGTCTTATCAGGGAAAATTTAGTGAAAAAACCAATTTCTCTAAATTAACTGAAAAAACTCAGTGGGAGTTTGTACCTTTTGAAAAATCTATGTTCATGCTATTCTTGTATTTGTTCATTTTAAGTAGTTTTGGAAATTCTTACTGAAAGAAGTTTGCATGGTTTTTAATCCACAGAACTGGGAAATACAAGATCTAGATAAATACAGAAAAACATGAAAAGTAGACATAGAGATTGATTTTAGTCTAATGAACTTGTGTGTATTCAATTAGAAAGAAATCAGAAAGGGAAGTTTGATGTTGAAGGTGGCAGGGCAAAAATTTTGTTTGCATTGGGTTCTGATTTGTCTGGGGTTTATTAAATTGTGTTTAGAAAAAACCCTAAGAAAACAAGAATAAAAACAAACAAACAAAAAACCACCACAAAAGCCAAACAGAAAACCTCACAATAAAACAAACCCCAACCAACCTTCTCTGTGGACTGTAGGGGAGCCAGAATATTTCTGAGTCTGTGATACTGCTTCATTACAAGACCAAATATATATGAAAGTATTGGTGATATTGTTAGTAAATTCACTTTTATAGGCATGATTGACCTTAGAAGTTGATCTTTAGTGATCCTTGTGGGTGCTTTCCAACTCAGGACATTCTATGACTGAATATATGTTAGTGTGAAGAGTGTTTCCAGGGAAGTTTGGTCTCTGCAACACTTATTACCTTTGAGTACTTACTAAAAAAAAGTTGAATTATTCAATACTTTTCTGCTGACAGATGTGTAAAATGGAATTTTGACTGTCTTACTGAGATTTCTTACTGTACATGACTGATTTGAGATCTAATATTTCTAATGGCATAGCCAACAAAGAAGTAAAAAATGGCTTTGCGAATAACTGAGAAATTGTTTTTTGCTTCAAAGTGCTAAGTGTCTCAGTAATTGTATCAAAATGAAATACTGCTGCAGCTACAGTAAAATTGTGTAATGAAACACAACTGATTATGCTATAGTTTTCCTAATATTAACATTATTATTCAAATGCAAATACTTACATACCTTGTGGGGAATGTAGTAATGAAATTAATTTATTTTCTCTTCTGAGTGCTGTGTCTTTTAATTCAACATTTGGTATTAGATCATATTTTCAGATACCAGAGAGAGGAGTGGCTGCTTTAGAGTAATAGGTTTTTAAGGTCAGAAAGGGACCATTGACTATTAACCAACTGCTCCTGCATTCAAGCAGAGTCTCAAAGGCAGGGTTTTTCAATAGCTAGTCCTTAAACATCCCATCTAATAGAGAACTGAATACCTTCCTACCTGTTTTCATAGTAATTGCTTGTGTGGCCACTTTTTCTAGTCTTCCTTCTCCAGTGTGTGCATCTCCATTCACCTTGATAGAGTTGTGAACCCGAATGATTCTCAGCTGTATTGATGGTCTCTCATCTTCTCTTTTTCTTACCTACTAGTTTCCCTAATGCTTGCATCTGGAAGGCAAGGAAGGCTTCAACAGAGTATGTTTGTCATTACTTCAAAACCTAAGACATGATATAAACATAGCCATCTAAACAATCAAATGTGAAAAAAAAACCCATCTGCCTTAATACTAAGACCTGAAAAAAGTGTCCATTCTGAGCCATTTTTATATGGTGACTGAAAGATTTGGATAACTGCTGGACTGTTGGACTGTAGAATTGAAGAAGTCCATGTTGGCCATCTGTTCCGTGCTGATGGGGAGAAAGTCTGGGACAATGTGGCAAAACTTAAAGGAAGAATAAATCATGGACAACAACTTAATAAAAAACATAGTTGTCTGAAGAAGGCATAAGGTGACTTTCATAGAATTATAAAGCAGTCTGTGTTTGAAGAGACCTTTTAAGGTTATCTAGTCCAATTCCTGTGCAATGAACAGGGACATCTTCAGCTAGGTCAGGTAGCTCAGAGCCCCTTCTAATCTAACCTTGAATATTTCCATTGATGTGGCATCTGCCACCACACTGTGCATTTGTAAAAAACTTCCTTCTTAGAGCTGATCTAAATCAACATTTTTTTTTAGTTTAAAACCATTACCCCTTGTTCTATCACAGCAGCCATGCTAAAAAGTTTGTCTTTATAAGTTCAGAAATGCATTTCACAGCCAATATTGAGGATCATGTGTCAAGTTTCTGGATTTGCATCTAAGACTTTAATAATCATGGCCATGAGGAAATATGGAAAGAGGATCATGAAGCAGAATAGCTCAATATGAGCACTCACTGAAATGAAGCTGGACTATGTGTTTCTCTCTGTAATGTTTAGTTTTGCCATAGAATGAGAAATGAAGAAATATACAGGTAGTCCCAGCAGCAGGACAGTCAGAATTTCTGAAGTATCTGGTCTTTTTTGATTATATCCATCATAGGAAATAAAATCAATAGGTGAGACGAGAGGAGAAAAGAACAGGATGCTTCAACATTTATTTGGTTCTGGCTGCCTTCAACAGACCTCAAAAAGTAGTGATGCAATGTTTAGGAAAGATGTCAACAGTATTTACTAAATGCAACACTATTTAAAAGTATTTGTTAAAAGAACACAAGAGAGATTTCAAATTGACAATGTAAAATCAATGCTAATGTAAAGTTGCAAGATGAATCCTTAGTATAACAGACAAGAAATAGGTAAGAACAGATAGAAATGAACACTTACCAATGGTGAAAGTTTGAGAAACAGCTAAAGAACAATAATTTCCAGTAGGTCTGAAAGGAGGTACTGGAGGTACTTAGGGGCATAGATCCCCAAGTGTATACTGAATTTCAGTAGCTAAATTACTGACACCTAATATCATCTATAGTAGTCAACTGGGAATCAGTGGATATAAAAAGAAAAGAGTATTCAATAGAATTTTGGGGATAAATTAATATCAATTATGCTGATAAACCCAATTATTGGATTACCAAAAATTGATGGGGGAATTAAAAATTATTGGTAAATTCTAGCAAAAACTGCAGCCAATTGCAAACATATTTTTCTACTGTGCAACCTTTAAAAGGGTAGAGATGACAGGCTGGGTGGGAAGTCTTTCATAGAATTGATTGGGTTGGAAAAGACCTCCCAGAACATCAAGTCCAACCCTTGGTCCAACTCCAGTCCATTTACTAGATCATGGCACTCAGTGCCACATCCAATCTCAGTTTAAAAACTTCCAGGGATGGCGAATTCACCCCATCTCTGGACAGGCCTGATTACTCTCTCTGGAAAGAATTTTTTTCTGATATCCAACTTAAATTTCCCCTGGCAGAGCTTAAGCCCGTGCCCCCTTGTCCTATTGCTGAGTGCCTGGGAGAAGAGACCAACCCCCACCTGGCTAGAACTTCCCTGCAGGTAGTTCTAGACAGCGATGAGGTCACCTCTGAGCCTCCTCTTCTCCAGGCTAAACACCCTCAGCTCCTTCAGCCTCTCCCCATAGGACTTATGCTCCAGTCCCTTCACCAGCCTTGTTGCTCTTCTCTGGACTTGCTCCAGCACCTCAATATCTTTCCTGAACTGAGGGGCCCAGAACTGAACACAGTACTCAAGGTGTGGCCTCGCCAACGCAGAGTACAGGGGAAGGATCACTTCCCTGGTCCTGCTGGCCATGCTATTTTTGATACAGGCCAGGATCCCATTGGCCTTCTTGGCCACCTGGGCACACTGTTGGCTCATGTTGAGCTTCCTGTCAATCAGTACCCCAAGGTCCCTTTCTGCCTGGCTGCTCTCCAGCCACTCTGTGCCCAGCCTGTAGCACTGCAGGGGGTTGTTGTGGCCAAAGTGCAGGACCCGGCACTTGGCCTTATTGAACTTCATCCCATTGGAATCAGCCCATCTCTCAAGTCTATCCAGATCCCTCTGCAGAGCCCTCCTGCCTTCCAGCATGTCGACACTCCCTCCCAACTTGGTGTCATCTGCAAATTTGCTGATGATGGTCTCAGTCCCCTCATCTAAATCATCAATAAGGATGTTAAACAGGACTGGACCCAACACAGACCCCTGGGGAATACCACTGGTGACTGGCCGCCAGCTGGATGCAGCTCCATTCACCAGCACTCTCTGGGCCCGACCCTCCAGCCAGCTCCTAACCCAGGAGAGGGTACACTTGTCCAGGCCATGGGCTACCAGCTTTTCCAGGAGTATATTATGGGAGACAGTGTCAAAGGCCTTGCTGAAGTCTAGACAGATCACATGCACAGCTTCCCCTCATCCATCAGGTGGGTCACCTGATTGTACAAAGAGATCAGGTTGGTCAGACAGGACCTGCCCCTCCTAAACCCATGCTGGCTGAATCTAATCCCTTGTCTTTACCTTTACTAGAATGTCTCTAAACTAGTTAGAAATATAAAATTGTAAATTTGGCCAGTAGGTGTAGTTTTTTACCAAGAGACTGTATATCTTATGAATTTTTAAATATATATTTTAAGATACATGTTATAGAACTGCTGTACCATAGTTCTGATGCAAATAATGTTCTTACAGATGCATCCAACAAATTTGATTTATGAAACATTGTACATGAACTGTTTGTAGTAGTATAGTATAGCTTGTTGGAGAAATTAAATAATCTGAATGATTGGCTTCATTCTCAGTATACTGCTATCCCTGTTATGCAAACAGTGGAAGGATCAAGTAAAAATAGGTTTGTGTTGAACAAAAGGAAGAACTCCATAAGAAAGGGTGATAGTAATTTCTTGATGCAGTGACCACTGAAAGCTACCCTCTTCTGCTTCCTCTCCTGAGCTTTGCATGCAATGATTAATGAAAAAGAAGGCATTCTTCAAAGGTAAGGCAGGATAAAAGAAAAATTCATGGTGTTCTCAGATATGTTTATGGTCCCAGAAAGTCCAAAGTTACTTGGTCTTTGCTTTTAACATGGTTGATCTTAAGGGTTCCACATAAATAAATTTTGACACAAAATTGAGACACTGAATTAGTAACTCACCCAGCTAAAAAATATCTATAACTATTTCTAGCTGGGCTTACAGCTTTCTGATGATAAATGGCCTATTTCAGTAGTCCACTTCAGTGGAAAAAAGGTGCAGTTCACTTGGTATGCTTGGGTTTGGTTCTTTGGGTTTTTTTAACTTTCAATAAACACTGTGTCCATGGCATATATATGAAATTAACAGAAAACTAAGACATATATATTCTCTAGCATAAAATGTAGAAAACACAATGTTGGTATTTCAATGAAAGAAAATGTGAGAATAAGCTGTACTCATATCTCACCTGCAATGGAATTAAATCAGAGGAGGGAAGAGCAGAGCCATAACAGGGAAGAAAAGGTTTTGGGTGGTTTTTTGGTTTTTGTTTGGGTTTTTTGCTTGTTTTTTTTTGTTTGTTTGTTTTTTAGAGGTGTTTATAGAGTACCCACTTAAAGCTTTTTTGGAGAATTTGCTCTGAAGGCTGTCAGTATAAGATAGGTAGTTAAAATCAGTCACCTTCATTACTTTTCAGTTTAAACGGAAGGCAACTATTGGTGTGGTAAAGAAGATCTATGACTATTATAGTGGGGAGTGGATGAACATATGAAATTTATATAGGATGAGCAGAATCTGTTGCAGGTTTGTAGCCCCACTAATGCAGGCATACCTTTTGGGGACCTGACTTCAAAGAAGCACGTGCAGGGTGAGTTGGTTTAGTGAACAAATCTATAAAGGTGTTAGTAATTGAACAGAAGATGTAATAATCTCTTAAAATAGCTGTAGAACAATACCAAACTTGAGCTTGTTGGGTACTAGAAACCTAATATTAGTAGAGACTTTTTAGCTGAGAGCTTGTGCCAATGTACAATAGTTCATACAGTTTCTTTGTACTTATCTTTAAGAAGTGAAGTGCAACTATAATCACTTTAATCATAAGCAGTAAATGACAGAATAAACCAAGTTATTATTGAATCTTCATCTGATTGACTAGTATCACGTGTGTCCAATGTTTTATACTATATATAGATCCTGTGTTCTAGGATCATCACCAGCAGTTCAGTGTTCACTCTTAATACCAGTAAGTGTCAAAGAGATAATTTGTATTGGAATGAGGCGATGTGCTTCTGGCTTACCCTTGATTGTGAATATTTCAGCATTCCTTTGAATCTCTGTAGTGCTTCTACTGTCAGTAAGATGCCATCTTATTTTCCAAGTTATCATTTATATGTACAGAATTCTATAATTCTGTTCTCTTGGACTATGCAGGGAAAAAGATAATAGATGTAAATGTCTTAAGTCAATGGAATTGTGTTTGTGTTCTAGAAACAGTATCATTCAGAAATGTATTCATTCTTTCCTTTCTTCAGTTTGATAGGGTCATAGAATGATTTGGGTTCAAAGGGACCTTAAAGATTATCTAGTTTCAACATCCCTGCAGAGCAGGTTGCTCAAAACCTCATCTACCCTGTCCTTGAATTTTTCCATGTATGGAGCATCCACAGCTTCTCTGGGGAATCTGTTACAGTGTCTCACTTCCCTCACAGTAAGGAATTTCTGCCTAATAGGTAATCCAAACCTGCCTTCTCTTTGTTTTAAGCCATTCCCACTTATCCTATCACTAGATGCTCCTGTGAAAAGTCCTCCAGCTTTCTTTAGGCTCTTTTGAGGTACTGGAAGGTTGCTATAAGGTTTCTCCTGAGTCTTCTCCAGTCTGAACAACTCCAAAGCTGAGGTGAAATCTCATTGAAAAAAAAATGAAGTGTTTTATAGAATCATGTAATTTGAAAGTTTGTTTTAAAAATAAAACTTGACATGACCATTCTCTGAATCTGAGTTCTTAATAAACTTGAGGAATCTTTTTAAGGGCTCAGACATCTTGAGTTATGGATCCAAATTATTCTGACTTTTGTCTTAGGTTTTGGTTTTTTTTGAGAAATCAAGATAAATTTTTTAGGTTTTTTTTTTTTTTGTTTTGTTTTGCCTCCAGCTGAAAGTAGAGAACAGTTCTTTCTTGCCTGGCATTGGAAAAGTTTGGTCCCAATCTGGGCCCAAAATTCTGGATTCTTCAAAACCAAATGTAAGGGACATAAAATGAATGACATATAGAAGCCGGGGAAAATATGAAGTAATAAAAACCATGATGTAGAATGTCTTAGGTCTGTAAAGTGCCAAGTTCCCTTTTCTCCTTTTAAAAAGATCTTGTTTGGTTTGTTTATTTTTGTTGTGGTTTGGTTTGGGGTTTTTTTGTTTGTTTGGGGTTTTGTTTTGTTGGTTTTTTTGTGTGTTTTTAAGAGTTCTTGACACTTCTTTCCTGAAGAGATAAGTTTTGATGTAATTTCTTACACCTAGCCCTTGGAGGAAATACATCCTTACTGAAGAATTTGTGAAACAATTTGCATTCTGAAAATATAAAGGTATATACAGATACTATTTTACAGTTTATTCAATCTTATGCAGTGTACAATACTTCCATATCTTGCAGAAATCTGACATACATAGTATAAGAGCATGGGGTTTTTATATGCTACAGATTTTTCTCATATAAGTGATGAAATGGAGAAAAGTCTGTTCTGGAAACCAGTTCAAGAAGCTTCTTCAGTACATACAATTTTCTGTGAACAATGAAAGAGTGTTTTCATAAACTACTGTCACACTGACTATAAATCAGCTGCGCCAGGTACTTCATCCCATGTCCCTGTTTGCATAAACTTGTGAACTTTCTTCACTGCTACTCATACTTTCAAATACAATACCAAACTGGGAGCTTGTTTGAAGTTTATTTTACTTCTGCTCCAAAATTCATCTCTGTTAGTTTCTGTTGACATCCAGTGTGGTGGAGACTGGCCTGGGTGTTTCAGGATAAGCCTTTGATAAGCAAAGGAGCACTAGCACTGTCAATATAGTCATACAATAGTCCTCACTCAAATTGGAGAAGGAGTCTTCAGTCAGCTATTTTCAACAAGGATTGAGGTATATTTATCAAGAAAAATGCGATTAAGATTTTTGGCACAGGATTTCTGAGCTCTCATCTGACATTGGTATAAGGAGTAAATCATAGCTAACTAAGTAACATTGCATCTTTCCCTGGAGTAAAAGGATGTTAACTACATTCATCAGTAAGCCTGGAAAAAGGCACTACGTAATGATAAGAAATCGATTTTGCAGAAATGCAAAATCTCTTTTACAATGAGTCTGAAATAGTTATTGACACAACAGAAAGAAGTCAGCTTGATAAGCAGAAGACTAACACAATGCCAAGATCACTTACTTATTAATAAAACACTTGTTCAGAATGAGAATCAAGTTCCTAAAGGCTTTGTTCTAGCTGAACAAGGTGGATTTCGCTTCTAGCTTCTGATATACATGCCTTGTTCACATACGTGCCCCAATATATAAATGTAGCATCAGACTAAAGACTAGTGACAGGAAGTCATTCCACTCAACACAAAACAATTAAATGTGTTGGCACTCCCTGTTGGTAGTGAAGGTACAGGTTTCTGCAGTTGTGTTATTTCTACAATAACAAAAGAATTAATCTTGGAAAACCACATGGGTATTTTGAACAAGTTAGACACCTCACATAAAATGAATATAAATAATCTTATTAATGGCTCATCATTAATATAATAAGCATATGACATTTCTTGAACTGTAGGAATCTTTGCAGTATGATAAAATAGAGCTAGCTGCTGGGTTTGAGCCCAGAGGTAATTGATACCTGAGAATCATAAGTAAATTTTATACCTAATTTCTTTGGTCAGGACAGTACTCATTCAGCATAACATCCAGATTCTAAGATTAGAAAAAAGGATTGTGAAAAATGTGTATGACAGAAAACTAGATGCAACTTCATTAAACTGTCTCAAAAATTCAACATTTAATTTGCCCTAATAGAGAAATAGCATTTAAATTCATTGCTTTTAAATATTTCATATACTTCTAATAACCTAATCTACAAATCCATACTGTGCAGTGCCACCTCTCTCACCAAACACATTTACAGAGATGTGTGCTTTTTCTTCTTATTTTCTTCCTCCTTATTTTCACAGAATTCACTGTTACCTTCTTTTCTTTAAGCAAAACTGATTAGAACTGTTCTATGGAGACTGCTGCTAACTTTCATTTAAGTTAAAATATATTTATTTTTTAAACTGTAGTATATTCATTATTTGCACTCACATAATGTCCTCTGTGTCCAGTTAGATTTGTGTTGTGGTGGTCTCCATAGATTCTGCTAGAAAAAGAAGGATTTGGCCTCATTCTGATCTGCTCCAAAGATCAGCAAAATCACAGGGAAAAGCTTCCAGTAACATGAATTGAATTTGGATCAGTCTTTATAACAGAAGATTACTATTTTATTATGTTAATTTTTCTTTCTGATAGGTAAAATGCTCTGATCTCCACTTTCTCTGGACTTTGGAATCTCAGAACCTGAAAATTATTTAAACATTTGAAAATTTTCTTCTTCTGATTTGGTAATATTTGTTGCTAAATTCTTTTTGCTCTCATTAACTGAGACCTTTGGCAATGTTAATTCCAGATTTTTGGGGCTTTTAAGATGTCCTTAATGCTAAAATTTCAAAGCAACTCTTTATTGATTAGCATCAAAACTGTGCTTCTTGGCATTCTGTCAAGCTTCACCTGCCAAAACTCATGTGAAGCTTCTAGTTTTGGAATTCAGCAGCCACCTTAATACCACTCTAATTAGGAAAAATATAGTCATTTATAGTGGCTATTGTTTTTAATATTTAAGCTTATTCTTGAAGGGATTATTGTTTCATTATTATTCTTTCTGACAGAACCCACTACTTAGCTGGTTAATTGCTTCCTCACTTTCCTTTTCATTGATACAAATTGCTTTAAAAATTCAAACAAGAGGTTGATTGCAAATCTTCTATTAATGCTGTTTAAATCTGCATGCAATGAAGATATTGCACTATTTAAAATTTTATGTTTGACTTTCTATTTTCAGACTTGTGTCCTAAGTGGTTTGCCAAAACAATGGAAACTAATGGGCATTTTTAGAGAATACAGAGTATTTACAGAATAAATCTCTACCTTGGAAAAATTATTTGTGATTTAGTTCCTCCTGGGACTCATGTATATGTGTTACCTAAACTGAATGCAGTTAAAACTTTCTGATCTGCTGAATATCTCCCCAGGAGAAGATTTTTTCTTACATAATTTTATATATAACATATATATTTATATATAATATATATTAAAATATTCAACAATAGAATATGTTCAATGAAATTTCTCTATTCAACAATAGAATAGTCAAATGAAATCATGTCCAATGAAATATGTCCAATGCAATACATCCAATGAAAAATATACTAAATTTATTTAAATAATATTGCAACTCAATGTACCATAACCATAACATAACTTACTAACATTATATACTACTTTGCTAGAGTATCACTGGTACGTCAAATGTAACTTATTTAAAGACACTCTTCTAATATAAACTTCTGATGTTTGCTGTAATTCCTATTCCAAAGAAAGGCAAAGATACAGTTATCTTCCGGAAAACTAAAGGGGTAGTAAAGCATATGTAGAAAATCCTCTATTCTCTGGTTTTGTTTTCTTATTAGAAACTTGACTTTCTTCACAGTTTACAGCAGTGCAGAAAAGCCCTACAAACCACATCAGCAGGCCTGACCAGATTCACTGTGGTTGAGTTGAAATTAAAGTATATTAATTTGAGAAATGGACCTGCATTTGTTTTACAAATGTTAATGTTTGTCTGCTTTGGAAATGGACTGGTATTACTTTGCAGCTGCAGTTACAGTCTTAGAGCTATTGTGTGGGCAATTCCCTCTAGAACAGCTTAATTTAAGATCTATTTGTTTAGGAATAATAATGTTGATATAGATATGGATATCTGCACTAATAGATTGAGGCTAGAGAGTTGGGTGGAGAGAAACCTGAGGAGTCCTGCCCCTTGAGAGGAATAAACCCAAGTACCAGTACAGACTGACCTACTAGAGGGCAGCTCTGCAGAGAAGGACCTGGGAGTCTTGCACACAGCCTGCAAGCTGGCAGTGTGCCCTTGTGGGTACATGTGGAAGAGTGTGGCTAACAGGTCGAGGGAGGTGATCCTCCTCCTCTACTTGGATCTAGTGAGGCCACACCTGGAATACTGTGTTCGTTTCTGGTCTCTACAGTTCAAGAAAGACAAGATGTTACTGGAGAGGATTCAGGGGCGGGCCACAATGATGATTAGGGGTTTGGAGCATCTCTCTTAGGAGAGACTGAGGGAGCTGGGCATGTTTAGAGAAGAGGAGACTGAGATGGGATTTCATCCATGCATATAAGTATTTCAAAGGTGGGTGCCAAGAGGATGGTGGCAGACTCATTCCAGTGGTGCCAGGACAGGTGATGCAAAGGAATTTTCCATGCTATATGACATCATGTTCAGTATATAAAGTGGGAGGAAGAAGGGGGAATGATGACATTTGTCTTCCCAAGTAACTGTTACATATGATGGGGCCCAACTGTCCTGGAGATGGCTGAACACCTGCTTGCCCTTGGGAAGCAGTGAATTAATTCCTTGTTTTGCTTTGTTTGTGTGCATGGTTTTTGCTTTCCCTAATAAACTTTATGTCAACCCATGAGTTTTCCAGCTTTTATCATTATGATTCTCTTCCTGATCCTGCTGGAGGGGAAGTGAGTGAATGGCTCACTTGCAGCTTGTCTGGATATTGACTGGGTTTAAAGACTAGATGGTATGTGGAGTTCCCTTCCAACCCTAACTATTCTGTGATTCTGTGATATAGTCTATAAGAGCAGTTCTAGCCATTCATTACCATAGAATTGCATTTTTTTCCTAAGAAAATCCTTAGTATTTTTAAGATTCCACCTTGATAAAGATATATGACATCTTTTGGTTATGTGTCAATTCTTGAAGCCAGATTTTCCAGTGTGCTCCGCTGTGCACACTGTTGGTTTGTGTTAAGCTACCTGTTAACCAGCACCCCCAGCTCCTTTTCTGATGGGCTGATTTCCAGGCAATCTTCCCACAGCCAGTAACTCTGCATGGGGTTGTTATGACCCAGGGGCACGCCTGGGCACTTGGCCTTATTGAACCAATGGCCTCAACCCATCAATCCAGCCTGTTCATATATCTCTACAGATCCTTCCTGCCCTCAGATAAACACAACACAGGTTGGTGTCATCAGCAATCTTACTGAGGGTGGACTTGATCCCCTTGTCCTGATTGCTGACAAAACTATTAAAAAGGACTGAACATAGGTGGATGGGGCTAGTCTCTTACTTTGGGAATAGAGAAGGATGAAGTATTTTTCCAAATCAGTCATTTGTAAGAGGAAGTAGATGTTTATTTAGTTTGAGGTCACTACCAGTGCCTCCCTGCAGCAACCATTGATATGATATGATAAGATGGTAGTTCATATACAAGAAGACTCATGTAGACGTGGATCTAAGTTCTGTCTAAAGTCACAATTTTGTCCCAAGGAAACTCATGTTTCTGGCCAAATATCACCCAAATCCAGGACTTTTATTTTCAACTAACAAATACCTTGTGACTTTTTTTTTAATGCTATGTATGCTGACATAGATAGAAGTGTTTTATATGAGCCTTCACACTTCCTTCCTCCTCTTTACGTATTAGCAAAAGTGTACATGGCTGCCTATAGTCAATACTGAGCTCCAGAAGTGTAAAATTTGTATTCAGCCTTTGCGTTTTCATGCCAAACTGAATTCTAGTCACTAGAACACAGTGGTTTTGGCTTTCAGAAAGCAATTGTTTTCAGGCAGATATTTATAGCATTGCAATGTAGTTGGTTTACCTTCAGGGTAGAATCAATGTAGGGCAGTTTTAACTCTGTTATGCTTGTTACTCATTGAATATGGGTGTGTATGTACTACTCCTTTAATCCTGAACATTACCAATCTATAGTGTTTCCCACTTTGACTATTTTTTTTTGTATTTTACTGACACAATAATATTGCAAGAGGCACAATTATTTATTACTATTAGACATCTAAAATAGGATAGTATCTTGAGGTCTGTCTTTTGCTTTCAGTTAAATATTCTTATTTTGTGGAAGAAGCAAAACTATTTTATTAAGATGATCAGAGTTTAATTCACAATAGAGTGTATATAACTCTACATTATGTAACCCCAAGCGTTTGGCATTTCTTAATTTGTAAAAGGGTTTTCAGTTTATTCAAAAACTTTATTCTGTGACGCATGTTTTCGTTCAGCCAGGAAATGGTCTTATTTAAGTTTATGTCGAGCAGAAGTAGTTCCAAATTTCAGTAATGCTGACAGACCTATCCTGGGATTGAAGGATTCAAAAGGACACAGACAACAGTGAGGTCAATGGGGCTTGCCTACTGAGGAAAAGAAATATTTTCTTTAACGGTGTGACTTTAGAATTTGTGCTTACAGAACACATAAATATTCTGGAATGGTTTTAAAGATGTCATCTAGGAAGAGTTAGAGCTTGTATGCAAAGGAGATCACCAAAAGGCTTAACTTGGTCATTCTTAGCTGCCCACAGGAAGCTTTTTAAGTACAAGATCAAAGCCAGAGGTAGTTGGGAAGTGGTAGTGATAATTTTGATGATGGTTTTAGAGTTTGTTTTCCTTCCTTCTTCAAACTCTTGCTCAATTTAAAGGAGGTGAAAAAAATATTAGCTATATCAGGTTACCTCAATGGATGACCTAATGAGAAAATCTGTATTAAAAGTTAACATGAGAGTACATGAGAAAGATGTTGAAGTGTGTCCCTCAGTCTTGACAAAGGACATAGGCGATACCAAAGAACACTATATTGGCATATCATCCAAGTTTTAAACCTAACCACTTAGTTTGAATCCATCAATATAGTTGCATAACCAGAAGATATGTTTGATAAATACAAACACAAAATTAAAGGCAATTTTTATGCTCGAACAGGAACAGCAAATTACTTATTGAAATATTGTAACTGAAGTAGTTATCCAGAAAAAACCCCACCCTCTATCATAATACATGCTGTATAAAATGGATTAAATTATTGGAGATATCTACTTACTTGATCTGATTCTACATACACCCACCTTATTTGAGATATGTGAAACCTCATTAGCTTTCTTTGATAGATACATAAGGTATCTCAAGTGGCTTCAAAAGTAGTTGAAGTCATTTTTTCAGTTAATCTGTTCCTGAACCATTAATCTGAACCACTGAGAAGCTAAAACTTACATCTTTACAAAGTATATTCTATGAAAGATTAAGTTATGTTTGTGTTACAAATTCCAGAAATGTTGAATTTGGTGTATGCATATTTTTTTTACTTTTTTTCACTTGCCAATATTAAGAGGCACAACATCTGCTCTAAAGATTTTGCCATTCAACTGAAAGAGGAAGCTTATTTTTCAAGTGTTCCTCAGCTCTTCATTCATCTGATGTGTAAACATTGTGGTTATGGTCACAAAAGATTTGATTCCTAGTCCATAACAATTTTAATGTCATTAGTAGCAGGTAAGGTATAGAATTTGACAGTTTAAGGTTTCAACACTCTTGCTTAGAGATTGCTATTACTTGTTGGTTAGATAAATGCATATAGGATGTGTTCCCGGGGTGTTTTCTGCAGCCTGAGTCCCATAGAATCTGGGTAACTGCCTGTGGGGTAAATAACTCTTTTCTGGAAGACATTGCTACCAAGGAGGCAGTTATTTTTGTGAAGGAAGCTTTCCTGCATGGAATAAGGTAACTTTCCCAGAGACAGCTTTAGGTGTTTTTCCATGTGCATTCCACAGAATTTCACTCCCTGGGTACCAGAGCAATAACGCTTACAGACATTCTACAGGAGCTTAGCAGGCTATGGGGAGGCGAAGAAGGCAGAAGCGATGATAAAGCCCAAGGAATGAACAAGGGGTTTGCCTTTTCTCAGACTTACAGGGATGCTGGGTTATTCTTCAGAAGTTTTCAATGTCCTCACCTCCAAAATAAACCTTTATGATTCCTTTCCACTGCTTTGGTTTTTTTTGGCAGGAATACCTGCATGTATTTTGCTCTACACTGACAAAGGTTATCGACCTGTGGTGTAACATACCAGCTACAAATTGCATAACTTCATTTGGTCTTGCTTTCATCAACTATTGCAGATTCTTGTGTGTGTGTGCGTGTGTGTGCGTGTGTGTGCGTGTGTGTGCGTGTGTGTGCATGTGTGTGACAATGTGAAAAGGTCTGGGTTCTTGGAAATCTTGATAATTTCTAATTAAAAAATATTATCTTTATTCAACATGCTGTATTTTCTTCCAATGAGCAATATCCTTTAAATTTTCATCATGTCACTTAAAAGGGTTTTTATGATATTTCTCAAGCCATGGCTCTAGTTAATCACATACTTGCTGCACTGCCTCTTTCTGCAATAAAAAACCTTCAGAATAGCCCATTAGTTAGAGCTTGGGGTGAATGACAGTGTAGGTAACGTGAGCTTTATAGGACCTAATCCCTTTCTATGCTAAACTGATAAGAATAGTTTTTGTCTTCTGTCTAAGGGTAACTGCACATTGTTATATTTATTTTTTTATCTGCAAAATAATCCTCACTTATAATGCCATGTTTATGCTTGAATGACTTGAAGGAAAAAAAAATAGAAAAAATAAAGATCCTCAGAATAACTCCCCAAAGAATCTCTAGTAACTTAATCGTACTTCAAGGACTGATTGAAAACATCAAGAATTTTTTTTGACCCTTTCATGAAATCTTTCACTGTAACATTCTAGTCCAATTCCTTCTGAAAGTAATACTTTTCAAAATGGTATTTCAGTACTCTCTTAATAAAAGGGAATTCATCCTTCTCAAAATAGATGTTTACTCAAAGCCACGCTTTAAAATGATTCAATGGAATTGCTAGTTCCCTGTTTATTGAGGTGGTGAAAGTCTCCCTTCTCCATAATT
>JAJPCS010000060.1:20777381-20816935 GCA_021164005.1 Willisornis vidua nigrigula | reverse complement strand
AAGAAATACAAAAAAGCATCTCTGCTAGGAGGAACCAGATATCTATTAGAAGGAAACAAAATAAAGTAACTGCCATAGATAAGAAACTGATATTCATGCACTATGGTGCCTAAGGAATTTTAGTAAATGCTTCTTAAATAAGCCATTCCATGCAGTACTTGTTTCTCACTGAAGTGTTGAGAGCAATACATTTCAGGTTGTCTGGATGTAAATTACCATGTGGTGATGATTAAGGCTTTTCTTTCAAGAGAGAAAACACTACCTATCAAATTTAGCAAAAGAGATTTTCGCTGATTCGTGGCCTTCAAGTTCACTTTTATCTTTTATAAAAGACCTGTGGTGTAACATGAACTATTCATGAGGTCTATTTCTAGTGGAAAAAAAAGCCTTCTTTTTAATGTTTTCCCTTGGACTTGTAGTGATACTAGTAGCAGTGTGATTCTGAGCAAGTAGGTTTATGGCATTGTCTTTAAGTTAACTTAGTTCAGGTCAAATTGGATCTAAATTTCAAGTTAGAAAATTGCATGGTTTTATAAGCTCTCATAAATTTCTGTTTCTGTTATAAAGTGACTGCTTAGCAAGTGTTTATTTCTTCTCATTTTTCCCAAGTGAGGAAATTAAAAGAAAGGTGAAAGCAGCACCCATAAGCTGCAATTACAAAGATGATATGCATGGCATTTCTGTTCTTTTCAAGGGTCTTAAATGCTAGGGAGAAGAGATAGCAAGGCTGTGGGATTGCAGACAATGTGTCTGCTGACTGAATTTTTAGTGTTAAACTTGGTCTTTGCTTCTGTCATAGAGCAACTGCCTACATTTGTAGAGATTTAGTATTCTGCTTCTTTGTCTCCTGAGATATCAGGTGACCCTGGTGCTATTTACTAAAGCATACAGATGGCTCCCAGAGATATCTGCAGGAAATACATGCCTGACTCTAGGGGAAATTTGACTTAATTCAGGAGGAGAATTCACTGACTACATGTATTAAGGTTTCATAAAGTGGATTAATTTTTTGTTTAAAACCAAACAAATTAAGAGATCTTTGAGGCCTTGGCAATATAAAGGATGAAATGATCATCTAAAGTCTGTATTGTTGCCTATATCTATTTTGAAATATTTTATGCAAAAATGATATTTTATTGTGGTTCATGGACTCATCTACTTGGGATTCAATCCAGAATACTGTTTTAAACTTGAGTTTTCCAGAAGGGAATATGATGCAAGACTAGTTTTGAGCCCATTTTTTTTTTCTTTTTATACACTGAGCATTGCACTGAAATACTTATTCTTACATTACCATACACAGTGCTCCCTGAGTATCTTTCCGGTCTCTTCTTCCATAAAACATTACAGCTAACGCATTAGGCTTCTGACTGTTGATTATGGGTGATGTTATAACATGTCCCTTTGGGTTATCTATAGAGCGTTAATTTTTACATGAGTTGGTTTTATACAGAACATCTACATTTCTAAGCAAGCCGTCAGTCTGTGAGGATAACTGCCATGTTGCAGGTTTTATTTTGAAATACTCCTAGCTATCTTGGAGAATATTCAACAGAGTAAAAGAGAATGATAACAATTTGTAAATACTCTGTGTATAGGAAATGTGGACTATAATTTGAAGTGGCATGAGCAACTCAAGACAAATCTGATTTTGGCCTTTATATTTCTTCTACTGTCCAACCAGTGTCTTCTGGTTCTCCTCTTTTGTTTTTGTTGCTTTTTGCTCATACTCCTCAGGAAAAATATGTTTTTTGCAACTGTTTTATTTTTGCCTTCTTGGTACTGTGGGAGGAGAAGACGAGCACCAAAAGCTGTGATTTGCTGGGGATGTCAGCTAGAGTAATGTCTGGCTGGGCAAGAATGTCTTCCAGCTATTCAGTGGTAGCCAAACTATGAGTTCATCTTGGCAGTGACATGGGCACTTTTGGCACAGAGATACTTTCTCTTCCTTGGAGAAGGCTAGGTGTGCCAGTCATGCAAGCCATGAGTAACTGGGTTTGGATGACAAGCTTGTCCAAGAGAATCCTGGTGTTTACAGTCTCCATCCACACAGAAGGTGTGAACATGAAGACCAGCGTCCTTGGTGCCAACAAGGACAGTGTCACATTCCTACCTTGATGGAAGAAGCTTGCTAGACAATAAAGAATAAATCTTGGATTGTCTTATGTCACGTAAAAGGGAGGAGGGAGACAGAAATGCAAAGATTTCTAGTCTCAACTGTGTTAATATAAGAGTCCCTGGAGTAATCAAAACTTTATGAACCCAGCACTGCCTGCCGAACTCTGGGCCCAACACAGGCTGGAAAGATTTTTGACTCCCCTATGAGGACCACACTTAAGCCAAGGGAAGCTTATTAGCAATAAGCACCTCCAGAAAATTAGAGCCTTATGAACTCAGCCCTGCCTGCTGAAAATCTGGGCAGAACACAGACTGGAAGGTTTTCTAACCTCTGATATGCGGCAACACTTAATAGCTGGAAAAGAACTTTCCCACAACAGCTCCAGAAATAACATTTATTAATACAGGTATGTGACAGTTGCGGGTTTTGCGTTGCCGGTGATAACATTTAGCTGCAAGGTTGTATTTAATTGATAACAAAAGACCCCAAAAGAAACCACCATAAAACACATTTTACAGAGACAGGCATATCAAACTTAAGTTTCAGTACAACAGTATATCCCACTCTCTTGACAGACAGAAACTAGCAACAAAGAACTACTAACTAGAAACACAGCCACCTAAAACACTAATCTAGACACCTTTTCAATAACATAGGACAATAAAATACCTTGCACACCACTCTGTCTGTAACACAAAGCAAAAGGAAAGAACAGAGCTGCTTCTCATCAACACACATGTTGAAAAAGAAACTGCACACTGCAAAAGAACACAATAACTAATATAAAGTGGCAAAGTGTAAAGCAAGTTACTGTTATTAGCATTAAAGTAGCAAAACACAGTTAGTGAAGGAGGTACTTATAGAGTAAGAATCAAAAGATGTAAGATGGAATGTAAAAGACTAAAGTATAAGATAGTATAAAGTATTGAAAGCACATAGTGTTCTTACCCCTATACTGTTCCAAGAAGTGGAAGGAGACAGGATAAGCTGCCAGCAGTTACCCCCACAGAGACATGGCATTTCTCTCCCTGGTTTGGTTTAAACTGTACTTCTTTTATACCTTTTTTTTTCCTTCAGGTGGTTTTGTGTGACTATAGTCAATGTTCTTTCTGGGAGGTGATACAGATGCCTGAGGGGGTGAGCTCCTTGAGTGTGCAGGGTGCTGCGGGGTGCCGCAAGGAAAAGCCATGATAAATTTAATAATATTCCATTCTTTGGTAGCACTCACCACTTATCAGTTTGCCTCTGCTGTGAGCTTCCCTCCAGGGGCCTGAGGCATTTCCCTCAACCCATCAAGGCTTAATCAGGCCATCATCCCACAGCTTAGGATAGACTGATGGATGGATGGAGGCAAGCAAGAACTGTGTAACATCTGGGAGGCTTGTAAAGGAGAGTATGGATTTTTATGCTTCAGAGGCTCAGTGGAGCAGCTGAAGTTTGATATTATAAAACTTCAATGGCAATTCAGAAATAGGGTGCATTTATACAAAATGAGAGTGCAGGTTAAGTAGAAGGGAAGGTTATGCAAGTAGAAAAATGATGTTGAGAAGAGAGAGGGGACAGAGATTTAAATGGTTTAGCATAGCTGATATGTGACATGCCTAGTTTGGAGTCTGTGTAGAAGAAGGGATGTGGAGGCATCCCATCCTTCCACATGTCTTTATATCTACTTTTGTATACATAATAATGCCATCAGTGTTTCGCACTGTGGGGGTGACAGTGCATGTATGGATCTCTTAAGGTCTGAGGTGATTGATAAGTGCATCCTTAAGGACCAGAGAACCACCTGCAAAATGTAGATGCCTTGTAACCAGTAGAATCTTTCCATGTATGTTAGGTGAACTACTGACCAATAGTGTACTGGCATGTTATATACAGGAGTAGATAAAAGTGAAGCTGTTACTAAAAATAAAGTCCTTTGTCTTTGGTGAAGCCTTCTGATCACACTGCAGCCCGAGTTCTCTGCCTCTTCTGACTGCCGCTAAGCTAATCTACGTTACCCCAATGAAGGGTGACCCCAATACCACACCATTTTAGAAGTTGTGTAAACATAATATTTTCATGTTTGACAACTCAGATGAAAACAACCTATAAATCACTTCTGTTACCTAAAGCATTCAGATTATCTATGATTCTCTGGAAATATAAGTTGTGGTGGTTCTCTGGTTGCTTGCCAAATACTATTTGTCAGACCAGCAGATAATGTGTTATCTTCTAATTTGTGTCAGGCAATTTTCACCTTTATTGGTAGGGTACTGTGACAACGTTAGCTCTGTGCTCCCTCAGATAGGGTTTCATTAGTTGAAATCTATGCAGATTGTTGCTTCGTTTCTGGAGAAGGGAAAGAATTGAGAATAACAGTGTAGCACTTAAAACACTGTAAATAGTTCTTATTTGTAATAGACTGCTGTGAAACAGTCTTTATTTAGACTGTGTTATTACAGCTAATTTGGGGTAAATATTGCAAGCATTTTACTTTGTCTCAGCAGACCAAAAACAAATTGCAAAAAGAATAAAACTTTATTGCTTTATCTTGAAAAAACACTTAAAGCCCTGAAATAAAAGATGGGAGAAATACAGGCCTCATAATTTTTGTGTACTTAATGATACTTTATCTGAAAGGCAAAAGAATGACCTGTTGGTATCTTTTAAGATTTATGTTTGGAACAAACAGGCTTTATGTCTCTAAAGAGGGGAAGTATTGTAGAACTAAAGCAAGTAAAAATACCATATGTGTTTCTGCAGTCTTTCATGTCTGTGAGCTATTTTCTTTTCTTAGCATGAAGGTCATTGACAGGGAGAGGCATGTAGTAGGCAACAGGGTTAAGCAGAACATGCAACCATTTAAATATCCAAGGGGCAGGAAGGGGAGAAGGAAGAGGAGGAATGAAACCACTAACTAAGGTCTTTTGAAGTTGTTCCTTTTTTCTTCCATCTTACAGTTTTACTTTTAGATGAGAGCAGCACTAGGAATAAGGGGGGATAGAGCAAAAAGCAGGAAACAGAGGAGAAACTGGATGTGTTGTTCTGCATCAGGAATACCAGGTGGGTCCCTGTGCCTTGTCTCTGGAAATAAAAGGGTATCAGTGGAACTATCACCCCAAGAGTGAGGGAGACTGACTTTGGTGGATGCTAAGAGCTTTTAACAGCAAAGGCTCAAGTACTGGTGAGGGAGTGGAGCCAAGTACTCAAATTGCATTATGTGAATATTGTACAGCTCTCTGTTTGGAACAATCTTGAATAGATGTAAGAGGATGTCTACATATCTGTGGTTACCATTGATTTTCTGCTTAATAAAATACATTTGTCTTGTTTTGAATGAGTGACAATGGCTTCTGGGCCAAGCCTTGTCATGAATTCTCATGTATATTGTAATTGAAAAATTGAATGTATTTCCAGCAGATGTAAAAGAAAAAGAAAATCAAGTGAAGTTACTGCTGTACCAAGGCTGCTAGTTTTTGATGGTATTGAAATGGAGGTTTCAGCCTTATTGTTCAAACCACGATATTCTATTGACACTGGCATATTTAACCCAGTTTTCATTAGGCACCTTCAGTGATGGTTAGGTACAGACAACAACTGCAACTTATTTATTGTTACCCTTCCTATCTGCATTCCTTAAAAGATTTTACTGTGTTTAGAGCAGTTCTGCACAATTTAAGAATACAAAGTAGAAAATGACTGCTGACACAACAGGTAATGAATTAGTTGCTACTTGATAGGTACTTAGGAGATACTCATAAACTATTAATATGCTAGCCACCCTCCACTAAGTCAACTGGTGAGTTGAATTAGCCTGGCAGTCATCAGTTGGAGGGCGAGTTTGGTTCTACTGATCCCTGGAATGGGCCAAATAACACGGCTGAAGAGCAGTTTTCCAATTACCTGTTTTTTATCTTAGTGTTTTGCATGTTTGTGTTAGTTTTACCTCTGCAATCCTTGAGATACTCACCACCTCTATCCTAATACTCTTGCATCTGTCTTTAATTTGACTTTTGTTTCCTGGTTTGGCTCTACTGCACTTGTTTTCTCACCACTCTTCCTTGCAACTTAGAAGCTTTTTATCCAAGTCATAACCCAGGTTGCACAGCTGTGCAACTTTGAAACCAGCCCTTGAATCACAGAGACTGAAATTGCTGAGAGGGGAGTTGCATTATTTTCTTCAGGACTGGGGTTGGTGTCCTGTTGTGGTTGTAGCTGGGTGCAGGTAGGATACTGCTGATCCCTGCTTTGGTATGTCAGGGTACTGGGGTGCATACTTCTTTTCTGTCAGTCCAGTGAGCACCTTATCATTGGGAGTGTGTATGTGCAGCTCTGCCACCCCACTTAGTGGAGGGGCCACAGAGCCACTCTACCTCTGTTTATGCTGGGTTGTTGGAGTAGAGTGGTAGCTCGAAATGCAAGTCATGCCAAGTAGAGCCAAGTAGATAAATGGAACTAGTAATGTCTGAACATGGCTTAACTACAACTAGAAAAACATTAAAGCCATGCTTCAGCTGGTGATTGTTACCTTTCCAATTTCCTTACATTTTTTCACTCTCTCGAATATTGTTGAAAGGGTTTGTTTTGTAGAATTGTAATGAGAAAATTTAATAGTGTTCTTGTATCCATTGTCTTTTAAATAATTGTGATTTGAACAGGTTATTCTAATAAATATGATCAAAATTTCAAATGTATTTTTCTTATTGTAAATATCTATAAGGTGCCTAAAAACTTAGGAGACCTAAGGACAGAATTTTAGTTTATCTGATTTTTATCTCCAGTTGTGTAGCATGTTAGAAGATTGTTCTTCTGGAGGTGAAACTCTTTTGATATGAAAGGTGTTCATGGATATGTTGAATGAAATTAGATAAACAGACATTTTGCCTGGCAAAGATCCCTGACTTGTACCTAACCTGTTTCACTCCATGCGCAGCAATTGTACTGTTCTGCATAGGCCTGTTGATGTCAGTGACAAATCATGGAATTGTTCCCCTCATCTTGCCTCTTCAGAAGTATTTGCATTTCATTTTCTAATCAGTTGCTAGCTTGAGCTTTGAAGAAAAAGAAATGGGCACACATGGCTTGATGTTAGGAATAACTTTGCTCTCAAATCTAAACAAAACCTCTTGAGAAAGTATGTGATAACACATCTGTGTGATAATCAGCATCAGGTTGACCAGACTGGCCTTGTCCTACTTTCCTTGATGAGTTTCTTGATTAAGAGTTACTAATGTAATGAATAATGTAGAATTTCTTAAAACCTCACTCTACATCCATAATATTTGGGACTTAAAAATAGTTGGTGGGCTAACCTAGATGCAGGCTTTTGTGGTATGTGCTACACAGTAGGTGGAATGTAAAACACAGAATTTCTTGTATTTTAGGAAATCACAGCTCTGTTTGTCATTCACTGTGTGCTAGATTTAAGGTGTCACTTATAGGTGCCCTTTAAAGAGATTGGAAAAAAAAATTATTTTTTCTTCAAAAGTGGAGATAAGAATTCATTGTTTCATCATTTTCCTAGGTAAGGGATAACACCAGTAAAACAATGAATTTGGGAGACTACTTAAGACTGGTTTAGCAATGCTCTGATAGAAGAGTTACGTAGGTTGGACATTTTTGCTGTTCTTGTTTGCTTCTCCCAGCCTGTTAAACACACCTGACTGTTATACACTAAATGAACAAGAAGTCTGAAACCTGTGAAACTGTTTTATGGAGAAGAATGTATCCAAGAGAAGACTTCTTTAATTGTACAACAAAAGGGAACGTTCATATAGAGGTAGTGTTGAGTTCTACTTTATAGGAATTGAAAAATTTTAATTTTGTTCTATTATTCTCTCTATCTTTCCCATTTCTGGAATGCATCTCTTTTCAACAGCAGAGTAAAAGCTGGAAAGAAAGAAGAGTTAGGGAAACAAAGCAGAAGAGGTCTTTCAAAAAAATCTTAGTTTGAAAATATTTCAAATCCTTCTCATTTTTTTTTATCATCTCTAATAAATTCAGAATTTATGGCTTGATTTTGCACTTTGAATTTGTGGGCCTGCATGATCTGTTTGTTTGGTTTATATATTTTAGAATGTGTTGCACCCTTTGAAGAAATATGGTATAGGTAGGTTTCTGTATCTATTATGAGATTACTGATTGTGACCACTTCCAGTAGAGGAATTAGAAAGATTCCCAAAGGGTGGTGGATTAAAAGCATTTTGGCACTCAAAGGTGTATAAGCCCAGTTGTAAAGTGTTGTGCCTACATGTACAGGAGCTCTTCTCTGTGCTCAGAGCGAAACATGCAGCTTTGCGTCTCGAATGCCTCTCAGTTAGGAGCAAGTCCATTGCTCTGAAGAGGTAATGTGTGAAGCTGCCTATTGATTTGCCATTTATTGAAGGATTATGTGCAAAGAGGATAGGCTTTTGGACCTTCACTGACACAGAGAAGTTAAAGCCATACAAAGTATGAAGTTTGTTAATAAAGTTGAAGATTCTAATACTGAAATTTAGGACTTTGTTAATTGTAATTTTGAACTTATTTGGAGCTGTGCATTATTTTCATTGTTTGAAAGACTATTTAACAAAGAAGCAAGTAGATGAGCAAGCAACCAATATATTGGAAAACCTCACTTTATAACTCATGAATGTTTTGCCACACACTATTAGTTTTGAAAGACTGTTCTCACTCTATTCATTAGGTGAAGAACTAACCAAGTTAATGATTTTTCTTTAAAAATAGCAGCACTAACTTAGGTGTTTTCTCAATCCAATATTCATTCAGCAAGAATAACATCTATAATATTATTATCTGTTTGAAAAAAATTAACATTAGTCTAAGAAAAACAAGGTAAGAGTTAAGTCCACAGTACAGCTAAAGAATATGTATCAAAAGACATGTTTAGCAAACAGTATACACTTAGCTGAAAGGACTCTTTTGGTAGTGAAAAAATGTGGAGACTTCAAGACCTGGATCCAGATTTATGAAGAGTAATCAGTTGATTTAATGGTTATGAAAGTAATATTAAAGTTAAGATAAGGTTCATATTTAGTGCATTGTTTTTCCCCATAGAACTATAATATAAAGCCAATGACAGTGCCTCAGAGAACATAGGAAAAAAGTCCATCCTTTGGAAGCAGTAAAGGAAAGAGAGTATTCTGTTGCTGGTTTTCCTCAGATGTTACCTTCAATGAGTACTTTGCGTCTCTTCTGCAGATAAAACAAAATGGTTATTCTTTGTTAAGAAATGTTTTCTACCATGAAATTATACAGTCCAATTCTTCATCAATTAGACTTGATGTAGAACTTATGGAGATTTTTGACCTTGTTGGAAAATAAGTTCTGCCAGTGTAAGTTTTCTGTCATGCAAATGACTGTTGCTGGGGTTTCGGATGTCAGTTGCATAATTTATTAATGAATTCTAATAAAGAATATCACTTCTGTGAAAATTTTTACTAAATAAGATAAATAGGAAAAGAATAGAACAATATCCAAGGGCATGTTCTTTTTAATGGTTTAGACAGATTATTTTTACTGCACATTCATTGCATTCATAGAGCAGCATTGGTTTCAGTTCAAATACAAAAAAAAAGCTTATGCAGACATACTGCAAATCCATACGGAATTTCAATTGCCTTGTTACACAAGTGGTTGTTTCTTTCAGAGAGATATGAAACCAAAAACTATTTCATACTAATGTTTTGGGATGTGAGCATATTAGCTGACTATCTAACATCACCTTGTCAGTGTCTTTACGCTTTACTAGCTCTTAGAAATGACGTTAATGGATGTACCTAGGTAAGAGTAAAGAAATCAGATGAGAACTCCTTCAAAAATTCTGCACTTCTCTGATGAGGAGAGAATTTCTGTCAGAAAGTGCAAAGATTGATGGTTCAGTTTAGCTGTGCTTGTGGCATCTCTGATTTGGAAGTGCTGATTTGGAAGGATTTAAACTTCTTCACTCCTGGCTTTCCATGTGTCTTCCACCACATAATACAGTGCTTTCATTACTTTTCTTGACAGACACTAAAGGCAGGAATTAAGCAAAGGGGCTGCTACTTTGTGTGTGTTTGTTTTCATGATTGGTTTCTAGTTTAGGGATTTGTTGTTTTATGGTTTTGGTTTTTTTCATTTGTTTTTTTTTCTGTTTTTTTTGATAGTTTGCTTTTTTTTTAGAAGAGAGAGTGCTAATGATATGTTCTGCAACACTTTCAAAAAATTCTTCTTGTTTGTTTGACTTATCATTCATCTGAAATGCAAACAATAGAATTAGACTGCAGTGAGTTGTGTGTTTACTGCTTACAAATGATTAGCAGAACAGTTTGGAATCATGGTGTTTAACAAAGATGGATATTTTGGCTGACTCTCAGTCCTGAATTTAGTTATTGGTAGGAAGGCTTTCAAACACTTGTTACTTAATGTTGACATCTGTGGGTTTTTTTATGTCAAAACATGCAGCTACTTTTCATCATCAGCCAAGTGCAAATTCGAATAAAATGAGTTTCTTGACCTTGTCAAAAATAAACAGATGAAAACACTCCAACAAGCAGAAGCTTGCCATTTTTCCAATCTCTTTTTTTAAAATGCACTCCTGGTCTGTGTGGAAGTCATATTACCAGTGTTAGTAAGAA
Source organism: Willisornis vidua nigrigula (assembly GCA_021164005.1). Taxonomy (NCBI): domain Eukaryota; kingdom Metazoa; phylum Chordata; class Aves; order Passeriformes; family Thamnophilidae; genus Willisornis; species Willisornis vidua. Next base: position 20,806,219 of record JAJPCS010000060.1, on the reverse strand, counting down.
AACATATTCCATGTAGAGGAAGATTTTAAAAAAAAAGTTACTTTAAAAGTTATATTACATGCTTGCCCTCCTCTGTCATGGCTAGGCTTCGCGAACGAAGATTTGAGAAGGGCACTACCCACGCTTGCTGCAAGCGTGCTGGTGGCTAAAAAGGCCAATAGGGGATAGGCAGGTCCGGTTACAAAAGGCACAGTGGAACGTCTCCTTTGGCGATATTGGTGAGGAATGGTTCTTTCTGTGTTGTCTTTTCTCCTCAAGACTGACTCTCCGTGCATTCTCAAAGGAAGCAGCAGCGTCGTGAATGGTGTGTCTCCATGAATCCTGATTGGAGGCCAGAGTGGACCATTGGTGGCAGTCAATATGGCCAAGGCTGAGGTGTTGTTTCAGGGAGTCCTGGTATCTCTTCTTCGGGGCTCCTCTCTTGCGGCAGCCAGTGGTGAGTTCACCATAGAGCACAATCTTCGGAAGGCGGTGATCCTCCATCCTGGAGACGTGCCCAGCGCAGCTGCATTCTCATCAGCATGGCCTCGATACTGGTGACCCCTGCCTGTTCAAGAACAGACACATTGGTCACGTAATCAGACCAGTGGATGTTTAGGATTGAACGGAGGCAGCACTGATGGAAGCGTTCGAGAAGCCGCAGGTGGTGGCGGTAGATGACCCATGATTCAGACCCATATAAAAGAGTAGACAGTACAATGGCTCTGTAGACACTGATCTTTGTACTTTTCTTCAGGTGTTTATTGGACCAGACTCTTTTATGGAGTTTTCCGAAGGCTCTGTATGCCTTTGCTAGCCTGTTGTCTATCTCTTTGTCGATCTTACCATCTGAGGAAATGATACTTCCCAGATAGGTGAACTGCTGGACTGACTTAAGCTCTGAATTGCCTATGGTGATGTGAGGATGATGAAAGACTTCCTGAGGTGCAGGTTGGTAGAGAACTTCTGTCTTCTTCAGGCTGACTTCCAGCCCAAAAAGCTCAGCAGCCTCTGCGAAGCAGGATGTTAAGCGCTGCAGAGCTGCTTCCGTGTGAGCAACGAGGGCGGCATCATCAGCAAAAAGCAGCTCACGGACAAGGTGATTCAGGGTCTTAGTGTGGGCCTTCAGTCGCCTTAGGTTGAATAGGCTTCCATCGGTACGATATCGGATGTAGATGCCGTTATCTTCATCGAGGTTTGCTGTGTCTCTTTGGAGCATCATGCTGAAGAAGATTGTGAATAGAGTTGGTGCAAGAACGCAACCTTGTTTCACACCATTGGTTATAGGAAAGGGCTCAGAGAGTGCATCGCCATATCTGACTTGTCCACGCTGATCCTCATGTAGCAGGATGATCATTTGGAGGAACTTGGGGGGACATCCTAAACGTTCCAAGATCTGCCGCAGGCCTTTTCTGCTCACAGTGTCGAAAGCTTTGGTGAGGTCAACGAAGGTTACATAGAGACCTTTGTTCTGTTCCCTACACTTCTCTTGCAGTTGTCTGAGAACAAACACCATGTCTGTGGTGCTCCTATTGGCTCTGAAACCACACTGGCTTTCAGGTAGAAGATCTTCTGCAATAGCGGGTACTAATCTGTTCAGAAGTATTCTTGCAAGGATTTTACCAGCAATGGAGAGCAAAGTAATACCACGGTAATTTGAGCAGTCTGATTTTTCTCCTTTCTTCTTGTACAGGGTGATGATGACTGCATCACGGAGATCTGGTGGGAGTTTCCCTTGTTCCCAGCAACGCACAACAAGCTTGTGGAATTTGGCATGGAGTGCTTGACCTCCATGCTTCCAGATTTCAGGTGGAATTCCATCAACCCCAGCTGCCTTGCCAGTTTTCACCTGTTGTATGGCCTTGAGTATCTCTCCCATAGTAGGGGCTGCATCCAATTCATGTTTCACCGGTTGTTGTGTAATGTGCTGAATTGCTGAGCCTTGGACTACACGGTTGGCACTGAAGAGAGTCTGAAAGTGCTCAGACCATCGGTTTAGGATGGAGGTTTTATCTATGAGAAGCATTTGACCATCTGCACTGAGTAGGGGGCTATGAACCTGGTGTGTGGGTCCGTACACTGCTTTCAGGGCCTCATAGAATCCTCTTTGGTCACCCAAATCTGTGCATAGTTGTGTCTTTTCTGCTAGGTTGAGCCACCATTTGTTCTGGATGTCTCGAAGTTTCTGTTGGAGCTTACTGCATGCAAGACGAAAGGCGGCTTTTCTTATATGGCAAGATGGCTGAGCAAGGTGTGCTTGGTGAGCAGTTCTCTTCTTCTTCAACAATTCCTGGATCTCTTGATTGTTTTCATCAAACCAGTCTTTGTTTTTCTTGGAGGAGAACCCTAGGGACTCTACAGAGGACTGCAGGATGCAACTTTTAATATGTTGCCAGAGCGCTTCAGGAGAGGGATCTATGGGATTATCTTTAAGTTTAGTTTGAAGGTTTACCTGGAAGCTGTCTCTCACTGTGGCTGATTGAAGATTGCTGACTTGGAGCTGCCTCCTTGGAATGCCGCCTCTCTTAGGTTTGGGCTTGAAGTGGAGGTTAAGTTTGCAACGCACAAGGCGATGGTCTGTTTGACATTCTGCACTCGGCATCACTCGAGTATGACGGACATCGCTGACATTTCTCTGTTGTACTAAGATGTAGTCAATGAGGTGCCAGTGCTTGGATCGAGGATGCATCCAGGTTGTCTTCAGGCTGTCTTTCTGTTGAAAGATAGTGTTGGTGATGGTGAGCTGCCGTTCTGCACAAAACTCTAGCAGGAGGCGTCTGTTGTCGTTGCAGTTTCCAACGCCATGCTTGCCCAGGACTCCTTTCCAGGCTTCAGAGTTCTTACCTACTCTGGCGTTGAAGTCACCAAGGATTATGATCTTATCATCTGCAGGAACATTTTGGGTGAGGCGGCGCAGGTCAGTGTAGAATTTGTCTTTTTCCGCTGGGTCAGCTTGGAGAGTTGGGGCATATACACTAAAAAGAACAACATGTTGCTTGTTGTGTAGTGGAAGGCGTAAGGACATAATGCGATCGGAGTGACCTGTCGGCAGATTTTCAAGTTTGGAGGCAATGGAGTTTTTAGTCATGAAGCCAACTCCTGAAAGGTGTCTTTCGGTTTTGGGTTTGCCTGACCAGTGGAGTGTGTAGCCGGCACCATGTTCTTTAAGACTGCCTTCCTCATGAAGACGAACTTCACTGAGAGCAGCAATGTCAATGTTGAGCCGTGACAGTTCGTGGGCAATTAGAGCAGAACGACGATCAGGACGTCCACTATCCCCAGTATCAAGCATGGTTCTGATGTTCCAACATGGGAGTGTAAGTTTGAGCACATCTTTGCAGGCAGGTGTATGCCTTTGAAATCTCTTTGTTTTTGTTTGACTGCATGGAAGATGCCGGTTGGCCGCGGTTATCCAACCGGGTGTGGAGATGAGCTTTGTTTAGTCCACCTTTGCTAGGCCCCTCTCCGTGTGGAGCAAGCAGTGCTGTCCCTAGAAAAGGCTGCTTGGTCATTCAGGATGCTGCCGCAAGAGACTGTCATCTCCAGGGTCAAGTCTCGAATGACCCATATGCCTGAACCGCCTGCATGCAGGGTTGGGTCTGCGGCTTCCAGCTGCTTCCTATCACCTGCCGTTTTCGACCCTCGCCTGTCGCTACAGGGCTTTGCAATGTGGGTGAACCCTTCAAGCCTGCGCAATGGATTTTTTAGGTGAGGCACAGCGTGCGCAGAACTGGCCCCACCCTTTACTCCTAAGGTTCATCTGCCACGGCCTAGCGAGCTTGGACGGTGACAGTGAATACCTCAGGACGTAGGTTTGGTTAGAGTATCCTTCTCTTAGATGGATGGCCTTACAGGGCTAAGCGAGCTCCATCTGCCTGGGTTTGAAGTTAGAGTTGTCCTTCTCCTAGGATGGGTGCCAGATGGCTAGTGAGCCCATCCTGCCCGTGGACACACTTTGTCTGACCCTTCAGCTGAGACCTGTCTGACATGGGAGACCCTACCGGCGGCACAAACCACCTCCAGCATAGCTCTCAACCACATGAGGGCACACAAGCTTCTCCCCCACGACAAGGGGGTGTCCCCGGAAAAGCCTCCTCTGTAGTGCTGTTGAAATATGTTTTGTCAGGACTTTATTTTTGTGTCTAATCCTATGCCTTTAATGAAAAACAATCTGTGCCATCAGTAATCCTGTAAGTACTTTGAGGAAAGAATAGACTTTAACAATGATGGCAGGCTATCGGGATTTTGAATATGGCTTCTGGAAAACTATTTGAACAGTAACAACAAGCAGACAACACTTACCTCAATGGCTGCAAAAAGTGATTTATTAGGTTTTTTTAGCCTTTATCATGAACACATTGCCCTTTCCTCTGGCTGTGAAGCATAAGAGGTCCATATTGGAGGGTAAAAGATTGTTAACAGAATTCACCATCTCCTGTAGATCCCATCAATATGTCTCATAGATGGATTTCTACTGTTTTATTCTTTTAATAATAAATTATATTTACTAGTGGTCATGAAAAACTAAAGATTATTATTCTTTTTGATAAGGATAGGAGCAATTCTTTTCATAGAAGTTGATGTGTAGCAATTATGGAGGGGTGTATGTGTTTTCTGCTTCTAAATCTTTAACCAATTAGGAAGTACTAAATCACTAGATTTATGTTTTCTAGAGACTTTAATCTCTAGAAGACTTCTAGATTTATTGGGAAGTATTTTGTACAGATACATGGCATCCCATTTAGGATCACAGATTATAGAAATAATGATTATCAGATTTTTTCAATTAAAATTTAATTTTATTAAAAGTTCCAAATATTTAATAACCTTCAGATTTGATTATTGTATCATGTACACTCTCAGTTTTCTATCCTTGGATGGAATCTTAGATTGTTTTAAAACAGGGATGGCTTTTAAAAGTCTAGTTAAAAATCATGGGTGCCATTTTTTTTTTTTTGGTGGGAAATCAAACATTTTGATGACCTGTAGCTTACTTTTAAATTACACTCTATAGGAATTGGTTTTTAATTATTCTTTTATTTTGGAAAATACTCTCACTGTACATTTATCAAGCCTATGTTTCACCAGTTAGTGCATGAATATATTATGAGACACAGTGTAAAAAGCCTTCCTTTCCCTTCAGAATATGTCAAGAGGGATATTGTGGAGGATTCACAATTTATACTTTGTTACAACAGTATAAATTCCATAGGACATGCTTCTGAGCTCAGCATCTAAGTTTTATCTATCCTGATCCACATACTGATTATTACTGCTCAGCGGTTTTCTGGGAAGGTTTTGTGGGTTTTTTGTGGGTTTTTTTTTTTTTTTGAGGGCTCTGCTGCTCATTTGAAATTAAGACACAGCATTTTTAATGGTGTAAGTCTTACACGTGGGAACAGGATATAGTAATTTGTTCTGAGAATGTCAATATTTGGGGGGGTTGTTTGTTTTTGTTTTTGTTTGTTTGGGGGGAGGTTTGACTTGTTGCATGGTTTTGTACTTGTGGAGCCAACCATACTGAACTTATCAATTGCCTCAGAACTTCAATGGTTTATTTAAGCTGCTTGTCCACTCACCTCTTCAACACCTCTATGCAACTGCAGGTGGATTTTGATGTTTTCCCATCCGTGTATTTCAAAGAGACTCTGGCTGCAGAAGCCTCATGCTCTTGTGATACACTATTGTTGCAGCATGCATAGTTCTCTACCAAAAAACTCTCATCTGATTTGAATTTGCATAGAATGAAATCCTTTTTGTATACCGATTTTTCACCATGCATTCCAGAAAGTTCTCATCTTTTAGGGTTGATGAGAAAAGAGAAGTTAAATTAATCAAATTGCTAGCACTTTAACTTCCTGAAGAAATACACACACTTAGTGGATTTTCACATTATGCTCCCAGTAGGGACCTTACATCTTGTAAATGCTTCAGTTTAACAGATATGAAAAAGAGAACTCTATTTTTCTTTGCAGAACAAAACTGTTGCTCAGGTGTTTAAAAAGTTGGTTTGATCTCTTTATTCTGCACATAAAATGAAAGATTAAGGAGTACTCACCATTCCCAGATGTAGCTCCTTCTCTGACCTGTCTCTGGGTGAGAGAACTTCTTTGTGTAGCAGTCTTTTTAAAACTATGCTTTCTGGGTGCTGTTTTTTTTCCTTTTTTGCCCCCTCTGCAAAATTAGAATTCAACTCTTCTATTTTGAAATTAATCCAAACCTCTTACCTAAAAGTAAGAGTCTTAATAAGGCTCACAAATATTTTCTTATGGTATAAATTGGGTTTTGGGGAGCTGGGGAGTTTTATTTGTCTTGAATGTTGATATTAATACATGGGTGCTCTACTTGCCTATGCTTCAGCAAAAACTTGCAGGTCTTCTGACAGCATCTCTTGCCTCTTGGCCTTTCTCTAAGGCAAATCCATTCCAAAATCATCAATCAGGAAATGAAGAGTCTAGCAAGTGAGTAGAATGACTGCAGAGTTTCAGGCCCAGTGGAAAATTGATGAATGCCTGATAGTTCTCCAGAGTAGCAAAACACTCCTAAGAATCTGTATAGCAGATCATGGTACAGAGCTGAGACTTGTCCTAACAGTATTTATTACTTTTTCAATTTAAAAGGGTTGTTAAGGGTTTATCCTGCAGTCCTAACTTGAGTAAAGCTGGAGTATGTTAGATGATGTATATAAAGTAAAAATAGAAAGGGAGAGCAGGGCAGGAGAAGGGGATATGGTTTAGAAATGCTATAGAATATCTTGGGCAATCTTATTCATTGCAAATGAATGAAGAAACAAGAAGCAAATTGTTTAAAATCATTTCCAGGTCACCTTTAACAGTAGCAGAAATATCATTACAATATATGAGCTGAAACATAAGAGAGAAAGAGCTGCTCACTTTTAAAGCTGAAATAGAGCAATTAGCTGGGAAGAATATGTCATGCCTTACAATAAAAGTTAAATTACAGTAAAATACTTCCTTGCAAAAATGCTCACCCTGTGCCAAAGCCCACATATCAAACCAACGCTTTTTCCAATCCACAACACAGTAGTACCCCCACCTGCCCAACTGGAAGAACGCGAGCGACGTCCATGGGCCTTGTTCTCTATTGTGCTATGACAGCTTGATGCTTATTATAAGACTTTGCTGAAGTTGCTTTGTAAAACTTGACTGGGGCAGTATGAGGAGTTAGGACTTCAAATAAATCTTTGGTCACCTAATGATTTAGATAAACTTTGGATGCTGCTGCCTATCTTTGGTTGACAGTCATGCCAGTAGCTGCACATCTCTGATGAAAGCAGTAGAGGGACTTTTCCACTTCTAGCTTGGTTGCAATTTTCTTTTCAGTTTTTCTATATTTCAATATGAATTATGCTTGCCTCCAACAGTCTGTCTGGTTCTTTTCTTGGTGAAGTCTCTCAGAAACCATCCCAGAAATAGTTGGGGACATATGTATATATGGTATATATACCTAGTATACATAGTATTTACCTGATATGTATGGTATATATGGTCTGCTTTGCATTATGTTCTTTATATGTTCCTGCAATTTTACCTTGTACTTTAACTCCTATTCAGCACTCAAAAAAGAGTAGCATGTTCCATGTATTGCAGAGGTCACTGTCTCAGGGTTGGAGACATTACCCAGCTCTTGAGTCACCTCCTTGTTCTTGATCTGTTGCCATCTGAACTGATCTCCATCTTGAAATCCCATCTAGAGTATCATTTTTTAAATTTACTTAAGGGATATACTAAGCAATTAAAAAAGAAGAGATCTCACTGAAATACTCAGCACCATTAACTCAGCCTTTTCTAAATTCATATTCTTGTTAAATTATTACTAGAATTTGCTTTTAGTCAACAAATACATTAAGCTTATTTTTAATAGAAACATATACTCCAATATATAGATACATATTTGAAAATCAAAAGGGTGTAGTAAGGGGTTTTTTTGTTACTATCAAGCGTTATCTCTCACTTCTCAAAGAATGACTTCCCAGAACTAATGTCATGAAAAAGCAACTTGCAAGGTGCTTTTAATCTGAGTGATTTATATTGAAAGACAATGAATTAATACAGCAATCAAAACTTGGTTTTGGAATGAGAGTTTCAGGTATTTAAGAAGCTGCAGCACTTCTTATGGTGAGTATCACTCACTGAACTTCACAATATGCTTTAGTGGGCCTGGTGGTATTTGGTTAAAGAATGGCCTTGATGATGTTGGAGGTCTTTTCAAACCCTCATGATTCTAGAATCATGGACCAGTCTCATCCTGAATTGGAGATTAATTGACAGGTTGGGAATTCAACATGCACCTGTGCTTCTAAAGGCCAAAAAGTCATTAAGATAACAGACAAGGCAGGTAATTGTGCAACTTCATAAAAGAAAAAAAAACAGCGTCAAACCTCTGGATGCCAGTAATAGCAACATATAGAAATATATAAGGGACTATAAAAGACTTTTGTCTTATGGACACTGAAAAACAGACACTTTATGCTTAATTTCCTGTTTATATGATGTGCTCTTTTAAACTGAAAACTAAAAGCAATCATGTCAGTCACTAGGTGAAGAAGGTGGGATTTTTTCTGAGGAAGCTATTGCTAAGGAAGAGAGGCAGATTTTCAGAGGCTGTAGAGAATAGTCTCCTCAGAGAGTTCTGGAAACCTATGGACTGAGTAATTTCTCAGACTGAGTAAAAGAGACTGCTGAGACCTAGGGAACCAGTTATCACAATCAAGGAAAATAACCTTTCTAGGCATAAGAGAGGACTATCTTGCATTTGTTGCAACTTGAAGTTGTTGATTAATTTGAAATCAAACCAGGAAGCAAGGACCCGCCGACAAACATACAGTGGGCAAGAGCAGGGACAGTTATCCTCTATGTAGTTCTATTCTGTCTGAATGAGTCTCTTGAGATTTCTTGATTTAGAAAACTCAATCTTATTTCACATTAGACTTTAAATAAAGCTTTGTTCTTTTGTAATTAAAAGGTTTTTGCTTGTCTTTACAAATGTTGCTTTAGTACCATTTTAAGTGAGGGGGGGAATTATATGTATTTTAAACTGATTTAGTTCCTGTCATAATGAACAATTATTAATCTTTTATATTCTGTGTGAGCGTATCAAGCTTACAAAATTTTTAATTATTACAGTGTGTAAGAGATACATTTCTGTGTTCTCTTTGTCCAGTAATAGTAATAAAAAGAACTCCTCTGAACTGCTTTCAGAGGTCAGGCTTTGATGAGATTCGGTGCAACATAAACAGATAGACATGTAACTCCCAATCTAAAATCAGTCTGGCTTTAAAGTTAGAGACCATTCATGATGTTCCTCTGTTTCTGAAATACTGAAAAATACTGCTACTTGTAACTATGTAGTTCTATTATGCAAACGTAATGCTAATGGTATTTTAAAAGTAATTAATTTAGGATTTTGACAGTCAGAAAAAATGAGTGAGAGCAGTTGATATGACCAGAGCCTTTACACCGGCGGTACAGACAAGGGTTTTCTTCCCTGCTTGTTTTGGTGACAGGGCTGCCAGCAGATCCTGTAAGCATGAGGGCAGAAGTGCAAGTACTTGCATATTACTTGTGGCTGGGAAGGACTTTGAAGGTGCACCAACTGTTCTTATTTTGTGAGCAGGTTAGACCACAAATTTCTTTTAAAGGTGGTGTTGTCAACAACACTGCACTTCTCTAGGGATGAGCCCTTCTTAGAGCATGGCAGTGAAGGAAGAAGAGGAAATTAAATTCCAATTGCCTTGGATGGAAACTTTATATGCTATCAGAATATCATAAGAGAGCTGTAAAGTAAAAAGTACAATTTGCCATCCCTCCATAAGAAGCATTTAACACTGATTTCACTCTCTTTATTTTTCAATATACGTCTCTCCCTTGCCAATTTCTTAATATCACACAGCTTATTCTATAGTTTACCTGTCTGCTCTCATGTAACACATTAATCTAGTGTTTTATTATGGAATGGGGGAAATGCAATTTTTAACTAGTGAGCATATATGAGGATTTATTTTGTTTAATTTTTTTTTCTAGATTTGGAAGATGATACCTGGTAAAATTCATGCAAGTCATTTTGAGGATGGCTGTGAAAGACTATATTTAAGTTTTCATTTCTATTCTTACAACAAACAATCTCATGCCTTTCTGCAGACTGCACTAAGGAGTAAGCAAATTCCCTTTGGTGTCTTGCACAAATGATCAACCTATTTTCTGTTACAATTGGGGAGTACCAAATCATTTCCTTCCCATAACTTCTGTTGCATGTGCTGGATACACTTATACAGAAGGCACAGGTGTGTCTGTACCTGCAACAGTCTTTCAACTTGCAGTTGTTTCATTGTACAGACTGCATTGAAACTCTGGGACTGACAGAATGGAAAAGTGTTCTGGAAGAGTTTTAAAAAAAAACCCAACCAACCAAACAAAACCAAACAAAAAAACTCCCAAAGAAAATAAAACTTAACACCAAAAACTGGAGGGAGGGCTTTGTTCAGTTTGGCCTCTGTTTCCAGTATTGTGGTTTGCAGACAGTAAATGGCAGAGTCCTGTCTGTGGGAGTTCCCCTCCTGCCTTTAGATGCTGCTGTTTCTGAAAGGAAATGCAACACAAGATCTACTTGTGTTGCTCTTACTTCAGCTGCTGAAATTTTAATTGTGTGATTAGTTCTACTCATTTGCAAAGAGAAAAGAAACCCAATGTGAGTGGTCAGAGCTAGAAATTATGAGACAGTCCCTGGCATGCTTCAGTGCATCAAATTGCACTTTTTTCCAGGGTACTTATACAAGCAGCTAACAGTAACATGTTCCTTTTGCATTGGAGAGCTGTGAAGCCACTTTTTGAATCAAAGTGTGCTTTATTTGCTTTCTTGAAAGTATTTTGTTGGATGTTTCTTCCTATGATTTTGAAAGTATTTCCTGTAATTACTGGATCTAGCCACAGGTTATTTGAAAATAAGCAAATAAATCTTGATCTCTGCAAGCAACAGAGGATTTTTGAAATCTGTTCAAATTTGCCATTTCTTCAGCTCGTTTGCCAATTTAGTCAATTCAGTAGGTTAAGGAAGATTATCTTCTGATTGTTTTACTAATAATTGAGCCAATTCAATTACTCCTGAAGATTTGTTCATTTCCTTTTGTTTAATAATTTGAAGTTAAATGTACTGCACAACCATTTTCAGGAGATGCATATGAAGGTCCACTAGACAGTTACATTTTCTGAATTTACTTTTTGATTCATAATAATTTTTGCCATGGGTGTTTTTATGTATTTCCTTGTGGAAATATTTGAAAGAAATTTTATTTCTGAATTCTGAAAGAATTAACATTCATTATATAAGCTAAACTCAGAATCACTAGTAAGCACAAGACTGAATCCCTTAGGAACAGAGCAGCTCCATCAGCAGCTGCTTTTAAACTTTGATATTAGCTCACAATCTGACACCATGGATATCTAGAGGGTGACAGTGAAAATCATGAAAGATGATCTGCACACCGTCATGAAGTGAGCTGTATGGACTGCTGTTGTAATTCCTCATGCAGACAGCTTACTGAATATAACCTGTGTTCTTTAGGTTCACAGGGCTGAAATGTGATTTACAGAACAAAGTTCTGTTATACTTGTTAGAATAGAAATAAGAAAGAAGACATTAATGATTTTTGTTCTTGGTTTGATCATTTATTTATCACCAATGTGTCAATCCCTGGGCCAAACTATTTGGTGGTTCTGAGTGTTAGTTGCTGTATATGGACAACTCAGTTAAAATTATTCATGTAAATGCTTTGTCAGGTCCTTAGTAAATTTACAGATAATTATGCATGATGGAATCAGTAGTCCATAAAAACAACAAACAAAGAAACCAAACCAAAAAACAAACAAATAACACCCCCCCCCCCCCCCCCCCCCCCCCCCCCCCCAAAAAAAAAAGTCTTCACTTTAATTTTAATTAGTGAAAACAGAACTTTTAAGTTCCACAATTTTTCCATGTGGGAAATTATGCCAGTGAATGAACCTTAGCAGATATCTGAGCCAGACCATTAGGCAAACATGAAGAAATCCACTCTTTCTTCTGGGTCCTTACTGTGTTAGCTGCTGTTCTTGCCAGCTGGAGGAGGCCCTGAGTTGGGTCAATTCAAGGAGACACAGTGACAGCTGGGATTCTTTAGGCTAGGAGTTTGAGGGGTGGGAAGCAGAGTTTGTTCTATTTCCAGTAACTTGTATCAGACCTTGACTAGAAAGGTCAGGCCTCCAGATGAGAAAATGCAATCAACTACTTCATAGTTTTTGTCTGCAGCAAATAGACTCCACCAGAAAAAGTGTTTTGAGTGTGCTGAACTGCTACTCCTAGCCATTGATTGGACTTTTCTTGTTTTATGTGTTTGTAAACTGGCTTAGGGCAATGAAGGTAAATTTTTCTTTTGTAGAGGCACTGTGCAACAAAGCTGTCACTATGAATAATGATGAGTTTGTATCATGAAAGTCTTGTGGTACACACCCTATCACCAACTGCAACAAGAACTACATTAATTATTAAAAGATAATCTTTTCTTTTTTGTTTTATTTTGCAACTGCCTAGAAATAAAAAAGCAGGCTGCATAATCTCAGGTATTTAGAATCATAGAATTGTTTTGATTGGAAAGGACCTTAAAGATCTATTGGTTTCAATCCTCCTGTCATGGGAAGGAACACCTTCCACTAAAGGTTTCTTGGTACCCCATTGAACCTGGCCTTGAACATTTTCAGGGATGGGACATCCATGACTTCTCTGGGTGAACTGTTTCAGTGTCTCACCACCATCACAGTAAATAGTTTCTTTCTATTATCTAATCTAAATCTACCCTCTTGCAATTTAAAGCCATTCCTCAATACCTTCCCTTGTAAAAAGTCCCTCTTCAAGTTTCTTATCATGGAAAGCTGCTCTAAGGTCTTCCTGGAGCCTTCTCTTCTTCAGGCTGAACACAACACCCCCAGCTATCTGAGCCTGTCTTCATAGGTGAGGTGTTCTAGCACTATGATCATCTTAGTGGCCCTCCTCTGAACTCAGTCCAACACTCCAACAGGCCCATGTCCTTCTTATGCTGGGGACCCCAGAGATGGACACAATACTCTCTGTGAGTCCTGCTATTACATTGACTATTGAGCTCAGTATGAGTGAATGAGATACCTCCAAAGAATTCTTTTTCCAGTGATTTCTTTCTCAGTGTGTTGCAAAAATCTCATATACATTAAGTACTGTTGACGGGTGACAAACACCTGTTCTTTGTTGCTTAGGCAAATAAGTGAGTTAATCTGTACATTATTGCATGTAGTCTTTTAATATGGTAAGTGCTATCTATCACTTGTTTTCTCCTTTACCTGAAAATAAGAAAAAAAAAGTAATTACATAGCCTAATCTAATTCTGGATAAATAAAGATATCTCATTTTAATGCATAAATTATGCTTGCAACTAGAGGCTTTAAAAAGGAATTAAGAAGTATTTGCTGCATATTAGCTAATACCCAAAATAGTCTCCTAAAAGTCACACAGGACACCTGTTATCTTTCTCTCCCTCTTAAAAAAGGAGAAAATCAGCAGCTTAACACTTCTCATTTCAATGCAGCACTGTGTGTTCCTAGCTGTCAAATACAACAGTTGCCAATGTCAGTTTGAATATTCCTGTTTTAAGTCTCAGAACAGGGAGCCCAGTGGCTCCCTCCTTTTCTGCCTTTTTGTCTCAGCTGAGTAGTCTGTAGGCACTTTCCAGAGTTACCTATTGGTGATTGCCATCAGTAAATGCTGGTTGTGGTTTTGAGATACTTCAGTTTCTTTCTCTAGATAGTGAAAAATTGTAGTTTTTGTGAAACAGTGGTTAGAGTGGTAAAAGAAATTCAGCACCATGATAGAGTTAATTCATCATTATCTATCTTCATTTGTTCACCCACTTGACTGAACAGTGCAGTATGAGACATGTTCTTTCTTGATTCTAGCAATTATGCTGTTCCCATTACGTTTCTCCATTACAAGCTATTGAAGGCATAAGTACTGCTATGAAAAAAAAAAACAACAAGACTTCCTGAAAGCTTTTTTTAATAGTAAAAATTTCTGAAAAGTGGGAAAAGAGAGTTTTAGGGATCACTTTTATCACTGGTCTACTAACATTTGCATTAGTGAGCTGCTGTTTTAAACATCTGAGTACCCTGAATAGTAAGTACATGCTGAATCTACTTGCTGAGCTTTTTGGGGTGTTCTTTGAAGAGGAATGAGCAATATGAGCCAAATAATTTACCTCAGGAATCATGGTACTTTATAACATAATATGTCTGAGAAATGCAAAGTTAAAAAAGGTACCTATTTTAGGAGAAGGAGGAAGAGAAAGCTTTGAAGGTTATGTTTCTAAGAATAAATGATTTTTTTTTTTCTCATAAAAATAAATTAGTAGGGACAGACTTCAAAATGGTCATAGATTTAATGTGAAAACACATTCAGTGCTCTCAAGCAATTTACCCATATTTGACGAAACCTAAAAATCCCAAGTAGAGATTAGGGGATAGAATTATTTTTTTCACTCATAAAACAATCTTTTGTTTTCAGCAGAGAAAAAAATAAAACAAAGGGTATATTCAGATGCACCTCAAAGCTACATCTGTTATTTTAATAAAAAGTGAAGATCCAGATTTAAATGTTATTACAGAGGCATTCATAGTAATCAGGAATATTTTCCTTGTAGATGAAACATTACACAGAAATAAAGTACAGTAAATGTATCCTCAGAATTAGGGACAAGAACTCTTAAACAGATATGACTTTTTATTTAGCAAAAGTAGTACACCTGGCTTTGAATCAAAGAAGGTACTTGGGAGTATTGTACAAATCCATGGGATACTCTCTATTGACTGACTCACAGAAGTTAAACCTCAGTGTGCAATAGTCTTCCTCACCTCTCGAGGCTCAGGGCTGATTGTCCATTATTGATATTTTGGGATGCTATGTAGCTCTTCTGTGTATGTCTAAAATGGAGAGTATTAAAAATCAAATATTCAGCTTTGAAATACTTAAGCTAGGAGAGAAGACTTTTAAAATGTATGGAAACTGGAACCTGCATGGCAAAATAAGCAAAAGAATATTAGTGAGGCTTTGTTTCTTCACTGAAATATGAAATGCCAGGAGTAACTTTCTGAACTGTTACTCCAGAAGAATTTTTTCACATACTTTGAATATGTTGGGTACATCCTGGACAGATTTTCAATGAAGTTTCTTAACCTGCTGTTAAAATCAAGCTAAGGACAAATGTTAACTTTATTGGTTTTAAAAACCATGCAAAATCTTTCTGCTTTCTTAGACATCCAGTTCCTTAACAACATGGAATGCTTGCATACAGAAGGCATTTGACTCCATTTTAACAAAAGGTGTCTTGGTTTGAGGGGAAAAAACCAAAATGTTTACCAAAAAGCAGAGGAGAGGATTCCTCCACAGTAATCACATCACTCTTTACTAAATTTAAGAAAAGGAACTTTAATTTAAAAATGGATATAAGAAGGATAACTGTTCTTAACTACTATATATATCTACATATATATGTAGATATAGATATAACTGTAAACAGACCAGAGCAAACTACTCCCCCAACACCACAAGTAAAAACAAAAGAGAACAACCCCCAAAACAGTAGATTCTTCCTGAAGCAGTTATATTTATGCACAGTGTCAGCGTCCCACCTCAACTGGCTGCAAGACAAATTCTCAGTCTTTTTCCCAGTGAGGCAGAGATGAGTGGTGAGCACTCCGATGAATTCTCTCTATTTCCCTCTGTCCTTAGTCCCAAACAAAGAAGTAAAGCTGGAAGTAGAGGGATGATGATAGTTCCTAGAAAACAGCTGTGACTCCTCTCTCTGGTGACTGCCGCGGAGGGGGCAGGCAGGCTGCGACACTGCGGGCGACGGTGAAACCAGAGCGGCGAACAGGTCACCAATGCCAAACCAGGAGAACAGCTTTGGCAAGAAAAAAAAGGACCAGCTCACTAAAAAGCAGCAGCAGTGAGGAGCAGCAAACCGGCTTCTCTTCCACAGCAGCACACACACAGCTGCCGCGTTCCACCCAAGCTAGAATGGAATGTCCCCAAAAAACAAAAGAGACAGAGCAAACCCATTTCTTGCCACACCTTACCCTAGTCTGCTCCCCACCCAAACAGTTAAGGAAGAATCGGTAGCAGTTAACATCTTCTTTTGTTAAGTCATGGCATGGGGAGTTAGTGGCAGGGAGGGAATTTATGTTATCATTCCAAACTACAACAAACGGTTTTGGTTTAATTAGGAATTTTTCAAAACCATTTCAATTTTTTGTTGCATAGGGTAAGCTGCACTTTGCAATCATATTCCAAATCTTCTTTTTCAGATTTTTAAAGGCTTTTTTTTTTTATCTGCGATTTCTTCATATGGTTCTTAAAATACAAATTGCTCATTTCTGTGTTAGTGTACAATGATAATATAAACATTTCCCCTTGTACGAAATTTCACCTCATCTTTTGAATAAACCGTAAGGAGAGAATGCTCCTTAAAATACCCATGGAAATAATATGAGTACTGAGCAACATCTGGTCCAGTTTCAAAAAAAGACTCTTGAAGAAACATAATCTGCTTTAACTTTAAAATTCCTATGAGTTTTGAAAAAAAATATTTTGAGATGATGTTTCACGTTTTTACTTTGGGATAACAGGTATCTGTTTCATGTTTTGTGATTTTTTTATGATTTTTGTTTATGCTAAGTACTTTTACTATGCTGTGTTTATGAGAAACAGTGTATTAGACCTTGTCAAAATAATCAGGACAACTTATAAGCAAAGAGCTAAATGCTGACCACTAGATGGTGTGTATATTTAATTTTATTAAAAATAGGTAATTTGAGGTATAACGTTTAATAAGCATGTATGCAGAAAGAATCAGTGAAATGTAATGGGCATTAAACTTTTATGTTGTTGTTTTCAAACAACTCTCCAATATCTACAGTTTGAAACACAGTGTTTTTTTCTTAGCTATAAAATGCTGTACTCTTGAGAAGGCACAGAAGAGGTTCCCAAGTGTATTACCACCTACGCTTTATAGTCAGTGCTGTGTTTTGAGCAGCTAAAACATCACCAGCAAGAGAATCTCAGGAATAAATATCTTCCTTTCAAAGACAATGCAGTTTTTATCAGAACTGTTGCAGTAAGGTTTTTATTGTTTTTTGAGAATTTCCTGTCCAACAAATAATAAGGGGAAGAACATAACATTCATGGCAGCATAGATACTATAGATTCTGTTAACACTGGAAAGAAATTCATTTATGGGGAATCAAAGAAAAAATATAGATCACAAGACAGGAAAGATTTCCTACCTCCCCTCTCCCCACTTTCAGTGACCAAAAAAACTCTGAAAAATCAAAAATGCCTAGTGCTTGGTGATATCAGAAGATGATCACATTCAGTTATGTATGTTAATGCCAGAATTTACCATGAATTTTTGAGCTTTGGTCAGTTCTCTGCACTTGAAGAAAAGGGTTCAGGATGGCATGTCTGTTAGAAACCAAAACTAAGGGAAATCCAAGTAAGACTATGAAGTACTTAAAATTTAGTCTTAAAAGACACATCGAAGCTGGACATTCAAAATGGCATTCAGTATTCCAGACAGCTTTTGCAAATTTAACCTTGATATTGGACAAATGAAAAGATTGGGTTTTCAGAGGATGAGAAAAGACTATAATCAGACTACTATAAATAAATTTGTTCATGCTTTAAAGACATCTCTTTTTATTTTACTTCTGAAGTCAAAACCTAGTTTGATAACATGTGCATATTTTTTCTTTTTTATCAATATGTATATCCAAAACTTGTCCAGAACGTAAACAGAGATGCCTTGAAAGATAGTATTTGAGGATTATTGAACTTTTAACTGTCCAGAAGAATTTTCTTTCTTCAATGGTAGTGCACTGCATACAGGGAGTCTGAGGGCAACATTGACCTGTTGTAGTCCAGGAGATGGCAAGACAGAAACATCTGCTCCACAAAGCGCCAGGTCAGGCCTATGCCATCAGGACTGTGTTACGTTGCAGAATAAAAACCCCAAAGGAGCAAACTATGACTGTAGTGCTGATGCCTATACAATAAATTGTACTCAACATGCACACTTTATTATTCATTACTACTCTGACAATCTATTCCTACATGTGGATAATGGTTTTCTTGAACAATTAATTTAATTCCCTTTTGTTTTTTTTCTTAGAAATGCAATATTTGACTTTCACCACTCACCAGCAAATATGTGTCTTTTGTCCCACAGGGAAGCAGACTAACTTGAAGGCAAGATTTGATGTCCCTTATATCATGACCCTAAATAGTTATAAATTTGGGAAGTATAGAGAATGCAAAAGAAAAGTAACCAGATTTTAATGGGCCACACAACACATTTTTATGTCTTCATGTCTTGGGATTCTGGAGAGATGAAGTACTTCCCAGCAGTGTTTTCTGCATAATAATACTCATTGGTTATTGTTAGAGAATTAAATGGAATAATTTTATGTATGTATGTATGTATTTCTATTTTGTCTTTCATGATAAGTAAATCCACAAATGAATGGCTCTACCTATGAAGAAAAGGGGAGGGAAGATTAGTCCATGTAACAAAAAAGTAATGCTTAAAACTCAAGTAATGTCTGAAATGTTAAATTCCCAATGAAATGCTGTTGTATATGAAGGTTTTATTGACATCTGCTTAGAATTACCTGGGTAGTTTATTGATGCCTTTCTGCTTGTCTGAAATGTATTCTGATACACCCATAATAAAGCCTTACTGTTCTCACTGGAAATGCTAGTAGGAATAAAAGTGTCTCTCTCATGTTAGATATATAGTAAGTTATAAAAAAATGAGAGTTTCACAGAGTAGCTATAAATTAAGAGTTATGAAATGCAGAAGTTGATGACAAATGAAAATTAATGGTAAGTTCTACAGCAAATAAGGATAAGGACAAGAATAAATATTTTAGTAAAAAAGTCCTGGGCTTTGATATCGATAGGTATCTAAGAAGAGAGACCAGTGATTTAGGAAGCAGATATGTTTGAATAAGTACTAATTTAATGCTCCATGGTGTTTTCACATCTCCAAGTTGACTGTACCTTCCAACTGAACTGTACCAAGAGTAGGTATCAGAGAGCAAAGACTCTATATATTGAAGATATGTAATAAAAAGGACCTAAATGCAAAAGGAAGAGTTATTTGTATTCCAGAGTCCCAAAGTGCAAAACAGTGTGGTGAGGGAAGATGTGGGGGAGTGTGAATTCATGTGCAGCTGCCACTCTGTGCCCATTGCCAATCACGTTCCCTGTTAATAAGGCAGTGAAATGCCGCCCTGATGCCAGATCCCATCAGATCTTGGAAGCTCAGCAGGGTCAGCCCTGGTTAGTACTTTGATGGGAGACCTCCTGGGAGTACCAGGGACTGTAGGTTCTAGTCCTGAGGACTTCACTGTCACCGTCCAAGCTCACTTGGCCGTGGCAGATGAACCTTAGGAGTTAAAGGGTGGGGCCGGGTTCACACACGCTGTGCCTCACCTAAAAATCCACTGCACGGGCTCGAAGGGCACACCCATGTGGGTAGAGCCCTTCCCAAATCTTCATTCATGAAGCCTAGCCATGGTCCCTGTTAATGGGCTGGGCCTGGGCCATGATACAGGTCCCTTCAGTCATCATTTTGTGCATACCATGCCTGGATGTTGCCACATGGGCAACTTAACAGCAAAAAAACAGTAATGAAGACATACTGCAGTCAAGAGTCTGCAGCACACACATGGCACGCTTCTATTGCCTTTCAACTTTGAAGTGTTGACCCAGTTTCCTGTTCAGTGTGCTTCTCCCCTTTCTGATTCCATCCATCCATTCTTCAGGGAGATCAGGACCAACTTCTGGATCAGACAGTGGGGCCTAAAGTCAAGAAAGAGGCTATGTGGTTAGTTTATTTCCCTTCAGATCTCAGGCCTATGGTTTTTTATTTACCTACAAAATTTAAATAATTCTCAAGGAATCTGACATTCAGAGATTTAAAAAGAATTAGCAAGGTATTTCTCTGAGTTAGTGCTGCCAATGTGTAAGATGTTTAACAATACTGTAATATTCAAATAATTAATATAAATGCTTCACAAGCTGAAGAGCTGATATCCTGAGATTTCTCTGTCACTATTTCTGCTTGTTACTGAAGTCTGTTGGCACAACAGAATCAGTACAGAAATAGGAAAAGTAGCAACATAATATTACACAGTTTCTCTGTGGCTTGTTTGCTTGTTTGTTTGTTTTTATTTTCTTTTCTGAGGGCCTAGTTTCATCAAAGCTACATATTATTGATTTTTGTGTTTTGTTTAATAGAGATGATCTTTGACACAACTAGAGGCTATAGACAGATTAGGAAATACAGTGAGTGATATTTCACAACCTGCAGCTTTCTCTCAGGCAAGTGAAACTGTAAGGTCAAGCAGAGCTGCAGGGTATTGTGGAAAGACTAAACAAAATTATTACTATTATCCAGTGCCTTTTGGTTACATATGCCTCTAAATCTTAAAAACAAACAAAAATAATTAGTAATGACAAAATCCACGAAACTTTTAAAATATGTTAGAAGATGGCTTCAGTTGTGATCGCTTTCAGTATTCAATTAATGCACTCTGTAAGGTTATCGAAGTTGACAGGTACTATTTTCAAAATAGATTTTCAAAAGTATTCAACTATAAAAAAATCTTATAACATTTTTGTCAAATGTTACAGGTAGCAGAAAAGAAAATACTTTTGCTATCAAAACACCTTAGAGCATGAAGTCAATGCTCAATTTTAAATTACCATTCTTAGTTCAACTGGGGGAAAAAGCATGATAAATTTATTCAAAGGATCTTTTAAATAAGGGATATATGATAAAATAGCTATAGTAGAATTAAATTCTGCAAAATAAAGTTAATCATAGAGCAGTTAACCATTTACTATATTTCAATTTATTTTAAAAAACCCAAACAAACAACAAAAAAACAACAAAAACCCAAAACAGCTGAGTACGTAGAAATTATTAGAGACTTACAAAGTCACAATTTGCACAGTTTTTTCTATTTTATTTCTTCAACCTCCTGGATATATTGGAAAATAAATAGATCTCTACCTTGAGAAGAACTGAATAAGTTTTAGATCCATGGCACTGTGCAGAGATAAAATATTTTTGTTCTGAATTACTGTTTACATGAAATGAAAAGTACAATCATATTAAAGAACTATAGTAGAGCCCACAGATAAAATACTTAAAAGCAAATCTTGACTTTTAAAGGGTATTCTAAGCAAAATTACTAGAAATTTCAGGATCTGAGTTTTTCAAAACAGTGGTTTGCTAGAGAAATTTAAGAAAAAAAGAGAGTGATGTTGTTTATATCACAGCCATGAGGAAGGGGAACAGTGTAATTTCATGGAAAAATGAGAAAACACATTTCAGCAACAAGGGTTAGCTGAGAATGTTGTACTCTGTGATTGAAACCATCTCTGCTATACAAGGAATGATTCAGGGACTGGCAGACAGTAAAGAGAATTTTTTTTTCATTACTAAAAGCATTTTATATTTAATCTTCTTTGCTCAAAAGCAGCTGCAAAAGACGGAGAAATGCTATAAGAGGCCATTTTACCTCTGGAGAGCAAGATGTGCATTCACAGCGAGAATATGTCAACCAACAAATAAGGAAAGCATTACATTTTCTTGAGTCTGAGAAAGTTTAGATAGGAGTGCTGTGGTTCCCACTGACAGACTTAACACAATGTCTACACTTGCCATCCTGTCCTCCTTTCTGACAGACTTACCTGCTCATGGGAAGCAGTGAATTAATTCCTTGTTTGCTTTTGCTTTCCCTCTTGAACTCTCTTCATCTCAACTCATGAACTCTCTAGCTTTCACCTTCCTGATTCTCTCCCTAATGCTACTGGTGTGGGAGTGAGCATCACTGTGTGGTGCTGGGTTGCTGCCTGGGGTGAAACCATGACAACCTGATATGGTAGGAAAAGAATTTAACAAAAATCACAAATCAAAGTTATCTCAAATTAAAACAAACAAACAAACAAACAAACAACTTTAACCAACAAAACAGCAATTATTTTGAATTCTAAATAGCTAATTTTGGACCATCATCCCATTACTTCAATGTAAGTGTGGACATAGTGTTGGCATAGTGAGGCGGGATGTGTAACATTTTTGTCCAGCAATGGAGGCAATGGAATTTTTTAATGTAATTGCAATCTATCAGCCTGTGTACTGGCTTCTGTTTTCTTCAGGTAATTGTTTCTTTCCATTATTTGGAAACTAATCTGAAATCTCAGTTTTCAGTGAGTCATTCTGCTACCTGTTTTAGTTTACAAACGTAACTACTTTCAGTTACCCTCCTCTGATCTGTGCTGTGTTATATCCCTAAAGCAGAGACAACAGAACTGACATTGTCCTTGTAATTTTAGCTTAGTGTATTAATCCAAAGTGGACTTCCCATACAGTTGAGATAAATACCCTGGTCTATGAAATGCAGAAGCTAAGTCTGATTAGAATTCTGCTCTGAAGCCATAAATAATTCAAAATGTGATGAATGATTTTTAAAATACCTGGATGACCAAGTGAGAATGCCAGTGGTTGATTATATACTGTAGACACAATGCTATGGGTATTGGAAACCCTTAAGTGTTCAGATATAAAATAGAAATATCAGACATTCTGTGAATCTTATTATTTTACTTTCAATTACCTGCAGCATATAATAGTCTGCTTGGAGAGCTGGCAAATAGATCTGTTTGGAATGAAAATGTTTTCTGGTAATGTTTCCTCAATGACCTTTAAATGCAACCATTAATCATCACTCTGAATTGCTCTTTTGGGAGATAAAAGAATTTTTGCTCTGCACACCCTGATTTCACATTTGTGCTCTAAATAGCTTTTGTGTTTCTTTTCTGAATGTTCCTTAAAAAAATGCTTTAAAAAGCCTGACTTAAAACCCCCTGTATTTCTTATATGTAAGCAACTTGGATTCTCAGGAGCATTTTCTGTCTAGAGTTATAGAAAAATATTTTGGCAAAACTTCATACATTTAATAAAACCCAAATTTTTCTACCTGTGGAAATCTCTCATTCTGTGTATCATGGATTCTTTCTGGATTTAACCGATAAATCATCAGTGAGAAGTCGATTTCTGTGGTAAAATACCTAATACAACTTGTCAAGAGTCTTTTCCAACTAGTGACTTGCTTTGAATACTGTTCTGTTCTTTAATGGTGCTCTGGCCTCATTGCATGAGGGGAGAGAAATGAAAAAAAGTATCTGCTTGATGCATAGGAGTAATTCAAAGTATCATTTTAAAATGAATCTATAAATACTAACAAACTAGAAAAGTATCCTAGTTTGTTTAATGTCACATCTCATTAACTTGAGAGAGCTACACATTTAAAAAACTACCAGGCTATAAAGATAGTACCTTGACTTTGTGAATGGGAACTTAAAGGCATCAAGAATAGAAGAAATCTTCTCTGCAATAAAAATATATATTTCTTTATATAGAAAAAAATCACTTTCTTGTCTTAAGACCCATTGCACTCTTGGACAAGTGGGTTTTCAGTGAAGTGCTGGCTTCTATAAAACATTCTATTTAGCACTCTATTTCCTAACTTTTAACACTTAAAATTCATTCTGTTTCTGGAAATTCAGGGAAAGACTAAGGTATTGATTGTTTCTTCTTTCCATGCCTTAAGATGGCGCATATATTCCTGTTCTTTCTGATAACTCTTATTACTTCTAAATGTTTTTAGGCTTCTGATTATTTATCTACTATAGAAACAATTTTTGAAGCATGAAAACATAGTATATAGTCAATATTTATAAAGTTTATAACAACAGTGGACTTTGTTGTTGAACTGCAGAATTAGCAGACAAGTAGGTATTTTTCTTTTCAGCACAAAGAATTCTTGAAGCCAGCATGTTAACTGCACTCTAAGTAGAGGGAAAAATAGCATATAAATGACTTGCAGTTTCTTTTTCTCACAGTTTTTTTTTTTTTAACTTTTTTTTTTCTTTCCAGTAGGTTTGGAGAGTAGGCAAAAAAATTATGCTTAAGTTTAAATTGCCACTTACTTTCAACTATTGCAGATGCTATTAGGAATTTAAAAAAAGAATATATTTAAAAGATTTCATACAAGTTGCAAAAGAGAATAGGGTTGCTAATACTCATTTTAGAATGAAGAAGAAAGAGAACTATGTTTTAACTAAGATAAAAGGAACTATATTGACGTACTGAGAACAGAAAAAGCCTTAGTTCTTACAGGCTCCTGAATTCCCAGATTAACTGTATGCTTTTGTCACTAGATACCATCTCTCATAAATGTGGATCGGACCACAGTGTTCCTGGAAAAAGCTGTACCAGACTTCATTCATTCATTACAGGTGAATTGCATTCTTACGGTGCAGGCAGCTGTGATTATTCAGTGCTAAGAAGGAATAAAAATGTGCCTGACTCACCTACCCTCTTTCTTCCCAAGGGTGTACAGGTGCATTAAGAGAATTTTTTGATTTCGTGTAGTGATCCACCAGTTTTTTTTTTTCTCTCTCTCTCTCAAGGTCTGATGGAGTCAGTGCTACCTTTACTACCCCTCAGTGGAATTCTGCACACCTATTTATAACATGCTTCCAACTGGTTTGTAGTCTTTTTATTTCCCCCCAGCAAAAACCCGACTATCCAAAGCCTGTACCAAGCCTGAAATTACCTAGACTCTATTTGCTTTAAGTCCTCTGCTTAACTCTGTGTTAGACAGTTGTCAGACAAGCTGTTCTTTTTTTTGTGTGTTACAATAGGGAACATTCTCCTGGAAAGAACAGAATACAACATGCAAACCTGTGAGAAATATACTGTCTTACACACAGATTGAAAACTGATTTTTTTCTTTAGGTTGTCATGTACTAATATTGGGGATGACACAAATATTTCATATTCTCATTTTGTTAGTTTGATCAGATTACTCTGTTAGAACAGGTCCCAGCTGTTTTTGGTGTTTTGGGGTTTTTTTGTTTCTTTGTTTTGTTTTGGTTTTGTTTTTATTTTAATGTTTTTTTCTCTTGCATCATGCATAATAATAACCGAGGGGTATTTATTCTAGATTTATCATGTCTTATTTAGTGAAAGTGAGTATTAGATTATGTTCCTAGAAAAATGGAAAAGATTACATGAATTTACAGTTTAAACTGTAGTGGCATCCATCCCAGTCCAAGTATGGACTCAGTACAAATGCATTTAGGCGAAATCATCTTTGCTGATTCATGGTCACAAACAGTGGCTGATTCCTGTGCTGAAAACTATTTGTGGAAATGTGCTGAGAAAAGAGTTCATGAGGTTGACATCATCCCTAGAAACCTGGTCACATACAGACCATTCATGTATGTGTATCTTGCAGTGAATCACTCCTGCACTCATCTCTGGGTGTTGATGTGGACTTTCAGAAAGACTGCAGTGGATCTCTAGTTCAGGATTTTAGTAGAAATAATTTATGTGGCCAGCCAAGCAGACAAGGTAAAAACCTGAGCCCCTAACTGCAAAGCTCATTTTAGAGTTTTTTGGCCTCTAGGTGACGCTGTGTACTTAGTACTGCACTCAGTCTCTAAGCAAAAAATGCTGGTCCATCTACCCCCTTCCCTTCCCATTACAGTTAAGATCAGTTCCTGTCTGTTTTGAATAAGCATTCACAACCCTAAAAGGAGTAAATGGAACACTTCTGTTGTTATTCAAAACAATTAAAAAAAATCTGAAAGATAAAAGTTAGTAGTGCTATCACCATGGCTGTTTGAATGCTTATTTAAAGCTTTATCCCCAAATTTTAGATTCTTGCAGTAAGTCTTATTTCAGTTGACATTTCCTTCCCATGCCTGGGATGATGTGAGGCTGGAGAGAATGTTTTCCAGCATTTCTCTTCTTGAATGGAGATATATAATCTGGCTTTAAAAAAATTAACTTTGAGCCAAAAGCTGGCATTTAGGAGCAAAGCCTATGTGTAAATATTCAAAACTCATATTGAAAACAGATGGGTTGGGGGCATTTTGCTGTTGAGTTTAGTTTATTTGTTTTTCCTAACCTTCTGGTTGAGTATAAAGTTAAAAAACAAAAAAGAAACAAACTCAGCAGCCAACCAAACAAAAACTCAATGAGAGTTTTCCTGTGGGTTGAATTTGAGAGTCTAGTTCACAATAATTGCTATTTTGCCCTACTGCATTGAAGAAATCCCATGCAGCATTAGGTCTGATGCTTTGTATTTAACTTGCCAGTTATATCTGACAGAAATAGATTGCAGAAGGTACCATTTAGGACTATCATTAAAGTGTGCTACAAATGGGATAAATCCTTACATCATCACATTTCAACCAAATCACAAGCAGAGATGCAAATGGACACCTGTGAAGAGCAAAACAGCAATAAATGGAAGAGTGATAACTCATAACTGAAAAAAACCCTTGGTGAAATAGTATGTAATATAGGTTTGGCTCATGTTGGGTAATGTTACAGCATCAATTTTGGAACAGTGATTGCCAGTTTTCTAAGAAAGTTGAAGCTTAAGGACTCATTTACTCTCAGTTACATCAGCTATAGTTTTATCAGTGGAACCAACATATATCTCTCCCTCTCTTTAAGCTAGCTGATATAATAGACATGCTCCTGGATAGATGATGACACAGGAATACCATACAATTGCAGTCCCTTAACCCAAACAGGGTTTGCACATACCCCGAGCATGTGTTATAGAAAGCTTCACAGTTTACTAAAACTTGTGTGAGAGAGAGAATGAAGGCTGGCAGGTAGTTTAGTCACTGTTTTCTGGGTGTTCGGAAGTGGGAATCTAACCATCTTTTCAGAATGGCTTTGGGCTTCTGAAAGTTTGCATGAGAAGGGCTTCATAGTACGTGGCTTGGATCTAAGTTCAAATGTAATACCTAGAATTTTTTGTTCTAATGAAAAGTAGCAGTTTCTCCTGAGTGAGAGGAGATAAGGGAAGAAGTGAGCTTTTCTTCTGTAGTAATGAATACAGGAGGTATATGACTGTGATACAATTTTAGTTAGTTTGTATTAAATCCCTCCTCTCAACCTGGGGTATAGGATTACTGCTTATTGTTGCTTGTATAAGAGAAGCAACTTTTTAATTAAAGAGGAAATACCTTGACTTTTTTTTCTTCAAATGCTTTACAAGAACTTACTTTTGCTTTTGCTTTTGTTTTACTTTGTTTTTGGTTTTGTTTGCTTGTTTGTTTTTGTTTTCCATTATATATTACTATTTTGATATTATTTCTATTTCAAATGACCTTGGCTTAACTATGAAGATTTTTCTAACTTTTACATATTGGTTACAAGAGGCAAGAGAAAAGTTGTTGGAAGTGATGTCTAACCACTACAAAATTTCATATTAATAAGTATTATTTAATATCTTTTTGAATTAATGAGAAAAGAAATCAGATTTTGAATGGAATGCCTGAATGGTACTAAATCAAAAGCCAATGAGAATAGCACTAAGAACAAAATATAATAAAAAGGATTTGGGAAGATTAGAAATGTAGGCAGGAAAACAACAAAATAAGATCCATGTCTTGAAAATGCAGACTAGGGGAAAGTGGAGCGATGTCAAAGGAAAGCAGGCAACTCAAGAGTTATGGTGACAAATGAGATTTGTGGCTGAAAAGGGGCAATATATTAAATACAACCTCTCAGTGAGATAGGTAGGACTCCCTAGGAGGTGCAGGCATATTTTGCAATGTCATAGTGTAGGACAATAATAAGTCTGTAGATCTCTACTGCATTTCAACTGAGGCTAGAATTGTGAATGCTTTTAAATTGAGTTCTGAATAGATAGGGGCACAACAATACCAGTTTTTCTTACAGCAAGTGATATATCCTTGTAAAAATATCTTATAACGCTTATGAAGTACATTTTTTTCTCTTCCCTTCTTGATCTTGTTGAGTGATGAATGGGGGGAAGAGAGGAACCTCATTGCATGTAATGTTTTTCCTCACTCATGTCATCTTAAATTTGTCATTCTTCTTTCAGTTATGTTTTTCATTTTCCTATGGAGTCAAGGGCTATCAGCACTTCTAGTGCTAGCCCTGTCAGACCTGCCTAGTTCATATTTATGGCTCTTTCTTAGGATGAAAGGTTTCAGCTGATTTCACTGGTCCTATCCCCTGTGGCCCTGCAGCACTTGGAGTTTGAATGCCATGACAGTTGGTGCTGACATGTCCATTTCTGTGGTTCTGCACAGGACAGAAAGGCTGCATCTCTAAGGACAGGTCAGTACCTTCACACATGATGGATAAGAGCTGTTAGGAGGGGAAAAAGAAGAATCCTGCCTTTTCCCTTCAGTAACAAGTCAATGGGATTTAGAGGGTATTTATATTTGCTGTTCTCTTTTTTTGTTGTCGTTTTTCTTGGTTTCACAGCTTACTATTTGTTCAGGAATGGTCAAAAGTTTATAGAAGGCTGTATTTTTATGTTGAGCTTGCCCAACTTGTTTTATTGGCTTTTAACTGTAAAACCATACAATTTTGAGGAAAATCTGTTGCCTTTCAAGTTCCCATTCACATAAATTTTGAGTTGTGTCTTACATAAAGTCACATAGAATTGCTAAGTGTCATTTTATACAGGAATAAGGGGAACCTGATAGATTTTTTCTTGTAATGTGAAACCAAGAGTTTTTAAAACTGTCCAGCCATTAAATTGGATCATACTTAGCCTGTGCAAGAAACTTGCATATGCTATTTCTTGATACTAATGTTAAATGAAAGCCTTCCTTCCTTCCTTCCTTCCTTCCTTCCTTCCTTCCTTCCTTCC
>JAJPCS010000060.1:20764306-20776981 GCA_021164005.1 Willisornis vidua nigrigula | reverse complement strand
CCTTTTTCAAACTGGAAAACTGAGGTAAAGCTATATGTAGGCCACATTTTTTTCTGACCTTCCCTTTCTTTTATGACTACTTTGTCAGGCAGCAGGTCTTTAATGTATAATTTGACATTGATCTTCTTTAATTTCCAACCTCTTCAATAAAAACAAACAGTACAGTTAGAATATAATTTTCAAAGAAGAGAAATTCTGAAAATGCTCCACAGTGTACTCAATGTCAGTCTTTGAATTCATTGCACAATTTGAAATCTGCCAGTCATCTAACAGAGTAAATACAGCAGATAGCTGTAGTATGTTGTCATCCTCTGTAAGGGTGGGCTATTTACCTAGTCAGACAAAGCATATGTTTTGTAAGGTAAGTGGAGTATTGTGAGGTGAGTCTCTCAGGTCATACTCCCTCTTTCTAGGGAAACGCTTTATAACAGTAAAATACTTCCACATCCCTACCCATCTGAACTGCATACAGCTTTCTAATACAGTTTTTCTGTCATCTTCTCTATTGTAATAATCTCAACTTAATCTCAACTTTTTTTTCTGTCTTTTTCCTCACAATCTCCACCTATGTTGTTGTCTCCCACTATCTTAATCCAGTTGTACTATTGCTGGGGTAGATCGTACAGTTTTTTTCCTAGTTCAGAGCCTATGCTATATTCACCCCTGATTGGCAGACATTAATTATGGGGAAAAATGTCTCTTTGTCCAAACCTTACAGAGCACTGTGACCAATGCAAACTGTTGCCACTTCTCCAGGGATCCTGCAGTGAGTAGTATTTGTTTCCCTTTGTATTTTCACTACTGTGTTATATAACTTCAACAGTGACCATGTTGTCCTTAAATGTCTGGTGGCAAGGAAATTACACAGCATCCTCTGGCTTCTAGGGAGTCCCTGTCCGTCATCTTCTGTTGCTTGGCACTGTGTTCCTGCCTCTATGCAGAGATTCCCCTCTCTGTCTTTTCTACCTGCTACTCTCGTGGCACCTTGGGAGCTTTTCTGCCTACAACATTCTTGGCTGCTCCCCAGAAAATGAACAATATCGTTTACTCTTCAGGAAATCACAGATTTTATTGAAGCACAGCTTAGCAACAAGTACTCAACTGCAAGGACATGCTGGCCCCAGGGAGAATTGGTTCTTAACCTGCCTCACTTCCCCTTATTCCCTGTCATCATGTTACTTTGAAGTTTCTGCATTTAAAAAATAAGTGTGTCAGAATTATGGTTTATATCTTAATAAAATCTGGATTTTTGGGTTATCCATAAGGAAAGACTTGTAGAAAGAAGTCTTACATAGACTTGCTTTACAGCTCTGACTGACTTAGTGTCCCAGGGCAGAGTCAAAATATGGCACTGTACATGTGGAAATAAAAATTTTCAGTGGCTGGTAGCTGGGACAGACTTTTGTAGGATCATGTGCCTCTTTGAGGGGAGGATAAGTGCACATGCTAAAATTAAGTCTACCCTGTGGAGTGTGAAATGACCACTCTTAGCAAACAAAACTCTTATTCTGAGAGCTGGATAGAGCAAGATAAGTATGTTTTCACCTTGACTGTCTACTGCAATGTTCCTTGTTTTATTCCAGGGAAGCTGGAGTCCGAGAGACTCTTTGAAACTGGTGTCTCTGCTGTTCCTTGTCCATTTTGATTATCCCTTTTCCTTTCCATGGGAATCAAGGCATTGCGATAGGGGGGAAAATCAGCACTTGGCTGCCTTTCATTTTGAGTTATAGGCATTATGTGGGTATGATGTGATAGGAGAGTGAAATTAAAGCAGGCATCTAGGTGTTAAAAAAATTGTCTCAGATGGCTTAATTTACCAAGATTAAAGCCTTCTAAGGTATGATCTTATCAATAAAAGAGCAGTACTGCTCCAATGGTTGACATTTTTACCAGCCTTCTCTTTACCTGTTTACAACCCGTAGGTGGGTATAAACTCTGTAGTTGATTCAGGCAGAAGCTCAAACACATGCTTTTTAGGTGTGTGAGTAATCCAACATTGATTTTGGTGAGATACAAAACAATTGAATGCTTTCCTGGACTGGAGCCTCAGGTTAAAATCATGGTCTCACTGAAGTGACTGTAGGCAGTTAAATGCCTCCCTGACATCCAATCCCGTCAGATCTCGGAAGCTAAGCAGGGTCAGGCCCGGATTTTAGTACTTGGATGGGAGACCACCTGGGAAATGCCCGGGTGCTGTAGGTTCTAGTGCTGAGGACTTCACTGGCACTGTCCAAGCTCACTCGGCCGTGGCAGATGAACCTCAGGACTAAAACGGTGGGGCCAGTTCTGCGCATGCTGTGCCTCACCTAAAATCCACTGCACAGGCTGGAAGGGCACACCCACGTGGGGAGAGCCCTTCCCAAATCTTCGTTCAGCGAAGCTGAGCCACACACACACACACTGAAGTGACTGTGACTGCATACACAAATATTTATCCATATCAAATGGACAGAGAAGAGAACATAAAAAGGCACTTGGAGAAGAGAGGTGGAAGTTTAATTTTCCTATTTCAGCTGTTTTACTCTGCTACTTTGGTTTTTTTTTGGTATTACTGTCCTAATGCTCTTGCCTTATTTATGAAATTATAAATAATATTTTAACAGTAATTTTTGGCATTGGAATCAAGAAGACTAGAATTGAATAAGTCAAGAACTTTTGCCTTATCTTTCAATGTAGGTAATTCTCAAAGTCTGAAAAAAATGTGTTAAAAATAGTACTTTTCATGATAAAAGGAGGTATTCTTATTTTTTTTACTAATGATCCAATTTTCTGTTATTGTGTTTCATCGACTGCACATTGAGGGGGGAAAAAAAAGTGATTTTATGGACAAACCCAAAAAAATACCACAAAACAAAGGGGGAAAAAATCATCTAACCAACTAAGCAATCAACCTAAAAACCTGCACTGTCAAATCACAAAAGATTCCAATACCAATCAGGATTTCAATGGCAGAAGAAGTCTGTAAAGGGTTAGCATCACTTACTTATGCTTATACACTAGAAGGTAAAAAAGTCACTTTTAAAAGAACTTTCATAAATTAGCAAGATGCAATATAACTTGTAATCAAGTATCTTGTCAATCAGGAAACATAATTATAATGAATTGAGTTCATTGCAAGCAGGACTTTTCTGACTCATTTTTCTGTGGTGATTATGAATGAAATGCCAATGACTGTAAAACACAGGCAACTCTTTAACCTTCTAGCACAGGTTAATATCTCTAAAACTAATTAGCTCATTTCAAAGCATAATAAATATTGTAGGTCAGTAATCAGTTAATTCTTAACATGACACATATATGTTTCTATTATAGTGTCGCAGGTTTGGCTTAGCTGTTACCAACCCTGGACTGGCCCCCCTTCTCTCTCCCAGAAACTTCTCAGCAAAGGCAAGGAAAAACAAACTGAAAAGAAACGCACTCAAAAGAAACTGAACTGAATAAAAAGAATAAATTATATTTTCTAATATTCACAATCACACAGTATGTAGGATCCCACCCCCCAGGGGAGAGGGAGAAAGGGAAGAAGGGGAGTGAAGACAGGGAAAACCCAAACCCAAACTAACAAAACCAAACTAGACAAACTTAAACCAAATTAAGAACTTCAAAGAAGGGGAGCAAACATGAAACAATCTCACCCAGGACAGGAGAACCACCAACGACCGGAGGGACCAGGCTCCAACCACCTCCCACCAGCTCCTCGGCCAGGCAGGAAGAGAGCCAAGCACCACTCCCCCCCCCTGCTACGCGAAAGACACGTGTGGAATACTTGTAGCTTCCTTGGATACAATGGTTTCTGGGGAAGCCATGAGCCAAACCATTACATATAGTGATAAGCACCAATTGGGTCATAAGACATTTCTATTGACTTGCAACTTGCATTATTTTCTTTATGTTGCAGCTCTAAGTCCAGATATACTGACATATCATCATCCTTAACTGAAGATTGAGTTCTGGACTATCAAAATCAGTTGAAGAAATTTCCACTTAATCTAGCCAGGCCAAGATTTCTCTCAGGATATTTAATTTAATCATGACTATATGTATATAGTAATAATTTAAACAATCGTCCCTGAGCAGAAAGATTTCTTGCTGGCACAAGTTCCTCTAATATATAGATATTCTCAGTTCAGCATAGACATGGTCTTAATAAGCTTTTACCACTTTACATGGAGTACTTAATCTGTTTAAATAAAGCATTGTGTATTATAGAACAAATTCACATATTAGAAATTACCTTAATTTACATTATGTGATTTAGATACAAAGGGATGTATCTGTTTGTGTCAGCTGAAGATCTAGGACAAGGTTGATTTTTCCTCTCCTTATGGCAACACCATTTAATAGAAAATCTTTAGAGAAGTAAAAACTATGAATCCTTTATACATTGTATAAACAACAGGGTAAAAAAAACCAAAACACAAACCAAAACCCCACAACCAAAAGTGTAAACTCTGTAAAGAACAAATAGAAAATGCAAACCTATCTGTCCTCATGTGATTTATCTAGTAAAAGAAAAACAAAAACTTTTGATACATAAAATCCTAGGTTTTGTTATGATCTATAACTTCCAGTACAATCTACAGTGTGTGGTTGTGTTATTTTTATTCCATTTTCATAGACTACAGTTCAGTTAATAAAGTCTGAAAACACTTAAATTAGAAAAATCTCCAAAATAATTACATAGCTACAGTGTATAGTTTCATTGCAATTGCTTTGAGTGTTTTGGCTTTTAGTTACAGAATGAAAGAGAAAAAAATTATCATTATATGGGTGTTACTGATATCCTCTCTCCTGGGAGTTTTGGCAACTCAGAGTTATCAAAAATACTCATTGATAAGGTGCAGACACCATATCAGCTACTAAGCTTATCAGACAGACTTCAGCTAACTCCACTGCAGTAACAGTTACTGTGCATGGCCAGGAGGGGATTAAAACAGTTCCCTGCTCAATGTGCACCTCTGGTCTGGCTCTGGGGATCTGAGCACTATTCTGCATCAAATAACCAGTGTAATGTCTTTGTGAGAGGTGCACCTGGGTGTCTCCCAAGGGCGTGTGTGTCGACTTTGAGTCTTTATAGTTTTTCTCTGATCTCAGTAGGGGAAATGGTAACCTCTGTAGGGCAAGAGAGGTTACCAAGCCCCTTAGTATCTATACTCCACTGATATTTAAAGATACATCTACTTGCTGTTATAACAAGTAAAGGAAATAGCACTAGAACCAATGCTAATGAAGGCTGGTTACTGCTTATCTCTGAGCCTCATGGCTGGATTTTATGATATCCCATAAAGGGAGAGTACTGACAGAGATGTTACTTTTCTTGAGACATTCATGTAATGTCTTTGCGTGGTGCCTCAGAAGGATGGCCTTCAGCTCTCTCTCCAGTTAGCATTTTTCTTCCCTTCTTTTCTCAGGCTTAAGGGAAGTTCATATCTTTGGAACCTCATCTGCTTATCTGTTTTGATTGAAATTTGGTAAGAGATGTCGAAGTGGTGAGACAGACAGTGATATGCAAGTGTGTGCACACATGCTTATGTGCCAAGGGAATCAGAGGATTCATGGCCTCCAGTGCGTATGTAGCAAAATAAGTTTATAAGTAAGCTAACATCACTGTACAGCTTGTGCTTGAGGCAGCTTTGTTTTTTTTTTTAATTTCTTTTATCTCAGATGTTGATTTCACATTCATTGGAACACTTCTAAATGACGTGCCAGAGAATTTCTGGCTAAAATATCTGTAGCAGCTCAGAATTACTGTGTTTCATGGTTTCAATGTACTGAAACTATATTAGCTCCTACTATTTTTCTGTAATGTGTGTTTAGGTTAGGATCTCTGCAGTTATTTCAGACTTTAGGATATCAACCCAGTTGTTGCTCATTTTCTTTTAAGAGAGAAATTGTCACTTTGAAGTTTTATGAGTTTTCCACATTCAAGGAAAAATGTTTAGACTAGCTCATGATTCCTGTCTTACAGCCCTTGTTAAATGTAAAAACAAACCACAGACTTCACTAGTAAACTACTTTAATTTTACTCATGGGGCACAGACAAAACTGCTGTTCATCTGACCAGTTTGAGGCTATATATAAAATATTAGTTCTTATCTGCAAACAAAAACTTTCTTCATCATTGGTATCTTCCCAGAGTCAGACTGTGATTGAAGACACAGGGCGTAAAGAAAGGAGGGATGGACAAACAGATAAAAGGAATAGGAAAGAAAAACAAAACAAAAAAATAATCAATCCTTTCTTGCTATCTTCTCTCCAGTATCCCCTCATCTGAAGACCATCAGAGGCTCTGAAAGTAGTATCTACAATAACAACAAAAAAATGTGACTACAAATAAAAAACTCCTGAAGTCGAATTCTGGTTCCACTATCCCCAGAAGCTCAAACAGATGGGGAAGGAAAGGAAAATTAATCCCCAAATCCAATGTCATTACAAGATTTTTTATTTGTTTGTTTTCTTAGAGGCAGTAAGTAAGGCTGAGATAAGTGTGCCAGGTCAAGATTCACTGTGTTTTATTGAATTGCAGTGTATTTTGTAATGTGTTGACAGAATGACAGCCTGTCGAAATTTGAAAGGCATACACTTTCCTTTTGACTGTAAATAGCTCATGTTCACGCATGAATGCACATTGAAGGAGAAGATGGAGTGATGACCTATGGAATGGACAGAAAAGCCCCCTACCAAAATCTTCATTCACATTTTAGTCTAGATGCTATTTACTACAAACAAACAAACAAACAAAAACAGCAAAACCCAAAATCTCTTCTTATTGCATGAAAGTCTTTCATACAATCAAGTATCACTCAGAAAGACTAGTCTGTACCTATTTCTATTTAAAAAATTCCTCTCATTGTGATAATGTGCTCCAGGCAGTGAAAGACTGGTGCCTTCTGCAATGCTAACTGAGTGGAACAAATTCTTGGCCTTGGGTCTTCTACAATTAAAACTTCAAGGGAATTTAAGGCTCCAGCAGGAGATTCTGTTTTGAGCACAACATGTCATGTACACGTGGTCATGGTATCCATTAGGGACCTTATCACAGCAATGCACTTGACAGTCTGGCATGTTAGAGCACCACCAAGAAAATAATTTCATTAAATAACTCAGATGAGAATGACCTGGTGGCAAAAGCAAAGTGTGAGCAGAGAAGAAGCTGCAATGGAGCTGCATAGTGAGAAGGAGTAAGGCAGTTATGTTTTTGTACCAGAGGTCAGATGGGAGATGATGAATATTGCTGTTAAAACCTGATGATGCTGATAGCATGAATTTTTATGATCTTGTGCTTACATGGAGTTACTATAATATTATCTGGTGATGTGTTGAGCTTTGAACTGATTATCTGTGGTTTATTTCATTTTTCTGTCTTTTAACTGATAGAGTAGTGTTAGTATTTGCTCTATTTGGTAGCTTAGAAGATTAAAACAAAAAAGGGCATGTTCAGTGGTATGAGGAGAGTTGGGCTTCACTTCAGGTGTCAGTGCTTATCATGCTGATCTTGGGTTTGCAAGACTTGGTTTATTCTTCTTGACTGGTCACATGCTCCTCAAATAAACAAATCACTGTGCCTGATGGTCCATATAGAAACAAGTGGAGTCAGGATGATTAGAACAGCTAATTAACCCTGTCAGAGTGCAGTACTAATGAAGCTTATCTAACTTGTAGTAATAAAGCCAGCTGCCATGCCTTATCTGAAACTACTCTTCTCTCCAGACCACCTCTTCTGACTAGCAAGCCTGTGGAGAGTGGAGTGCCAGGGGTGCTTTCTCTTTCTGTCATTTCTCAGTCTCTGACTTTCCCTTTCTTGAACTATCTGCCTTTCGACACACTTCTCCCAACATTTTTCATGCAGGCCTCCAGATGTCTCGTTAATCCTTTTGTTTGCAAACCTCCTCTTTATTCTTCTCCAGATTTTCTACATCATCAACTAAGCCTACTGTCATGTTGGGGGAAAAAAAAAAAAAAGAAAAGAAAAAGCAGCAGCATATTCTGTATTGTATCTTGTGCATAGTCCTGGACTGTCTTCTGAAGAGACTACTTACTCCAGTGAAGGTACTTCCTCCAGCTCTTTCACTGTGAAGTTTAGTGGGGCAGGCACAAGCTAGGAGTACTATAGAGCTGAGCCGCTTAGATGTGTACAGACAGATCTCAATGTAGCCTTGTCAGAGATATATTCAGAAAGAAGCAGTAGCTAAGACGTCACGTGCCAGGGGACCTGACATACTTGCAGAAGGCTTTTCACAGTTTCCCTAATGATACTTTGCTGAAATTCCTCCCAAGTACTGTTTTGAAGTTGGCCTGCTTTGTTCCTCCCTTGTCTGTCTGTGAAAGGAAGAGTTATCTGTTCTATTCTTTTACCACAAGGGAGTTACAAAGCTAAGATAAAAAATGGTTTTGTTATGATGCACAGTCAGTTCTTTGCTTGATCTTGGGAAGGTACAGCTTTTTTAAGTGCATGGTTTGTTTTTTATGAATTTGGAACTGCTCAGTTGCTTAATGATAGTCTATTTTTTTAAAATGCACCTTGTTTCACATGTTAAAAGAAAAAGAAATCAATGTACTATTGTTTACTGTTTGGTGCCAACTGTAATTTGTTAATGTTTATCTATATGGGGAAGTCAAAATTTTTGAAATATTAGAGAAATACTATTTGACCTCAAAATGTTCTTGATTTATTTTTTGTTCAAAGGTATCTTCTCTACATGTAGTATATTTTCATTATTTACCATAAGGAAAAAAAAAGTCTTCCTGTTATGTTTCCCACACTATGCTGGAGCAAATTAAAGATAACTTATGAATTGTTCCAGCAAGATGTCTTTCCTGTTTCATCTTTGAGCACACTTACCTTCTCTTGTTTACTTCCACAGATCTCACCTTCAACTGTTTTCTCCTTTGTGGAGATACTGTAGTCTCCTTTTGAGAAATGTCCCAGTGTGGCATTCTTTTCTCCCTTGTCATCTTTATTTCTCTATGCCTTTTCCTTAGAAAAATATAATTATGACGAATCTTAGGTAGAAATGGAATACAGACAATATTGTAAAGCTCCAGAGGGGTTGTCAGGAGGTAACTATAGAATTCAACTCCCCAAAGTTCAGCATTATTCAGTTATGAGAATTTTGTTAAGGACCATTTATCTGTTGAAATGCTTGTTTATTCCTTTCTATAGTTGCCAAATCAACAGAATTGCACTTTTCTGAAACACCTAAAATGAAATCATAGAAAAAAAAAAGCCTGTTTTCCATTTATACTGTATACTTAATTTTCCCTTGAAGGTTTTTGTTACTGATGGTTCTTTTTTTTCCCCCTAAAATATATAGAATTGTTAATTTTCATTTTTACTTCTGGAAATCTTTGTTTTTTTCTTCCCTAGAACAAGTATCCTAGCATATCTCCACAACACACTTATCTCATGCTACTTGATAAGTCCTTGAGCTGATGCTGAGCCATCAAGTCGATCTCTCTGTAGAGCATCACCACACTGGGAAGAGATGCTTGCTCCATCACAGACTTCTGTACAGTATATACAGTCACATTAATTTGAGGGCCTTTGTGAGGTGATAATTACAGGGATAATTACATCAGGTGTAGACTTGCTGTGATTCAGGCATGCAATTCTCCGCAATTAGCTCCATAAGGGGCTAGCTCCAAGTTCTTCAATTACCTCTCCATTTAGCACCACATAGCAACTGATCCAGGGAGGTGTTTTTTGGTTTATCCAGGAGATTTTTATATATTTAGAAAGCTACTAAATGTAGTGTGTGTCGATTTGGTTTTGCCGCTATATTGCACCAAAACCCACTTAACTTATTCCCTACATTCAATCTTGGATCTCTTTCATTAGTGATATCACCACAGAATGGACACTGTGGAGATGAGAACCTTTGAGATCTGGCATAAGATATATGATTCCTGGTGTGCTTATGAAGTTATATAGCCCTTGTGAAAGTTCCCAGCTTTGTTACTTTTTTTGCATTCCTTCAGTAAATTTGTTCCTATCAGCTTGGTAGTGATAGAAAATACTAATAAAAGCTTCAGAAGCTGTTGCTTGACCTCAAGCTGTACTTAGGTCTTATTTTACTGTATTAAATATTGAATCATATAACTTTTCTGCATTTTGTGGCTTTTTATATGCATTTTGCTTCAACTGAAAGAGTTAATAACCAGCATTTGTCAAGAGCTGCATGCACTGTGTAACATTGCTGAAGTTTTCCAAAGCAATTGTATTATTCCAGATTTCTTGTGTGAAATACCTTAAAACGTATTAACACTGATATGTAGGTGCAGTTACAGAAGAACTGAATTATTTTTCCTCACCTAATTAGCAGTGACCACCTATCTGGTTTCTTAAGTGCTTTTAAACTCTTTTACTGTGATGGCGATGAAATTAACCTTAATTAAGAGTTTCAAACCACTTCCGATAGTTATTTTAGGAAGCCTTTTTAACTTAAACTAGATGTAAATGACAGAGAGCATTCATTCAGTCAGAAGTGATATCTCAGCTGGGTAGTGGTAATTAACAACCAAGGACAGCTTTTTAAATAATTGCTTAGGCATAACAGATCTTAGAACATAGCCTATTTTGGTGCAACTGTCAGAATGCCTAGAGTCTTGTTCAACACCTATTTGGTTCACTGAAATAAACTGGTATTTATGGTTTATGTAAAGAAAAAAAAAGTTTTGTTGTATGACATGTTACATATATAAGGTTAAAGTATAATTGAAGAAAATTACAAGCATTTGTAGAAATTATTTGAAGTACACCATTTCACAAATTTAAAGTTAGTACTTCAAAGATCTTCCTTAAGCTATAGGCCAAATTCTGATTTCTACTTTTCCGGTACTGAAATGAGTAAAAATAAAGATTGAAGACAGTAATCACGCAGCAATTTCTCAGAGAGTGACTATCAGACAAATGCTATCATATATAGGATTCAAGTTTGTAGTGCACGTTAGAAAGATTAGGAGAAGGTGGGGAGCGAGAGGATAACTTGTGGATGAAACTTTGTAGGGAAGGTTTACTGTACTAATGTCATATTTCAATGTTTCTTCAAAGTAGTCAAATTCTTGATTTTTAGGATTTTGTCTATAAAATGTATTGTTACTTATTTTATTGAAATAATAAAAAGTTTTATTCCAATGCCATGTATGAACTTTCACTTCTTGGGAAAAAGTAATTTATCTAGGTTTCAGGTTTTTCAAAGATGATGAGTTGGAGAGAAATTCTTTAAAGCCTGTAGCAACCCATTAAATTACATTATTTAAAGGAAATTATACTAGTATAAGCAGATATTTTTTGTATTACTAAATTGTTATTCTTTTTTTTTATTTATTTCTCTCCGTTTTTCTTACAGTTGAAGAGAACTGGGTCGTGGGATGTTCCTATATTAAGAACTGGCTAAGAGAGGAAAATATAAGCTTTGCTTGAGTGTGCTGATAACCTGATAGGACATCATAACCATGAAAATTACTGTAAGAGACTAGTGGGACTTTAACTAGCATGTTCCAGGGCATGAGAGAGGCTCTTTTGCTGAATAAGGTAGTTTTGGGATAAAAGGCTAAAAGTTTACTAGGAAGTTATAAATTGGCTTACACACAGCTGTCAGCTGCTCTGCTCGCTGTACAAACACTGAGCAATAGGGAAAAAGTCTCTTTATATATTTTGAGGTTGTCAATATTGGAAACAACTGTAGAACCTGCTAGTGCCAGGTTATTACCACAATGTAGAAAAACAGTAATTTAAAATAATTGGCATTTTGTAAGGTAGGCTGTTTCTACTACTTTTCTCATTGCTTAACTACTGTGGGCATAAGGCTGTTTTCTTGTTGTTTGTTTTGTTTTTGTTTTTTTTCTAATCAAGAAGCCTCCAGTCTCTCTCCATGTCTGTCTGTCTCTTCCTCTCTCTCTCTTTCTCACATAAACACATGCACACATACTAGTACTACCACCAAGACAAGGAGGCTACTCTTTAATTTGTAGTCTGCTCTCCTTTTCACACTAATGACAGCATTTAAGGTAAAAGAGCTGTCTATCAATATTCCTGTTTCAACTTGTTTCTGACATGAACTTCTAGTCTCTGAGATGGGTGCCCTATTTGCAGGGATGTCCTGTGAGGTAAACAGAAATGTGCCAAAACTCAGTAAGCTACACAACAGTCCTACTTTTAATTGGTGGAATCTTTTCTAAATACAGAGGGCTTGAGACCTGACTTGAGAAAATTTGTATTAAATTGTGTCAGTATTCAGGAAGATGTTCATATAACCTCCTTTCACATAAAAAAAGAAAACTTTCCACTTTTCCAACCCCTCCAAGAAAAGCATAATCCCCAAAAGATTTAGTTATCTAATAAAGACCACTAAAATAAATTTCCTCCAGTTCAACATTTTACAGGAAATTTATCTCTTTATGTAGTTTGTCATTTGCTAAAATCCAAGAACATAAATAAATTCATTTACTTATAAACAGAAAAACCTCATCAAAACTCACATATGATCCTAAATTTAAAGAAAACATAACATTTAGGTGGGTGAAAAAAGTAAAATCAGATACAAACATGTATGGTTTATTTTAACACTCCAGTCCTGGGAGCTGCAAGTTCACAGGTCAGCTAGGAGTTTTGCTTAATATCTATCTAATCTATCTATCTATCTATCTATCTATCTATCTATCTATCTATCTATC
>JAJPCS010000060.1:20747583-20764296 GCA_021164005.1 Willisornis vidua nigrigula | reverse complement strand
ATCTATCTATCTATCTATCTATCTATCTATCTATCTATCTATCTATCTATCTATCTATCTAATCTATGGTTTTTTAATACCTTGAGATAGTGTAAGAGAATA
This sequence comes from Willisornis vidua nigrigula, assembly GCA_021164005.1. NCBI lineage: Eukaryota > Metazoa > Chordata > Aves > Passeriformes > Thamnophilidae > Willisornis > Willisornis vidua. The sequence goes on along the minus strand of JAJPCS010000060.1, from coordinate 20,764,194 downwards.
AGCCATGGACTTGTTCCCAAGAACTAATTTAGGGCAGGAAATCAGTGAACTTGGCAAAGGTTCAAAAAAGGCACTACACAAGTTAGACAAAATGTTTTACCACAATACCAACCCACTATATATTAATCCACAATATGTAAATCAAGACCCAAACTATCCACTACACTTAAGTCAAAATCCAGTCCCTCCACCTCCAAGCCACCCAAAGCATCAAAAATGTAGCAAAGAAAGAGAGCAAGAAGAGAGAAGGAAAAAGAGGGAGAGACAGATCAAATAGCTACTACTGGAACCTTGTGGTAGACCAGATGGCAGGGACACGACATGTGGCACACCTATGCCTTTGGTTTTATCTGCTCTGGTCTCCATGGCCAAACCCCCCAGGTGTGGCCTCTGACCCCCCAGCCACTCTGGGGTCCCAGGCCAGGGGGAGGGGCAGTGTTCTCATTGTCCCTGCCAATCTGACCTGAGTCAGGGGCTCCAGGAGATCTGTGGGGTGTTATAGTTTTCCTGGGCTGTTTGTGACTGGCAGCTGGTCTGGGGCTTCCCCATGTGGGCTCCAGAGGCTGCCATGAGGGATACAATGCCACCCCAACTCTGTGAAGTTCGACCCATCCCTTTCCCCTCCATACACACACACACCCCACAAGGTGGTTCTGACCCAATAATCACTGCTCTGGTGTCTAACATTTCTTCTCTTGTAAAAGAAGCAGTCGAAATTCTGCTATTGTACTACTAACAGAATATAAGGAAGTAATGGAGTTACTCCAGATTTCTGACTGTAACTGTGTTAACTTTATCTGTAATAGAAATGGGAGTAATGTGAGACTACACAGACTGAAGGAAGTTTGGATACAGCCCCTAGTCAGTGAAATCACTCTATTTTATGTGTCTGTAATCCAGCACACTGCTGATAGAGTCACACTACTCTTGCTCTCCTCTTTACAGCTGTAAAACCAAATCCCTTGATCAAAAATTAATCTTACTGGAAATATTTCCTCTTTACATTTGTTTGAGCTGCAGTCTCCAAGTAAAGTTTGAGACTTCTGTCAGTTCTTTTATCTAAAAAAACCTCAGCATAATTGTTTTTTAATTTCTTGTATAGACTGTATATAATTCTGATAGTAATTGTTTTATGCAGTCCCTTTTGCAATGTATGCAGATTATTTACTATTTACTAGATAGGCTAGTTAAATTATAAATAACCTGGTGTTATTGACTTCATCTTAGTCTTACTCAATCTTGGAAATGAGTGTCAATTTGCAAATTTTCTGAGAATCAGATGTCATTTGCCAATCAGACCACATCTCATCTTACTCAGATTGAACAGTCTTATCATGTGTTGTTAACTCAGCTCAATTCTACTAAGTGTAATTGACTGAATTTGTGTCAGTCTCCCTGCCCCAGCTATCCCTAGACTGAATACACACAACTTAAGAGTGAAAGGGTCTTGGCCAAATTACAGAGGACGTCATCATTCCTTTTGTTAACACTCTAGGGAAAAGATTTCCAAGAAATTTTGAATCAGTGAAGGAGATCTCTTAGAGTCAAGCATTGGGAATTGGCATGACTTATGTATGTAGATTAAAATTTTAATCTTTGCAACATTTTAAGTAAGATATCTGAGAATGTAAAATTTAGCTAGATACTAATATACAACCATTATATTTGGACTTGACTAATGTGAAATGCACTACATATTAATAAAATACCAAGGGAAGGATAACGAATTATGCAGAGTGGGTGGATATGAACTAAATATTAGAAGTATATGAGGGCTATCTGAGGAGCATGGAAATTAAAATGTATGGTTTTAAGAGAATGTTTGAATAACTGATGGGATTAGATGGTTACTTCTTGTTAGGATGAGTTAGCAGAGATGGGAGGGAGGAGCTGAAAGTACACTCATGTTTTCAGGACCTGTATGTAGTTGATTTAGGGACACCTTGAGGTATCTGGGGGAGGTCCAGTCATAAACATTTGAGGGTGGCGGTTTTGTTCTAGATGAGCAATATGTGGTTCAAAATGGGAATGGCTGGGGAAATGCCTTTGTGTCAGGAAAAGAAAATAAAATATCCTTGGCAGGCTCCAGAAGGAAAGCATATGTAGCTGAGCAGGAGTCAGAGCTGGCAGAAAAGTGGGGCAAAAGTACCTTGTTGTCAGTAGAGGATACACACAGGTAAGAGTGATCAGTGGAAGAAGTTGGCCAATTTACTGGGCAGAGAAGTCTGGGCTGATATTAAACATTTCTCAGCTACTGTCCCAGCTATGACTGCATACACATTCTCCTTCTAGATGCTTTTTGTCTGTCAAAATGGAAATTGGAAGACCTGAGCTCTCTGGCATTTTGGGGAGGTTGGGAGTGACAACACAGGCCAGCAGCATGCCTGTCATTCCATGCTAGAAGGCATAAAGGCAGATCAGCCCGCATGTGGAAATACCCTGTGATGTGTCTGAAACCTGGAAACTTTGCTGTTGTTTTCTTACTTCACAGCGTTGTAACTGCTATGCTGTCAACCTGAAGGGATTTTGAAAATGTCACCATTGTAATTGGCAAGTAAAAAGGGATTATTCAGCTTTGGTATCTACTTATTGTTCATGGAAAACCTATACCAAACATCTTTAACTCATTCATTTCAGATACTTTTGATCTTGTTTATGCATGCAAGGAAATGATGGAGACTCACACATTTTGATATTTTTGCTTGTGTTTTCAGTGAGAGCCCATAGATATATGGCCAGATTTCAAATGCTGATCCTGCATAATTTCTTTAGGGGGTGAAGTACTAAACTCCCAAATCATTAGGGCCGACTACTGCCAGGGAGTCATGATCATGTACTAGGTTCACCCACTGCTGTTAAAATTGGTGATTTATCCCTCCTTAGCTTAATCAATTAATTCATTAACTATCCAAAGCAAAAGACATTATAGAAAGCTGAGAATAGTATGTTTTCAAAGCCTTTACATAGTCTTTCAGGCATATTAACCTCATGTATTGCCTAGGTCTTGAAAGTACAGAGTTGTCAGGCTAAAATGATGAAATGTTTTTATCCAGCTGCACTGTCCTTCTCTGCTGTTAAATTGTTAATTAATAACTTAGGAGGCATGTAGTTTTGAAGTTGATATAAGGCAATATTTTTTAAAATCTTGATTTACTATCATGTGATAACAGTAAGCATTGATTTTATAACAGGGCAAGGATGTATCAGCAGGAATCTCTATATTTTTGCTCTGAAAAAATAATCTGTCACATTTTTCAGGAGGTATAAATCAGTAAAGCTTTAAACAATTTTTTATAGTCTGTCAGTGAACACTAGCTGAAGGTCTGGCTCACTTTAAACTGGAGCAAAATGAAATGTATTAAAAAGACTAACTTCTATAGGCTATATTCCCTGTTTGAAATTTCTGAGAAATAATGAAACCTTAATTTCTGTAATTTTGAGAAGCCACAGCACACCTTCCTTTTTCGTAACAGTAAGCTGAATTTTTAAACAGACCTATACTGATGTCATTAACCTGAAATGAATTTGATTTTGATTTCTTCAAGCTTTTCAGTTTTATAATTTTTTTGTCTAAATCAAAGAAGTACTTTTAGTACTTGCCTGTATATATTCTTTCTCTTTTCTTTCCATGTCTCTCAGTCACTCAACACAGTTTGTATTATTTTGAGGTAGAATTATTGGTAGAATGTATACATTGAGTAAGTTTGGATAAATTAATAAAAATCTATGAAAAGACCAGATAATAGAGTGTCTTGTGTTTATTTGCACACTGAGTTGAATCTGTGCTGAAGTCTTTGCTGTCATTGCTCCTTTCAGCATAAAACCAACAGAACTACTGGATAGAAAACAAATGCAGTATATTGATTTTCAAGATTAGATGTGTTAAAGCAAAATAGGACTCACTTGTGAGCTGATTTATAAACATGAATCTATTAGGAAAAGCCAGATCTTACCTACATTGAGGTATATGTACATGAGATGTAGGATTGCTATGACTGGGTGTTCCTGTCTCTGTTGGACCTATTCCCCCTTAACTCTTTCCATAGTTAGTGACTACTGATCCAGTCAATACAAAACAAGTTATGATTTGCCTTAACCTGAAGCAGACTTCTGAAAAAGGCACAATGAGCCATTGCTTATATAAAGCTATTTCTCTTTTTTGTCTTTAAGGAAAATGCATCTTGGATAAATCAGTTGTAGACATTTACCTGAAGTGTTTAAATTAAACTTAGTTGTGTAAACTACTGTTCTGTCAGTGGGGTAAAAAGTGACAAATGTCCTTGCACTTCTGATGACCACTTTTGTAAACCAGGTTAGGTACTAAAATTCTGCATGACTGCAGCTATGTGGCATCCTGATTGTTGCCGATCAAAGGGAGCGTCTCCCAAACACGCACTCCACACACGGTGAGAAGGTGGACAAAGAAGAGATTTATGCAGGAGAGCACAGACTTTTATAGGACAGGTTGGGGAAGGATCTAGAAAATGGAGGTAACATGAAGGGGATTGGGTAGCTGCAGGTGAGGAGTGAGTAACCAGGGAGACAAAAACCGATGACAACCATCAATCAGTCAATACAGGAACAGAATCTGGGGCAGAGGTGGGAAAATAGACTGGGCGATTATGGGAAGAAGATAATATGGAGGGGATGACTAAGGGAAAATAGCAACTGGGAAACCATATTGAACTTGAAAAACAGGGAAAGGGTGGGTAAGACTATTAACAAAAAACATCAAAACCCATATAGAATCTTCTGCGAGATTGAGTCCTAAACTTATTCTCATTCCGTGGTCCAATCTCAGGTGTCATCTGCTCTAGTACTTCATCTTCATAAATCCACTGCCGGTAGTATTTTTCCATTCTTTGTATGACATGCATTTTCCCATGGAATCCTTCTTCATGCCCTTACTTTCTGGAAAAAAAAGACACAACATGTGGTATAGTAATATAGGAAAATGTAATCAGTTTGTACCAAGGTGAATTTCATGCCATTGTTACAGAATATTTTTTGCCCCTGAGTTGATTCATCTAAGTGAATGTTCTGTAAATACAATGCAGTTGCATTAGATTTTAGAATAGAAACTCAGAAATGCAGTGGCACACCATCAGGTTCACACTTTATTGATATTGTTGCAAATCTTGAATGGCAGTGTAGCTGTCAGAAGAGGCCTTCATTAGTCTAAGTGGAATTTGGGATACTCTGTAAAAATGACACTACTTATCAGGCTTAAATTAAAAATTATAACTTCTAAAAGTTTGCACCACTCAGGCTGCAAAATTTGGTATAAGTTTTCTGGACACCAGTGGCAAAAGCCCACTGAGAAAACCATGTTTCTGGCCAGAGCACATGTAATATATCAGCAAGAAAAAAGGAGTGGATAAATGATTGAGTTGCTGAGCAGCATCCATGTAATCTATGCTTTTGCTCTTCAGATTGCACGGTGAGCAGGAATACTGCTGAGTTCATCAGTGATATCCTACGGCAGAAAAAAAGCTAATGAGAAAAGCACTGCTAGGGTAAGAGGTTAGCTAGTGACTCTTGATTTTGGATAAAAAAATAGCTACATTTCCTGGATTGCACAGATTTTTCTCTGCCTCTTTTAAACTCAGCGACCAACATTATTTGTTTTATTTCATTTTTTTTTAAATCACGTCATCCAGAATCCTGAATTTAACTTATCTGTATTGCAACAGAAATTAGTCTGAAGTTTGGTTTTTTTAGGGCATTTTCTTTTTATTGATGTTGTTGGTACCAAATAAAAACAGCTTTTGCTCAATTTTTAATGAAATGAACACTCCCAAGCCAATTTAAGAATTGTCTTTTTCTTTTCTAGTTTTCCCTCTCTGCCGAGGCTTAATGCAACACTTGCAAATTTCTCACTTATGTCAGAGCCATAATTCCCCTGTACTTTAGAGTTTTGCACAAGCATACAAAGAGACAGTAACAGGAATCTGGATTCCAAGTTAAAATTCCTGGACAGTTTCTATGCTCTTGAATGATGTTGTACGTGGCTTGTTTTTTGTGTTTATAAATTGAGATTCCTTCAGTTTCTCCCTAGAGGAAAAAATCCAGCCCATATGAATATTTAGTTCTATCAGAGTTTCTTTTGCTTCACCAAAATTTCTCTTAATTCATATGTCATTTCTGGTTTTGAAAATATGGACACCACTACATTTTGTCCCAAGTCTAGCAATGTTTCAACTGAGTATCAGGTTTGTTTTGTCATGTAAAGAAACCATGCATAAAGAAAGATTGTTCTGGCATTTTGATGACCTAGAAGTGTTTATTATCCTTGATAGCTGACTCTTTTTTTTATATACATGCCCTGAGATACTATCCCTTTTCATAACGCTTGAATTAAAAAATAAAAATATTAGACAGTTGGAAATGGGGGAACCTTTAAACTCCCCAACTGCATGACCTGCAGCAGCTATTTTCAGTGTCACCAGTAATACTGACAAGGATTGCAAAATACAATTCCCAAAATGAAATGCTGAGCACTCTGTGTCTCCTAAGATGAACCAACACAACTATGACAGATGTTCACCAGCTGGAGGACATGATTTTGGCATATGTCTGTTGAAAGAAATGAGAATTCAAAGTGTTTTCCTAGTATGATATTAATGAACAGGGAGAGCTGAAGCAGTTTGCAGAGAAATATTAAAATTCTACATCTTAATATTAAAATTCTACATCTTATAATTTGTCACAGGGTTTTTTTTAGACTCAAAGTCGTTAAAAAGTGTAATATATATACAATTAAAACACAATCTTCTATTAATTCAGAGAATTCGGCATGCCTAAGAATAAATTTGTTTGATGTTATGTAGTATTTAAGGAAATGAAATAACTTTTGACCCAAATTCTTAAGTTCATTAATAAAAATTTCCTGTTGATTACTACTGGACAGAGGTTTTTCAACACTCCTTTTGCTTTTGTAAAGTGTCTTTTGGCTGTATAAGTCCTTTACATTGGACAGTTCTCAACAACCCTGTGAATAAAGCAGTGTACCCGTCTTCCAGGGAGAACCCCAAAGTTTTGAACACCAATTTCTTTCTGCAGTGTGGGTGATACTTCAGAAACAGTTTGCATCATTCAGCTGGTTGCTTGAATTGAACAGATCAATCTTGCTCACAGTTTGACCATGACTAATAGATACGCCATTTTCTCTCTCTTAATGTTGTGTATGTATGAATTTCCCAAGATGTTATTCTATCTAGTTTATGAACTCAGTATATTTTGTAGCCACCATTAATTTTCTGTAATACAAATACAGTATAACAAATTGAGAGGCCTGGAGCCGAGCTCTGGTATCCTTTGAGCCTCAGTACATGACAGATTATGGTTTAGTTCAACATTTAAAGGGGCAACTATTAAGATGGCATAGCTGATTATATAAACACCCTAGTGCAGTAGTAAGATAATTTGTGTCCATAAACTTGTGAGGTGGGCTTCCTTAATTTAAACCTCTACTGCTGAAGTTTAAGGCAGCATGTTCCCTTTTTGCAAATGTATGGACAGATTGCTAAAGTGCCTTAAATTTTAAATAATAACTTCTTATCCTGTTCTAGCTTGACTGCATTTCCTCTTTTGCTAATAAACTTTCTCCATACTGAAAGGCACAAAGTTATTACTGAAATGGCTGTACTTGTCACAAACTCTAATATGAAGGGGCCAAGTTCCCAGTATTCTGCTCTGAGTTCAGGAAAATAGTCCATTTACTCAAGCTTTGTCTTTTTATATCTTTTTTCTTTTTTTTTTCCTCTGGCTTTTTACATGAATGGATTCAGGGAACTTTATCAATTGGTGACTTCAGTGAAAGTCAGATACTAATTTATAGCTAGACTCATCTACTAGATTTGTGTTAAAAAACAGCAGAAAGGCACAATCTTTAGTGCAGTACTAGGATAAAGAGATCCAATGAAGTTATGTTTAGTGCACAATATTTTGTTCTTGTTTGCTGTTTTACCACCTTGCAAACTCTTTCTTGTGTTTCATAAGGGTAAATATAATGCATTATAATGACTGAAGAAGGCAAAAGGTTTTTCCTTTATAGTCTTTACAGATCATGGATTCTGCCTTCTGACTGTTCAACAAGATGTCTTAGTGAATAAATCAGGGAAAAAGTACTAAATTCACTTGCCCAAATGGTGTTTCAAAGAGTTAAGCACATTCTAGTCCTTAGAATTCCCTTTTCTGTTAAGATTGGCTGTTAAATGCAATGTTTTCATTTTTCCTTACTTGCTACACTAAAAGCATAGAGCATAAAACCTGGATTGAAATCCAAAATGTAAATCTGATTTACATTTTACTATTCAGAAAATCCTAATAGAAGTCCTGCCCTGGGTCACAAGAAAGACTCAATTGAGCCAATATGTTGTCTCTGTCTGTGTCTATTAATAGGTGTAAATGTATCCCTGGTGCACAAGCATCCCTTGGTACACTTTTCAAGGTCCTGGCAGGCAGTGATTTAACCTGGAGGTTCCCTGGGTTACTGTACTTAACACTCCCAATGGATATGAGCTCTGGCATTTGATTAATGTGTTTTGAATCTATTTATAGACTTAGTCCTCAGAATTGCTTGCAACAATGAGTTCCTCTGTTAAAAAGTGTTGCATGTTGTGTCAGCACACTACTGCTTTATTCCAACATTACCATAAAAATGTTTATAACTCTGAAAAGTTACTTCAGTAAACGTTTGTGACTTTCTTTATTTCCTTTTTGAATTTCAGCTAAATAAAGCCTGAAGGATTTTTTTAAACTTTTATATAAACACACAATTTCTTCTTTCTGAAAGCTTTTTCAACTATTCTCTTCTATTCTTTAACTAGTATGAATTTTTGAAACACAGTTTTTTAACAGATGACTTATATTTTTCCAAACAGTTCTCTTACCACCAGAAGCTGTTATTTTTTATTAGTGTTTCACTTTTTCTGTTTCTTAGCAGGTTTTTTTCCCCCCTGATAAATATTATAGCTAAATAATGGATGAATAGAGCCCTTTTCATGGGGGAGGAGAGAGGAGAATTTTTATAATGAAGTCGAATTCAAATACAGTATGGTCTCATTGGTAGTTACCTCTTAAACTAGTTTTTAGGCCAAATCCCAGATTCAGGGAGAAAGGTCAGACATCTTTGAATTTCTTTTTAAAGAAGCAATCCTGTTTGATCCCTAAAAATGTATGCTTTACAAGCATCACCTAAGTGACATTTACTTACTCTACACAGAGATACTTGTAGTTTTCCTCTAGTACTTTTTATTATCCTTCTAATCTCTCTCAAGCTTTCATAGTTGTTTCCAGCAGTCCTGGTAGAATGGTCACACTTACCTGATCTGGAGTTTAACTGAGATGCAAAGTCAATTTTTCATTTCATATCCTTTGCAACATTTGTCTTTATCGTAGGTTAATTCAGAGCCATGGTGGTTTATATTTTACACAACTTAATTCCAGATTTTAATGAATTAACACTATGGAAAACAGAAATATAAGGACTTCGGGAATTCATTTTAATGTACAATTTCCTTATGAGATCATGCACACAGCAAGTGGGCTTTCAATAGCTTTGGATTTTAGAAAGCAAGGTGGGAAACAGTGCCTTAATAATTTTCAATAGGATCTTTATGTTTCTGATGACTGTCTGTGAATTGTCTTAACTGGCATCAGTTAAAAGAGGCCAAAACCAGATGAAACAACGAGAATATTTTCACATTAATTTCCTTATATTAAATTTATAATTATGCAATCACTGTGTTTTCATACTTATGTTCAAATTCTTTATGTCCAAACTCCGAAGTCTGGTAGTGAATTTAATTAATGTAAAAAATGATGAGAACATCATAAATCAAATGTTTAAGTTTCTACTGTGTTTTCAAAATACCTCATTTTTAACCTGAACAGAATATATCATAAATATGTACAAGATCTCTTTCTCTACATTATTCTAAGCCCTTAAAATTCTGTAGTGCTAAAGCAAATATGGCAGAAAGGTACTGAAAGATCAATTATTCATTGGCAGTGAAAAATATAAGAGGGTTAAAAATTTACATATGCTTATGTTAACTCAGTCTTGGGCATAAAGATAAGCTCTAATGTATTTTATTGAGTTTGCATTTAATTGACTGTGTTGTGGAAAATAATTTTTTTTTCTAAAGAAGTATACTTTATACAGCAGAAGTGAATGATCTGTGAGAGACATGAAGATTGAAGGGAAGAGACAGTCTGTTCTGTGCTCAGCCTTATTAGCCAGTTCATAAATAACTAGCGATTTGAAGGAACCTTGGTGATTTTAGGATTGTTGCTCAGTATTACTAGAAACCATATATGTTTGGCTTTGTTAATGACTAAACTCTCCAGTCACTTAAGCTAAGCATGTCCTTTAAGTATTTCCTTCAGATTAGGTGTAGACTAGGCTAGAGAAACAGTAAAGATGTTAAATGTGCACAACTGAATCACAGTCTGGATGTTTTCCAAACTGCCATCCTAAGATCATGCAGCAGGTCTGTGGATTTCTGTGAAGCTGGGTAGTGATACAGTTTCAGGCAAGGTACGAGACTGGAAGTGTGTCACTGCACAGAACTCACCAGATGTGGAGAGTGCCTCTTCTCTCCCTGGGAAGTGCCCCTTCCCTAAAGGAACAGCCAGCTCAGCCACAAGGACACAGGTGTACAGTGCAAGGATAAAGACAAGCCTGCCTGAATGTGTACCTCGCCTTAGTTTTCAGAGAGTTTAAGTGATATATGACAAGAAATATTTTAGAAATGAAGCCACAATATGCAAAGAAGTTCTAGTGACCTCGCAGCTGGGACTTGCTGACAGGGTAAATACTGTACAGTCCAGTGTGGCACATACTTGGAACTTATTTAATGTGAAAAGACTGCAACACCCCTCTTGCTAGGACTATGACTATATTTGGCCCTGCTCACCCTCATTAGACCCACAGGGTCCACAGATGAGGCAAAAAAAAAAAAAATAAAAGTTCACTTTTAAGTACAGACTAGTTTCTCTAATAAGACAATTTCAAAGTGAAGAGTCTGATTTTCCCTCATTACTCCAATCGCACTCTGGGGTAGACTTTTTGATTTCTGAAGAGCTATTATTGATTCACATACCAGTATATATGAAGAAAAAGTAGGCCCAGAGATTGTTCTTTGCCAATGTCAGATAGCATTTGAGCACTGCCACCAACTTATAATATGTGCTCACAAAGTGGTTCAGGCTGCTGGGATAATAGATAATTACAGCCACAATTGTCCAAGCAAAGAAATATCCAAATCTCCTGTAGGAAACTGTGAATACATTGGGACCCATGAGTACAAAATTAAATGCCTGGCTTCAATAAATATGGAAAGAAAACTTCTTAAAAGTTTAGAATGTCATTAGCGTGGGATCTATTGAAGGTTTTTTTTTCCTTCTACTTTCTCCAAAGCACATCTATTTAAGACTCAGAACAATCCAGGGGACTGCTGCTGGAGTATGTGGGTAGAGTTCAAAATGCAAAAGCTCTCTTAATTTCACAATGAAAGTGGAAAATAGAATTTCTAATGATTTTTTTCAACCATAGTGCTTTCTTTAGGACAGCGTATAAAGGTGAAAATATTACTTTAGCAGCTTTTCTCTTAACTTTTTAAATAGCTATGAAAAAGAATAAAAATGGGTTCTACTTTCAAGGTGAATTGCATATAATCTTTTTGTTTTGTATTATAGTTCAGATAGATCTGTTCATTATTTTAGTGTTCCTCAGGGTTCCTGAAGTGATGTTTAATGTCATCAAAAGAACAGCAAAGAGAGGGACAAAAATGCAAAAAGGAGGTATAGAATCATAGAATAGAATTGCAGAACATCCTGAGTCAAAAGGGACCTATGAGGATCATCAAGTCCAGCTCTTAAAAGTTAAACCGTGTATCTTAGGGCATTGTTCAAATGCTTCTAGAACACTAACAGGCTTGGAAACATTGCAACTTCTTTGGGAAACTGCTTCACAGGCCTTGCTAAAGACAGAGTAAATGGCAGCTGGTATTGGGTTTCTGTGTCCAGGTTTTGGTAGTGGGCAGCAGGGAGGTCTGCAGTGGGGTTTCTGTGAGGAACTGCTTGAAACTTCCATGACTTGCGGAGCCAATGCCAGCAGGCTCCAGAACAGACCTGCTGCAGGCCATGGCTGAGCCTACGCGTGACACTGCAGCTGGAAAGGAGTGAGAATATGTGAGACAAACAGCCCCACAGACACCAAGGCCAGTGAAGAAGGACGACAAGGAGGTGCTCCAGGCCCTGGAGCAGACAGTCCACTTCAGTCTATGGGGCAGACCATGGTGAGGTAGCTGTGCCCCTGTAGCCACAGATGTCAACAGGGATGCAGAGATGCACCTGCAGCCTCTGAAGGGGAACCATTCTGAAGCAGCTGGATGCCTGAAAGAAGTCTGTGACTCCGTGGGAAGCCCATGCTGGGGCAGGCTTCTGGCAGGGACCTGCTGACCCATGGAGAGAGGAGCCTATGCTACAGCAGGTGTGCTGGCAGGACTTGTGGCCTCCTGAGGGACCTGCACTGGAGCAGGCTGCTTTTAAAGGACTACACACCATGGAAAAGTGACCCACCTAAGAACAGTTTGTGAAGAACTGTAGCCCACAGGAAATACTCATGCTGGAGAAGTTCTTGGAGAACTGTGGGAGGGATCCACAGTTCAGCAGGGCAAGGACTCCTCTCCCTGAGCAGCAGCAACAACAACATGTGATTAACGAACCATAATCCCCATTCCCCATTTTCTCGTACCCCTGGTGGGGAGAAGGTAGAGGTTGTGAAAGAGGGAGGGTTGTGGGGAAGGCATTTTTAAGACTTGTTTTACTTTTTTTGTCCTTCTCTGATTTTTATTGGTAATAAATTCAATCAATTTTCTCAAGTCATGTCTGTTTTGCCTGTGTCAGAAATTGATGAGTGATCCTTCTTTGTCCTTATCTCAACTCATAAATCTTTCATTGTATTTTCTCTCCCCTGTCCAGTTGCAGAGAGGATTGATAGAGCAGCTTTAGTAGGTACCTATCATCTGGCCAGGGTCAATCCTCTGCCCTTGTCCCACTAGGACCTTCACCTTCTCAAAGCAAGGCTCATGCTGGTCCCAGAACAGCTTGTCCTTGGTGAAGCTGTGCTGGCTGGTTGCTAATGTCACCTTGTCCTTTGTGTGCCTCCAAGGCAGATATGCCTCCAAGGCAAGAGCTTATCCCTGGAAATTTGGCAGAAGGCTCTACTTCAGGAGCTGCTTCTGATTCATTCAACGAAATGTGAGAGCTCTTTCTTGGAGTGGGAAAGCAAAAGCCCACAAAAAGCAATGAGAAGCTTTGTTCTTTGTATGAGTGAACAGAGCAAAGGTGCACGTCAGATTGAACCTACCTTCACCTCCGCACCCCAAGGACCTCCCTTCATGGTCTCCAACAGTCTCCTCCCATCTTGCTGGCACAGGAGCCCAAAGAATTTCAGGCCCTCCCCATCCCTCTGTGCAGAAGAGAAGGCACCTCTCCACCTGCCAAGGGCAGGGCCAGTGCACAGGAAAGAAGAGTCCTTTTAACACTTGCCAATAGGCAATTCTTTTATGAAGTCCTGTCAGAGACCTTGTGTGGGCTAACTGAGTCTTCCCTTCCTGTCAGTGGGATGTCTGGATGCTTTGACCTTTCTCAGCCATTTTTAAATGCTGCTGCCTGTGCCAGTTGCAGCGTGACAGGTCATAAGGGGGATCACTGAAGACCCCCAACCCTCCTGGAATGTTACTGCCACCATCCTGTCCAGGGCATGGAATGAGAAGCAGGCTAGAGCCCAGTGCTCATAATAGGGCATGGACCATGGTCCCTGAGTACCTCAATATGAAGTAGAACTGATGGATGTGTATCTACTGTGACAGGGTTTATCTTGAATGACCCTAGATCACCTCGGCTACCTTCTGTGAGATCACACTAATGACTGACAGAGGAGTGCTTGGCCACCTTCCCATCAGCAGAGCAGCCTCTGCACCCAACATTAGCTGGGAGAGGATGAACTCTATGGACAGCCTGAAACCTCACCTGCAAGATCTTCCAGCAGTAAGAAGTTTCTTTAATGATTGTCAAGGGGTGTGTTGCCCCGTCTTTTCCATCCCCATTGCTCCCTGTGTGAAGATGGTTTAGTTATACTGTACTTAATACACCCCAGGATTTGGTTGGCCACTTCGAATGTCAGGACACATTGTTGATTTATATTGGGCTTGTCATCAACCACCAGATTCCCGTCTGTAAGGCTGCACTCCAGCTTCCTGTCCCCAGTCTGTACACACACCCAGCATTACACTGTTTCCGAGACACAAATTCTAGCATTTTGCTTTTTTCTTAATTTTCATACAGTTGGTGATTTCTCACTTTAAAAGCTTTCCTCATAATCCTTACTTAGGAGCTATCAACCATCTCTAACTGCAAGTGCTTTACACTTCAATCCTTTCCTTACACTACCTTTTCACATCATCTGCCTTGTGTATCTTTCCTGAAGATCCTGTAGTCATCCACATATTACTCCGTTCACAAGACTCTTCCCACCAAATCTTACTTCTACCAAAGATGTCATATATCTGGGACTGAGCCAAAATTTCTATTTCCTCTTGTTTATACCTCATACTGTGTGCATTAGTGTACAAACTTTTCAAATCCACTCCAGTGTACTCAGTACAATGTGCAGCAGAGTGAAGGCCTGTACTATACACAATCCCTCAAAAAATACTTGAGCAAAAATACTTTTTCCCAATTGAGAATGGTGAATTCTGTTAGGTCCCAGGAGGCCTGGGTCACATAGACCATCCCATAGTCAAACACCCTAAAATTCTTCTGCTGGCAGCAGCCTTCAGGACAGGTATTGGTAAGTTTGATCTGCCTGTCATTACCTACAACTATCTGAATAGAGGAGAATACAAGTACTAGTACTCTATTACTGCTAGTGTAGCTTGGTTTCAGTTGTTCAAGTAATCAAAAGGGAGACATCATCTGAAATTGGTGACAAGAAAAATGAAATAAAAAACTGTAGCTGTGTATCTTCAAAACCTCTGATTCGTATTAAATGGTCTGGCCTTCTGTGTTTCAGCTAGATTGGAGACAAAATCCTAATTCAAACAAATTGCTTATTTCTTGCACTTATTTTTTTGTTGGAAGTACTTCAGTTGCTGATGCATCCTTAGTGTTTAGAGTTACTGTTAAGAATGTGAAGAAAGGATTGGGGGATTAAATGTAACAATGATAAGAGAAAAGAGGTCAAAGGCAGAGGTGTTAAGACTGTTGTGTTGCACAACTAAGAGGAAAAAACATTTAAGAAGGATAGATGACTTCTTTCTTTCTTAAAATATTTATATTTCTGTCTGATATGTGGGAAACTTAATGTGTTTACATATCTTGTACCTTTGGTAACTGACCTTTAGTCTGGTTTCAGATTTTCAGTGCTAAGGGATTGATACAGTGATGCCTTTGGGTTTTGTTTGTGGAAAAGGAAATAAGGAAGAGACATAGGATTAAGCCTTAAAATACTTAGCCTGTCCAGGAGTGGTCTAGACTTCTGCGATAAAAATTTTATTTTGGGCAGAAAAAGTTGAGCTAGAAAGCTTCTGATTTGGTAAAATTGTTTGAGATCAGTTCTAACGTGGATGTAAATCTCTCTTGGAAATAAAAATCTAAATAGTAAAGACTCATCTGAACAGTTTTCAAAGTAACTTTTCAATATTTCAAATAAATTTTAAAGGACTATGTAAAACCATAATCAGGAAAAAGTTATTTCATTTCAGAATAATAATTATGTTCAGTTACTCCACTGAGGTTAGCAATAATGCTTGTAAGGGTAAAAGAGATTCTTTGACATAGCAACATATTTTGTACAAGGAAAAAATACGAAAATTAACTGAAAGAAAGTGATTTCATTAATAGAAAGATGAAAATTCATTTTTTGGCAAAAATATATTGCAGAATTATATGATGACAATCATCTTAAAACTAATTTCAAGTGCATGGCCTTTTTACAGTCTGTTTGTTTGTTTGTTTGTTGGTTGGTTGGTTGGTTTTTTTGGTTCCATTATTAATTTTTATTATAATGCAAATAACAGAATGTTAGATTATTTTAGAGACAGCCATTCTGCTGTGAGTGCCTGGGTGAAATTGTGTGACATCACTCTAATTAATCTGTGAAATATCTCTGCTGAACGCCGATGGTGAGGAGGCAGTGTGCATCTCTGAGTGGGAACTAGTTGAGCAGAAACTGTCAGGATTCTTTCCATCTGAAACTGTTATGAGCAGCAGCAAATCCTTATCTTCTCTATGACTTTCTATGGCCAGTTTATGTAAGAAAAGAACACTTCTGTATTGTCTTGCCAGAGTTGTTTTGTGATGATACCAGCACACAGGCTTTAAAGTTTGCAAAAGGGAAAAATTGAAACAACAGTTGAAAATATTCTGTTTGAAGGTAGTGGGGACATAGTTAGATAGTGTGATTTATTAATTTCCTTTGTGTATAACAAAGAAATGAAGAATTCTGCACTGGCTGAGAATTATTTTTTTCCTCCACATCTTAAACAACCCACAATTTTCATTACAGCAAAAGAACTAGGAACTGGTCAGGGAACTTGA
>JAJPCS010000060.1:20654425-20747573 GCA_021164005.1 Willisornis vidua nigrigula | reverse complement strand
ACAGTGCACAGCACTACTAGAATCAGGTCAATGGCTTATGGCCTTTGAGGATGCTTTTGTTATTCTTTTCAATACCTTTGGCTGTTTAGATTCTGTCCTGAAAATTGATATTTCTAGGTAAAGTGAATATAGTTATCAAGAGGTGCTGTGATGTTCATTCTTCTAGGTTATGTAGATTCATTTTCCAGATGTCCTTTTTTGTCCATCATTTACAGAGAAAACAGAAAATCTTATACTTGTTCCCACTCTATTTTTGTCTTTTTAAAGAGCTGCTTATTGATCAAGTAGTGCATGCAACTCAGTTTCTGTAAATGAGATTTTCCATATGTTGACCTATTGTTGCACTGCCATCTTTGTAGTTATACTCAGTGGCTTGAGGAAAATCTAGTAGTATGGAGGTGGAAGAATCGATTTTATCCTTTTTTGTTAAAAATGCTGCTTTTCAATAGTACCTTATCAAACTTTGTTTTGGAGTTGTCTGAAAAAAAGGAACATTTCTCAAGACCATGTTCTCTCAGTCCTCCTTGCAGGAAAATAGCAAGCATCATTAGAATGTTTGATACAAATTTCAAATGTGGCTCCTCCAACACTGACAGGAATGTTATTGAACAAACTGCTGAGGAAACAGAAGGATATAAATATGACTACATGCAGTAAATAGCACAAGCTTCCTTGTCCCTTCTGTCCTGCAGTCCAGGTATGACCCAAAAGAAAGAAACCCAGGGTATTCTGATATGGATGCATTCCCAGGTCTAAGGTACTGTTTGTGTGAAAGTGCTTAAATTGCCATAAAGAAAATACAACATTGTGATGGTTATTCTGATTTTATTGTGTTGTTATGATTCAGTTATGATTTTGTAACAGTTTACACTCAATTGTGAAGTAATGAAGAGGAGGCAAATTATTTTTCTTTGGTAGGGACTAAGCAGGGAGTTTTAAGTCATCTAAGCATGGAGATAACCTGTGTGTGTGTGTACATATACATGCACACATAAAGTAATGATTGCTGCATGTGTACATTGCTGTCATTGCTACTTTGCCTTCTGCCTGAAAAATACAAAGGGAAAAAGATGTATTACTTCTGTAAAGAATGCCTCTCTCATTCTCCTGAAAGAGGTGAGAGAATGACTGGTAAAGCATTTTTTAGTTCACAGAGGAAAAGATCTAATAAAGGAAAAAAAAAAAAGAAGCACCAAGTTACAAGAGGATCCCATGGGACAGATTAAAAGGACAAGAAGAGAAAGACTGTGAAGGAGTCCTACAATGCTCTCCAAGAAGATGACTAAGGAGAGGCTTCATTTGTTTCCTCCTGTTCCTCCAAGTATGTAATAAGTTGACCTTTTCCAATTTTGTCAGGGCTGGAGAAGGGATTAACGGTATAAGCACTTACATGACATATGTGTCATAAGTCTGAAGCTTTTGGGGAAAAGAACATCCTGAAAGGGCAGCAGTGGCTGACATCTGAAGCTCTGTTTAGGGATGCCTGTTCCAGTTCTGACACGAGAAGCTTTGTAAGTTTAGAGTGGAAGAAAAGTGGTTTCAGTAAGACAAGAAAGTAGTTCAGTAACTTCCCATGGGGTATTCTCAGGTTCAGATTCCCCCTTTGACTCTTCTTTCCCCTCATTCATTCAAGAGTCATTGAGAAACTTGACTCTCAGTCCTTCTCACCATACTATCATCTATTGCTTTAAAGAAAAATTGCTTTGAAAGAATAAATTTATTCTGATATGAAATGTAGAGGAAAGAAGAGAGTATCTACCCACTTTCCTTTCAAACCACAGAATCTCAGGTCAGATAACATCAGGATCTACAAGAATATCAAGTACAAAGCAGATACTCTTGCAGGCTCTTGTGGAAGAAGAAGGTTCCAAAAGAAGACATTTCCTATCATAAGGAGGAAAGGAGTTTCTAGGTTGGGCATAAACCCAATATTTTGCTTCAGTGTAGGAGACCAGTGAGTTTAAGAGCTTCAGAAGGGTGTAAGAATGACAGGCTGTGTCAGAACAAAGCTTGTCACTGCATTTCTAACTGTGGCCAAAAAGGAGTGCTTAATATAAGAATGGGGCAAATAGAGAGTGATTTGTCTCTGGAATAGTCTCTAAAGTAATTCCAGCTCAAGGATTAAAGCAAAAGTACTTTTAGAGACAGAATTATTTTCTGTATTTTATAGCTTTCACAAGGTTTGGTTTGTTGTTGTTTTTTGTTTGTTTGTTTTGTTTTGTGGTTTTTGTTTTTGTTTGTGTGTGTCAATGTCTTTATTCCTTTGCTAACTAACAGAATAATGTCTGGAAATACGTTTGAGATAAGCATTTTTATTATGGAGAAACATAAATTTAGCTGATATTCTTCTATTTATTTTTTTATGGTTTTGAGGAAGAAGAATGGTGACTGTGTTTATAAATGTAGTCTGATTTCAGAATATCTTGATCAATTTCTAATTATTTCACTTTGGAGGAGAAAGCTTGTGCTTCTGAGCTGAAATTTGACTCATTGTAAGTTAGTTATGCTACTGGTAAACTCAGTTTTGGCAGTTTTTTCTCTGAAAGGGTCAACTTTAAAGGTATGGTAAAACATTCTGGTCATTAGAGGAGAGTGTCATAGTCTGGAAAGTTATTATAGTTGATAACTGAAGGGAATAATGAAAGGCTCACTTCTGGAAGGAAATGCACAGTTATATTTCATGTATTACAGTAGTTAGACAATAAAATGTTTCATTTATAGTGTTCTTGGATTTGTAGCAGTCAGAACCTGAAAGTGAGGTTTCATGAGTTAAGTTTTCTGGTTTTATTGTTAGTTACACAGCTATATTCTCAAATTTGAGTAAGTTTATTTTATGTTGAATGAGTTAGGGAAAAACAATGTACTATTTCATTGTAGCTGGACAGTTTTTAGGCCTTATTTTCCCAAAATGTGAGCTGCAATTTTATTTGTAGATTCAGCGTATTCCATGGATTCATTTTATAAAATATTTATTTTCATTCCTTCAAAAAAGCTTTGACATAGATTTGATGATACATGTGTTTGTTCAGCAGTTTGTACTGATGTTTTCAGAAGTTTCTGCTTGAAGGAACTCAGTTTTATAGATTTGCAACTACTTTTGGGTTGATTAATCCAGGATTCTCATGAATTTAATGTGACATTAAGATTGTAGAAACAGTTGGACAGATAAAGTCATATCATTATCTGCCCCACAAGCTGTTTGTTTGACTGAAAGTGATGTGTGGCAACTGCGTATTCTTACACTGGACATCTAAGCAATAAATCCTAGATGTAAGACACAGCAAGTGTTGTACACCTAGTGTCTTGGTTTAGCCCGGCCCCCTTGCCAAGCCTGAAATGCTTTTCCCCCTCCTTCTCACGCTCTCCCCAGCTAAGGAAAAAAAAAAACCTGAAAAGAAAGCAAGAACTCAAAAGAAGCCAAATCAAATCAGAATACATACATTTTCTAACATCTACAACTATATATGCAATTTGTACACACCATTGGGGGATCCTCAGGGGAAAAAGGGAAGAGGGAACGAGAAACAAGGAATAAGGAGGGACAAAAACAAAAATGAAACATACAAATACAATCAAAACTTCAAAGAAGAAAGGAAACTGGCAAAAATACAGTCTCACCAAGAGAAAACGAGCTCCCTCCCCCTCTCTCTCTTTCCCTCTTTCTCTCTCTGAGACTCTGGTGAGGACCAACATCTGGGCTCCTTCTACTCCCCAAAGCCTCACCAGAGGAAGTAAGGGGAAAAAACCCTAACTTCTTATCTCTTTTTTAGTCCAATCCTCCCTTGTTATGTAAAAAACCACAGATTCTTGCTGTTTTGTTTTTAAATCCCATAGAGGTACAAATGTATCTTAAATTTTTAAAATTAGTTCATGGAATGGAGTTAACACACCTTAAGACACATTAGCAAGAAAATATAATTTACAGAAATTCTTAGGGTGACTGGACTTAAGCAAATATGTCCTGTCTGGAAAATACTGATTTCCACTGTCCCCCCCTCCCTCTTCTCTACTCTAAACATTTTTCTGCTTTCTTCCTTCAATAAGTCTAATATCTGCGGATTTAAGTAGAAAAACCTCCCACTGACTAAATGGTTTTTTAAGTACAATCAGAAGTAATGAAGTATAACCCTAGCAATCTATAGAGTCCTGTTTTAAAGAATGTCTATTAAGGCAGACTTTTCAAGGTAGTCTTGTACTACAATTACTTTACTTATGCAGTTTTATTGCAAATAATTTACCTGAACTTTTGAATTTATGAATTAATATGTTTACATATCTCTGTCCAAATAAAAGACTGCATCTTAGAAATTAGCAATTTAAAATTAAAAATTTAAAAAGGAACACATTGAAAATTAGAAATTTAAAAAGGAACACATCCATGAATTTGTCAATGTCTGCTTTAAAATGCCACTGAAGAATATAAAAGGGACTTTGATTTTGAATGAGTGTAAAATGTAACAGAGAATAGCTAATTACTTCTTTATCCATTAAACCAACACAACTTACTTTTGCATTGGTGCTTGTAGGGTGTTAATTCTGTTCCTCTTTTCCAGTCAAAAGCAGTTACCTAAACAAATGAAGTTTTGATGAGGCATAGCATATCACAGAACTTCCATGTAGTCTTTTTAGTTCTAGTGCACTTATACTAATGCATTCAACAATATAAAAGACACCAGATATTCAACTATCAGTGATTTCTGAGGCATTTTTGAGTGTGAGAGAGTATTGTGTTATCTGGTATGCATATGGTCCTAAAATGAAACATGGTCTTGTTTTCTTAAAGATTATTTAATTAAGTGATAATTATTCTCTTTTCATCCACAGTTCTAGACATTCTTTGCAAACTTTAAACAGTCTGACAAAGTAATTAAAATTGTCTCTCCAATCCGTAATCTCATCAAATTGTGTGGTAAGAGATGTGGTAGGCTCATTAACAAAGGAGAAAATAATCCCTTATTTTATTAGAGATTTTAAACAACCAAACTGTTTCCAAAAACAAAGTTCCAAAGTCATCTGTAAGTTTATAGAGTGCTAAGAGTTGGCTTACAAAAACAGTGCATTCACCTGAGAGGAAAATCTAAATTAATTCTCCTTGTTATCTTTTTGTTGTCCACTTTTTTGTCAATAGAAAATAAAAAGACTCCTTAAAGGTTTTTCCTTTTTTTCACAACATATATTGGCAAGCTCTAGCAAAGAGGTTCTGTGTTTAACAGAGGACTTTTGTTTTCTTTTTCCAGCTATAAGATAAAGTAAACAAACTTTATGCGGAGAGAAAGGACTTCACAGTACGAACCTATGAGATTCACAGTGAAGACATTTTATTTCACACAGCACACGGTTTATATAGTGTTAGAGGTACATCTTATTGACTAAAAAGGTCTCACCCCAACACCCTAGAACTTCTAATTGGTTAAAAGCCTATCTCTAACAAGTCCAGTGTTTATATTATCTCATCCCGATGTTTTGAGGTCCATGTCCGGAGATCAGGAAGGCCGTTGAGACGTTCTCATGAAACATTTGCAAGGAGTAACCGAGGCCTAACGGACAAACAGCAGGTGTGTGTCCTTGTGAGCTGGCATAGCTACATGATTCTCACGGATCTGGAGCAGTTTGGATTGCTCAGAAACTCACTTTTTGCAAGCAATCTCACAACAATAAGAAAAATGTTATCTCTCTTCTCATATTTTGCCTTGTTTATGTCTTCAAAATTAATGTTACAGGGGGGAAAAATAACCCAGAAACCCCACTACAGTTAAGTTTGAATCTTGTGGATACGTTTGTTGTCATACTTCTTTATTTAAATATATTTTAAAGCCTTTTTAAATGAGAGATTTTAAGATGACCTCTGGTAATTTAATCAGACCCAAGAAAGACATGGCCTGGTGAGCAAAACAGACATACAATAACTTAAAAAGCATTGGGAAAAATTACTGGGAGTACCTGCAGTACAATGTTTGGCTTCTATGTGCTTTTAAGGAATAAAGTTGTAGGAAGAATGAACAAGAAAACCTTGAGTATCTGTTGCAGTGTCACATCTCAGCTGTATTCACCAGTGTGTTTAGTTTGCATGGGCATGTTCTGAAAGCAGTAAGTAGCTAGTTAAGAAATATTCAAAAGTAGAAATATCATTGAACTAGACTGCAAGCATGATTATATGACACAGTCTAATTGACTAAAGTTATTTTAGTTTTACATTGGTTTTAAGTGTGACATAATGCAAATGTCTAAGTCTTACTGCTTATCCAAGAAACACAGTTTATATAAATTTCTCAAGTAGTTCGTTGAACCTGATAGCTTTAGGCACTGGAAGTGTTGAAGTTAAGGATCCTCTGCACTGCTAATCAGAGCAAAAGTTTAGACTCACCTGAAGAGATTGAAGAGGAAAGATCACAGCAGCCTTTGTTTCTGGGGGACAGACACAGAGAAAACTCAGCAATTTGGCTGGTGATGGTACTCCTCAGTCAGCCTGGCAGTTGTATGTCTGCTGTAAACTAGCTGTATAAGTTCACTTGAAAAGAAGTGAAACTGATTTCCCCAAATATTTTTGTATGTTCATACAAGTAGGCAGAACACGGTAAATGGAGGTCTCTTAGGGAGTATAGCAAGAACAGAAAAGTTAGGCCTGGTGTCAAGTCTGGTTCCTACGTACAGGTAAGTACAATCTGAGTGAAGAATTGCATGCTCCTCCTGCTAATCCTCTGCTACAACAGTGTCATAGCGCAATGCCTATTCATGTTTCCTTGGTCTATCTTTAAAGAACTGTAATTTACTGGAAAATATATTCCTGAATATTACTGTAATAACCCTCTTGAGTCTCTTATATCACTTGGTGCAATCGAAAGGGCAGATCTTGAGCTACTGTAAATCACGCCGGCTCCATTGATTTCAGTAGAGCTGTATTGATTTACTGCTGCAGAGGATCTGGTCTGAAATATTTCTGTGGTATTGTGTGCATTTAGAGTTAGAAGATTTACAGGCTCTATAATAAAGCTAAGAAGCCTCAGCATAACCATTTTCAATGGCCAATTTATTTCTTTGTCTTAGTATACAAACAATTAACATCACTACTCCTAGCAGTGTAACACAGGAAAATTAATATCTGGGATAGTATATTCATACTAGCTGCTATGAAACATCCTAATCAATGCTAAGAGGAAAATATTTCTTCATTTATGTGTATTATGTTAACATATTCAGGATATAGGGTAATGGGGTCTGGGTCTCAGAATTGGAATGAAAGACACACTTGACTGACATGCCTCCTAATCAGTTGTATAGCATTTTACACATCAGAGTAAATGCTTTTAATGATAATTAACAAAGTTATTTGTACCAAAAAAAAAAAAAGTTATGCCAGATGAGGTGAGAGGGATGAAACCTGGAGTGTTCATAACTGGTTCACTAACGGTTTTCAAAGGTCATTTGGAGTACCATAATGAATTCTGCTTAAAGTCTTGTTTCAACGTATCCCTTTCTCTACAGATGGAAAGAATTACAGTCTTTGTTGTAGGGAACAGAAGTGTACTGTTTTATCAATACCTTAAAACAGTGGGAGTGTAGATGAGAAGGTTTTAATCATAGCTGCCTAAAACAACATGTAGGTATCTCATGAAAATGCTTAATTTTAAATACAACAAATACTTGAGATTTCCATTGCCTTTGTTTGGATAAGCTCTGGAAACTTTTTATTTGTATGTATGTAGACAAGAGAATCTTAGCCAGTCCCTTCTCAACCCTGACCAAACAATCAACTGCCTTTCCATGGCTTTTTCTGGTTCCTTTATGCTTCTGGAGTACTTAACATGCGTGCCAGTTTAGCTCTCTAAGCCAACAGAAAACTCAGTGGGTGGGAGGACGAGAATAAACAGTTTTCCTTTGTCTCACTTGAGGTGTCAGAAGGAAGGCAGAAATAGTAAAAATATATAGGAGAAGATGACAAAGCTGAGAAGTGACACAAGGCCTCACTACTATAAAAGAATTGAATTGCCAAATAAGCTGAGTTGCTTTATCTAAATGTGGTATCCCTATGCAGTACGTCTTAAACATCTTAAACTGAACACTAGAGAAAACACTAGAGATTTGTGTCTCTGACTATGCATACAATGAAATATTCAACAATGTTTCTGTAGTTGCAGAAATACATTTAAAATAATTTGCTCTAGAAATAAAGATTGTCAGAATTGAAATTCATGTTGTTCCACAAGCTGTGCTTCATAGTAGCATAGGAAACACCTGTGTATAAGCATATGATACTATCATGGGCAATGATGGTCCTTGCTGGCTGTTGTAATACAGTTGTCCAAACAGCATGAATTAATTTTTTTCTTATGTTCATAGAAATTTACAACTCAAATAGCTCATTTTAATTTCAGCATTGCTAGCTTGAAAGTTAACAGGTCTTATGTTTTTTCATCTGAAATTATCTCTGCTCGTCCCACTTACTCATTAGAATTCAATTACCGTACTCTTAAAATATAACTATCCTAGATTGTCCTACTCTACAAAGCATGTCTGAGAAGATAGCTACCTGTTGGAGGGAGAACAAAGAAGAAAATGCAAAATTAATCTGAGTTTAAGGAGGAAAAGCAGAATTTTCTAGGAGGTGACAAGCTAATCTTTTGCAAAATATAAAAGAAAACTACTATATATGTTCTCAGAGCAATATAGCTCTGAATAGATGAACTATCTGAACAGCTTTGACAAGTCAGATAATCTTGCCCTTGAGCTAGGAAAAAAGTAACTATAACTACCAAGATACTCAGACTATTTCCTGTATTGTCATTCTGTGTGTTTTCCTTTTGAAAACAATAGATGTCAAGTTGCTAATACTTAGGAAATGTGAATAGCAATGCATGCATTTCTGCATGATATATGTGTAAACAATCTACAATGAGTGATGTCTTAATTTAAAGATCATAGAATCATAGAATAGTTTGGGCTGGAAGAGACATTAAAGATCAGCTAGTTCCAAGTTTCCTGCCATGGGCAGGGACATTTTCCACTACACCAGGCTACTCAAAGCCTTGTTCAGCCTGGCCTTGAACACTTCCAGGGGTGACCATCCACAACTTCTCTGGGCAACTCGTTCCAGTGTATCACCACCTTCACAGGAAAGAATTTCTTCCTAATAGCTAATCTAAATTAGCAGTCAGTTTAAAGCTTTTCTCTTTTGCCCTAGTACTACAGGCCCTTGTAAAAAGTCCCTCTCCAGACTTCTTGTAGGCTCTTTTGGGTACTGGAAGGTGCAATAAGATTCCCAGAACCTTCTCTTCTCCAGGTTGAAAAGCCCAACCCCTCTAATAGCAGAGGTACTCCAAACCTCTCATATTTTTGTGGTCCTCCTCTTGACCCAGTCCAACAAGCCCACATCCTTACGCTGAGGCCCCAGAAATGGATGTGGTATTCCAGGTGGGATCTTATGAGAGTGGAACAAAGGGGCAGAATCACCTCCCTTGAGCTGTTGGTCACGCTGCTTTTCATGAAGGATACAGTTGGCTTTCAGGGCTGAGACCTCGCCTTCCTGGGTCACATTGAGCTTCTTGTAAACCAACACCCATAAGCTGTTTTCCTCAGACTTTCTTTCAGAGTTTGGATTTGGGTTGAGAGTATGATATCTTATGTCCTGTGAATAGAATTGTAGTTGCAAATGTGCCATCACAGTGTGCATAAGCAAGGAAAGGACAATGAATGAAATACTGTTTATTACAAAGGCACAAACCAGTGCAGTAGGATAATTATTTAAAACAGAACTGGATTTTCTATTTTAAGAGAAATTCCACAATTTCAAATATAATTTATACTTCTAAGATGGAACAAAAATAAAACAGGGAAAAGGTCTGAATTGCTTTGGGCTAATAGTAACATATGTAAACCTAAAATCTCTCATTCTCATGTAGGCCTTTGTATTTTTTCTTTATATTTATATACATGTAAATATATATTTATGTATGTGTATATGCATGTATGTATATTTAAAAATGCGTACTTTCTTAAAACATCTCATAGTTTCAGAAATTGAAATGATTCTTTCTGGAAGATGACTAAACAGTATGAAGGAAATATAATATAATTAAATATAATATAATTAAATATAATTAAAAACCATTTGGAAAATCAGTTAATCGTTCCAGTTTTTCCAAAATATGTTAGTAAAACTAGAACTCTGAGTGATTTGAATAACAGTAAATTGAAGAAAAGTGCAATCATGGAGCAGGCTTTCTCTTCTTGTCCCCATCTTGCTGACCTCCTAAACATAGAGTCATGGAATATCCTGACTTGGAAAGGACCTACAAGGATCATTGCAGCTTAACTTCTGGCCCTGCACAGGAATTCCCCAAGAATCTCACCATGTGTGTGAGAATGTTGTCCAAATATTTGAACTCTGGCAAGCTTTACTGGGGAACCTGTTTCTCCGAGTGAAGAACCTTTTCTTAATATCTAACCTAAACCTCTCCTGACACATATGTATCATGTATCTAGTGACAAAACCTGGTATAAAGATGACAGCATGTAGAAATTTGAAAGACAGTATATTAAACTTAAAACTGTTATACTTGTTCACTAGAATTACAGATTCAACCCTGTTTTGGACAAACTCTGATCAATTCCTTGTTTACAGCTACAAGAATATGGAAGGAAGGAATCTTACACATAACCCTCTACCCTAAACTATTTTTGAGAGCTTACTTTGTCCGTGACACTGCAATTTTGCCATGAGAAAGTGCTGGGACAGCTGTTTTGTATATAAAACATTCTTTGTCAAGAGTGTGCATCAAATTTAGCAAGGTGTGGGGTTTTTTTCCCCCAAAGGAAAAATAATGGATTTATATATATATATGACTTTGTGGAAATTTAATGCAGTGTTGTTGTTTTAGTCCCATCTTTGAGCAAATAAATAACTCCCAGAACTATAAAATGCATCTGCTGAAGCTGGACAAAATATGAGATTTTTACACTGAACATGAAAATAATCCATTTTGTAAATATTTGGTGTCTGCCATGTACTGATATCTTTTACTAGCTTCTTGCATGGTGAATCAAGATTGCTAATGTGTGCCAGTCCTGATCCTACACTGCTGAAGATAACAGATCTTAACTGAGGCTTAACAGAAGTTGAAAAAAAAACCCAAACCAAAACATTTGGAAAGTTTCACTGTGAAGCTACATTAATATTGTGCTCCTCTTGTTTTTCCATTATAGCATTAGCTTGAATTCACAGTAGGCTTCTAAGTTCTACTTCTAAGTTCTGCTTTCCAACACAGTGATTCTCAAACTTTGTGATTCATACTGCCATAGAAATGAGTCTAGCTGGCTCATGAAGTTTAAAAGAAAAATCTGCAAACTGTCAGTCTCAGTGCATGTGTTGATCCAGTGAGAAGGACAGGTGTTTGAAAATCATTCTGCAGTTGGAAAACCAGGGAGCTGCTAGATTAAAAGGGAGGAATAAAAAAATTAATACAGAAACAGGTTAAAATCTTCAACACATCAAGCAAGCATTTTATTCCCTACCCAGAAACAACTGTGGAAGAATCTCTCAAGTGCCCATAATAATGTTCCTGATGGCAAAACTGAATATCTTCAAAATAAAAATCATTGATTTCTTTTTTGGGGAGGAAGGATGTGGGTAAGAGAGGGAGAGCAGAGAACTGCTATATAATCTAACAATATTTTTTCTAGCTCATCATAATTTGTTCCTTCTTCAATTCTGCAGCTGAGAGCTGGCATTTCATCATTTCAATGTGTCAGACTGTTACACTGTGCAATGTTGTTATTCATTCAAATGTCAGTTTCACCTAAAATTTGAAAGTTATGCCACACACCCATTTCAGCTAATAAGATGGCTGTTAGTTCATATAGCAATATGAAGAGATGAGCTTATCTGAGTACTGTTAGATATTATTTACATATCTCAAAATACACAATGTTTACCTTCATAAGTTTTGAATTCCACACTTCCAAGATTAAAAATTTGCAATTTACCTTTTTTTTCCACTAAAAAATATGTTTGTTTACTTAATCTGTTAAAAAAACCCAACAACTTTGGTTTTGTTTAGAATAAATGAGAGTTTTCTTCATGGCACAATTGTTCTTTATTCCATGGCCTAGTAAACAGAAACATGCCTTATTACTGAATATATTTATTTCCCAGTATTGCTTAATAAATGTGGAAGGTGACATTGCGTGATTATGTCTCATCCAATTCTGTCTCATCCAATCCTGTTCATGATGGAAATAAGATCTGAAAATGAAAAATCCTTTTTCTGGCAGCCTTCTTCATCCTCTTCCCTTTTTCCTTGCTCTAGGGTTAAACTGTGTGAGGGCCCATAAGGAATTGGGTCAGCACCAATCATTTCTCATTCAAATGTTCAAGATCAATAATGAAATAAATCTGTGGTGGTTTTGCTAAAAGGGAGTATGTAAAATATGAAGGTTTCATCTGTGCTTCTTCATGTTCTTAATGATTTCTAAACTCATTCAAGGAAGAGCATGACTAATAAAGCTGCACCATTCCTCGTAGTTTTTATTGGCCTCGGTGCTAATGTAAGTTTTGTGCTAATGTCAGTTTTGTTGATCCAGTTTGATCTAGGCTTTTGAACATACTATAAGATTATTTAATGCCCAAGAAAATTATTGTATAACATTACTGTAAGTATTCATTGGTGGTATGTATTAGGAGTACTGAAATAACTAAACCAATCCCAGAATCTCCACAAGTCCGTATTTCAGTGCTGCAATACAGAGGGAAGCAAGAAGGAATCGAGCCTTTATCGCAGCTCAAACCAGGGATAAAATGTTATAGATCTTCTCCTCTGCAGGCTGATTGAAGTCTTGCATTTTCTTCTAGCCTTTGTATCTTTCAAGATCTTTCTTTTACCTAAGTAGTATCTTCTTTTGCTACATTGAAGAAATTAATTTCCTTAAAATAGGATGGCTTGTGCCTTTGAGTTCTTTTAGCAATAGAAGGTCTCTTGGGTTTTGCTTGTTGTCAGTGAAGATTCTTTCAGTTTCTTCCACAAACTTTCACTATGCTTTTTGAAGGTGGTAGCAGCAAAAATGGCTTCAGAGAGAAAGAAGTAAAATCTGCTTCTTGCATGGGGTGTTTTTAAGAAAGCCATATTGCAGAAACCGAACATTTCTGTTCTATTCTATTTTATTCTACTTCCCAACACTCCCCACACCCCTTGGAAGGAGTCAATCATGATGCAAAGTTAAATAAACACACTTACCAGTATCTTCACTATTGTAGAGGGCAATCCAGGCAGGTCAGTCAATAGCATTGCCATCTTATGGTGAGATTTTTTCTTCCAAAATTGTGTTTGTATTCCTTTGACATACAGATAAGATTTTGAGGACTCAATTTGAAAAAAGGCTTTCTACACAAACATCAGAACCCCTTTTTATATTGCACTATCCCTTCATGCAGGTTTAGTCTGAGATTTTTGGACGGGCAAGTGCTTTAATTCTTTTTTTCTTTCACTGAAGCACAAAAGTATACTCACAGTTTATTCACTATTGTTTATGATGTGTTTTGCACATTGTTTCCCCATAAATATATGTAGAATATGGACCTTCATAAATAATTTTCTTACACTTTATTTCATTCTAATGTCATCTTATTCTAAGGAAGGTCTTACTGAACTTCACATGGACCAGCATACTACTGACAATGGATAAAGCACTGAAGTCTGTTTCTGTGCTGTTTAGCCTTCAGTCAGAGATGATGAGAGGAAAAAGGAGATTGCTCTTTTATAGGCGATCCTGACTTGTGGAGTCTTTGGTTTGTTTTACATTGGAATTAAATGTCAGCAGTCTTGAATCTCTGGCAAAAGGTAAGAGTCCATTTTGGCCCATTTCTCTGTTGGAGATCCCAAACACCAGATGGGTGCCTGGGCAGCTGGGGAGCTGGAGAGCAAGCTTGAACCACTCTACCAGCCAGCCAACCAGACAGCACAGACCAGTGGCAAACCAAGCAGCCAGCAACAGGATAAGGCATTTGGCCATGGGGAGAATGGTGGAAGCTGTCAGGAAGCTGGGAGCTGGGCAGCCAGCAAGCTGGGCAGGAGCCAGCCGTGTCTTGGCCAGCTGGTGAGAATTTCTACATGCCAGCTTGGTATCTTGCCAGATGATCACTTGTCATCCTTCTGAAAGTCATGAGGCCATTTTGCAGTTTAGAAAAACTAAGTGGAAAACAGTATTTTGTGTTATTTGTTTTATTGTTCATGAAAGACTAAACAGGTAACTTTCCAGCTTCTCCTTACACTACAAAATTTAGAGATTTGCTAACCTTTTAAAAATGGAAATTAAGAGTCTAATACAGGCCCAGAGCCACAACTTTGAGGAATCATCTGCTCTTTAAATCTTGTATAAGTGGGAAACTGTAAATAAATTTCAGAGACATTAGTTCATTTTGCAGACTTAACAGCAAAATAGCTTCCAAAATACAAGACGGATAATGGTTTAAAATCACCTATTTCTCTAAATACTATCTGGTTGTAAATTCTGAATGTAGGCTGAATGCACATGTTAAAAATGTCAAGATATCAGAAAATAAAGAGTTGCTTGAAAATTGATGCAATATTTTATTTTTTCTATTCTTTCTTTGGACAAATCTGATTTCTGGAAATATTTATATAAAATCACTGGTTGGGCAATATTGTAAGTGATAGCTTTTTGCAATTAAACCTAATGGATAGAGTGAGGAAAAAAGGCTATTCAAACCTTTTTGAGGTCTAAAATAAAATCAGTAACCTCCAGAGATAAATACAATTTTAAATGCATTAGCCAGTATGATTCACGACAAACATTTATTGACTAGTCAGCAATCCCTATTAGGCTGCTTGAACATTTGTAAGAACACACTGAAAATCTACAAACTCAGCTAAAGCAAAGTCACATACACTTCTCCTCTGCAAAATAGTTTTGGTAGTACTTGGCAAATCCCATTTAAGTGTTTTCTTATAATATTAGGTTTAAACTCAACCTTGTGCCTGGAGACTGCAGCTACAACTCTACCTACATCATTCTGTATGCATGGGAAAGGTTAGAGTAAGACGGATGGAGATTTCTGTAGAGTACAGGGCCCAAATCTTAGAGCGCTGTGGCAAGTTTGATTAATCACTCTGCATCCTACTCCATAACTATTGCCTATGGTTTAAGAACAACTGCTTTTCTTTGTTCCTGCTGCAGACTGGAATATGAAGATATGTGGTTGTGCGTGCTATGCATACAAGGACAGTTTCTGGTTTAACCCTTTACATGTGTCTGCAGGTTCTCTTTAATATATGACAATGTGAAGGAGAAACAGATGGCAGACACTGCAGCTTTCCTGCAGTGATGGTATGAACTAATAGGGGTAATATTATTGTTATCTGCTTGTGTTCAGGTTATTATAGTGATTGGTAAATTTAATAATGTGTTTACTTGTAGCCAATTTGTGCTAGTAGATTTTTTATTCTTCACATGAAACAGGGAATCCAGTTAAAATCGGGAGTTCAGCTCTGCACATCAGTCATTCGTAGCTAATGATTCAAGTGCACAGCTCCAGTATGAATGGTGTCTAGTTTAGTAGATACACTTATCTGACTAGAGCA
Organism: Willisornis vidua nigrigula; assembly: GCA_021164005.1. NCBI lineage: Eukaryota > Metazoa > Chordata > Aves > Passeriformes > Thamnophilidae > Willisornis > Willisornis vidua. Next base: position 20,731,983 of record JAJPCS010000060.1, on the reverse strand, counting down.
ATCTGTCATAATGATTGACATGAGCAGATTCTTAGGGCAGCTAAACAGCCTTGCTCGCTTTTTCTCTGCCAGAGCTTTGGAAAGTTAACTTTCTTGTTGAGAGCTGTGGAAGCAGCAGATATTGTTCGACCAACAAGGGCAAACATACCCCTGCCATAGGTCTGCATTCAGGACTAGCAGGAAGGAACAGGATTTCCAGGAACTGATTTGAAATAAAGACTGCAAGTCAAAAAACCAAAAAACAACAGGTTGCTTTCAGGTCTGTTCATGACCTTTTTAAATTTATTTCTAATTATTCTCTAGTAAGCAGGTGTTGGGTTTTTTACGATCTTAATAAGAAAAGTACTATCACTTAAAACTGGTAAACTAATTTATTGAGTAAATAATGGAAACTATAGAAAAGGTGATAGCAATCTTATATTCTGTTTGATGCTGGGAATACCTGATGTAGAATCAGATAAACTGTTCCATGTGGATCATGGCACACTACTCAATGTTTCCATCCCCAGCTCAAAGTTCTCCTGCACTCTTATAGGGTTTTGCTACACAGGTTCATGGGTTACTGATAGCCATCAAATCCAGAATGTGCGCTTGGTCAATATGCTGCCACACCCTATTCTTAATAAAGATATAGTTCCCAAACAAGTGTGTATAGTATTTCAAGTGGACAAGACAATGGACTATTACATATAATTATGACTGAATATGAATTTAAAACATTCACTTAACTATGTAAAAATGTTTTTTATATGGATTAATTATTGCACAGAGCAGTTGCACAGTATTCATGGTCCAAAGGTATGCACTTGAGTAATGATGAACACTGTGCCATAGCTGATTGATAAGTGCTCATAGACTATTCAGTGTGAAATCTATACATGTGAGAAAGAATCAAGCATGTGGATCACAAATTCTTCATTCAGTAGCCTTCTGGCTGCACCACTACTCTGGTGACTCAGTAATTTGAGGTTATTTGGGTTTGGGTAAAGAAAGGAATTGCAAAATTAAAGGACACAAATAAAATGATATTGCAAAAGTGCCCTTGCTGATATAACACATTTAATTTTACAGTATGTCTGTTCTCCCACAATACAAAGGTGGTTGTCCTGATGGATATACAATCATATAAAACTTACTAGGAGAAATTCAACATCTTAAATTTTACTGTTTAAGCAAATGAACTACAGGCTTTGCATGACTCATGACAGTAATGGAAGATAAAAATTACTAGGTTTGAATCTTTTGCAAGATGGTGATATTTAGCATGCATTAGAAAGTATTACTGTGTTATGTGGGATCAAAAGCATGACCTCTGCACTGTAACACAGCCACAAAGCGTATTTGTTATATTATTATAGCCAAACTGATATTTTCTTCTTTTCTTTAATCTATTTTTAAAATGTAGATAATACTCTTCATTTAAAAAAAATACAGGAATATAAAAATGAAGAAAATAGCACAAGCAGTATGTGAAGATAAAGTCACCAAAACTCTGCAAATTCTGTGATCATTACCTTTGAAAGCATTCTAATCTTGTGATTAATTTTTACATAATCCATATGTTGGGCTGTTGAATTTGTTTTCATATGGTTAGTTCTAAGCATGTGTTTTCAAGATATGTTCTTCATGCTGTGTGTAGAGTCAGGTTATGTGTTTGTTGATTCTGGTGACACAAACAGCAGTTTGACTAAAACATTTCTACTGACTTCTGCATGTTCATCTGTGAATTCTTTTATTAATGTACTTGCCTTATTTGATAATCACGGAGCACTAGAGGAATTTTAAAGTGCTCTGATTAATTCATCAAGGACAGGATTCCATGATGGTAACCTAATAGACCACTGAGAACCCAGTTCAGTGTAGAATATGAGAATCTAGTATTTGACTTGAGCAAAAATAATGAACATGAATTATTCATCACTTCATAATATCTGACCATTAGGGAGCATCACATGATTTCAAAGGTATGATCTCTTCTCCCCCGAAACTACATTTTTTGATGTTACCACATTTAAACAGAATATATTGTATGGAAAAGTGTAAACTATAGACCTCTCCTGTACTCCAATATAGGCCATATGACAAGAACGTAACTATACGGTGGGTTATATGATGGGGTGTTACCTACAGCCAGCAGCTTTTTTAGGAGAAGACTCATGTTTCTGTACACTGGCATGGTGCCACAGCTTGTCCGGCGCTTTCTGAACCTACAAAGTGGGAAGCCAACCTAGCACAAGAAGAGATATTGCAGTGGTAGTGCAAAGTCTGCCATGGCACAAGCCTCAGATAAGGAAAAGTTATGAAGTAGGGACAACACTTGATTTAGTTGTTCTTCCTGGTAAGGAAAGAAAAGTATGAAGTCTGGTATAAAGTCAAGTGTATGTATATGAATGTGGGGTTTGTATTATACAGATTATTTTAATCTATCAAATATCTGTCCTAGGTAAACAGGGCAGGGGGGGTGGATGGGGGGACCATCAGTGGATATGCAATTTATACCTGCACAGAGGCAGTACAAGACATGTACATCAGCTATGAGTGACACATATGCCTTTAAGTTTGTTATTTTTGTATATTTAAAGACATATATAAAGAACATAAAGTCTAAACTGGAATTTAGCCAGTAACACAAGCCAATGATACTTCTGAAACGGGATGTGTTTTTGCTATCATTTGGTTTTAATGCATATGTAGCACTATCTGATGTATTTCCAAACTTCAGATTAAGCTTCTTTTTGAGCTGAAGTATAGTATTTCTAAAAGGAGCTACTAGATTTAATTATGTTCATTAAAGTAAGATTCAGAACTATAATTCTAAGATTTATTATGAAAATTCTTCAACTTTTTATGTGTTTGGTTTTATGATGTCATTAAACATTGGCTGTGAAGTTTATTGTCATCCCATGTAATGCTTTTGTCATTTTCAAACAAGCTTATAATTAATGTGAGAAGTATAGATATGTGAAGTATATCAGCAAAAATGCAACATAGTTCCTATAAATCTGAAGGTGTTTGACATCTGCAAGCATGTCTGTATTACATCTTTAGTTAGATGTGCATTATATATATTTTTTTAGGATATATTGAAAACAACTAGTCACTCATATAAAATGCAAAATAGCACAGTATTTTATATATAGCACAAAATAGTTGTAAGAAAACCTTGTTTTCAAAGAAGATTTTGTGACTGCTGATTTTTTTTCAAGACGGTGTAGGTGTCTGCATGTTTTACATATTAAATGAAAGAAATTTTTTCATATTAATTTGGCATGTAAATAGTTCATAACTGGAAGAACTTAAAAAGCTAGGTCTAGTGTTTCTATCTTCTGTGAAGATTCTCTATTATCAAACATTTTTGTTGAGCTTAGGTTACAACCTGTTCTTTCCTTTGGGGTTTCTGCTTGATTACTTGTTTTTTGTATCTTCCCGCCCCCCCCCCCCCCCATGCTAGTAAGGACCTTTAAAACTCTATCCTAATATCAAACATAGCTAAAATTGGCCAAAAAAAGTAAAATGTTAAGGGAAAAAAGGATGACAGATGTATGATCAGCATGACTAACTAAGCTTTAGTTGTGTTTGCGCTGCTGCATAGCAGAAATACTAGTGATAGCTTTCACTTTTCTTGGGCTGCCACATCCAGTCCTCCTTTGCTTGTCTTTCTGTGTGGACATAGTTTCTGTGTGGCAATGGTTAACACAAGGGTATGTTTTCAGCTCCAGTGAAACTCACATGGCTTAATGTGAGAGCCTGTCTACATACATGCAGACCTGTCTTTCCTGCAGACCTGTCTTTCCATTCCTCCAAGTACTCATCTTTTTTTTTTTCCTGTTACATTCAGAGATTCTCACCTCATTCAGCTATTGATCTCTCTTGTTCCACAAATTCATTCTACACTGCCATCCCTGCCTTAAAATGATTTCCATGGGGCAATCTTGAATCTATTGAAGTTAATTGACTTTTACATTGATTTGAAGAAAGGAATAGAGTTCCATTTCTATTCTGTCTGGTTTGGTTCTTCTGAACCAAAAGAAGAAAGATAATTTCTGTCATCAAAAACAGGTAGGCATAATGCTGAATACACAGGCTGTGTTGTCTAGTGTATGGGTTATATTTTACAACTTCTTCATGATAATATGCCCCTGCCCTACATGATCAAAGGCCTGAGTTCTATAGGAAGTTTGGTACTTTATTTGTTGAATTCTCAGCTATTGCTTCCTAATTCTTTTCAGAAGTCCACACTGTATGCCAAAAGTCCTACAGTATGCAGCATGAGTAATTTCCTTCTTGAACACAGTGGGGTTTCTAGGCACAGCTACCTTCTTTTAGGCTTTCCCAAAGAGAAAAGCCTAGAGCACTGCAAAGATTAAGTGAGCTGGCCTTTGGGGCACAGCAGGAAGCTTTCCAGTCTATGTTTATCTGTTAACTTCCATCAAAAGTAGTCCTTCTTATTGTTTCTCTTGGCTTCCCTTTCCCTGAATTTTGAAATAATTGTTTGCATGTGAGGCACAAGTTCTGTGCATGCTAACATGACAGGCAAGTATTTCAAGTGGCTGTTAAATCAGCTGAGGTTACATTTGTTATATGCTCTGCCAATAACAGAATGTACAAATTTAAGAAACTCACTGTAAACTGCTAGCCATTTTGGCTATTAGCCATAACCAGTCTGGTTGTACAAAGCACCATCTGGTGATCTTTTCAGCAGTCCTTCAAGCTGAAGAATTTGCTTTTCATTAAAAGAACTGTAAACATCTAAGCTCTTTTGCAAATTATGCCTTGTTTATTTGCTTTATTTTGTTTTGGTTTTGTGGAGAAGACAGGCTGGTAGAATTTAGTCTGTTCATCCTGGAGAGGAAAAGGCTCTGGGGAGACCTTATAGCACTTTCCAGTACCTGAAGGGAGCCTGCAAGAGGGCTGGAGAGGGACTTTTTAGAAGGGCATTTAGTGATGGAAAAGGGAGAATGCCTTAAAACTGAAAGAGAGTGGGTTTAGACTAGGTATTAGGAAGAAATTATTTACTGTGAGGGTGGTGATACACTGGAACAGGTTGCCCAGAGAACTTGTGGATTCCTTGACCCTGTAAATGGGCAAGGACAGGTTGGATGGGTCTTCGAGAAACCTGGTGTAGTGGAAAATGTCTGTGCCCACGGCAGGCTAGTTGGAACTAGATGATCCTTAAGATTCCTTTCCACCCAAACCCTTCCATAATTCTATGAGATAGCTCAATTCAGTTACGGCAAGAAATTATGGTGGCAAAATTGTATGTAAGTAGTGACTGCTGTATCAGACCACATATACTTCCTTCTTTTTACATTTCTTTTCACTGTCTTTAGCATTTTTATGAAAGAGATACTTGAAAAAACATGTTCTGGAGTGGTTGCTGAAGTGGCAGTAACTTCTGCAGCAGTAGAAATCTTGTCCCAAAATTCAGCATTGCACCCTTTGGTGGTCAGATTTATTGATCTGCTTTGCTAGGACATAAGTCTGAGGTTTTCAGTATTTTATCTTTGGTACATGGAAATTTGTAGGACATGTTCAAAATTGTCTTTATAGTAAATTTGCAGAACTAGATTCCATAGTTGCCTTGGGAAATATTTAGAGGTCTGTAAGCTGAAAAAGGTTGAAATTCATTACTTCACAAATACAGCTTCCTGCTATGAAGTCTGTCATATTTAGGTAGAGATCATTCTGACTGATTCACAACTTTCCTTATAACAGAAAACCATAGAATCATAGAATCACTTAGGCTGAAAAAGATCCCTAAGATGATCAAGTTCAACTATAAACCCAGCATTGTGAAATCCACCATTAACTCATGTCATGAAGTGCCACACATCTCTAGGAATGGTGATTCATAAATGTTTTTAGGACAATATAGGTATAAAAACCCCAATGATACGGCAATCTATAAATATAGCAAAGTCAGAAAAAAAATTTCTTGTGATACTGGCAGAAAAATGAAGGGTGGGAATAAAGGTGATAACTATACCAGGAGTATACATCGGGTTTAGTTTACTGTAATATATAAAAATTTACATCCAAGGCTTTGTATAATGTTGCTGTTGTTTGCTGCGGCTACCATTGTAGGATTAAGAGGTTTTTAGAAATATATCTTCTTTTCATACTCTACCCTGCCCTTCCTATTCCATTTCTTAGTTATTTAGTATTCAGGCTTCTTCAAACCTCTCTCTTGTTCCTCTGCATGCCTGCCTCCAAGATCTTTCTTTGCTTCAGAAAACTCACCAGGCTCATTAGACATGCATGCACCATCCTCAGTAAATTCCTGGGAAGCCAAAATAAGATAGATGAAAACTGGAAAAGGTACTGAAGAAGATTTAGTGTTTAATTCACACATTCTGTTACAAAATTGAATAAGCCTCTGATGGTTCATTGTCCAGAAACATCTGTGGTTTTCTCAAATCTGTCCTTATTATGGCATCTAAAACTTTGTAGAAAGGAATACATTAAATGTCAACTCTTCTAGTAAACATCAACTTTTCTTCACCAGGTCTTTTCCTGTCCTTCAACATGCCTCCCTACTCCCATTGCCCATCTTAATATGTGAGGAACAAGGGCTGTGGATGTGGTCTATCTGGACTTCAGCAAGGCCTTTGATACTGTCTCCCATAATATGCTCCTGGAAAAGCTGGTAGCCCATGGCCTGGACAAGTGTACCCTCTTCTGGATTAAGAGCTGGCTGGAGGGTCGGGCCCAGAGAGTGCTGGTGAACGGAGCTGCATCCACCTGGCGGCCGGTGACTAGTGGTGTTCCCCAGGGGTCTGTATTGGGTCCAGTCCTGTTTAACATCTTTATTGATGATTTAGATGAGGGGATTGAGTCCATCATCAGCAAATTTGCTGATGACACCAAGTTGGGAGGGAGTGTCGACCTGCTGGAAGGCAGGAGGGCTCTGCAGAGGGACCTGGATAGACTTGAGAGATGGGCTGATTCCAATGGGATGAAGTTCAATAAGGCCAAGTGCCGGGTCCTGCACTTTGGCCACAACAACCCCCTGCAGCGCTACAGGCTGGGCACAGAGTGGCTGGAGAGCAGCCAGGCAGAAAGGGACCTTGGAGTACTAATTGACAGGAAGCTCAACATGAGCCAACAGTGTGCCCAGGTGGCCAAGAAGGCCAATGGGATCCTGTCCTGTATCAAAAATAGCGTGGCCAGCAGGACCAGGGAAGTGATCCTTCCCCTGTACTCTGCGTTGGTGAGGCCACACCTTGAGTACTGTGTTCAGTTCTGGGCCCCTCAGTTCAGAAAGGATATTGAGGTGCTGGAGCGAGTCCAGAGAAGAGCAACAAGGCTGGTGAAGGGACTGGAGCACAAGTCCTATGGGGAGAGGCTGAGGGAGCTGGGGTTGTTTAGCCTGGAGAAGAGGAGGCTCAGAGGTGACCTCATCACTGTCTAGAACTACTGAAGGGAAGTTCTAGCCAGGTGGGGGTTGGTCTCTTCTCCCAGGCACTCAACAATAGGACAAGAGGGCACGGGCTTAAGCTCTGCCAGGGGAAATTTAAGTTGGACATCAGAAAAAAATTCTTTGCAGAGAGAGTAATCAGGCATTGGAATGGGCTGCCCAGAGAGGTGGTGGATTCACCATCCCTAGAGATTTTTAAACACAGATTGGACGTGGCGCTGGGTGCCATGATCTAGTAAATGGACTGGAGTTGGACCAAGGGTTGGACTTGATGATCTTGGAGGTCTTTTCCAACCCAATCGATTCTATGATTCTATGATTCTATGATTCTATGACTTCATGTGTTTCTCTTGAGGTGCAAGAGTTTCACTGAGAGACAGCTGCTGACTCCAGGGTTTAAAAGTACTAAGACTGGGAGAAAAAAACGCAGAACAGAGCATTTCCTGCCCTTCTTTGTCTTATTTCTCAGATTCGTTACAGAAACATGGTTTCTATCCCAGCTAATACTGCCTCTGGGTTTTTTTGTTTTCCAGTCATAGCTCTGGAACTGCTGAGGAGCCAAAATCTTCCTAGCTGCTCCCAGTAATACAATCTGTTGTTTATATCTAAAATTATTTTAATTGTCTAATTAGCATTTAATCACCTAAACTTTGGTCTTCTGTTCTGGCTTTTGATGAGTTGCGTATATTAAGTTTTGCTGTCACTTTCCTTCTGGTCTTTTTTTTTTCCTTCATGGAGGCTAAGAAAGAGTTTAAAATGTGCTGAAAATTTCTGTTTTCTCTTAAAACAATTTTAGGATATTCAGCTACTAACTGAATTTACAATTTCAGTAATAATATTCTTTTTGAATAATTTAAAGTCAGATTTGAACTGGAGACAATCAGTGTATTAATGCATTAATAATGTGATATTAGTAGTTTGGTCTTTACAATTTGGTTATTGTTTAAGATAAAAGAAATGGAAAGGTTGGAAAGAAGTATCTTTTCAAAGCCAATTGACAAGAATTAACAAGATTTGCCTATAGAAGGTTGCCTGAGGAATGGTAGCTTGCCATACAGTATGTCTATATTTTCCAGTTATATTACTTAGCCTAATAGCTCTGCCAACATATTCAGTATGCGTTCCATTGGGATAAAAATTATTCACATGCTGTGTCTTTGGTGTGGACAGCTAAATATCAGAGAAAGACATCCTAAACCCCAGCAAACATTGTTAATTGAAATAATTTATTTGTTTTGGGGGTATTTTTTATGCTCCTGTGGTGGGACAGAGCAGTTTCCTCACCAATAATTGTTCAGAGACATCTGTATGGAAAGGTCAGGCTGTGGCTGGAGCTCAAGCTGGTGCTGGGAATTGCTGTCTGTTTGCTCAGGTGACATGCTTAAAGGCTCAGATCACCATGACTTCTCCATATCTCACAGGACTCCCAGCAACATGGGAAAAAGGTCTTGCAAAAGCCATCTCCTGCCTGAGCTGAGCGGAGGTGCTGCATATAGTCCTGTACCAACTAACACTAATGCTGTCTGTGGATGGGTGTTCCTCTGCTGTTTCAGTTCAAAGCTAGGTAGAATAATCTGCCTTTGATTTAGGGTGATGTACTTGTTTTTAGACCAAAAGTACACAGAGAAGGAAGTTCACCGAGTTAGTTTTACTCTTACTAGGAGGCAGTAACACCAGTCCACAGCTGAGTGCATAGCCTGTCCCTCCCTTCTTGTCTCCATGTCTCCCTGTCTCCCTGCCTCCTTCCCTGCCTCCTTCCTCGCTTCCCTCCCTCTCTCCCTCTCACTTTTGTCTGGTCTTGCACTGCAGGAGAGCATTACCAGCCTCAAGATTAACCCGCTCATTTTACATTAAATGTAGGTGTTATCATACCTATGCTGCCATGACCATTCTTTGCCATGAGAGGTAATTGCTATTATTAAAAAACAAACAAAACAAAACAAAACAAAATAAAAAAAAACAAAACAAAACAAAACAAAAACCCCAAACTAAAAAACAAAACCACAAAAAAACAGTAAGGCATTGTAATGAGCATTGACTTTCAGGTTGAGTCTATGAAATCTACTCAAAACTACTCCACTGCTATTTTACTATCTGTTGTAGTAATTGTAGTCTGTAATCATTATCTCAGCAGAAGAACGTGCTTATTACTCAGTATAATTGGTTATTGTTCAAAAACTTTAGTATAAACAACTGCTCAAAAAGCATCTAAAAGAAAGATATTGACAGTTTCTGGGCAACTTACTTTTAAATTTAAATAACTAATGAAAGTAAGAAAGCAATATTATAGCTTATTTGCTAATAACGAGAATTAGAATGGTGCTGATTAAAGCTTATGACTAACAAACCTGATGAGCTTTTCTTTGGGATAGATTCTGTCTTAGTCATATTAGAGTGAACCAACTGAAATAAAGAGTAACTGAATTAAAATTAGAGCAAGGATTTGATTCCTCAATGTTTAGCTGTTAATGCCACCATATCTGGGTCTGTTTGTATATTTTCAGGGATTCCCTTTGCCCATTTTGTAAGGTGTAATTTTGAATGGTTGGAAAAATAAAAAAATTAAATTTGCCTTGGAGTCCAGAACATGTGTCAAATTCTAGTGCTTATAATGACTTTAGAGAGATGCGATATCAGAATGTATGAATCCCAGTTTTCAAAGCAATAGATGAAAATAAGATGAGCAAAATGTATTGTATCATCCATCATGGACATCTGTATGCAAACCTAGAATTGCTACATGAAATAATATATTGGTATCAAATTGGTACTAGGAAAAAAATGGTATTATTGTGATTTTAGAGCTGATTGCAGATCAAAAATGTTCTTTAATACCAAAAACAGTATTAAAATGAATCTTTCATTAGATTTAATCTGAACATAGAAACTTTATCTTAACACAACATTTGGAGCCTTATTTTCTCTCATAGATTCAGAGCTCAGTAGCAAGATACATTTTGTGTAAATTTCATATTTCACTATATATTATTAAAGATATTTAGATTATTTTTTCTTTTAATACTGGCAAAGCTTTCCCTTGCAAGTCACTTCAGAATGTCTTCATTTTTTTTTTTATTTTAAGCTGCTGCATGAGTGCCCAAGTTCTTTGCCTCAGAGCAGAATTCAAGTACTGTCTCTAGTCTTGCATCTCTAGGCATCCCCTTAATCTGTAGATCCACCATGTCACACATTTCCCAGTAATCACATCATTGTTGTGATGCTTATCACTTATATCCTGTGACTAATACTGGTTCCAAAGTCTCTGTATCAAATGGGCAGTTTATTTCAAAAATTATGATACAGTTTTTCTGGATTTAGTATATGAATTGAAATGTTGACTTTATAAAGATCTGAAATTCATTTACTATTTTGGGACTGGGAGAGATGAGAAATGAAAGACCAGAATGCCTATAGATGCATTTCTGCTGAGAAAACATACCATTCTTGACCACTCTGTAAGCCATGGAGTCTTCTCAAGCTCTTGCAGTTCTATGTACTTCACATTTTCCTCTAAGTCTTTCAGTCTCTTCTGCAAATGCCTTATGTTTGCTTTGTTTTTTTGTTTTGTTTTATTTTGGATCTTTTTTCCTGTACACAACTAGTCCTGTTGTTGAGTAACAGCAAGTGGTAGCTTTTTTTGGAGTCCAAGTGTGTTTTCTTCCTTTGAGTCACTTGGGTATTTGTGGTCTGGTATTACTATCTGATGTGTTTGCCTTGTTCTTGGGAATGTTCAAATCCCTATGAAGCAGTAAGAAGAAACTAGTTTTACTCCTTATTTTGTATTTCTGTTTCTCCTGCTACATGTTGGTGAGATACGCTCAAAGAGTGATAGACTTTAACTGAATTCCTGAAAGTCTATGGACCTAGATGCATTCATAGATATATTTGTACCACTTCCTTCTTACTTTAATAAAAAGAATCTTATAGACAACAGAGTAAAAACATTAGAAGTTAAAAAAATAAAACCAGAATATCTAAACCTATTTACAAGTATTTAGTATGTAGTGATGAATTAAATATCATATACCATATTCAAGTAATATAGTTTTCTTTCCTCATTTGCTTTTCCCCATCAAGTTGAGGAATAGCTTATTAGAAGGGAAGCAACATGTGTAAAACTCAGCAGTGCAGTCAAATGTCAATGCATGAGCTGGATAAAGAGAATAGTCCTGTGAGTATACTTACAAGTAAATTTAAAACAAAGAACAATGTGCTATTTTAGCCAAAATGGTTAATTTACATACCTGAGATCTGTGAAAATTTCAATGGGAGGTAATACTGCTCCAAATTGTGTTATATTATTCAGAATATGCTGCTAATTATAGGAGCACCTGTTAGTCTATACTCATTCATGTCAGAACTTCAAATGAGCACGCTTAGTTTACATGAATTCTTTCAAGGCTGAAAACTATGGCCTAATTGTATTGCTAGTGTGTTTTTTACAGAAATATCTTGGCTATTACTGATTGTTGAAGCAAATACAAACTTTTTCTGAAATCATTACCGTCAGGGTAGGAGGGTCCCTTTGGATCATTCACTCTCTTACCCAAATATTCTTGTGTCTAACCTATAACTTCTGACTATATCTTCTAGAAAACATTTCGAAAGGCAAAATGAATTCACTCAGATCAAAACCTAAGAGATTGCTCAGAAATTAAAAAATAATTATTTCATTTAGAAGGTTAGTCTGAATGGGCCTAGGTTCAGCCATTGGATCTTGCAGTTTATGTGCGTACATGCTTGTAGGCTCTTTACTCTCCAACACTCCTTTTCCACTTGTTTGCAGATCCAGATTCAAATATCTTGTGTTTCAGATGCAGATTTCCAGATATGAATCATCATTTCAATTCTTACATCCAACCCAGGCATATGCCTCCTTTTAAATTTGCTCATCGTATTCTGTTTTAGGTCAGATCCTGAGACAATAATGATCCCGCTTTGTGATTCTTAAAAGACCTTTGCAAGTCTTTTTGATCAATAACTAGGGAAAATGGTGTTTGTGGGTGCTTGTTCTCCTTTATCCTTCCAGTATCATGGAATGATGAGAGAAGAAACAGGGAGAGCCAGCAGACCAATACCTGTCTCTGGGCCTTGTGTCATGAACAAAATTTTGGGGTTTTTGATCAAGTTCAGTCTACACAACACCAGGCCTGTTAGCAACAGAGGGAGTACACTTGTCTCAAAAGGCAATAAAGGGTCTTTTTACGGGAGTTAGTATGGCTCATTGAAAAAGCTTTAAACTAGATTTGAAGGGCAGAAACCAGGGTCTCTAGAAATAAGTCTGGAAGGGGTATGCCAACGTTTGAGATATAATGTTCTAGCAAGCTCCTTTGGTCTGTCATCTCTGTGGAAGTAGGGGAAGAAGATTCCTGTGGCAGCAAAGACATGAGGGTTACCGATGTGTTAGAAACCACAGATGTGCCTGAGAATGGCCGGAGTATGTTACAGACCACAAAATGAGGATGAAAAGGCAGATGAAGTATTGTATAAGCAGCTGAGAGAAATCTCATGGGGTACCTCAATTTCCAGATGTGTGCTAGAAATGCAGCACAGAATGTCTGGGGAAGTGGTTGAGGCACCAGACCTGGAGGTATTTAAAAGGTGTATAGCCTTAGGTAAGGCCACAGTTTAATGGTGGAGTTGGCAGTGCTGGATTGCGTTGGACTCAATGGCCTTAGAGGCCTTTTCTAACCAAAGCATTCTGTGTAGTTTCATGTGCTACCCACTGCAACAGTTTCTGAAAGAACGCCTCCTTGCTGAACACTTGTGTAGACAAATTTCTTGCTTTTGTTCCACATTCAGTTTGCATATATCAAAAATTATAATTCTGGAAATGATGCATAGATTTTGGAAGCTGTTTAATCTTTACTTATTGGAAAATAAAAATAATTCATTACTGTTTTTGAGGTGTGAATGCATCAACCAGGCTCTTAGACATGTTTTTTTTTTAAATAATCCCTAGCAATTCCTACATTTCTGTGCTGTGCCTACAACATTAATAATATAAAAATGACACAATATAGGAATGTATTTTTAGAAATTTTCTTTAAAAATCAGAACTTTATGCCGCAGTGCTAAAGAATCTGTACATATTGTAAAGAAAGATGTGAAATGTTGTGTGCAATTGAATTTCTCATCTAAGTTCTATCTTGAAATATCTTAAAGCATTAAAAGGTATAATAGCATGATAAAATTTATTGTGGGAATATTATTACATTTCTGTGAAGCAAAATATTTTTTGAGACTGTAATTTTGAAAGTGTAAAATACATTTTTTTTAAAACTTCAGATTATTTTTCAGTACTAGATCTAATTAGTTCGGTACCGAAATTAAAGGCTTAGTCCCATCTATGTGTTTTGCTGACAGGTAAATCACTGATCTCTAAATAAAAAGTACTTTTTAAATTCCTTGATTCCATTTCTGAATGGATTTTCACTGAAATGCACTTTTTTTTTTAAGCAGTTTTTTAAAAATGAATTTGCAAGAAAAGTGCTATTTTGTAGACCCCGACAAACAGGATAAAACAAAACAACTACATTAACAAAGTGGGATTTTCTGTTGCTATTTTCTTTTGAGCTTTGTCAGCCATCAGCTCCAGGACTTCTGTTGTAAAAGTCCAGGCTTCAACAACACTGCACAGGCTCTGGCCTTTTGCTTAACATTTACTGAAGATGTTATTACAAAATATTATTTTTTTCTATGATTATGTCTACTCAATTCTGACCAGAGTGAGCTTTCTGTAACATTGCCAAGGTGAAACTGCTTAACGGGATGTTATTCTCAAGAAATTTGTGTCATATTATAGAATATATCCTCCAGATTTATCATCTGTGGAACTGGACAAGAGCCACCCCTGGGCATCTGTATGTACTTGTTAACGCTTATAGGTACTTACCTGTGAAGAGGCCATCAAGTCTTGTGTAGTGACTAAATAATCACAAGAGAGATCAGAAATTCTCAATCATTAGCACTTAATTTATATAAGAGTATGCTTGAAACTAAAATAAAATTTCAGGGAAAAATGCAGTCTGGATAAGGCTGAATGTAAGAAAATATATGATTATTTAGCTACATAGTTAGAGGATTTAGGAGTGTCACATTCTGATCAAACCAGTAGTTCTGTTCTTCTGAGCACCCTCTCTCTTGAATATTTCTTGAGCAATGCCTGTCCAGAGGCTTTGGTGGCAGCAGTCTGACTGTCATTGCAGAGTCGCCTGGGGTTTCTGGTGTGTTGTCGAGTGGCTGAAGTAGCTGTGGAGTAGAGCGCCCTCTCATGCAGGTGCAGAAAGTCTCATAATTTTTGCGTGTACACTCCTTACTGTCTGTGCTTGGTGCAGTCAGTCTGGCATCCAGGTAGGCAGGTAACCTTGAATCTTGAGCTCCCCTCTGTATGAAGAACCTTTTCCTACTATCTAACATAAATTTCCCCGACTCAGTTTCATGCTGTCACTGATCACCAGAAAGAGCAGGTAAGTTTCTACCCTTCCACTTCACCTCATGAGAAAGCTATATAATGATATGAAGTCTCTCCTCAGTCTCCTCTTTTCCAGGCTGAACGGACCAAGTGACCTCAGCCACTCCTCAAACGGCTTCCCCTCAAGGCTTTTCAACATCCTTGTATCTCTCCTTTGGACTCTTTCTAATAGCTTCATATCTTTCTTATATGTGGTCACAGTTTACCCCTTCCTGAAATTAACCAACTTATGTTTCTGACCCTGCGGGAAAATTGGATATCACTAATCAAGTATGACACTCCATATAAATAAGAAATACCTGAGATTTACTCAGTATTTACATATTGAATCCAATATAATGTGCCTGAAAGGAAGGTAACTTGTATTTATGTTAGAATATACCCATCACTGTCTCACATTGAATGTTCATCTTCCCTTGGAAGTTTATTCTAATAGTTAATCATTTGTGTTTTTATAAAGTGTATATAATTTTATTGTTTGGCTTTAATTTCTCTGTTTGAGAGTGCCAGTGTTTCTCTGACACAGTTAGGAGCACTTTTGTACCCAAGATTCCTTTGTAAAATGTGATTTTCTAGTTATTTTTAATTTTTGTTTCCTGCCATATAAAGTGAGGTCCTTAAGCAACTCAGATTAGCCTAGTTTTCATCTTTCAAACAGTCTCTTTGTAGTGTGGAACCTTTTAACAGCATCTGGGTGCTGTTCCCACACATGGTCTCACTCTTACCCGCTGTCTTGGTCCTCAGCCTTCTTTCCCACAGTACTGCACTTGACCCTGTGTTCAGTGTCTTATCCGCTGTACCCTCCAGGTTCTTTTCAGAATTACTGATTTCCAAGAAACAATCAGTTTTCCTGCTTATAAGTGTAGCCTGACTCCCTTGTTTGTAGATGAATGACTAATGGCTTATGTTGCATCAGTGATTAAATAGATAACAATGTCATCAGTCTTGCAAGAAGGCTGCTAAACTTCTCCCCTTCTATTTAGTTATCATTAGTTACTGCTGATTCAATTTCAAAAATCTGTCATTTTAATAATCTTATATATCACAGCAGCTCCTAAAGAGGCAAAGGATGAATTCCTCTTTTTGCAAGGTGGTGCATAAACAAAACCAGGCAGTTTTTGCCAAAGAGCTTATTGTAGAAATACACAGCTAGAAGAAGGGATGGAGTACCACACAGAAAATATTAGTGAGCATGAATGAGGAGATTGTAATTCTTACAGGGTGCAGTTAAGAAAGATGAGTGTCTACAGAAAAAAGTTTGAGGAAGTCCAGATAGAAGAGAGAAAGGTAATGTGACACAGAATTAAACTTCTATTTTTTTTTTATTTCACAGAATTCTAAAATTTAAATTACTCTCAATGGACTACCCATTTTGCGATATTTAGGAGAATATACAGGCCATTAATAATAAGTATATTAATCTGAACGGATATGATACACAAATGTATTAATTTTCCACACGTGCACAGTATCACTTATCACGAAACTAAAAAAGCATCTCCTAAACAAAGTATATCAGCCTCTGAAACATGAAGTGGACCCCCAAAATCATCTACTGTTCTCATGTTCCTAAGAAAATTGAGGCCTGTTGACATACAGATACGTAGTTTATTTATTAACTATATGCTATCTTTCTGTCCTCGCTTTGTATAAGTTCAAGAGTACTGAAATTCATGGATTATTCAACATTCCTTGTCACTTGCTAGAAAGCTGAGAGAAGTGCTGATGATAGTACTTCCATATTAGACAGTATGCAGATCTGTATTGTCAGAATTCCTATATCTAACCGAGAAGGGAGAAGTTCACTATAGTTAAATATTGCTGTAAAATATCTAAATGATTGTACTCTGTGCTAATAGATATGTAAAAAAAAAGTGTACTGAAATAAAAGCTTTTTGAAACCAATATGGCTTCTTAAACAGAACTGACAGGGATTTCAAGTCAATGGTGCCTAGAGACTGAATTTGATATTTCTGCAGTTTACAAAGCCATTATTAGCTGATGTTTACTATTCTGAAGACCAGAAAGATTGAAACAAAAATAAGATAATCTTACCACAATACTTACCTTTTAAGTCAACCTTGTCTTGTAGGAGTATGAAAATTAATGCGAGAGGATAGTTTCTGCCCTATGGAGGAAAGGACCTTTAAAGAATTGTCTGAATCAAAATATTTTTGAGTGCACTAGTGCAGTGACTTTGGAGGCATTAATGCAGTTGTTTCTTTAATAATAATAATATTGAAATGTGTTACACAGTATGAAATCATGCACAACACTCCACAATTTCTTTGTAATACTGCAGTGTTTTTTCACAAGCTAAATGGTAGTGTTCAGATATAGTTAGATGGAAAATCATAATATCTGAGTAATGAGTATTTCTACTTCTTTTAAGTCTGAATTGAATTATTGACCTCTGACGATCCTGGAGAATAGTTTAAGGAAATGTGCTATGCAAGATCACATAGGATATCTGCATTTTAACTTAGATGAGCTATCTCTTCTAATTCTTAAAACCATATGGACATTTAGGACAATATTGACAGTGTTTATATAGGGATATATGTATTTTTCAACAGTCATTAAAAAGAAATATCCTTTTTCCAGACTGCGGATCAGTGGTAGTCTGTAAGTTGTTGGAGATGGCTTGCAAAACATGTGTGTGTTTAAAATTTTTACTGGAGACTGTATTTAGCAAATACTGACAGTTGCAGTTCCACAGGTACAGCCTTAAGCACAAAAAATAATTAAGATTAACTGGTAACATGGCTCTAAACCCTTTAATCTTTAACTTCAACAAAATACATATACAGGAAACATTAGCAATTAGTAATTTTCTTGGCTGGGAGGATTTATATTACCTGGATTTTCTGTGTTGCCATTAAAACATAAGTATTGCATTGACAAGTGTCAATCACAGCAAAATACATGTTGACGATTTTCCTTCCTTTGCTTTTAGTTACCTGTTTCTCTGAGAAACTTGAAATAGTAATCACATGCTGCTGAGGCAGAAGGACGTAAAATTGTTTCTCATGTCAGATAGGATAATGGCAACGTATCTAAAGGTCAAGAAGGGTGCTGGGTATATTAATATAAAAAGGTATCCCAAACCTAAGCAATTACCTAAGCATTGTCCAAGTGATAAGAGAATATTCCACTTTGAGCAAGGCACAATCTATAAGTCTTCAAAAGGCTGATATAATCATAAAAGTTTAGGTTTAGAAAGGACCCCAGGAGGTCATGTATTTCTTAACTCTACTCTGAAAAAACCCTACCTGCTTGGAAACCCTCTGCAGAGATGCTGATCTTATCCATTCTTAAAATAGATAGAAAGAAGAGCATAATAATATTCTATTATTGCTAGATATTGTGTATAGAGAGTAGTAATTGGAATATCCTATTGTTGTCTAGCCTGCTGCTTCTCTCTGTATCTCGCAGAAAAAAGACAAGAGGTGCCTACAAGGGTACTATGTTACAGATGGTAATAACCTGCAAAGAAAATGCAAGGTAAGAACTAAATAAGTGTGTCCTTATCTAACCAAGCTTCTAATTTTATGAGTAAGAAAGGGCTGAGGAGTAGGGCCAGGGACCCTGTGTTGAATTATTGTTTCATCTTACTCTGGTGTTTGATTAATTCCTTAATCCTTTGCTCTGTTCCCTATATAAAGACCAATTTTCTTTCCTAGTCAGATTCTCTTTTATAGTCTTGGTGATCATTCCATTCCAGGCTTACTTCTGAAGACTTCCAGTTAACAATTGCAGAGGGGTTTTGCTCTTGATAAAGCCAATGAGATATGTAAAAGTTTGTGGAGACTGTTTTCTTTATCATCCAGAATTTGGGCTGTTCTGTAAATCATCACATGCATGTCATAGTGGAATTTGTTATTCATATTTCTATTTTAATAATTCCTAAAAAATAAATTAGCACTTCTTTCAAACCATGTAAAGTGAAAACCAGTAAATCCTTAATATCCCAATCTGTATAATCTCTATTTTGCACCTTCAAATTGTGTCATAATGTGACAACACTTCTCATATTGCAAAACCAAGACCAATTCAGAAAGTCTCCTTCAGATTCACAAATGTATGATATAGTTCCATTACCTATTCAGGTGAAGAAAGAGGCCAAGATTCTTAAAAGTAGTAAATACCTACTGATTTTCTGATTAATTAGTTCAAGAAGATGAACAAACTTCACAATACTACTGAGACTTAAAAAGGATTATAAGCTGTTACATAACTTCTAAACTTCAAAGATACATTTAAAATGTATGTTTTACACAAGAACTGCTTGTTTTCATAATATATTATTTCTCCTTTCACAAGAAATTATTGCTTTACAGGAAGTGAGTACCTGTAATTTCTACTATTTTTTTCCCACAGAATTCAGTCAGCAAAAAGTCCTTCGAGAATAAAGAATTTTCATTTTGTCTCCTTACTTCTAGGTTTTGAAATCTAAAGTATATAAACAGAATCATAATGTTGCTTCCAAATAAACCTTTCCTTCTCCTTTAAAAGTAGTTTATGTGCCATAATGTCATTGTCTTTCAAATAATTATCCAAAGGAATTGATAATAGAGTCCATGAAATTTTCTTTTTACAGTTCCTCCTTTATGACTTCCCCTTACTTATAGGTGAACAACAAAGTTTTAGTTTTGCATTAACAAAAATAAGTACAAAACCATACCTCTGTTTACTGATACTTTTAGCCATGTTAATTTGTTTTCATATTAAAAAAAAAGAAAAACATAAAAAAAACACAACAGAAAAAATAGTTTCTTTATGGAGCAGACTAATAGAAGAGAAACTAGTCAATTCATTGTACCAGAGCATGAGCAAGGGCTTCTAAACATGCATGTTAGAAGGGCATGAATAGGTGTTATTTCTATAATGAGAAATACAAGTTCATGCTCTACTAGTTTCCCAAGCAAGTGAAACTCCTCACACTTCAAATCCACAGTGTAAGCTGAAAGCCATATCTTTGTTAATCTTCATTAGAGAGGCAATAGTAGTCACATCTAATTATTACCTTGATTTTCAAATTGAATATTCACATCATTCCACCATTTACTAGATCTCCTTTTGAATTATAGCAGTATGAGTGTCAGTAGACTCAGGAGTTGGTTTTTTTCAAGGGGTTTTAGAATACTTGATCCATATCTTCTCTTCAGGAGCGGAACAGATGGCTTCAGAAATTCCCCTGGATTGGAGTCAACGTGTTGTTAATAACACAGTGAATCTTACTAAGACTTACTCCTGTGCTTGAAGGCACTAAGCTCAATGTGACAAGTGATGTGTTTGAAATTAAGCATGTGAACAAGCCTTTGCAGCAGGAGTATAAAGAGTACAAACTCTTATACCAGGACAGAATGCTGAAAAAAAAAGAAGAATGGAGAGTGAGGTTAGTGTTCTTGTTTTATTTCAAGAAAGACAAAAATCAGTCTTCTCCAGATGAATAACCTTATAAAGAACAATTCCACTATTGATCACATTGTGTTGCTTTGTATGATACACTTTCATCATTACCATGTTACATACTAATGAATCATGGAAACGGTTTATTCCTGTCATATATACAGTTTTGTGAACTCATTTTAGACTAACAGTTTACAAAAAAAAAAAAAGCTGTTTGTTTGGATTAGTCTCTTGAATGCTTGGGAGCTTTTTATAACCATAAAATTTACAATGATACTCACTAGGGAGGGTTTATAAAAGGTGATCATGTAAGATAATTTTTATACTGGGAAATACTATAAGAACTTTCTAAAAAAGAGCAACAGACCACAATATGTAATTCTCTTAAGCAATAATAAATTGCCCATATAGAATTAATGTTCTCCAGACATTTCTTTTAAAAGACTTGAAAAGAACTAATTAATGTACCTCATTTCAAGCTAAGCAAATTGCAATGATAAATGGGATTACTGGAAGCTATAAATGCAATTCATAACTGAAGAAAAAGAGCAAAACATCACTCAGAACATTAAGGAATGCAATTAAGCAAAACATTTGGAAGTACTTAATTACATCGGCAGAGCATAGTTAAGTGAGAACTGGTGCCTTGCATTAGTGGCAATATCAAAGCCTCAGAAGATTGCTTAAGCATAAAGTAAGTAGACTATTTGCTCTCAGGATAATACGTGATTTGACAAGCAAGAAAAAATATTTCTTTGTTGATAAATTATGGAAATGTCTGAAAAAAATAAACAGGGTCTTAGCAATGACAAATTTTGAATTACTGGAAGAAAAGACAGGTAGGTAATAAATGCACACTCTTGTTCATCCAAATATCTTTGGTATAATTAATGTATACCAAAATAAAAATAATTATGTGAGAAAATGGGGTGGACTGTAAATCAGCTAGAGCTTAATTCTGCAAATTGAAAAACTATATGGTCCTAATTGAGGAAACCCCCAAGGAACCTGTATGCTTTCATCAGTTTATCATCCCTTTTTATAACATTCTTCATTGGAGTTTGAACTTAGGACACTGATCGAATAGATGAAACTTTTAAAGACAGGTGTTAACTCATGCACTCTCTCTTTTATAGAAAAGTAAAAGCTATCTTTGTGAAAGTACCAAGGAGTGAACAAACCTCAGGTGTATCTGGCATGGAATGGCTTATATTCATTTTGTTCAGGACAAGCATCCTCTGGCGCAGAGAGGGAGTGTTGAGTGTGCATATAAACCAGGACAGCTCTGGTGCGTTTTTACATTTCTGCTGCTTGCAGAGAGTGGTCCTTGGAGATATCCATAAGTTCAACTGCACTTATGTTTCCTACTGTAAGATCTCTCCACACAAGCTCAGAAGTAGAGAGTATCTGAAGGACAAAACAATCTCACTATGTAGCTAGATTCTCCTTGCCTGCCTTGAGCTTATTCCTAGTGAACAGACTGTTCTCAGCTCCACCTTTCTCTTCTACTTGACCTGTTTTCTGGTAGCTGTTATGATTTCAGCAATGAGATGCTTCTAGCTGAGTGTTAGTGCTTAAAAATATCATGACTGAGGTATTACCAGACCTCTATGGAATCACAAGTCTAAAGTCACTGCCTAGTAACTGGATTGCCAAATACAAGGGTCGAAAGCATTGTGTTTTGTCCTTTCAACTTTCTAAAAGTGTAAAGCTTCACTTAATAATTATGTCTATTTGAAACTTGGATGATGTTTTTTAATATCAAATACTTGTGTCTGTGTAGCTGTCTTCCGGTTACTAAGGATATGGTGGTATATTATTGAATGATAAATAAAAATCATAAATAAGGGGAGTTTTGCCTTTCTTTGCAATGCAAAAATTCATCTGTAATTGTTTTTATTGCCTGAACAAGCAAGTTGGACAGTTACCAGTGAGTGGTTTAATATTGGATGTTTCTATCCCAAGAAATTTCAGTACACAATTGTTTTAATATCTATTGGTGTATATTTTATATAATGGCTTTTATGGGTCTATTCCATTGATCACAGGGCAAACATTACCATTTTCAGTGTTGTTAGGACAAAGCACTTGCTGAATAAGAAGTCTTTGTTTAATGTAATATATAAATCTCTTTCTATTTAATTTTATGTCTTCTTCGTGAACATTGTTGTGACCTGTGCTCATTACGAATTTTATACTCTGCTGTAAATTCTAAAATTAAATAAGTAAAATAAAAAGAAACTAATTGAATAATAGGGATATCTCAGAAGTACAGTTGGTGAAATAGCATTGTAAAAATAAAGATTATATAAAAACCTAATAATTATTACAAAAAACATCAAAGATTACATGAATAGAGAAAACTTATTTTTAAGTTGATAATATTAGTATTTGATTAAAATAGTTCAGGGTGGGAAAAATGTTTCTGTATTTTTTTTTATCTGTGTATGTGTAAGTTTTTGCTGTTCTCACCTCAAAGACAGCTTTCACACAAGGAGTATATTGGGAACGATTAAAGTTAGGTAAAAAGTTACTTTTTATTATTATACAATAATTTAACGAGGAGTTTGAATAAGACTACACAATCCAAAAATGAAAGGAAAAAGGAGCTCTTTTTTACTGAGAAGCCTGTTTCCATGACCAAGTGTGTAGTCCCTGGTTGTGACTACTATGTGACTAACCATTATATGTCACATAAATCTGTCACTTCTCTGGTCTGTCATTTTGAGCCCTTTTTGTGGTTCCTGACTGCTTTGATCTTAGATTTCTCAGATCACTTCTCCCTGCAGCAGCCTCTTAGATATGAGGGCTTAAGATTTTGCAACACCTTTTAATATTGCCCATTCTTTCCTTTTGTGCTTCAGTATTTCAGCTGCACTGTACAGGATAACTGATCTGGAGCACACACAACTAAAAGACCATGTATTTTTTTCTAAGTAATTTTTAAGCCTGTCCAATATCCCACTTCAGTCTGAAGCATGGCAGTCTAGTTTGTGGTTTGTAGGGAGGGGAGAGAATCAGCCACACTTTACAGCACCTCCCTTGACTGATCTTGGACACTGGGCTCTAAGGGACTTGTGCAGCTCTGGCCCCTCTGGTTATCATTAAGATCTCCTTTACAGTAAAGGCTGTGATAAGGTCATCAAGCATCTTGTTTATCAGTACTGGTGGTTAAAGAAACTTCTCCAGACAACTGCATACGTAGATAGAGTACTCTGCATCAGTAGCAATGGAACAGTGTTTTTTACACAAAATAACGTCCCCTGCTAAAAAAAACCAACTCACCAACCAACCAGTCAACCAACCAACCAAAAGAGGAGTATTGGTAGTAGCTCTTTTTTGCTAGATTGGAAAGGAAATGAGATTTTGCACATAAATTTCCTGTGCCTAAAATATATGAAGTTGCAATATTCTTCCTGCTACAAACATGCTGACTGGCCTAGCAGCAACATTCTTCAATTTTGTTGAAAGGGGACAGATTTAGAAAGAAGTAAAAAATAAAGGCTCACAAACTTGTAATCTCCTTACTGTCTAGACTTCCAGATCCTAGAGTCTGTATCCTAGGATCAATTTTAGAACAAAGGAGAGTAATTTGCTTTCTTTCCCCCCATTTTCTTTTTTGGAAAAGCTAATTGCAAATTCTATATGTGAGTGGTCCTCCTGTTTGATAGCCTATACTTCTTCAGGTATGACTGGTAGTTTACATAATGGTTCAGCCACTTACAGGAACATTTAGCTGAAGAAAGGAGATAAGATCTCAGAAATACAATTATGGCAGTGATAAGCTGCTTGAAGACAACCAGTTGGCTGTATCTTTAGAAACTTGAAGAGTTTTTATAAGTATTACATGTCCTTTGATTTGTTTACACATTAAAGATCATGCATCCTGATTTTGAAAGGGATTCTGGATGTAGTGCGTGGGATCAAACTGGGCCATGATTACTGATTTCAAAGTAGCATTACTTAGTTATTTGCTAAGTTAATTAAGAGCAGGTGGGGCCTTTGTTGATACATGTATCTCAGGTATTGAGTGTGCAAAATTTCCACATTAATTACCCTGCCTCAAAATGACATATGCTTGTTCTAGTGACTGAGCTTTTTTTACCCTTCATACTCCAAGGAATTGACACTTTTCCCATTTATTTTCACTTTTAAAAAAGAGTAATGGAAAAATATGTAAACCTTCAAGGACTTCTGACAAAAGTGCAAAGCCAAGATAATCAGGGCTTTTCCTGAGGCTGTACGCATAGGTTAAGTTCAAAATGTTTCTATATGGCTACTGCTACAGCAGATATTACAGTAATTAAAACACTTGAATGAGTACTGCTGTGAATGCATTTCACAGGGCACATAAAGTGCTAAATGCACACCAGTAACTATTTATAAAAATTATGCATTTGTTTTTGTCTGGCTCAGTATAGTACTCTCTAGATTTATTTGGAACCAAAGGAAAATGGATGGCAGAGTGCTCTTTTTATTTCTGTCTATGTAATGCAAGCAGATGGGAGTAAAGTTTATGATTCATTTTAATGATTTAGTTGGCTAATTTGTCCCAGATTTGCTCATTTTGTTCACGGTTTGAAGAATCTGCAAGTATTTTTCCTTTGTGCAATAAAGTGTACAGTAAACACTAGCTGGGTCAGCCTGGTAGCTCTCTGAATTTTGTCTTTAATATCAGCAGAGAATTCATTCTCTCCTGTAGTCACATTTATAGAAATGGAGTTTAGCTGTCTGCTTTATCTAATTGGTATTATAACTCAAAGTCAGTCAGCATAGTAGTGTTTCAGTTTCCCATTTAAAATCATGACAAAACAGGCATAACTATAATGGGATGAAAGTTTCATGTTTCGACAATTATATTTTGTAATGCATAACTAACAATGATTATTCTCTCAAAAGAGATCATTTACATGGGAAAAAATTGCCAGCATTAAGTTGGATATTTTCCCATAAGCGAAAGAGACCTTTGAAATTCATCCTTTAATCCAAAATCTCTAACTGATTTTCTGTCTGGGTCTCCTTTGTGACCACTCCTTTTTCCTTCACTACATTCTGTTTTCTTCTACTCCATTCAGTCAAAGACTAGTTTTTAGTCTTTCTTTTCTTCTGCTTTCCCTCCTGTTTCCCCTTTCTGCTTTTGCCATCCTTCACTGTCTAGTCCAAGCTGCTGCTTCACAATTAATCAGACTATATGTAGCTCCCCACTAGTCTCTATCTCTACTTTGATAGATACTCTACTAGTCTTGTTCTCTAATGATACCTGTTCTTTTCTTTCCCCAGTGAGTATCAGATCTAGTTTTCCTTGAGCAGGTAGTATGCTGCTTGAGTGCAGCCTGACTTTGAAGAAAGTGCTTCTCTTGAGACTGCTTTCTTAGCACTGTGCATTTGCAGTACTCTAACAATGAATGTGTATATAACCAAACATGAGACTTACCTTTCCCAAAGGAAGTCAGTATTTTCAAAGGTTGTAGATAGGAGGTAAAGATATACATGTTTCAAGCTGCAGGGTGCCTCATAATTAGTGTTTTAAGTAATTGTTAATCTATGCAGATAAACTATTATGAATTTGAATGCACACTTCCACTCAAAACCAAATACAAGAAACTTGTTAGGCTGAAGTATGTGACCTGAAAAACAATGGCAAACACCAATAATCATCTTTTCAATATTATTCATTCCATACAAAATATATCACACTGACAGATGGAAAGTGAAATTTTCTATCTACCTCTTTGGTCTGACACAAGCAGGCAGTTAATTCTTCTTTGTCAAGAAGAAATGATGGCTATTAGACCTCTATTTCCTGTACGAAGAAAGCTAACTTTTTAACTAATGCATCCGCCCACTCATAGGAAATCTGTGAGGCAGTGGTAGCCACATCATCACCAGCTAAATCAGAAAATAATTTTGCTCTTAAACAGGAAGGTGTGATACAGAATCACTTCCATGTGCTAAATGAGCAAGCCATGAAAAAGGAGAAAACAAATATGTTCTCCCTGTAGCATGTCTACTAGCTATTTCCCTTGATATTTATTGCCATATTCAGGGTGCCAACATCTCTGTCTGGTGCTATCCTAAAGACAATGAAAGTTAGTTCTATGTGCTGTGAGAGAATGTTTTTCAGTTTTTCAAATCAGTGTCTTCTTAAAAATTAATCAGAATTAAATGTGGAAGAAAAAATGAGTAAAAAGCAAGAACTAGATATTAATTACATTTCACAGCAATTTATAGTAATCTTTTGTTTCACTTGAATAAGAAGCATTTTTGTGATTACCTTTTGGTTTAGAAGACCCTTTCAGGAGCTTTGCTTGAAAGAAGAGCATTTATTGAAAGTTAAATCATTTTTAGGGATGTTATTAGTACAACAGATTAGCATATTTTTTTCGTTCAGTGATATGAGTCAGATACTTTCCATTGTTACCCTTTTGTCAGCCTGAAATAATGAATGAAACTTATTTTCCCTGACCTTATAGAAGCAGTGTGAGTGTGTATGTTTTACTGGAATATGCTGCAAACGTGATTTATTTTGACAAATATTTTTTTTCCTTTTTTCAAACTTAAGACGAGTTCTTTGGTATCTTTTCTACATAATTTCTTTTATCATTCCTTCTATTTTTTCTTCTTACCATTTTCATGAAAAAAACCCAAACGAGAAGAAAAAAACATCCTCTGTCAAGTCACTTGGTTATTTTAGTCTTTCTAGTGGTCTGTTTCTGGCCTCATTAAAGTAATTAGAAAAGCATTGATTAATTTCAGATGACCAGGATGTGAAGTTAATGCTTCACTTGTCCTGAAAGTTGCCTGACACTTCATCTGCTACTTCCAGGGCTGAGTCTAACTGAAAATTCCAGCACCTTATTTGTTTCGTAGCTCATGGTCTGTTATGTTGGTGTCTTACAACTCTGTTGTGGATGAGTGAGAGGCACCTCACCCAAAAGAGAGAAGGAGCAATACGTTTTATCAAGGCAAATAATAATTTGGCAGAGTTGAATAAAATCAATGGAATTTAACAAAGATTAACAGTGTTAACCAAGGTTCAATAAGTTTGATGGCAAGGTTCTCCCTAACAATTACTGCATGGAAGAAAGACAAAGGAACATTGAGTCAAAATGAACAGTGAGGGGTAAAATATATCTGTCACACTCCACCCTGTGACTAGTCTACTTACTTCATGTCATAGGGTCACCTCTTCCATCTGCGTTATAAACAATTGATAGATCCTGTTGGCACTCTTGAGGATTCATGGTAAGAAAACAGCTTTTAGTGTAAAATATTACTATGAATTTTATGTTATTTTTGTACATTATTGAGGGATTTCATATGATGAACAAGGAATATTTGCTTTGCCAAATAACAAAACTTTACATGGAAATATTGTAAGTAAAAAGCATGTTATTAGTGTTAACAAAATCAAAACAGGATGAAGGATTAGAATCAAATTTCTTGTTGCTGTTAGTGAACATCTGAATAAGGTTTCCCTCCAATTGTATTTTACATTCTTTTCACTCTTTACAGAAGATGATTTGTTCTGCATCGTGTTGAGCAGTAATCAGGACTAATTGTCCATTTTCTTGAACTTTTTTTTCTGCAGCTAGTAGAAATCTTCATGCTGTAATAGCTTTCTAATAAGGTAAGATTTTTTTTCAGTGGAGATAGGTAGTAGATCTTGATACAATGTATAGTTAGGTTTTAATAATTGATGTGAAGTGTCAGGAGCTGAATAGTTAAAGTCACAGCCCATAATTTCAGTGAAATTAAATCTACAAATATTTGAGTGATTATTTTATCTACAGTGATATTGCTTAGAAATATAAAATCATAGTGAGTTCTCATAACAAACACATCCATTTCCAACATATAGCAGTACAGTTTTGGAGGTTTTGTCAGGATGTATCTCAAAATGGCAAATATTTTGTTCAGTGCCAAGACAGATGTCTTGGGCTTTAATGACATTCCTTTCACAAATCCTTGTAGCCCTCACACAACACATATATCAACATCAACAATCTGCTATTTGTTTTGCTTTCACTGAGCCCATACTCCGTGTTCTATTGTATGGAGTACAGTTCCATTATGATTTAATTTCAGCTTAATGATGTGGTATATAACATATACCAAAGCACTGGATATTGTTATACTAAAAGGTGTGGATTTTCTGTCAGTAGGGTCATAGGTAAAAATAAATAAGATACCACTGGGATTGGAATTGCCTTTCAAATTCAGTTGCATTTACCCAGATTACTTTTTGAATTTCAGTGAGTAAGGTGCCCTCTTCACCTTCTCTTGGAAGTTCTGCCACAGTAGATTGTAGTCACAGCTGAGCTTGAATACAACTAAGCCTAAGAGACATTAACTTGGGCTGAACCTAATGTGTTTGCAATTAGTTGTTGTTCCCCTTTCTGTTGAGATAATACATCAGGTAAGAGCCAGTGCAATAAAGAACATTGTAATGGAAGTTTAACTTATGAAAATTACTTGTTGCAAAGCAAGCTTACTTGTTTAATAAAACTTCAGCATTTGTGCTGTTTAATACTCCTAATTCTGTTCCGAAGATACAAGCCACATTTCCTCTTGACTGTTTTGGAGAGGTGAGGGTCGTGAGGATGTACTGGTCCCAATGACTGATATGTGTTTAATTCTTCAGTCAGACTTTTTATTGCTGCCTCATATTCTAATTTCCACTCCCAGGGTTTCTCCTTATTTAGAAATTAATATAATGGATAAGCAATGGTAGAAAATCCAGGTACATGCTTTCCCAAATATTCTATAATTTTCATCAACTGTAAATGGGTATAAGCAGTTGTTCATTTCTTCTTAAGGTATCTGGAGGAAACACGGAGGTGCATACTATCCATCAAGCATTTAAAAACTTTACTTTTCTGCTTGGTCCCTGACATTTCTCAGACGGAATGCCAACTTTTACTTTATGTAGTTCTTGCCACACTGCTTCTGCTGCTTCCACCACCTTTTCGGGGGAAGTTCCTCTGACTAGAATATCATCCATAGGTTGGTACAGTTTTACATCTTGAGGGGGTGAGTTCAGCAAGTGCAGCATGGGCAATTGTAGAAGAGTGTTTGTATCCTTGGACTCTGTTAAAGTTGTAACCTCTCCAAAACAATTTCTTCTTTATCTTCTCCTTGTAAGAAGATCATAAAGAACATATCTTTCACATCTAGCACTGCCGTCAATAAGTATGTGGCTGCTTGTAGTGTGGTTATTGAAGTTGCCATGCTGGGTACTGAAGTCATTAGCAGGACTGTGCTGGAATTTAAGCACCGATAATCAATTGCTAAGCATTACCTCCCACCTGTCTTCCTGTCAGACCAGTGGATTGTACAGGGACTGGTTTCTTGAAAGAATTTGCAGTTTTTTTCAATTCTGCTGTCAGAAATTCTGGTTTGTGTCAGAGCAGAAATAGGTATTGTGATACATTAGCAATTTTTTAATGAAGTAGTGCAGGGACTGCATGTGATATCTCTCAAGATCTGAGCCCCTTAAGATTTGAGTCAAACTTTGCAAGTTTTTTAGTTGTTAATCAGTAGCTGAAGCTGGACAGTTATAATTAAGCAATTGCATTGTAAACATTGTATGCTTAGCTAATCTTTTGTTTTAAGGAAAAGAGAAGAAAATCCCAGGATGAATGGGCTGTCTGGATGACAGTCACCAGGGGTGAAGTCAGCAGAACTGAAAAGTAACAGGGGAAGGATATTTCTTGCAGTGGGAGGTTGTGACTATTGATTCATTGACCACCTACTCAAAACAGAACTCCAGCTGAAATGGGGGAAGAACTGTACATGAAGACTAATTAGCATGAGGAGCAAGACATAAAACTAGAAAACAGGAGTACACTGTAAAGTTTTCATGATCAAGGAGCTGGCTTTTTTTAGGTTATCATCGAGCTTCCTACTTTGTACAAACTAGAAAACTAGAATAAAAAATGTTACCAATTGTTGTTGAGGACCAACTGGAATCAAAATATATGGGCCATTATTATTTTTCCACTGATAAGATTCCACTTGCCTGAGAAGCAGGCTAGTTGTTGTCCTGGCATTACTTGTTTATTGCCTCATGCTTTGTAATACATCCCTAAGGGGGAAGTTATCATTCTTTCTTGGAGCTGTCAGTGGTGTCAGAGTGTTTGGGGTATGATCTCTCCTTGCACCATCATCACCTTTCTGAGATGCTTGAATTAAACCTAGGATAATGCCATCAAGCTGTCCCTGAATTGCAGCTCAGGGAATGTCTAGTGCAAATGCTTTTCTTCACAGTTTGTTTTTCTGCTCACACTGCTCACAGGTCTCTAAGTGTGTATTGCTTTGGTCCGGTTCCTGATCCCTGTGGGAGTGTTTGTTTTACCAGTTGCGATCGATGATCTTCCTCGGGTCTGGTGTCCTGTCTTGTGTCTGATGAATTGTCCCACCCCACTTTACAGGCATGGTTTAAATTTCATGCATTAATTCTGCCCAGGTAGGGAGTTGTTTTCAGGGATCATTATCACCTAATCCCTCATTGCGTCCTGAATCTTTTAATTTCATCTCATTTTGCAAATAAGTAGTTTCAAGAACTGCTAGGACTCCTCTAAGTAGTAGTATATGCATCACATAACCAGTTGCATCAGACATTGGGATATCATTGCATCCTCATTCATGCATGTCTTGTATGCAGGCTGATGTTGTGATGGCTGTAGAGACCTCAGTAAGACATGTTATGGGTTCACCTTGCTCATTCCCAGTCCAGCTAGCTACCCTGCTGGTGATAGAGTGAAAACTGTGTGCAACATTGGGTTCTATATTTGAGAGAGCTCCTGTACCCCAAATGTCATTTGCTTCACCTCCACTCACCATTATTCAGTAGCTGACAAAGCAGCCTTGCCACAAATAGTTTCAATTTCACTATTCTCCTGTACTTTTCTTGCAAATTTGTCAATTGTAACAGATCCCAGGGAGTGAGTCACACAGTATATATCTCAGAACATCATTCAGAGGTGCTTCACACTGTTCTGTTTTAATCATGGGTCTGGCTTTGAGAAACAAAGAATCATCTTCACCTGTTTGCTGTCATCAGCATCAGCTTATATGTCCCCATCCCACTATTCAGGAGATACTAATACTTTCCTAACCTGAACAGTGTCAGGTGGATGGGGAGCCTGCAAAAACTGGACTTTTTCTTCTAACCTTTGTTCTTTCTATGTTTCTTCCTATATTTTTTTTTTTGCAGGTGTTCAGTTTTCAAATACAGAGTTAACTCAGCTGCTTCTCTGTCTTATATTTCTTCTTTTAAGTCTTACTCCTTTCCATTATTCTTCTTCCTGTCCTGATAAGCAGTGTCTAAACAGATACTTAGCAGTTTGCAAGTAATTCCTTTCCCTTTTCCATTCTTTATACACCCCCTGGCCACCTTTAGCTGTTCTTCCACAGTTTCCCAATCATGCCCCTCATCACAAGCACATTCTTCTGAGAAGCTGGGACTCAGATTTTTATCATGCCTCTCTAAATAATCTGATTATCATCATGGCTAGGCTTCACAAATGAAAATTCAGAAAGGACTCTATCCATGTGGATGTGTCCTTCAAGCCTGCGCAGTGGATTTTTTAGGTGAGGCACAGCGTGTGCGAAACTGGCCCCACCCTTTAACTCCTAAAGTTCATCTGCCATGGCCGAGCAAGCTCGGACAGTGACAGTGAAGACCTCAGGACTAGAACCTACAGCTCATGGTATTCCTAGGAGGTCTCCCATCCAAGTACTAACTGGGGCTGATCCTGCTTAACTTCTGAGACCTGATGGGATCAGGTGTCAAGGTGGCATTTAACTGCCTTTTAAATAATCTGATACTACTCTGTCATACTGCTGATGATGCCAGTTTGTTGTGAAGAGGGAAAGGCACATCACCCAAAAGACAGAAGAAACAATGTGTTTTATTGAGGAAAAATAATATTTTGAGATAGTCAGTCAATACATTCAATGGAATTTAGCAAATTTTATTAATGTTTTACCAAGATGCAAATAAGTCTGACATCAAGGTTCACCTTATTAATTACTACATGGAAGAAATTCACAAAATATATTGAATCAGAATCAAGTTTCACCCAGAGACCAGAGATGCAAAGGATAAGGAAGACCATTTGCTTGAGTCATGAGGCTCAAAGTGGACCCCATTGCTTTCTAAATTCCTTAGGCAGCCTATGTGTGGCTAGGTCCAGTCTTAGTCTCAGACATGGACAATGGTTTATATCTCATGGAAGTAGTTATACAAAGATTATAGCAATTAATAGAGTAGCTACATGAATTAATAATATTTCATTAGTGTTAATTCAGCAAATGATCAGTCACTTACCAAGGATCTGTTGTGAGTAAAGGGATCTTCCCACCTTGGGCAAGGAGGAGTCTCTTAGTTTCAAGTAAAGGATCTCAAACCTTGAAAGTCATCCCTACTCAATGGGAGAGGCACTGGTGTGCAGCACAGTTGCAATTCAGTGAGAACTCAAAATTGTGCTCACCCTGATGGAAATATTTATAGAGTGAAGTAGTTGGTGCTAGTTAAAAGTATAGAAAAGATATAGCTCTGCTGGCTTGTTTTATTCTTTGGTTATCTTGAATTTTTGGGGCTTCAAAGCCATGTTTCAAAATATTTTTCCAGGACTCCCTCACTCCTGGTATATGAGCCAGGATCTTTCCAGTTCACAGTATCACTACAGGGTGTGAAGTCTGTTGCTCCTTAGTCAGCCTGAATGAAAGTACAGCAAGGGCTCAAGTGCATCTGTCACAAATTCTCATGCCATTCATGGGCTAAAGGAGTTTCAGTGATTAATCACTGGAGTGCCTTGGCATCCTGTGGGTCATGCCACTCTTTATATCATGGCAAATATCAACAGGAAAAGTGAAACTCAAGGAAAACTGAGCAATAGGAAGCTAACAAACAGGAGCCTGTATGCCTGGTTGGTTCTTCAGTGACTGCTGAGACATCTGCTCTGAAATTATGAGATAATGTTTCTGGGCCGTGTGCAGTTACAGCAGTGACTGCTCAGCAACTTGTTCAGGAGGACAGAGATGAAGCCTGCTTTCTCAACATTCTGAGATCTACTTTTTTCAAGTACATGGTCCTAAGTCAGAAAATGTATTGTTCTTTTATATAACATGTAAAATCCTGTTTTACTTTCTGTTTTATAAATACCTCTTTTTCTCTGCAGGACATATAGACAACCAGTGCTTCCAAATCCACAATGAAGGTGATACTCATATTTTTGTTGGCATTTTAGACCTGAGTTAATTAACATTTTTATAGGAGCAATGATTAACATTTTATGAGCTGGATTCCCTCTTCCCTTGAACCTACTTTGGCTTCACTTCATTCTAGAACATATAAGTGGGTAATGTTACAAAATGCTAATGTTCAATTTTGGTTTAAGGGCAAAATGCACGTCATAAATGCTACTGAGTTACAGTAATAGCACAGAGCTCCATTTGAAGGAAAAGAAATGGTAGAAAGTCCATAGTACCAGTCCAAAATTCTAAGCTAACACTGAAAAATAATTATTCTAGTAATGTTATTCTGTTTGCTATTATGCTTGCTAATATTGTCTTAGTGGTATGACAATCCCTCAACTACCTGTATCTGCGTTGTTTTGTATTTGGATTGTAAGCAAATAGGGGTAGGCCTCTGTGGTCTAATGACATTGTTAGCAAAATGGGATTTGGAGTAAGGTGCTGAAATGCTGTTCTAGGTGAAAATTTTAATTATAATAAATGATCCATCAGATTATTTGAGGAGATGTCTAGGGAAGCAGCATTTTTTAATGCCATACCCATAACCTAGATTACTTACTCTCCATAGCACTCCAAAGTTTGTTCTGTATGCCTGGAATAGCATTGTGGTCAACTGCAGACACTGAGACCCAAATTTCAAGCAATAATAGCAACATGTATATTAGTGCTGTTCCAGACACAGCATCTTACATTGTATGGAAAACACAATGAAGTGGGTATCTGTTATATTTGGTTTAGTTTCTGCAGTTCGCAATAGTGGATTTCTGTGTAAGGTGTCCCACTAATTTAAAAAGAACAATTATTATTGATGCTGTGAGAAACCCCCAAAAACAGACTCTGAGCCAAGTTGTATGGGCTAAGATAAAAAGGTAGATTCTTTAATATCTAGACTTAGGGTTTTTAGGAATACATGATGACATGCCCCCATGAATACTGATTTCCATGATTTTTATAATAATGTCCACCCAATCCCCAGTTCACACATCTCTCGGTCTAGCCCTGTCCTGTTCCTGGTCACACCTCCTTAGGATTTGAATCTGGGTAAGTGGGACCCTGTGCTCTTCATTTTTGTCTTCCTCAGCACACATAGGGCTCTTGGAGGTTTTCCAGTGTTCTTAGACCCAAGGTTGTTGGCTTATGTTTATGTCTTGTTCTGCAGACCTTCTGCTATTCTTCAGCCTTCTTCCTTGAAAAGATGTCTAAACACTAAAAGAATTTGAGTTACTGATATATGATAGGTGTTAGGATACATAAACAATGAACTTAAGCTGCCAGAAATATTAACACACTACATTTGCTTTCTTACTACAGTTATGAGTTCTTCTAAAATTTATAAAAATGAAAAAATCAAAAACCTCATAGGCATCATTATTATTAGTTCTATGATTACAGAAGGTAACTCAGATGAAATACTTGGTTGTCTTTATTAAAATGCAGGTGAAATGAATCAGAAAATGCATATCAAAGTGCAACCATGCTGTGCTCTTAGTGCTTTCATGAACTCAATAGCATGTTTTATTATGATTTTAATTCACAGAGATGAGTACCTATAATTATGCTCTCGCAAATGTTTATCTTTCAATACAATGTTCCGATGCCAGTTCTTTTAGCTCCCTGGATCTTCGTTTACTTGTGATGAGTGATCTGATCTATGTATTGTGTAATATACCTTTCCTTGCCACATGAGAGAAGTATCTCATTAAGGAAAAATCTTATTTTTTCTACTTGGAGATTTTTAAAGTAATTTAATTTCAGTTACACTCTTGAGAATTTACTCTGTTCAAGAT
Organism: Willisornis vidua nigrigula; assembly: GCA_021164005.1. Classification (NCBI taxonomy): domain Eukaryota; kingdom Metazoa; phylum Chordata; class Aves; order Passeriformes; family Thamnophilidae; genus Willisornis; species Willisornis vidua. The sequence goes on along the minus strand of JAJPCS010000060.1, from coordinate 20,696,630 downwards.
TCATCTACTCAAGACTTAAGTCCTTCCTCTTACATTTTACGGAAAACTTAGAGAAGTATTAGAGGTTTGCTTAGCTACATTGAATTTTGCATCAAATGTCTCTTGCAATCTGTTTTACTTGTCTCCTGATACTGTTTGAAATAGTAGGGAGCCTATGTGTATAGAAAAATGTGCAGACTGTGGCATAGTGGAAAACAGTGTTATTTGTATTATCTGTTGGAGAGATCACATAGAATGGAGCATTATGTCATTTAATGTGTATGGTTTAAGGCACTTTCTTGGCTCCAGCTGGCTAGGACAAATGTTCTCTTTCAAAGTCCCCTTTACCTAAGAAACCCCAAGAGGGTTGGATGGGGCAGAAAAGAAAGGCAAATGAAATATATATTCTTGTTTCTGGTCAAAATGCTGTGGACTGAAAATTAATGTAGTTTCTGCAGCATTACTTCGTGTGCAAACATTGATTAATTTGTTGGCTGAAAAATTAAGAATTTAGATAATAGGTGATTGCAGATCATACTGGTGCATATTACTGATTCACAAACTGACAAGTAACTGAATATTTCAAAAGTCAAGCATTTAAATCTTTTTCATCTAAGTTGTAATGTCATCTTAAAAGGTAACTGTTTAATGCTACGCCTTTGACAGACAATATATGTCAGAAGCAAATACATCAATGTCGATAATGCAGAACAGCATGCATTTTGAATAGAAATTCAAGTATTTTGCATCATAAAGAGAAAATACTACAAGTCACAAAAAAAAAAAGCTCAAGGAGAAAAAAAATCACCTTTTTCTAATGATCTGATGAGATCAAATGAATTCTTTAGATATCTCTTTGCAGCTTAAGATAACAATCTTAATGAAAGTGCCAGAAAATGATGTAAATGGAAATTTAATACTTTTTCTACATATTCTCATGACATAAAAGAGCAGTAAAGCTATGTTTATGTAGGTTGAAGGTATCAAAAGACAGCTATTTCAACATCTTGAACTGTAAAATCCAGGAGCAATTGAAAAGATATGCTATACATAGTTTCTTGTTTTGATTCAATCTGTTGAAATACTTAGCACAAACAAACTCAATTTGATTATCATTAACATCTTTATAGATTTTCTCTGGAAAGGTAACTATTCTCTCAGGAGAGTAAACACTAATACCAGAGCTGGCCTAAATATCCACTGATGTTATAGGTGTTCACAGTCTGACATTTATAATGTTTCTTAAAATAGTCTTCTATTCTGCAACTTGCACAACAGATTCCAAAAAGTATGATTTAAAAATAAAAAAACAACTTGCAGTGTTTTGGCTGGGTAAATAGTAATTCTCCTGTCTTCAGCTGGTGATAATAGTCTGAGCATTTGCTGCATATATGGTGATGTTGTGAGATCAGCCCATCCTCATTCATTTCTGTGCCAGTCTAATGCTGGTACAAGAGAGCTGGAACAACTAGTTTCCATTGTATCTCGTTGGCTCAGTTAAAAAAAAAAAAAAACCAACACAAAAACCAAAACAACAAGATGTTTGTCAGGGAAGGTGAGGAATCTTCCTGGACTAGAAAAATAAACTCCTACTCCATGAGCCATCGCAACCTTTGAAATTAAGAGGCTTCAGGCAAAAAACGTAGAAAAGAGAATAACAGTTCTTTACTATAAATTATATAGAACAAAAAGAAATGGAACAAGAACAACACTGTAACCAAAGTTTTTAAACAATCAATGTCTTTGACACCATCACCCATAACATACTCCTGGAAAACCTGGTAGACCATGGCTTGGACAGGCACAGTCTCTACTGGGTTAAGAGCTGGCAGGATGGCAGGGCCCAGAGAGTGCTGGTGAACGGAGCTACATCCAGCTGGAGGCTGGTCACCAGTGGTGTGTCCCAGGGATCAGTGTTGGGCCCAGTTTTGTTTAACAGCTTTATCAATGATTTAGATGAGAGGATTGAGTCCATCATTAACAAATTTGCAAATGACACCAAGTTGTGGGGGAGTGTTGATCAGCTGGAAGGCAGGAGGGCTCTGCAGAGGGAGCTGGACAAACTGAAGCGCTGGGCTGATTCCAATGGAATGACAAAGCCAAGTGCTGGGGCTTGCGCTTTGGCCACAACAACCCCATGGAGCAGTATAGGCTGGGGACAGAGTGGCAGTGGCTGGAGAGCAGCCAGGCAGAAAAGGACCTGCAAGTCTGGATTTGCAGGAAGCTGAATATGAGCCAGCAGTGTGCTCAGATGGCCAAGAAGACCAATGGCATCTTGGCCTGTATCAAAAATAGCGCGGCCAACAGGTCCAGGGAAGTGATTCCTCCCCTGTACTCTGTGCCAGTGAGGCCACACCTTGAGTACTGTGTCCAGTTCTGGGCCCCTCAGTTCAGGAAGGATGTCAAGGTGCTGCAGCAAGTCCAGAGAAGAGTAACTAGGCTGTTGAAGGCACTGGAGCATAAGCCCTATGAGGAGAGGCTGAGTGAGCTGGGTTTGTTCAGCCTGGAAAAGAAAAGGCTCAGGAAAGACCTCATCACTCTCTACAATTAGCTGAAAGAAGTTTGTAGCTAGGTGGGGGTTGGTCTCTTCTCCCAGGCAACTATCTGTATGACAAAGAGGGCATGCTCTTAAGCTCTGCCAGAGCAGGTTTAGGTCAGATATTAGGAAGAAATTCTTTACAGAGTGGTTGATCTGGCAATGAAATGGGCTGTCCGGGGAAGTTGTGGATTCCCCATCCTTGGAGGTTTTAAAGTAGACTGGATGTGGCACTTAGTGCCATGGTCTGTCTAGCAACCGCTGCCGTAGTGGATCACAGGTTGGACTTGATGATATCAGAGGTCTTTTCCCACCCAGCTGATTCCATGATTCGAAGTCCTACTTTGTCCTTCGGTGCAGTTGTAGCCACAGACAGCAGGGGGCGCTGCCGGCTCCCGATGGCCGGCAGGGGACGCTGTTGGGCAGCGGCTGCAGCGCGTCTGTGGCGGCAGCTGCGGGGTCGGGGCTGTCCCACGAGGTGCCCCCCTGGGAGAACAGAGGGAAGGGGCTGGTCCTCCACTCGAAGGTGCCCATGAAGTCACACTGCTGGAGGCTGGCTTCGGCACAGACGGCCACCGAGGTCCAAGTCAGCAAGGGTAAGAGCTGGGACCTGCCAATACAAAGCGAGGTGGCAGAGCTCCAGCAAAGGCACGTCTGCCCTCCCCGGCAGTCCCGTTTCTGAAGCAAAAGAAAACACCCCCCCAAGAAGAAATAAAAAATAAAATATAAAGAATTAGCAAGTCCCTCCTTTTTTTTTTTTTTTTTTTTTTTTTTTCCCCCCCCTTTTTCTCTCCCCTCTTTTGCTGGCGTTTCAGCCAAAGCCACACAGGGAAAGAATTGGGCTTCCCCCACCGCCTCAGAGCATAGGCAAAAGAAACAAAGGAAAATCCCATCTTTGCAGAGAAGTTATTAGCTTTTCAATAGAAAGGCCATTAGAGTCCGAGCTAGAAACAATGAACTCTTAATGTTTGCTTATCTCTCCCGAGCAGAGACTAGCCTTCCCGTGCCTGGCTATGTGTCCTGTGAAAAATTTGCCCAAAAGTTTGAAAGTATAACACTAGTGTACAAATTGGCTGAATTCAAGTGGATCACAAGACATAAGATAAGAGTGTTGCTGTAAGTGGATCTACTAAACATGTTTGAAAGTCCACCATCTGTACGAGATCAGTTGTGTTATCATTCAACACAGAGAAGAATTATATCTAGGATACCTGACACAATTGAAGAAGACAGTCACAAGCCATCTCCAAGTCTGGATGACCTGTAGACATGACCTAAGGTATAAATTAGATAGAAATATATGTGATAAGTATAGGCCTTATTCTTTTAGTTCCCACCTTTCAAGTTAGAGCTTCTCTCAGGAGTGCAGAATGGCAGTCTTGTCATTTTTCTTACTGATTGTGAATTCATTGCTAATAAAAAAATTACAGGAGCTGTAAATTCATTAATAATGTCCCTTTCAGTTGACAGAAGAATAAAGTCCACTGGAAGAAGCATATAACCTGCCAAGCTTCTTGTGTTTCCAGTCTGTCTGAACAGATTAAGAATATTGTCATCACATGGTTTTCAGAGAATCACAGAAGACGAAAAGGTCCTCTGTGGGTCATCTGATCCAAAGTCCTTTTCAGCTTTTCACCTCAGCTGTGGCTTCATCCTTTGAAGTCTTGTGAGTTTCCGAGATGGGCGTTCTTTACCTCTGCTAGTGGTTCGGTTCAGTGCTACACTACGCTGCTAGAAAAGAAGCTTTTAGCTATGTCCTATCCTAACATCCCAATGTGCTGTTTGCAGCCATTGCTACCTGCAGACTGATTTGGGAAACAAAGCTGTAATGTGCATACTCAGTGGTGGATGATTTTCTGTAGTCTGTGGTCTGTCGACTGTCAGTTGAGAATCTTTATCCTAAGTCAGGAGGGATGCTGTGCTGAATAGAAATTCAAGTAGCAACATCCAAAATGGGTAAATTATCAAAAATACACATTAAATATGGAGCTCATCAGGGATACGGACTGATTGATTAGCAGTGGATTCACTTACAGTGTATCCTGTTGGCCCCAGTGGTATTTTTGATGTGTAATGTAAAGATCGGATAGGAATGTGATTTTCTTTCTAACCGAAGAATAATCATGAGTTTGCCTAACACCATATTTTTATATCTTTAATGCACCAATTTCTAAGCTGGGAGGGAGAGTGTAAAGCACAGATACATGTGGGTACATGGCGGGGAATAATGAAAGCCAATAATTATACCTTTGCACCAACAGATTTACATTTCATGTTCATGGGGATCAGTTTGAAGTGTCTTGTAGGACACCTGTGTTATGTTTTGTGGGACTCATATGCTTATGATAGTCCTAGAATCAATGGGGGAGATAATGTGTTTGTTGCTAATTGCCATATGCTTATTTTACGGGATAAAATTTAATTTAGTGTGTATTGTAAAGCCATATTAACTTTGAAAAAAGAATCTACAGTTTTTGTAAATGTAAAAATACATGTACACATGTGTATGTACAGTGTCACAGTTGCCGTTACCACACCTTGGCGTTTACATAAGAAATACATATATGTGATGTATTTGTAATATGTTTCTTCATCTATGGATCTGACCATCTATCTGTCATTTCACTGTAATATTCTGTCATTTGCTAAGATTAATTGTAATATCAGTGTCTTTTTAGTTCTACCCTATGGTAAATCTGTAAACAGAATGCCCTTTAATCTAAAAATTGCTTGTAAAGTTTAGGTGCGAAACCACATTACCTTGGGTTTATAAATCTATTTTTGAATGTGTCCAGGACTTAGTATTCTTCTAAATGAAGTGTGTATTCAGTAACTGCATGTTTATTATGTAGTTGGCTATTACTTTGGCAGCTAAGGAAGCTTTCCCTTCTGTCCTTTTATGGGTGCTAGACCAATACAAGAAACATTTTTTCTCACTTCATTAAATCTAGATATGCCCTAATAGTTTTAGAGACATGCCCCTAGTAATAGTAACAGTAATAGTACGGCACTGCATTTTTTACCTTATTGCAGTTAACTGTAGAATAAGCCTACTGCTGTTAGTTTTATGTACAATTGCATTTCTTAATTTGCATGTTTTAATGTTTAGATGGATTCTTTGATAAAATTACATGAAATAAAATCATGCTGGCAACACACACAAAAATATTAGCTTACTGGTAATAATATGATTTTGAAACTTCTTTTCTTGATTTCTTACCTGGAAAAGTGTACTGTACTTGCTGAAAATATCTTGCATTACCAAGGGGTAATATTAGGAAGAAAAAAGACCTGCATCCATACTAGCTATTTCTTCTTCTTAAAGAGAAAAAGCCCTCACTTTTTCTTCTGCTGTTTTGTTGGGTTGTTTGGTTTGGTTTGGGTTTTTTTTTGTATTTGAACCCCATGAATTAAGAAGAAGTAATAAGTGCATCCTGTTTATAACAAATGTCTTCCCGAAGGGTATTGCAGACATATTTCAAGGACTACTGTCACATAGAGTTTTATCAAAATAACTAAAAAATTATTGTTTAACAATCTCCATGTACTGAACAAAATTAACTCTTGACTTATTTCTTCCACAGGCTTTGCACACAGTTTGCCTGGTTTGCGTAAGTTAAATAATTCTGCAAGATATGAAAGCTTGAATCACAGGGCATAAAATTAGCAAAACTATTCTTGTGGTATTGTATGTGCCTATTTTTACATCAAAAGAATCCAAGTACCTATTGCTTCAAGGGCAAGAACTGTCTTATACAATCAGTGAAATAATTGCTGAGTATAAGAGGGGAAGGAGGGATCCTAATTGGACAATGAAACATTGACTTGTTAACTCAAACTTGTCTGGAGGTGATTTCTTAAACTAAGAAGTGATCTGTTAGGATTGACATGAAAAACCTGATATACAATTATTTGGTTTTGTTAAGTTGCTCATTTAAGGAAACTAAATCTCTCTATAGAAAATTTTCTTTTTAAGTCTTAGTCACTGCTATATGTCATATTTCCAGGGCAATAGACTCTTTAAACTACTGCTTTATATGTATGCATCTTATCTTGCCTTTCATTAATAACTCAAAATCTCTCTGAATGTTACAGAGATGAGTCCAAAGACGCCAGATATTAGTGCAATATTTTTTTAATGTACTCTTGCAGTGCAGTGCTTTGTTTACAGGTATAGAGGTTTCTGCTTTCCCTTCTTTCTAATAGCATTTTTGCATAAATAATTAAATTGGGATAGCTTGATCCCAAATACAAATCATAACGAAAGAAAATGCGCTGCATAGACTATATAATTTCTCTGCCTTCCTACAGAATATGTGGAATATTGCTGAAAAAACCCCACTTATTTTTCTTTCCTTTGTGTTTTGGTTTGAAATCTTAGCAAAATGCCAAGTGTTCAACCACACAACAAAGCCCCCTCCCTTGGCCAAGAGAAGGTATAAAAAACCAAAACTTAAAAGAGAACTGGTTTATATATTTGCACAGAAGAGAGAAAATTAAAAGCAAACTACAGTATAACACATATATACAAAGGTAAGAGAGGACAAACAACCACCACCTCCCAGCAAAAGCAGTTCCCCACCACTTCGGATACAGAAAGTACCCCAAAAGACACCTCCCAAGAGACACTCAGCAAGAGAGGAGAAAACCCAACAATATAATATTTACTTCCCCAAACCAGAACAACTGCGAAGTAGTGGCAAGGTGGCAGTGAGGTCTGGTCCTCCCAGAACGACACAGCATGTCTCTCTCAGACAAGTGGCTATGAAAGAAGGGCACTAAGGCACCTCCCTAAGCTTGCTTTTATACTTGATTTGACGTCAGATGATATGAAACATCTCTTTGGTTTCTTAAGTCAGCTGATACCTGTCCCTTCTAATCTATGTAGCACCATCAGGACCTACTAAACTGGGGACAACCAAAACTAAGGCCTAACTAAAGCTACCACACCTTGTGAGGTAACTGAGAAACTATGGTATCATCCCTGGTATGGCATCGATGTGCCATAAGTGGGAGTCACTTTCCTGACACACATTGATCAAATTTCTGAGCAAGTGAACCTTAAAAGAAGACGACATAAACTGTACTGTTCTCTGTGTTCAGCCATCCAAGAACCCTGACATTCATGCTGGAATAGATTATGGATGGCATTGGATCCCCATGAAATAGTGCAGTGGTTAAAAAAATAAAGTGAAAAAATGTAAATGCTGATGAGTATTACAGCATGGCTATGAGAGCAAAGTTGTTGGATGGTAAGACAGTGCATTATTTCCAAGTAATTAGTTTAGAAGAGCCTATTTCTAATTCATCCATCCCCAGAAACAACATCAACCCAAACTCTCAAGAAAACCCAAGCAATTGCTTTTCTTATCATCCTTCTGAAATTTTTGCTTGTTTATTTGCTGAGCAGTATATCTTGCATACCACTTTCCATTGATAGCACCATAGAAAGCAAACCAAAATTACAGTCCAATTAAGCTACTAAGACTATAATAATCAATCTGACTTATGGATGTAAATTCTTGGGTTTTGCCCTGAAAACCTCTTCACATTAACTTTTGTGCCTGCATTCTTGAGACAAATTGATGGTTACTGCTCTTATTTAAAAAAAATGTTAGAAGACTTTTGATACGGATTTGGAACAGTAGTAATTTAAGAAAAAAACGAATATTCAGTGTAGAAGAAAAAGATCTCTAACATACATAAATGGATACCAGTGCCATGCCTTTTTTGATCCACAAAGCCTTCTGTCTGGAAATGTAGTTAACATGCTGTTATCTACTACAGTTTACCAATGTAGTGCTCTTTTTAACTGCATTTCCCGCTCTGCCTTCATGTTTCTTTTTTCAACATTTATAATTTATGAGCCATTAAAGATGTTGTTTGCTGTAGATGCAGCACAGAACAGATTAACTATTGCTGTAAAACACAGGTTTTGGCAGTGTCAATCAAATTATATTTTCTGCATAATAATGTGAGTTTTAATGGTATCGGAGAAATTGTTTAACTCATTACCCCTGTGAATGCCAAATAACACTATAACTAAGAGACAGGTATTTGTGATGAAAATCAGAAGTTTGATTCTCATCAGTTGTAAAGAAACTGGCTCTGACTGTGTAGGTTATACATATTTGACGACAAAAGCCAATTAAATTCCAGCTATTTTCTTCATACTGGAAATATTCAGACCTGAGAATTATCAGAGGATTTCCTCAAAGATACACAACAGTAGCTCATCAAAATCAAAACCCTTTTCTGCCTACAAATAGTTTTTAATAGGATACTGTCTCAAGCCAAGGGTGTTTTGATTGAGGAAACAGTGGAACAAAAGAGTAGAAGTGAACAATTGCATCTGTTTCCTAACAGGAGCAGTAACTTACGTCTAAACCAACTGATGCCTGGGTAACCACTTGCTAGTCTAGGCTTGATCTATTACTTTTTCTCCAACTTTTTTTAAAATCAGCCATTTTTGCCAGTCATGGCTATACAGAGGTTGTAGTTCATCGAGCAATAGTTAGAGTCGATCAGGTTAAATCATATACTGCAGGGACTGCTGTCTTTTTTCTCTCTTCTGTATGCACTTATCCAACGTATCATCAGTGACCTTGCCACTTCAGAATCTCTTATTTTGCCTGTATTCTGGTGTATACCTAAAGATGAGCTGGAGGGGAAGTTTAGATTGGATATTAGAAAAAAAATTTCTTGATGTAAGGGTTGTCAAACATCAGTGCAGGCTGCCCAGGGAAGTGGTGCAGATACCATCCCCAGAGGTATTTAAGGAACATGTAAACAGGGCACTGAGGGACATGCTTTAGTGGTGGACTTGGCAGTAGTGGCCTAACTGTTGGACTCAATGGTCTTAAAGGTTTTTTTCAAGTTAAATGATTCAATGGATCTGTGATCCTAATAATAACTAATGTGTCAGGTTTTTGAATACAGGCTTGGGGGAAGCAAAGTTCCATAAGATTCAATAAAGAAGCAAAAAATTTTCACTTTTCTAATGCTTATATTATGACACACTGTTAAAAAATGTGTAAAGAGATTCAGATTAAAACTTGCTTCTGCCAATCCAGTCCCATCTATGCAAAAATTGCTAGCAATAAAAATGTTTCTTAAGAGGGACCTGTTAATATTTCTTTTTTATGTCCTCCATAAGTGTAGATACTTTCATTGTACCATCTAAAAATACAATAAATATTCTCAATTTACTCTGTGATCTCTTTTCTCTTTTACATATTACTTCTTTAAAAATTACATCTTGAGTCATAATAATAGTGAAAAAACAAACAAAAACTCCTCAGCATATTAAATGGTGACTGAATAAGCCAAAGCTAAAGATTCCTTTTTTCATTGTCTCATGAAGATCATAGTGTATCTCAAGCAAAAGTAAAAAGGATAAATGACTCCTTAAAATAGAATTTCAGCAGAGTATCAGTGACAAAGGGGCCTACCTATATTCTGCCATCTGTGTTCTCTCTAAATCAGTCTCTTGGGTCATTACAGAGGTGATGCAGTTTCCTGGATCTATCTTTATACAGTGCCTACTCTTATTAAAAAGTCCAGCAGAGACGAGACGAGAACACGGCTGGGGCTCCATGACCCACCTAGCCTTGGTGCCTCTAAAGGCATGTGAATGTCAAAGTTGCTGTCCTACCAAATTAAAGCGGCCAACGTATTGAGCTGTTGCTGCCAGTGCCCATGGTCATGACCCGCAAAGGGGGAGGTTGTAACAAATCCTGAGTTCTAAAATGTGAAGCAATCTACTTGCAGGGATGTCATGTTTCTCAGCCCTTTGGTAAGAGGTTGAAAAGTGAGATATGGTCCTTTAAACTTTGTTTTTTCTCTGAGTGTTCTAATGAACTCACTCTGGTCCAGTGTTTTCCTGAATCCTTCTAAGCTTTTACATAACTTCTGCATATACTTTTTCTCAGCTGCAGAGAGCATATTCTTTGGCATGTAAATATATCTCTCAAAATTCAAGCACATAGAGAGTCATGCATCAGCTGGCCTATGAATTGTGCATTAGCTTTGTGCATGCTGAAGTCATTGGCAAATTGTTGATTTATTATTTATTGAACAATAATGGGCAGCAGTTTTAAATAGACCTTCAATCTGCATTGCTTAATGTATCTTGGAAAACATCTTTGCCATCTAATTTGCCATAATGTATTTTAAGCATATCTTCCTGTAGCTACAGAAAAAATGAAAGTGAGCAATACAGATATATATAAGATCCTGTAGGACTGAAACCAGTCTGCACAAACCTTGTGAGACTTAGCTAAGAAGCAGCAACAAGTCACAGCTGCTTGGAGGGGTTAGCTACTCCCTAGAGGTTTCTCGTGGGAGCTCCTCAGGTTCTCACAGGACTCTGCAGGCACGTGAAAACAGCCAGGATAATATAAACACTGGACTTGTGAGATATGGATTGTAACCAATTAAAGTTTGTGGCTTGATGGTGTGAGGGTTTAACTTAGCCAATGGTGTGTAGCTTTAGCTCTATATAAACTGTGTTTGGTGTATAATAAATGGCATTCACTTGGTCATATTGGTCTGTGTGTGATGTCCAGTTCCTCTGCTGTATATTTATTTATTTCTTTATCTTCCTGTATATCCGAGGCATTTAAATGCCACCCTGACACCAAATCCTGTCAGACCTCGGAAGCTAAGCAGGGGCAGCCCCAGTTAGTACTTGGATGGAAGACCTCCTGCTGTAGGTTCTATTCCTGAGGACTTCACTGTCACCATGCAAGCTCACTCGGCCATGGCAGATGAACCTTAGGAGTTAAAGGGTGGGGCCAGTTTCATGCACTCAGTGCCTCATTTAAAAAATCCACTGCACAGACTTGAAGGATGCATCCATGTGGGTAGAGCCCTTCCCAAATCTTTGTTTGCAAAGCCTAGCCATCATCATCATCAATCATCATCATCATCATCAATCATCATCATCATCATCATCATCATCATCATCATCATCATCATCATCATCATCATCATCAATCAATCACCCTATGTATCCCATATTTCATGTGGGAAAAAAAATGCCTAATACCAATGTATATGAAATACTAACTGTATATTCTACTTTTCTTGCTGAGAGGCTAGTTCCTTTATAATTCTTGTGAAGGGCTTCATTGTAATTGGTTTTATTCTCAATAAACTTGATATTTCCACTCATTTTATATTTTTCAGCACCTTAAGTATCTTAATTATCCTTTTCTGCTAATATAAGTTGTTTCTTTTTCTGTTTTATGTTGTCTATTTCATCGTACTTATTTTTTTATTACTTTTGAACAAACTATAGCATACATAGTTTGCCATCTGTTATGCTGTTTTTCTTAGAAAAACAATTTTTCTTTACAATGTGCTAAGTGGTCTTACTTTCTGCTAGGAATCTTCCATTATTTTTTGTATCTGTTTCAAGCTGGAGAAAAATGGCTGTTTAATATTCTCTATCTATATTGTCTTCCTCCTTCCTCTCTCCTTTCCTCTTTTACTCCCCTTTTTATTTAATTTTTTAAAATTTTATTTTATTTTAAGGTTTTATGTTTCAATTATGAAACTGTTCTTATCTGAACCCTGAAATTCTCTTACTTTTACCCTTCTGATTTTCTATCTTATCCCACTGTGGGTGGAAGTGAATGAATGGCTGTCTGGTGCTTAGTTGCTGTCTGGGGTTACAAAATGATACCTGTAGAAATTGCCCTCCCTTTTCAGATATTCAGCTGAATTGTGCTGTATTCCATGCTCCAATCCTTCTGACAACCTGGACTCTGAGTCAGAACAAGGCTAGTGGGAAAATTTTCAAATTCTTATAGTCCATCCAGTATTTGTCATGCTTTGAATGGGATTAGAAGCTAACTTGCAGTGATTTTTATTAAGAAAAAGACAAAACAAAAACCCAAGCCAAAAATATTTCCAAGATAAAAACTGTCAGTGGCAGGTGGGTTTTTTTTTTTCCTTTACTGCAGCTCTTTTTCCAGGTTCTCTACTCCCATTAAGAAAAGGTTATTTTCCAGAAACTCAAGAGGTTTATTCTGGTTGGGTTTTTTTTAAATGAAAATAGCATCAATTATTCAGATTTGTTAAGGTAAAAAATTATTCTTTTGTTAGAAATCATGCAAAAAGCTCCTACAATTGATCATGAATCTAATAATCCTTCAAGTGTAATTCTCATAAAATTATTCATGTTCTCAGAGGAAAGACTTGAAATGTCACACCTATTTGTCCATTTTTCATTATGATATTAAATATACATGCTTTTGTATGCTTTTAATCTAAAATCTTTCATCAAGTAATACAGGACTGAACTCAGTATGTAAGCACCCTGTAGCCTCACTCAAAGCCAGTGGTCAATGTCTGTAATACTACTCCTTAGGAGACCTATAATGTCCCTCCTGGTGCAAGTTAAGGAGTCACACAACTTGGAAAATGTGAATCTTAGTGGTCTCTATAGGGAGAAAACATCACATTGCCTTCACTCAGGACAGTTCTCTTTCAAAGTAACATGGCAGCTGTAACTAATAGACTTGCACAAGATGCAATCATAACAAGCAGCTTGCAGGATGAATTCGGAGCTATGCTTAGCTTACCGGAAGGTTTTAAGTAATACAGAGTGAGAAAATTGGTCATTTTTGCTGTTGATAATCTAACTGCTACTGACAACTAATACTAATTTTTGCTGGGTTTTACTATATATTCCAGCAGACCGTGATATGCACACAAGTGGCTAGTGAGCTATGTGCTAGATCCCATGGCTATTGTTCAAAGTATAAATTATTGTCCCCATTTTAAAGATGGGAAGACAGAAGTGTGGAGTGCCGATAGTGAATGAGTCCTTCAGCGTTGTAGCCAAGAAGAGGGCTCAGACCTCCCTAGTCACATCTGTGCTTTCACCTGGACACAGAGTGATTGGTTCGTCGTGTTCTTGTACTGATTTAAGTGACAATACATTTTTGCATATCTCTCCCAGTGGACCTCAGCTTCTCTGTATTTACTAAATAGCTGCTTCTCTGAAATATCTTTCAGAGGCCTCTAAGGCATCTGTAGTTGTTCTGAGAAACAGAATAAAAGACACAAATATTTTAATTCTTGTGAGAATGTTCACAGCTGTCAAAATTTTTTGAGCCTTTCTTGAAACATTTAATTTTGGCTTGTTTCTGAGTGCCTAGGATTATGATTATCTAACACTTTGTCATTTAAAGTTGATCAATAAAGCAGTTGGCTCCTTCTGAATGGCTCTTAATAGAGACCAGGGCTATAAAACATTCCTCCCTTTGCCTCTCTCTTGTGCACATGAGGGGCATTCTCCACCAAAGGAAAGCTCTGGTGAGTAGATTATATTCCAGTGTGCAAGCATGAGGTGGCACGAATCATTTTATGGGCACTTCAGTATTTCAGCTTACTCCATCTGTTCAGTACACTAATTACAAATTCAGACACAAACACTGTTTAGAGGCACATAATAAGTTAGCTGGAAGTGATTTGTATCCATGTATACTATATGTGCTTTATTCTGCACACTATGCAGCTGTTACATTTGATGATTGGTCCAGACTCAAACTGGGGCCAAATCATGATTTTTCTGAAGCTGTATATTGTAATAAGTGCCATATATTGTGTGGTTATATGAAGACATGGGATATCCACATTTGGGGTACGGTTTGAGGGACAAAACTGTAAAGGGGAGAATTCCATTGATACTAACTTGAAAACATCCAGTGCATAGATAATTCTATATAAATACATCTATATGTTTATATACATTCTATATAAATATAGCTAAACAACTTGTTAACTATTACTCACAATATTGTACGGAATGATTTATTTAATATTCCTTACATTATTAAATTAACTAGAGTGCAGAGTTTATTTTCCATTTTAAGGATTATAGTGTTTGATGAAGAAAGAGAAAAATGTTTAATTTGTACAGTGATACATAGGTACAAAAGTCTTCCCAGAGCACTACAGTGTATAATATTTTTTTTCCTTCTTCAAGAACTGTTTCTTTTTTCCTCCATTAACTACTTCCTGGAAAATACAGAAGCAATTCTTTGAATAGGGCTTGTACTTCACATCTTTAACTGTTTCCACTCCTAGATAATTTCTTTGAACAGTAGATAGGAAAATTTTGTCCCTTCCTTCTATCTATCCTGTTCAGCCAGTGGAGTCTTGACCAGATACAACAGAAAGCATTTGATAATACCTATTGCTTTACCTCTGCTCTTCCTATACACATTTATAACTGCCCCTTAACAGAAGAAAGGTGTGGGCTGGACATGTTTGCCAAGGAAGGGATCTGGACATTGAATCCCATAGGGAGGGGTTCACCTTTCAGTAGCCTGCATAAAGTGCTGAACTCCGTAGAGTAGCTGGATTTGTAAGATATGTGCCTTTTTTCTCAGTGGGAAGGTGTGTTGACACCTTCCTGTAGCCACGGCAGGAGCTCTAGGTACACAATGCAAGACTGTGTTGTAAGGCACAAGTATCAAAGAACCCAGACAAAGACAGTACTTTTTTACTCTCTAGTGGATGTCTAAGTCAGCTCACTTTTACATTTCAAAGTTCATGAGGGTGGCAATATTTAATTTCTCATGCACAAGTGATGTGACATGCCCATTTTTCTTCTGCCTAACCCTGCACCAGGTTTTCAAATAAAAAAATCTTCCATCTCTCAACTGAAAGTCTCTAATTATAATTTGTGAGGTATCCCAGAGTAGAGCTCATTAGATGTTTTTTGGGTTTCTCATCTGGAAGACATTCCCATGCCCAATAAGTACTAAAATGCTTCAAATCTAAGATGAAAACATTCACTTCAGAGAATGAAGGTAGTATAGCCATTTCAATGTGCACTTTTCAAAGTTACCAAGTTAGTCTAATGTTGAATTTGCCATTTCTCATCCTCTGCCTCACAAATATTCTATCAGTGATGTGACCCTTCAAAAAGCTGGAGGATTTTTTTAAGAGCACTAGACTTCAGCTCGTGTTGCATCCCCAACTGTTTTCCTAACACTTTTTTGTGAGGATGTAGCATTTTGTGACTCATGATTTACTCTATTGCCAAACACGTCCCTATTTTAAGTTCATGTTATCACTGTAAAGAATTTCTATTATCAATTTAAACATATGCTTTTGATCTTATGGGAACATATTTTTGCAAGCCTACAGGTTGGTCTGTTATATTGTCATCCAAATGTGTAATAAACACATCTCACCATAAGAAATTAACCTTTATCTTGAAAAGAAAATGAGTTATTTGACTCATTGTATTTGGTTGAGCTAAATTACCTAGTAGAGGAGCCTCAAATGTTAAAACAGATATTCATATGAAATGGTAAGATTGCTGATGGAGACCTTCAAAATTCTATCTCCAATTGGATATTATTTATTATTAATTGAAATCATCTCTGCACCAGGTACCAGGAGTTGGTACACAAGGTGATTTGACTTTGATCCTGAGTATTTATCTGGAATTATGCATCAAAATGCATAATAGCAAAAAAAAAAATTGCTTGATCTGGATAGAAATAAGCTGAAAAATGCCTTCTTATGTGAGAAAGGGTTTATAGCATTTCAGGAAAAGAGAAATCAACTAAATGAAGGCAAACTGGAATAGAGGTGGCAAAAAGAAAGTTAGTGTGTAAGAACTTCAGAGAAGTACCTAGTGACTTTTTTTTTATTTACATTTTCTGCACTGGCACCTATAAAAGTAACCTGAATTTCCAAAGAGCCTGGGCCTTTCAGCAGGAGCTATTCAGTGTCTAGAGCTGTTTATAGTAAATCTAATAATGATACATCTTGAATTATTAACTTCACTCTTGTAAATTGCAGCCACCATTTGCCTCTACACTTGGGCTTTATATAGAATTATTCTACCCTCACTCTCTCAAAAACAGCAAATGAGAAAACGTTGAAAGGTAAAGAAAAAGGGCAGAACAATTTCTGGAAGCTTTAAAAAAACTCAAACAAAGAAACAAAAAAACCACCAATTGCTTAATTTCTAGTATTCTCCAACGCAACTAATTCATTGAGTCAGTCTGCTTCCAAGGAACTGACCTTATTTTGCTCCTTGAAGTTCTAAACCTTAAATCTTCTATTCATAAGTCAAAGATACTGAATCAAAGGTCACATAGAAACTGGTTCAATGTGTTTAAGTGTAGACATTTATGCTTAATGGGCAAAAATTGCTAAATAAATAACAACAGTCATTTAGGGAATGAAAGTGAACCTGTGACCCAAATTCCCAAATGTATATTGTGAAAAAGTCTGTGGAGGTTATTTTAATGCTGACATAGTAGAAGTTGAAGCTACAATTGCAGTTGACTGTCTGGACAGTGCTCATGTGCAAATGCTGTGTGCTTTCTCATCACTTCCTTGGGAGGCCTGGGTGCTTGCTGGCTATTCTCCTCACCAGTGAAACAATGGGCTGACTTGAAACAGGGTGACTGGTTCAGCTCCTGGCTGGCGTCTTGAGGAACTGTAGCTAATTGTTACAGGAACACTTGAAGTGTGAATTTCAGACACTCCTGTAGATTCCTCCAGGCATCTCCTGCAGATTCCTCCAGGCCTCTCCTGCTATCCACAGGACATTTGACAGGCATGATTTATATGCTTAAAGATGCTGATTAATACCCTGGGTAGAGGACCTAGCTATTTCAGAGGCTTCCTCAGGTGGTTCCTGCTGTAGAATTAACCAGATAATGCACAGGAAAGTTCCTTGTCAATACTCTGCAGAAACTGTTTCTGTAGATGTAGATATGCTCACATGGAACAGTCTTTTGCAAACAGACAATTAAAATACTTTTGTTGCCATTAAGTGTAATCAATAGAAATGGATCATACACTCACCGGAGGGGTCACAGCTCAGTTTTGCTTATCAAAATAGTAGAACTAACAGTTTGGGAAGTCTCCCTGTATGATAAGGACCCTTAAAATCGACTCCCATTACCACATGAACAGTCACTAACCAACTGGTTGGAGATAAGATTCCCTACCTGAGTATTATCCTTATGCAAAATATCCCAGCAAAGTAGTGGGTTTGGTTTTTTGATTGGTTTTGGTTGGTTTGTTTGTGGTTTTGTGTGGATTTTTTTTTAGAGGGGTGTTGATGGGTTCTATTTAAACAGTCTAATTTCAACTGTTTGTGCAATAGTGTAATCTTCTGACCTCCTTCTAATTCTGATTGAGATAAATCACCATCACATGCCTTCTTTTTTGTCTATGCTTTGATTTCTGTAGAGAATAAATCTAAGTATTGACATGTAGATAACCAAGGAACAGAATGCTGAGGTGTGCTTCAGACCATAATTGCCTCCACAGCATCTCTAAACATAGATATGATATGCATGGAGAGAGGAAGACAAGACACCTGCATAGTGTGGCTCAGATAAATGGACATACAGCTTGCTTAATAAGACCATGACAAAAAGGCTCCTACTGTTAAAAGAGTAGCTAACGTATTTAGGATGGGATGGAAATGGGCTGGGGAGAGAAATAGTGACTCTTGTTGATAGCAAGTGGGAGATCCATCTCCTTGAGTCAGCAAAATTTGGTTTTGCCTCCTGCCACTAGAGCATATAGATCATGCACTGGCAGTGTCTGAATCAGATTTCCTCACCAGAGTGGCTGAAATTATGTGAGTGGAACCAATGCCTTATTTAACCTAAGGTCATATCCCATCCTAAGGCAACTGACACTATCTTCCCTCCCCTGCAACCTATCGGTTTGTGGCAGGTAAGCCTCAAGATTCTCTACCTATTCAGACACCAAAAGAGGACATTTTGTTTAGCAAAGGACCAATCAAGTCAAGAAAAGAACGTAACACACATTTTCTCAAAGAATAATACAAAGGTTTTGTGCATTTTTTAAGTTGCTTTAGAATTATTAAAATGTCAAGGATTTGGAAGTGTAAAGAAATCTGAGACAAATACTAATCTAATAAGAAACTTATATAGAGATGTGCTTGAATAATTGTGGTTTGATTTGTCAGACCACATTATCCTACTTTCAAATACTTCAAAATTCCAAGGTAAGAGAAAAACAATGTCATATGACCAAAAGCAATCAATAATGAACTGTCAAAGCTGACATTTCATGGGCAATCATAAGATGGTATTTATAATAATAAACAACTTGGAAGATGTTTACTTGTCATATGCATTCACAGAAATCAGAACTTATTAATTAATTATATGTAAACAGAAGAGAAGAGCTACATTTACACTATAGTACAGTTTGAGTTGCTGTAAAAAAACCCCCTGATACCTAGGAGGTTTTGGAAGAGATTAAAAAAGTAAAAATAGAAGAAAAAAACAAGGAAGAAAAATCTCTTAGAGCAACTGAATTTATTGTAGGCAAAAGAAGAGAAAAGCTTCAGGTTAAACGTTGTACTAACACCCAGTCTGCCCCCAATAAAATAATTTCAGTAATCAAATACTATTTATTTATCCCATGTCACTTTTTCACTAGTCTCATGCATACTAAATATTTACAATTCAATCTGAAGTTTATAGCTTCACACAGGAAGCAGCTTTTTAAAATATTTAATAAAGTACTCAGCATCTTATATATCATTTGAGGATAATGCAACAGAATAGCTGGCAAGTTATACCACTTCCTAGGGTGCTTCTTCATTGAAGAATAAACCTGACTGTGTTACTCTAATCAGTATTATAATCTTATGTGACATCTGAGAGTACATTGAACCATGTTACTCATAGCAGTGGATTCTCTATTCTGATACGGTTGTGCATGGCATGGAAAATGGCTATTTGGTCTGATTCATGATTACTATTCTTTTTCTTAAGCAAATATGGACCCTGCTTTTATTAGAAGAAATAAGACTCAGACTTACATATGAGTTGTGTCTTTAAACCAAGATTCAACAGCATTTCAGAATGTAGATTGTCTTGAGCCTTAGCTTTGCATGCAGAAGCTTGAGTTTTTCAAAATGTAGAGATGTTATTGAGACATTAAAATAATAAATTTTAACCAGAAGAAAGCACTTACTAAACTCTTGAATCCTGTTAGATTACTTGCTCTTAATCATTTCTTTTCTAGGGCTGCAGCACGAATTGAAACATGCAAAGTGACAGAGCACCATATGCGGTAATCTAACAGCGTAAAGGCACCTGTCCTCTTTCTTGCTGTGGAGAACAGCTGAGTTTTAAGACCAGAAAATCATCCAATTCTTAGAACGTACTAATTGACTGAGCATTTGACTACTGGTCTATAGTAAGAAAGAAAAAAAAAGGGGGGGAGGGGGGAGGGGAGGACAGGGAAGATTATAGAAAAAGTGTGCAGATCATCTAAAGCCTTTAATTTGTTGGAAGTAGAAATGTTAATGCTCATGCAGTAGCAGCTTTACAGTATTCTAACTGAGATTTTGCAACTGTGAATTAGTTTTGCCATGAAACCAATTAAAAATTCAATATTTGTTTTGGAAAAGGCCAAATCACTAATCACTGCAGAAATCTGTTGTCATTTGCTTACTTGGTGATGGTCTGAGACTGCAGATAATTTGTGCTTACCAGGCTATGCAGAAGGAAGTCTTGAGATGTAGAATAGTAATGAGAATCAGAATTATAGATTTTTAAAAAAATAATCAGCCTTAATTTAGCCATTCTTGCACATGCTGAAAGTTGTGCTTTTTTGTATCTGAAAGACTATTTTGCTTCTGGCTCTTTTTAATAAGTCACGTTGAATGTTTAATGATTTTTCTTAAAAATGTCCACATTAACTAACCATGACCCCTTATCTAGGGCAAGAAAAGAGAACACTTAAGTTAATGACCCAGTGCCTGGGGAACCCTATTTTCTTTAAAGTACAGAACAAGTAAGGACATTTATAGATCTGGTGGGAGAGAATAAAAAATGCCCGATTTACATTGAAAGTCAAATGGAGTCCTCTTTGGACCTCTAAAAAACTCCCTTTTTATCAAATAATGAGATTGCATGCAGATTATATAATAAAGTTAAATGAAGAGTTAAATGCATTTGGGAGGGAAAAAATATATGCTGGACTCTTCATAGGCAAATTTTGACTTAGATGAATAATTTTCTGCTTCTATAAAATGCTCCATCAGTTGTCAACAGAGTAATTTAAGATTGCTCAATTTGTGTCCTCAGAGAATATGTGCCATGGCTAATTGTTCCTGCCTTTCCCAGCAATTTCATCTTCTCAGTCTGGTCTTAGTGCAAAACAAAAGCTGGTATTTTTGTGAGGAGAGATAGAAACCTGGCTCTCTGGTGCTACAAGCAGTCTTTCCTATCCTGAGGCATTGTTCTCCTCACCCTGTATGCCTCCTGCTTCTCTTCAGGCCCTTCATGAAGAGGTCTAACCTAGAAGTCTAGTTTCCTTACGGCTATTGTCTGTAGGCACTGGAAAGAGAAAGAGTGTCTCCTCAAAGGGTAGAGCCCACTAGTGGGTTGTATCATCTTTTGTGAATGTCTGTCACTCTGGCTTGTTGCTGCAGGATGCTATTGTGGCAATGGCTGGGGGATAACTGCATTCAGCTTATGATGTGGGATGACTCTGGGCCTCCAATTCCTTTCCTGGATGACTGCAGAGAAAGGTAGGAGGTAGTGACTGATTCATCTTCCTGGTGAGCATTTGTCTTTTACATGTTTAAACCAGGAGTTTAATGTAAATTTACTTTAAGGAATAATACCATAAGTCTGCTTCTTCTTATAAACAATTGAATAAAACTAGTGTTTTATTCAGCAAAAAACCAGTAATCTTTTCTATAAACATGCTTTTTTTTCTGTTAATCCCCTATGAAACACTATGATTCTGTGATTTTAAACTCAATTCATTATTTATCTTGAAGATAGATGCAAATTTTTGTAATTACTTTTCCAATAACATTTTTTTTCATTCTTCATTACTGATAAATTTTAAGGTTGAAGTTAACTTATTCATGAAGTTCAAAAACAATCAGGATTTTCTGTTTTGTCAGGACAATTACTCCCTTTCTAATAGTTCATTTGAAGTCAATTATGGTTCCACTATTATGACTAAAGGAATTTGCTGAAAACTTTGTCAAAGCAATTTCTTCAAAATGAGAAGAGAATTTGCACTTAATTTTTCCTGAACATGAAATTTCAAAACTGAATTTCAAAATTCTTTTCTGTCTGTATTCTAGCAAATGACCTCAACACATCCACACATGCTGGTATATTGGTTAGAGCATGGTGTTAACAATGGTCATGGGTTCATATTAGGAAGCAATTCTGGAACAAGTAGCCCAAAAAAATTGTGGGTGCCCCTTCTCTGGAAAGCTTCAAGGCCAGACAGGATGGGGTTTTCAGCAACCAGCTTCTGTGGAAGATGTTCCTGCTTATAGCGGGAGAGTTGAAAGCAGACAATCTTTAAGATAACTTCAAACCCAAACCATTCTATGATTCTTACAGGTGATCATAATAGTAGCCAGAATCCATGGAATTTAACATTCCTCTTAATAAGACCTGTTCGAATTTTCAGGATTCCCCTTTCTATCCATTCCCCCCTCCTTTTCTATTTTGTTGAGGAGAACATGGATATAATGATGTATGCAACCTGAATGATGTAAATTTGCAAAACCTGTAAGAGAAGCTCTGGTGAGTCAGACCAAAACCTCATTCATTTTCTTTGGTATCTCACCTCTGAGAAATGGCCATACATAGATGACTAGGAAAAAGTAATGGGAAGAGGGCAATGATATAGTAAAAGTTTTCAAAATGCCTTCTTAGCCTCCATGTACGTGCCTCCATACTGCCATATCTTTAAGGATTCCCAATAGTTTTTTATTTCTCTTTTAATCTACCTATCTGCCTGCTACCCATGCAGAAGTTTAGCAATTGCTATATTGGTGTCAAAAGACTTCCAGATTCGTTTCACATTAAGTTATAAATGTTTTGCGGGTATGTTCAACCCTTCCCTATAGGAAGTCTGTAATTTCTTTCTGAAGGGCAAGCAGATAGTACGTCACTTTTTTGAAAGTCTAATATTATGTAGATAATCAGCATGTCTTTCAGAAAGCAGCCAGAGTTAAAGTAAGAGATTATGTTAAGGTATTCTGAGGTAAGCAATTACAGGGTTATTTTCTGAAATGTAATGGGTTTGAAAATTTTTGACTGTTTTAATGCATTAATAGAACTTACAAATTCAGTTGCTAGCTTTTTGTTCATTTAGATGTCTTTAATGTAATTTCATCCATTCCATTTACTAACATTTAAAGGAATACATATGGAAGTTGCCAGTACACTTAGAAACTAGTACAAATTCAACTAGATGACGCATAATGTAATTATATCATTTGCCTATTGCTTTTTTGTTCCTTTGGGTCCCTTTTCCTGCTCGTGTACTTTTCAGCCTAGAAATTAAACACATTCTCACGCTTTTTCATACTAATACACTGGACAAAGTTAAAGAGTGGGATGTAACATATTGATAAATTTGTGAAGATGAGAGGAAAAAATTATAGGATTGCCTGGGGAAATCTAAAGAGAATATAAAGGGAGTTTAGATTAGTGCAATATGCATATTAATGAGTCAGAATAAGGTATCCATTTCTATCATTCCAATACCTTCAATCCATTTCTGAAAGTTGGTCCCTGGTGAGGAGGCTTAATTTAAAACACAGAAATGCTCTCCAAGTTCCTGAACTCAAAGAGAATGCAATTAACATCACTTGTCAAATGAGTTCATTGCTGTTTTTTGAGACTGTTGGCAGAAGCACAGGCACTTATGCTGAATCTTTGACATCAGACCATACTGGAAGGTGTCCTGTCCATTGCTCTTTGCCACCACAGTTCTCAGCCACTGAAGATGTAAGATCCCAGGCCTGGAGCTATGACCTCACCCAGGAGTTCTATTTTTAAAAAAGTATACAAGGCTTCAAAAATTTGGTCACAGAAGTTATGGAGAGCCCTTGGTTTTTAATACCTTGAGGTAGCTAAAGAGAAGACACTGCACACATTTTCTCAGGAGATACTTTTACTGATATTAAGGGAGAAAGTAAGGGAGCTTGGCAAAAGTTCAAAAGGGTAGTATACAACCAAGACAGAGCATTCCACAAAGCACTGATGCAGCACTCGCCAACCCACACAATCTATCTAAATCCAGCTCACCAGTTTTAAGTTACCCAAAATATTAAGAGGTTGAGAGAAGAAAAAGGAGTAAAGAAAGAGAGAGAGGAGATTAAGAGAATATAATAGCTACCACCAGAGAGTCCTGTTCAAGTCCACCTTTCGCGTGGTGGAGGTAGGTCTTGAGAGAAAGATGGAGGCACATGTTGCTGTTTTTATGCGCTCTGCTCTCTGAGACCACCCCTCTAAGGCAGGATGTGTGGTTCACTGGCCACTCTGTGGCTCCGGAGTGAGAGGTGGTGCAGCCAGTCAGAGGCTGGGAAAGGGGCTCCAGGGGGAATGGTGTTGCATGCTCCCAGGCTGCCTTTTGGCTGACAGCTGCTCCAGGCTGCCCCATATGGGCTCCAGGCGTTGCCATGTGGGATGCAGCCTGACCTCACCTCTGTGAGATTCGACCTGATGCTCCCCCTGGACACACAGACACACACGAGTTAGTTCCAACCCAAAAATATAATAATCCAGTGTCTCACAGATGCTTAGTGGCCAACAGCTCTTACATGTAAACTATGAAGTACATATCATATTTTTATATGTCAATAAGAAAAAGCAGCATTAATACTTTTATTCAAACAAACGAAAATCCCACACACCAAAATAGTCAGTGATCCCTGCAATAAAATAATGGCCTACAGTGTAACCAATGGTGTTTCCATAATAATTTCAGTGGGCTGAGGATGAATGAAAAATTTGTGTTCCTTTTTAAAGATAAATATTAGCAAATTTTTGCATTGTAGTATTGACTTCTGTCCCTAAATCAAGACTTTGAATTTAAATTAGAAACATAACTCCTCATACTGGGAAATGAGCAATGGAATAACTTTTTTTGTTTTCATTTTTTTGATCCCACTTTCAACTCAATTCATACTCTGAGGTTAAATGTAAGTTTGTGCTGAAGTTTGAATGCCCCGTACAGAAGTTTATACCAGCTTATTTAACGCTGGTGAAAATAAGGTAGAATGCTTTTCTTACTTTTAATTGCTTTTATATCATTTGTTTTTCTAGAAAGTTTCTTACAGAAATGCTGCGCTTGAATTGAGGCAGCTCAGTTTTTATTCTCTACATGTTTTCATACATGAAATTAAGCTCGCTGTAGATGAGAACAGACATTTTTACTCTGTGATCCAAGTTGTGACTGTTTGGTTTATTTGAGATTTCAGTCATTTGATCAAGTAGCAGAACAAGTACTCTGATTTAGGTAGCTGGTTATCTAGTTTAGGATAATCTCCATAGCAGCAATTTATCTTCAGTTTCCTTTACAAAGAGGAGAAAAATGTATTCACTTCTGGCAGTGGCATCAATGTGAGGTCAAGGTAAGATGTGCATTTACCTAAGTATAATAAATAGATATCTGTATAGACCTACATTTATTCATCTGGCCATATTGTTATAGGTAATATTGAAATGAGTGATTTGTAATGTTTGCATGATTGAAATCTTATTTGCCTAAGATGTTTAAAAAGTTATACTCAATAATTGCAAAGAAGTCAATATTTGTTGCAGGATAATTTGCACAAATGAAATGAGATTAAATTAAATTGGTTAAAATATTTCCTGTCCTATAGCATAAAGCTTCTGCACATCTCCAGCAATATCATTTGAACTGGTAATAACAAGATTCTCAGGACAACTATCAAGGACAGTATAGATATAGATTAAAGCTTACCTACCTTCTGTAGCAGTGATTCCTTTTCTTCAGGCTTAATGCATACTGGAGGATTAAGGGGGTTTGCAGACTAACTGTCTTTGCATTAATTATGTTGCTGTCCTTCATGTCATTATGAATCATTCCTGTACAATACAATCTCTTTTATCAAATCCTCTCTTTTGTCTTGTGCAACATTTTGAGTTTTACCTTGTTTCTATTTTTTCACAGAATGGGTAAAGTTGGAAGGGACCAACCTCCAAGCTCAAGCAGGATCATCCTAGAACACAATGCACAGAATTCTATCCAGAGGGTTCTTGAATATCTCCTGAGAGGAAGACTTCACAACCTCTCCGGGCAACCTGTGGTCATCTGCACTGCAAAGAAGTTCTTCTTCATATTCAGGTGGAACTTCCTGTGCAAAAGTTCCTGCTCATTGGCTTTTGTCTTACTATTCAGTACCACCAATTTGTATTTAGCTTATCACCTGTATTGTGTCTGAGATGAGAAAAGTCTTTCTATTTCCAACCTTTTACACTGAAAAATCTGACTTCCATTATGTACTTGGCTCACTTCACAGAAATATTTGTAAATAGCACTTTTGCAAGCATGTTTGTTTATTTACACCAACCAGAATATTGTTTAGTCAAACTATTGGAGGTAATGACTTTGAAGAAAAGGACATTCAAGAAACGTTAAAGTTTGTCTGATTCAGTCGAGTACTACTGAAATGAAATGAAGGTCAGTGCCATCTTTGAAAATGAATACAGCGACATTTCCCCTTTTTTTCTATAGTTCTTTTTTTCCCCCTCTGTTTTGTTTTTATTCATTTTAAAACTGTTAAATATTAAGGCTAGTAGGTTTTGGGTTTGGCGGGGTTTTTTGTTTTGTTTTTAACAGTGTAAAAGTAGTTTTGCTTTGTCACTTTTCTGTATAACTTCGAAATACTGCTCTTTGACTTTGCAAACATGGCACAAGTTTACTGTTAGACTACTCTCCAAATGCCAGTCTTATTTTGCTGCCATGTCTTTACAGTTCTTGTCTTGTTAAAAACCTATTCTTAATTGCATTATACTACTGTAAGAGAAGTCAGTCAATACTTTTTCATAATAGTTTGCTGCATTAAAAATGTGTTTCTGTTACACTGTGTGTCTCCTTAAAATTTTAGGATTTATCCATTTCTATGGTAAATAAATTGTAACACAAACAATAGAAAAAATGCCAGCATTAAAGGTAATAGATTACTTTCTTAGGGAACTGTTTCAGGATTTCTTACCTTCTTCATCGATATGGTGCGGCTTTGCCGTGTCCTGATGTCAGATAGCTCTTATTTCTTGACAGTGTTGGTTGATGCTGTGCTCTGTGTCACACAGTGGTTTTGAGAAGAGACCACAGACGTTATTTCAGCTCAGATCTGCACACTAACAGAAGTCATCTTTTATTCATAGGGCCAGATACGTGATGCAGACAATACTGCGGCTAATGTGAAGCACTGTAGCTTCTTCCATGACTCTGTGGTCCACAGGCATAGTGGAAAGATGCACTGAGCAGGCAGCAGAGAAGCTGGAGCACTGGCTGCCTGGATGCATGAGGGATGCTTTTCACCTCAGAGAACTGCAAAATCAAAGGCAAGCTCCAGGTGCCCACGTGCCTGATAGTCAAATTGTGAGGCTGGACAGTTCTGCCTGGCTTGAAAGAAACTACAAGTTCTTAATTTGTAAAGCAAGGATGATCTTCTCTTGCTACCTTGCTCTGGGGAGATTAAATACTTCGCTGGTTAAAGTTTTGTTTAAAATGGGAGTTAATCTTAGGCATCTTTCTGCTGCTTCTAGATTTTTGGGGGTTGTTTTGTTTGTTTGGTTTTTTTTTTTGTATAAGGAGCAAGTAGATATTGTTTGTTTGAATTTAAATTACTGTAATAGTAAGTTGTCAAAACACATCAAAGACATTTATAATTGTCCTTTCATTATGAAGCACACACACCCACTGCAAAGCTGCTTTGAGAAGCTTCTGATAAGAAGTTGTAGTAGTGCAGGGGTGGAAGGATTTAAATTATGACAGATCTAGTAAGGTTCTTGGTGCTGAAGGGAATGATTATTTTGATTGCTAAGCTTAAAAACATAGCACAGTAATAATGTCCGTGTAAGGAATTCCCAATGAAAATCAGTTCTATGTTTCTTTGGACTGAGGAGTCTACAGATGAAGATTAAGCCCACCAGTCATGTTGCAGTGTCATGAAGCCACACAATTACCAGACTTTAAATAAGCTAGCTCAGGTTCTTGAAACAGTATGGCCATGTTAGAATAACTCTCCCTGGGCTATTTAGTCCTGCTGAGAAGTAGGTTTCTTGCCTGGACAGAACATGGTCACTGTTTCAACGGCCTCATTTATCTTCTTCAGCTTAATTGAAATGTGCCAAATAAATATACAGCTATCCAACTCTATAAGAAAACTGGCTCCATCCTTAGGAGAGAATTTTACATGTACTTATTATGCAATTCACTGCTGAAAAATACCCCAAAATAAGTGTATATGAACCACAGCTACTTGAAGATCATGCAGAGTTTCATTTTTAAAATACTGATTTATCAAATGGATCTGGTTAGGGGTAATTGAGTGGAACATATGACTTCACAGTTTTTTTCAGTTTTTCTGGGAGCTTCCTTTCTATTTCTCCACAGTTTGAAAGCCCTATTGCCATTGTTTCCTGCAAAGCTATCACTGTATCAATGCTGGGAACCTGGAGCTAACCAAGTGAAATTAATTTTCTTATTTAGGTTTTCTGGCAGATAAACCACAGAACTGCACCATTTCTGGCAAGAGCACTTGGTGATGCATGTAACCAAGGTCTATTTTAATGAGTTGCTGGCTAAGAGGAGGCAACAGAATTTAATCTCAAGACGTGACCTCTTGAACATATGGTGCTAAGTGAGTATCTTTCACAGCCCAGCTAGTAATGACAACTAATCTCAAATGGGCTAGCAGCAAACTGCAACAGACCAAATAGCTAGTCATATTTCTTATTTTCAGTGAAGAGTTAATCACATTTTTAAAATTTAAAGTGCATTATTGTCATATCAAGAGGTGGGTATGAACCAATTGAATGTCATAAAACCAGAAAAGACAGGAAGGGTCAAACAGTAGAAGGTTTTGGCATAATAAACATTATCGTTATTGTTTTGCTTACATAATGCTTGACTTGAACTCATCCATATCATGACCACTGCAGCATAATCAAAAATCTGTTTCTAATATATCCTGTAAGCCCTTACAATGTTTGCATCTTTCATATAACCTCCCATTGAGTCTCAAATGCAAAGACTGAGTGGAATGAAATTAGTTAATGTCACTGTTCTTAGATGAATGTTTAAAACCCTGCACATACAGAGAGAAAGAAATGATGAAGGAAAAGAAGAAGAGGAAAAATTAATTGGTTTACACACTAAAACTGAGGAAATTCCACATCCTAAAAGCTGTTTCAAAAAAGTAGGAGTGCCTGACACCTAAATTGCATGTATAGAGCATTTTACTCAATTGCTGTTAGCACAGACACTTGTCAAAACATTATTCAAAGAGAAGACCTGCAATGTGATCAAAAGTCATAGTCTAAAGGACCAGAAAATTAAGTAAAGCCATCTTGACATTAAATCAAGTATTTTCTTGTATTCCAGTGTAAAATACTAAATATTTGCATGAACATATGTTTGATCGTTATCTTGCAGTTGCAGACCAGGTGTGGTATTGCTTTCTGTCCTGACTGTTAACAGCAGCTGAGAGCCCTGCTCTTAAAATATTTTATCGTGTTATGAGGAATAGAAATGTTTCTGCTATGCCTGGATAGCAAGAACATAATAGAATGAATAAAGGCATACTAGACAAAATTGCAGATGTGACAACACTTGTATAAATAAATAATGACATTTTGGATGTGTTGGCAGGGCAAATGCCTAAGGTCTTGGAGAAGGGGAAGAAATACACACACACATATAGTTTAGATATATAATCTTTTGGGGCCCGATAGGTTCCACTCTTTGTAAAATTTCTGTCTTCCTACTAGAACTTAAATTAGTTCTAGATTAATTTCTGTTCATGATCAAAATAATTACTATTGTTTCTTTCTTTACATCTTAGATTTTTTTAAAAAGGGGAGCTTGAGGCATAATAATTTTGCATTTTCTGTACTTGCATGATAAAGCAAAGGAAAAAGCATTCTCAACAACTTGCTTTCTAAAATGGAAGCCCAACTGCAATTGTGATTTCATGCTGCTGGGATAAAATAGAAAATAAGAAGATATTAGTACTGGTGATAGATGTTAGATAAAAAACAAATAAATGACAGCAAAGGGGATGAACTTGGTATATTATTACCATATTATGCTTCTCTTCACAGAAATCTCACCTTCTTTGTATTTAAAAATACATGCACATAATTTTGTAAGACGTTGCTTAGCTAGTTACTTTGGAACTGTAGCATTTAGGTTCAACAATTCCTTTTTTGCCTTGTATTTTTTTATACTATCTGGGTTAGGTTCTTCAGGTCTACTTGGCCAATAGAAAATATTACACTGTAAAAATTTAATTATAATGTTGTTCAAAGGAAATGAATATTCTTGCTTATGTAAGTGTACCTATAGTGCTTAAATATGGTGAAATCCATTAAATAAGAAATACATAAGCCTAGGAAATCAACCTTACAAAAAAGTGTTGGTTTACCACACTGTTCTGGCCAACTCTATGCTCATCTCTTCTCGTTGAAAGTTTATAGGACTTTGAAAGGTATTTACAGGTAAGAACATGTAAGAGCTGTGCTGTTACAGACATTGATTCCTACATAAGAGCAAGGAAGGAAAAATGGGGTGCATGTATGTGTAAATATCTTATGTATTCTTACAGTGTTAATGATATAGAAACAAAAAATTTTGTTGGGAAAGACCTTTAATGTCATCAAGTCTAACCAGTATTCCAGCACTGCCATTTCAATCACTAAGCTATGTCCCATTTCAACCACTAAGCCATGTCCCTCAGTGCTACACCGACACATCCTTTAAATAACTCCAGGGATGATGAATCAGCACTTCCCTGAGCAACCTGTTCCAATGCTTAATAATCCTTTAGTGAAGAAATTTTTCCAAATATTCAGTCTAAACCTCCCTGGACACAACTTGAGGCCACTTCCTCTTGTTCTGTTTCTGGTTGCCTGGGAAAAGAAGCTGACCTTAACCTTGCTACAACCTCCTTTCTGGTATTTGTAGAGAACAATAAGGTTCCACCTGAGCCACTTTTCTCCAGGCTAAACAACCCCAGCTCCCACAGCTGCTCCCATAAGGGTTTTACTCCAGACCCTTCACCAGCTTCATTGCCTTTCTCTAGATTTGCTCCAGCACCTCAGTGTCCTTCTTGTAGTGAGGGATCAAAACTGAACAAAGGATTCAAGGTGCATTATGTTGAGATACCCCTTAGTGCTAAGCAACATTTTCATCTCCCAACAGGACCAGGTCCTGTGACCTTAATCAAGTAGCACAAGGCTATGCTGTTGTCTCTTGGAGGTTTCTCTTACAATTTTTATCCAGGCAAACATATTTTAATTTGGATACATTCCAGGGAGGCAATTAAAGAACTGCATAACTTTTGGTGTATTTTAATTTGTTCTTCAAAACAGCACTTGCTGATGTGGACTAATCAGTTTTTATGTGCCAGTGAAAGCATAGAACATATTGACAGATGGCAAGCCAGAAAAATTCTTGTAGCTAAATACCCACTGTCATTGTTAACCTAGAGAGTGACAACTTTGGTGTCATTTTCCTTTAGCTATAGCTAAGTGCTCAAAATATCATGGGCTGCCTCTGGCTTGCAATATTTGAACATGAAAACATTCAACTGACACATCAATGAGAAGTCCTGATGAATGCTACAAGTTCAGTTGGGCAAGACGTAAGGTTTGTGGCAATGTCACTGTGCACTGTCTAACTTCCTAATCAGTCCATCTGTCTTTTTACATCCTCTCATAATGCCCAGCAGTAGCCAGTTAAGCACCTTAAACTTGTGGGGAGATATTTAAGCTAATTACCTGATGGGGGGGGGGGGGGGGGTGGAATCAGACAAGTTCTGCTGATATTTCTGTTCAATATTTTAGTGAACCTACAGAACACACTATTTTATTTCAAGAAATATGTGCCTAAGAATTCTTTCAAACAATTGAGCTGCTAATATCAGGAACATCAAAGGAGAAATGCACTTTAAAATTATGTGCCTCCATAAAGCCAGAATTTAATGCAACTGCATATGCTTTGAACTAGGATCTCTGCAGTACAAAGAGAATTCTACTTTAAGAAATAAAAATACTTTTAATTTTATTTTTAAAATGCTGGTACTTTATTGTGATCTTTTAACTGTATTTTAGTTTATAGATTCTATAATTTATCATTTAAGCATTGAGGAAACAGACTTGTCAGTCTTTTTTAGAAAGAAAAAAAATTTAAGATTTAAGGTAGGAGAGTGGGAAAGAAGAGGTGTTATAATTTCAAAGCAAAACCAGTCTGAACACCCATCTTCTCCTCAGAATATCACTTATATTCCACATTCAGATACATGGTTCCTAAACACAGGTGAGCACATTTGGCACACTGGAGTCATCTGGCATAACTTTCTAGTAACTGATGATAGAATTGATTTTGAGGTGAAGTTTCTTATCTTGCATGGGTAAACATTTCATAGAGAATTGTAGAGAACCCCTTATCTTCACTGAGTATGTTGAGATTCTTTTATTATTAGTAAATATTTGATCTTTTTTGAGCTTTTTGACTCATTCTCTCGGGTAGTGTTTTCCCAAATGCTTTCTTGCTTCAACCCACAAGAGACAAAAGGCTTCTCAAAGAAATCACCTACACATGAAAGTCAGTTAAGTAAATTAACATCTTGCTACTGTTATGAGGTGAAAAATTTTCAATGAAAATATTTTTATATATTCTAATATCTTTGAAAGCCCCCCAAAAATTTGATAGAAGTTTGCTACATAAAGCATTGCTTAAGTCCATATTAAGGTAAATAGAATGCAAGCAACAATCTTTTCTCCTTATTCTGTGCATTTGATAAAAATATAAGAAAGAACAATATCAGCTAAAATCATCTCCCATTAATCCCAAGTGGTTCTCTGATTTTCACATTAACTGATTTTTGTGCAGCAGTCTAGCGGTAATATACTTTATTTATGCTGCCTAATTGTAGAATTGATGTTACAAGAGAAAAGGAACAGAAAAGGAGCATGTTGCAGGCTTTGCTTACAAGCTGTGCTCTTCCAGCTTAAGTCTACATAATAAGGCGACCCTCTTTTTCATATACAAAATATCTTAATGCATTCTTCATCGAGATACTCTTGACTTTTCTTGGAAAAGGGTTTGGATTGTCTCATCCCTTTCATAGGGCTCAAATGACAACCCTGTATTTAACTATTTCCAGTCATAAAATTACCTGGCTGGAAGATTTCCATCACTTATGCATTTACCTAAGAACACTTGACTTATTCCTCACCTCCTAGGTTACACTATGTCTTTTTATTAAGCTCCAGCTGAGTGTTGCATTTCTGCACATTCAGCTATTTCTGAAAAACACAGCAGCTCTAATTCAGGACTGGATGCCCATATAATCCTGTTCCCTAGACACTACTGGATTGCCACAGCACTTTTTATGCTTTGCTTAATGCATGCTTTGTTTGTTTGTTTTTAAATATGTGCAGTTGTCTGCAGGGTTCTATTTTAAAGTTCACAGTAGAGTTCGCACAGTTCACACACAGAAGCCCAATGCAGCCAGTCAAAAATAAAAAGAGACAAGCTACAAGATAGTAGGTAATTGCAAAGTAAAATATAACAAGGGATTCCAAACCATTTCAAACAGATTGTCTGAATGTGTGAAATACTATCTTCTAACTCTTCTTCTTTCTGTGATGTGTTGCAGGTCTATCCAAAATAGTGCACCAGAAAAGAAAGGGAAGCCATCCAAAGATTTGTACAAATGTCACACTGGGAAATTACATTCTGCCCCTTTAAGGGTCTTAATGTTTTCCTAATAAAATGGTAAAACAACCGTAAAGAATGCCCTGCTTTTACTATGTGGTCTTTTTATCTCCAAAATGACAAGGTTTACATGAAGGAAGATGCTACAGAAATCTCAGCAAAACAGGAAGAATCTCTGATAAGCAGAGCTGGAGGAAGAAGGAAACAATAGCAAAGCAGTATAAGCTGTGCACTGAAGTGAAGACTGATTTAGTATTTTAAACAAGATCTAGAGATAAACATTTTTGTCACGCATTCAGCCTGACGTCATGCTTACCAGAATGCTCTTTTTCTGAGAGGGATCATATTCAGGTTTGCAGCTTGACAGTCTGAGACCTCTTTCCATGGAAGTGGCAGTTCACTTCAGCTGCCGGCCCAGTAACATTGCCAATAATCTCTTTGAGAAGCTCGGTAACATTATCCAGATGAGGATGGATGTTTGACCCTAGTGAGTCTGGGGTTTTGTTACATGAGATTATTTTACTGATTATTCTTGCTTGTCAGCAAGATTGTAGGTTGTGCATCAGTTCTTTGAATCCATGTGCCTGACATTGGCTCTGTGTCCTGATCCTCACTTCTGTCTCTCTCTCCCATCCTTTAATTACCTTTCCTCCTGATCTTAGATTCTATTGCATGATGCAGGATTCTTGACCATCCATCCAGCTCCCAAATTCTGTTTTGTTTTGAATTTGCAGCTAGCACAACCACCAGCTTCTCTTCTTTCATCTCAAACTGAGTGCATTCATAAACTGTTTTCACCCTCTATGCTTCTCCCTATGGATTTACTTTCTACAGTCATATAATACAAAATGCACCTCTGAAAAACTCATCTGCTGACTTCAGAAAGCTTTATAATGTGTTAACAATTTCAAGATTTGAAAAATGAAACAATGTTTCAAGAAAATCTTGAAAACAAATGAAATTTTATATTAGAAATACCCTTTGTTTTCCTTGCAAATTATTTTGGAATTCCATAGCTGTAAGAAGCATAAGGTGAGGACACCAAAATAATGCCAGATATTGCATACATGAAAAATTCCAAGTGTTTTCTACTAATACAGTCAAAATTATCAAGCAGTGATATGCCAGTTTGGATGATTAATCAAAGACTTATTTTCAAAGTTGACCATAAAACTGGAGAAAAAGGTTTTTTCCTTCACTCTAATGGTAATCACCTTCTGGATACTTCTAAATCATCTCTGCTCAAGGCTGACTTTTCAAAGTCACATGTCAGAATAACATCATCCTGTAAGTGACTTTCCAAGTCATCTGGCCCTATTTCCCTGCTATTGCAAACCAACAGAAAAAAATTTGGTAGGAAGGTGCAAGAACAATATCAAAATATCATGATCCCTGTGATTACTAGGAATTCAGTTTTCGCTCTTCTTTAGAAGGAATAAGGGAGGAGTGAGCATATCTAAAGAATATCAGAAATACCAGACATAATGTTTTTTCTCAAGAACCACTTTTTTGATAATGATTTGGATTGTGTGTTTAACATGTGGGTACCATTTCCATAGAAAGAAAAAGGTGTTAGGCAGTTGCATCTCCTTATATAAAAACAGTTAACTTTAGTTTTAGATTCAGTGGATCTTTTTTGTACATGTCTGGTAAAGTCCAGGAAGAGGTGTGCTATCAGCAACTAACATTCTAGCTTTTAAAGAAAGGCAATAAATATACTGCTTTTTGAAGAAATAAAATGTTTTCCTCTTAATCATCCAAAAAAACCAACTCAGACTGAAGACATGAGTGCACTTGACCTGAACCTTTTTTCTTCCTGATGACTTTAGGTTTCTACAGGTTACTTAATCTGCTACAACCTGAAAAATCGATATCATCATATTTTACCTCAGCTACCCAGTACTTACCTCTATATATCTTCCTGTCAGATAGAAGGCTGCAAAGGTGATAAAGAGTCTTGAACTTGGATTAGTACATTTCACAATGTAGATGTGCGATAAAAAAAATGACACACCAGGTCAATCAGTCTCCTGCAGAGAAGTGAACTGCATTTAATTTTGGATTTGGAAAGATCTTGATCTGACCAGAATGGTGGGAGAACCTAGCCCATTTTCACATTTTTGTACTTGAATGGAAAAAGATGACAAAAATAAGAAGACAGAGTTCACTGAACTTCATTTCAACTACACTTATATTTTAGATAATCAAATAGAAATTCAAAAGCAATGGAAAAATAATGATCACAACATGTGAACTGGCCCGCATGATTGTATGTTTCCTTCATCTTTCCCTCTATCCTACTACATTACAAAAACAGTAACAATGGCCATTGAAGAGAAAATATGCCAAAACAACTTCTCAAACTACTCTGTGCTTTTTGTACAGCTGTACTTTTGTGTACAGTTTTTATCTGTGTCTGGTAAACTAACAATAATCTGTTCCTTTTTGAAAATACAAGTACTGTGTTTCAGGAAATATCTGTGATTGCCAAAATCTCAGGATCAATGAAATGAGAGATGAATGTTTAAACTTACTTGTTTTCAAAAATCAATCCATTTGAAGGGTTGAGGGAACTTTTGTTCAGTGCTAGCACATGAAAAAATAGCAGATATGGGTGTTTGAGAAATATTATAATCATATTAAGATAGATATATAAGTATAGCTATGTTGCTACAAAGCATATTAGGTACTAAAAAAGCTATTAATTCCTTACAGAAATCATTATTTAGATTCAATTCCTATCATTTAGCTCAGCAATATTGGAGGTGGAGGTTGTATATAAATCAAAATTATTTTCTTGTCCCTTACTTTGCAAGTTTGTACAGAATCTGCTAATAGAACTACTAAGTTATTTTCCAAAAGCATTTTCCTTCTATAGAATTTTATTTTTGTTCTCATCACTGCAGTAAATCTTCCCTTATTTTGAACAGGGGACAGTGATCTTATCCAAACCATTCTTCATTAAATGTGATAGCCTTTTCATATCTTTGCTATGTCTTTCTTGGCCTCTGTGATTTAGTAAATACAGATTTCCTCTTAGCAAATTAAGTATCTCTGAATAGTCTTAGGCATCACTATTTCTTTGTGGATATATAAAATTTATACCCAGTCCTCACACAAGAAGCCTGACGTAGAAGCCGCACATAATACAGGTGTTAAAATACTCAGACTTGTTTATCTCAAGTTTAATATTCACTGAAAGATTTCTTAATGATCAGCCCTTCTGAAAGCTGGTAATTTTTTATGGATTGCCTGAGTAGTGACTTAGTTTATAAAAGATTTATATAGATTCCAGCTGAGCAAACACACTGCCCCTGCAGTGGGTTATTCATACCAGCTGGCTTAAAGGGGACATGTCTACCTTGGTGTTCTCATCCAGATTTTCTGCTGACTGAAACTGCCTACAAGTGCAAATTTAAATCTGTAAATCTTGAGGAACTCATGTAAAAGGCAATTATTCACAGTGCTAATTTGGGAAACAGTTACCACTACTTATTTTTCAATATATTAAATATTTACATTTTTTCAGTGAATAGTCCATATAAATGATTTATTCCTGTGTTAATATACAGTGGTTGATAATTAGTTTTCACAATTTACAAAGCATTTTCATGGGAGGGAGGGGAGGGAAAAGAATCTGTTCCTTTGCTGGATAATAAGAAATTTATAATTGATAGATATACTCTATGCATATGATGCCACTTAAAATACTAATTTTAAATCATCCAGCCCCATACACAATCTTATTTCCACAAAAAGTCACAAACTGGATCTCAACTGTATCACTATTTTTCTTTTATCATAATTACAAATATTTCCTCCAATGTGGAGTACATGCATAGCTTCATAACACACTTCAGGATAAAAATATGTGTATTGTATTAATTCTGAAAAAGTGTTTCATTAGAGATTTTTTTGCATATTAACAACTGATGATTCTGTGGCCATTTATATTGTATGTCTGTATTGGTAGCAATTTTAAAAACCCTACAAGATTTTAATGATTAATTTTAGAAGCAGTAGAGAATAAATCACAAATATAATTAGTAAGTCTAACACGTTTACAGTTCAAAACTTCTTTTTCAAAAAATGTTCAGATATTTTCCTTCAATTTCTTATAAATTTTTCATCTCTACTCTTTATATTCAAATATTAAGAATTGACTTTTTTCTGCATCCCAGAACTAAAATTAGAATCACCACCTTTGTGCTCAAGCCAAGTGGCTAAGAGCTTTATACTACCTGAAAACCTTGAAATATATTTTAAAAACCATTCAGGTTGTATCATAAACCTGCTTTAGCAGCATATTGCTTTGTTAATACTTTTGCAAGAGATTGTTTTCCTTATCTAATTTTAGATGCAGTTCCACATTATACAGATGTTACACTTTTGTTTTCCTCTGTAATGCACATTTGAGGGCTTTTTATTTTTAGCTGGTTTTTTTTATAAGGGAAAATGTCTTTTTCTTACTGAGCCACCAACAGGTGTTACTGTGGAAATGCAGCCAAATAGGGCTCCTGATGTTTTAAAGATATTTTTACAAGCATATTGTGCCTTTTCATGACTCAATCAATTCTTCTAAATGACAATTTTATAGCTGTTTATTTAGATTCCATGTTTATATTTTCACACATTTAGATTTTGTCCATATTTGGTTTTTCTCTTTCAATTATAAATGATTTCCATTTTAACATAATTTAAGACAGAAAAAGATCAAAATGTTAGCACTTTTTATCTAATAATCTCAGACTGTCCTGCAAGTATTAATGAAGGCCAGTTTACAGCATTTTTTTTCCTGATATAGATAATCCTTGTCATTTCAAAATTTTTAGCAGACTGGAAAATAGATGTACAGTAGGATTAAGTAACTTTCCTAAGATTAAACAATGAGTCACAGAGCTACTTTCTTGCAAGTGGGAGGAGCACAGCTAGATATAATTCCTCTGTGTATGTGAAAGGAGCAACTTATGTGTCAGATGATTACAGGGTTGACAGACAGCACGCTTTTTTATGTGTACAGTGTTTAGTGGGTATCTGTAAACCACAGGTGGTAGAGTGGAGCCAGACATCCATGACTTCAGGGTATGTTTACATCACAGGTAGGGAAATGGCTGAAGCTTGAATTTGCAGATTTAAATTTGAATTACCTGTATGGGACACTGAACAGCAGCATAGCCATGGCTGCATGACTGGCTGTGCAGATGTTGAGCAGCCTTTTAAATGTGCTGAGCTCTGTCCTATGGTGTGTACACAACTGGAAATTTGAAGATTTGACATCAAAGTCTTGTGGTGTTTTAGTAAAATGTATCCCCCTTCCTGATTTAGACATCACCATGGATGATCTTATAACGATGCCCTAGTGAACATATCTTAAATATACTGACACTAATTAAAAAAAGAACAGCATGATTCCAAATCATAGCTACAAGTTTCTTTTTGTGTTCTTTTGTTGTCTTTCCTTCCACATGTAAATTTTTCTCTTTTAGATCCCAATCATAATTCTTAAATGCTTTTGGGTTTCAAAATTATTGGAATAAAATCAGAAGCTAAGTGAGAATAACTATTATTACAGATTCTGCAAGAAATGCACAAGAGATAGAAAATAGAAACACATGGATGGGCGGACATTGTGATTTCCTTTACTGCTTATTATGACATTTGATGTTGGACAAACTGTAATTATGAAGGACATGATAATTATTTTGATAGGAGGAATTATCTTGTTTCTGTTTATCTTATGCATCTTTCCAGAGATCCATGGCCCAACATTCTCTTATGGACTGAAATCAAGATCCATCTTTGTTCCTCTCTGAAATCTAAATACCTGGGTTTTTTCTATTCTTTTTTTTACCATTGTTCTTAAAAAAGAAACATACGAAAGTCATAAAAGTAGAAAGACTTAAACAAGTATACAGATCATTAGGAAATACTTTCTTGTGATTCAGGAAATAACTGTGATGCCATCCTACAGAAATGGATGGTGATGGAAGCAAAAAAAGGAACTCTTTGGTGGCTGTAGGACAAAGCATTCATGTACTGAAATGGAGATTTCTGGCTTTCAATCACCTGCACTTATTGCCTGGCAGAACTGGCCAAGCTGCAGTACCAGTTTGCCTAGTATAAGTACACAGTCAGGTGGATGTGCTTGCTATCTTCCCAAGCTCCTCACTTTATTCTACTTTTCTGCCTATAAAATTTGTGCCTGCTGTTAAAGAAAAAAAACTTTTTGCAAGAATATCTTTCACCTTAGTAACATTTGGATTCTAATTCCAACTTTTACTCCTTATTTTCATGTAAAAAACGAGTTGGTGTGTCTCTCAGTACTTGATCAACAGCAGCTGGAGTAGCTATCAACAGATCAAAAACATATGTACGGCTAATTCTTTTGACAGGTTTTCATCATTACCTCTGTCTTAATTTTTGTGGTTTAACAGAATTGTAAATGTATTTATCTGTGAGAGACTGCAAGTCAAGTCAATAAAGAGGTTGAAAAACAGTGCAAAAGCCAGAGGTTTTCTTGAAAGAGAAGTTGAATTATTTCTGCCTTCTGGTGGTAGAGCAGGGGATGCCTAGAAGATGAAAAGATGGATGACTAGGCACAGGCATTGCAGTGGACAGAATCCATTATGTAAACCAGCAAGACTTTGCTCCTGAAAAGTGAGAATTCTTGGCCTATTTCCATGAACCCCTTAACCACTAGGAACTGGTAGTGCAGGGAGAGCAGATCAGTGAAAATAAGTTAACTTTTCATCTATGAATCACCAGACCATCCTAATGCTATTCTAAAGGACTACCTAAATGTTGCACATTTCTTAAATATACAGTGTATATTATATAAGTTGGTCAGTGAACTAAAACTAGACCAAGCTGCTTCAGGCTTTAATATAAATTCTGTTTAAAACTTAAACCTCAGATGCATTCAATCTAACCTTGTGTATAAAGTGAAGTACTTCACAAAGGACCCTCATCACCCTAAGCTATGCTTCTAATCAGTGCACTTCCACATTATGAGTGTGATGGCCTGAATTACCTGCAGGAAGTGCTTTCTTCTCTCCACTGACTCTAGAGAGATCCTGTGGAAGCCAGGAATCTCAATTAAGTGCCTATAGTTAGATGAAAGCAACTTAAACCTGAATCCACCAAAAATTTGCATATGTCTTGGATGCTCAGTGTATAACTGACTCCACATCCAATTCAGAAAACTACTTAATATGGGGATAGGGTAGACCTCCCATACCTTTATATTCAGCAAAAATAGATGCCTCCTCAGATTTCACAGTGATAAGCTATGTTTGCCCTGGAGTCAGTCCATATCAGGTAATGAAATTCTAAACAGTAAAGGCAGATGCCTTTTCTACTTTCATGATATGATTTGGTACTGATTAAAACTGTGTTACATGTGCCTTGTGATTAAGATGTTAATATAGCAATATTTTATTTCCTCATTTCATGTTTCTCAAGCTGTGCAGTGCCAACATTTTTCTTCCAATGCTTATAATTCCTTGAGGAGAGGATTTGTAATCTACTTCTACTATCAGTCTCTTCAACTCTACAAGGTAATTTTTCTCTTTATTTTCAAGATGTCAATGAACAACTCAATCTATGTCTTATTTTACAAGGGCTTATTCCATTTTGGAAAGCTTCTTGATGAACTGTTAGCCAGTTTCTATGGTACTGGACAGAAGTACACCTTTTTGGGGACCTTTCAGTTTATTTGATTTCATCATTTTGAGCTTCAGTTCAACAATAAAAAATAAAGATTCTCTACTTTCTGTGTGAACATCACTCACAGCTTGTTCCCAATTACATAATTGGGTAGTTGCCATGAACATGTGCTGACCCTTATTTACATTACCAAGGGACCATCAGCACTTACGACTTATTTAGCTTCATTTTGAAATTTATGTGTTCACACTTAAATCAATTAGTTGGATTACTGCAAGGTTGTCTAATTAGAAAAAGGACCTTGGAATCTTTTCTTCTTACGCTGCTTTCTTACATATTGCTTGGATACCTTTTCAAAGAACCTTTTAGACATAAAAATAAATAAATAAATAAATAAATGAAATTGGGATAATGAGAACTCTGAAAGTGTTTATTCAAAGCAATAATTGAACTTCTGAAGCAATTCAGGACACAGACAATGAGAATATCATGAAATGCACTGGGGAGTGCTGCTGCTAATTGTCTACTCATCTAGTATCACAATGAGAAAGGACTGTTTGAGAAAATAACTGAACAATTAGCTATCTAACAGAAGAAAAGAAAAACTACATGATACATAAAACTGAAAGTGAAATATCTGAATGTTGACTTGCTCGAATTTCAGAAAAAATTCTCTGGAAATCTAAGATTTTTATGGCATTGTATAATTTGATTTGCCTGTAAAGTTCACCCAGACTGCTTTTTACTTCAGATTGGTTTGTTCACTGTTCTCTGTTGACAAAATTCCACTTTCATTTGGCCTTCTTTAGACTGATGCCTAAGGATTTTAGTGTGTATTTTATAGATTTTCATAGAATTATGTAAGTTGAATAAGTTTTCCTACGTTTCTCACATCTAAGGTGGCATTTAGAAGTCACTGAGCACTTTCACACA
The DNA here is from genome assembly GCA_021164005.1 of Willisornis vidua nigrigula. Lineage (NCBI taxonomy): Eukaryota > Metazoa > Chordata > Aves > Passeriformes > Thamnophilidae > Willisornis > Willisornis vidua. The sequence continues at coordinate 20,654,740 of JAJPCS010000060.1, read as the reverse complement.
CATTACCAAGGACACAGTGTTTTGAAGAACACCTGCAAGGACTCCATCTGAGACAATAAGATGGCTTGTCAAAACCGGAGAGTTAGCTCAGAGTCCTCAGAGGGGCTCAAAAGGGCAGTTCTGAGGGGGTGGGCAGCAGGGGAAAATACCACCACGAGTTGGCTACATCTATCACATATGTTAATTACGGAAAGTTGTAAAAACTGACATCTGACTGGCGTGTGTGTGCATACTTTTAGTGTGCACCTTAGAAGCTTCTAATAAAAGAATTACTCTATCTATCTATCTATCTATCTATCTATCTATCTATCTATC
>JAJPCS010000060.1:20595211-20654415 GCA_021164005.1 Willisornis vidua nigrigula | reverse complement strand
ATCTATCTATCTATCTATCTATCTATCTATCTATCTATCTATCTATCTATCTATCTTCACTAATGCTGTTTTGAGAGTCTTTTGCAAGAATTTGGGCATCGAGACCACCTAATCATTACACATGGACCTTTAAGAACATTGGCATTTACAATTGTATTGAAAATATGTAGTTGAAACACTTAATGATATAATTTTTTTATAATATCAACATGTTGTATCTATTACTAGAAAAATCAGTGATTTTGACACATTTATTATAAGCTGTGTTACAATTGAAACAAGTATTTTAAAAATATTTCTCTTTGAAAGCTTTATTGAAAACTTCACTTTACCAAAATATGTTTTTATCAATCTCTTTCAGACAAAACTAAAAAGTATGTTGTGCCATTTTGAATCTTTTCACCAGCTGTTTTTTCAGATGGTCTTCGTATGTTTCAATATATCATAAGACTTGATTTGCAGGTGCTGCAGCCAGCTAAAATGAATACTTTCTGTCTCAGCAAAGCTGTAAAAAAGGTACAGAAGAGCAATGGGGACTCTATCATGCCAAAATGTTTAAGTCAGAAAGGTATGGATTAGACGTGGTCTTTTACCTGTGCCTTGACTGCATTACTAGCTGTCAGCGTCAGTTATAAAGATTTCTCTCTGTGTCCTTCCTCTCTGTGTGCATGTAGCTCATGCACCTCAGTCCTGAGAAAATGTTTCACTGTCAGTAGAAGAAGAAACTGTTTAGCGACTATAGTGTATAACATTGCTGTGATGAAAAAAACATGGTAAAAAAAAATCATATGACTTATAAAAGGAGAAGCAAGTTTCTGCACAGTAGAAAGCTGGTGGCCAAAGTACACTCAGTTGCCTAAACATAAGCGACTAGTTTTATTTCAAGGGATGTGGGGTATTTAACCTACCTGCTGTGGTGTTGTTTCAAAATGCGCAGTTTCTGTGTTCTGTCTTACCTGTCAGACCCGTACAAGTACTTTGGATTCTTTAGGGCATTCAAATGATATCAGATGTTAAGGGATTGAAAATTCTATCCCTTTCCCAGCTTTTCTTTTGAAGGCACTTATCCATCCAAACTTAATTTAACCTTGGATGAAGCAACCTTTTCAACTCTTGTTTTTTGTTTTTTTCATGATCAAAATTTAGGATGGGAAACTTGTATCTATTAATAGAATATGTAATGCAGCAATGCTTATGAAATCCATGCCCAGCCTGATTAATGCATTTCACAAGTTTGCACAAAGCTAACAAAATCAAAGGATGATAATAAATGTGTGATGAAAATGCTCAGCTCCAACAATCAGTGTGATTATTTTAACTTCATTAGGTTATTGGTTTTCATTATATACTCAATACTCAAACGGACAAATAATTTAAGCACAAATTATGTTTCTGACTAATAAGGGAAATATCTGAAATAGTTTAAAATATATTCTTTTCTTGCCCCTTCTTAAAGGAAGAAAGAAAGGACATCTGAAAGAACATTTTTTTTTCTTTTAGGGAAACTTTTAATGTGGAGAAAACATTTGAATTTTGAGAGAACAAAAACTGCTGGGACAAAATAAAAAGGCTGTGTGAACTGTGTGGAAAATTAATAAATGTACTCAATGACTTTGTCATTAACAGTGCAGGTCTAGAGGTAGACAGATTTTGTGGCTAGATTTTGCCTAATAAATTCCACTGTGGTAAGAAAGCTTTAGAAAATAATGTGTATGTGATCTATACTGAATGTTCTTCTTTTTTATTAGCTAAACAAACTTAAGGCTCTCAAGATTTGCTTTGCAGTAGTAGGTGCCTGTACATTTTTATTTGTATTCATAGTCTCATTAAAGTCAAGGCATAATTTAGCTTCAGAAAAGCTACTGCAATGTCTGATTTTACACCTTAAATTGTTGTGATTGCAGTCTAATACAAACTCACAGAAAACAACAGGGATTATAGTTTTCATTTTCTAATCAAAAACATTCGACACATCTGGTGCTGATTATTATATCAGCAAATATAATTATATTTTCTTAAAGTTAAGTGAAAAGCAGTACCAGAATTATAATGCCATAGTCATAAAAATGCACTTTCCCATTTTCTTAATGAAAGTCACCTTGCACTGGATAAGAATAGGAGTAAACTACCAATTGATATTTTGAGTTGTTTCTACTAAAAAGAGACTCATTATGTAAAATCATCTGCTGGGAACTGCATAATACAGTGTCTGTACTTAAAATGTTATTTCTGAAATGAAAGATTTCACCATTTTGAAAAATATTTCCTTAATTCTCTCAACTTGCCAAAATCCAAATGTGGAGCAGAATGTGTAATAAACCATGAAAATTAGAGAAATAAAACAATTACAAGCACAAGAAACATAAAACAGAGAATCGTTACTTTTGTACAAATAACTCCATTTTTATCACCTCAGTTTCATGAATCTTTATTTCTTCTGTGAGGAATTCTCTACAGTGAATGTTAAGGGACAACAAATTGGCCAAGACAAGAATAAGTCTGAGAATGCAATGAGGAATGGAGTAGATATAAGACATTTTTAAATTGGAAGAAAAAAAAAGATATAACTACTGACAGATATAACTCACTAGACAAGAAAAGTAAAGAATTTATCAAGATATGCCCAAAAAAAAAAAAAAAGGATCTCTTCTTTTCCTCAAATTTCTTCCAAACATAACAGTTCAGCCTCCTTTCATGGCTACATGAGACAAAGGCTGGGCAGATTGTAAAAGGCTTCACTCTTTGAGGACAAAGCCCAATCTAAATAATGTACTAACACGTATCAGCCACATAAAATTCTTTGATGTGACAATTTCTTTTGAAAGATTAAGATTATTCAAAGCTTCTGCATGTGCCCATGTTCTTGGCTCTGAAGCATGAGCGCAGGGCTACAAATAAAGGGTATCTTTCTAGAAAGTATAACATTAATGTAGTTTAATATAAAGTTAATCAAGAAAGCTATCAAAGATCCATTCTGCAGAGGCTGTGAAAAATATGCCACTTTAATTAGATTGATTTGAACAGTTTAAAAGTATCATCAAGTGTCCAGGCTAGATAGTAACTCAGAGCATGGAAAGACAAGTAGGAGGCAGTATCAAGCAGCTGCAGCATGGCTAACATGTAAGCAGAAGACTTAGATCTGCTAAAAGGATTGGACAATTAGACTGGTTTTCTTTTCATTTCCACCCCAATTCAGTGAGAAGGCACTTGTGCTGGACTGAGGAGACCTACTTATTCTTTAGGAGACAGACTTGCCATATCAGCAATTTGGTAGGGCAGGACTTAAGTGCTTTTATTTCGGTTCAGGCAGAACTAGTAAATCTAACTTTGCCAGATTTGGGGAGAATTTGATATCCTTGAGAGGTCTCTATAAATATCAACAATGATTCAGTTCAGAAATATGTCACTAAAGAAAAAAACCCAGTCTGACTGGTATAAAGTTTTCTTTGACTTTGAAATTGCATTGAAGGAGTAGGCAAATGAACTCTTTCAGTAGGAAAAGAAGCCCTCACTTTTCAATAGTTGATCACTTTATTATAGGAAAGGGAAATTATTTTACTCAAGGAAATAAAAAATTGTGTTTTTAATAACCATTTCACTTGTCTAAAAGGAGACCACTAGACCATGTACCCTGAGTTACTGTCCATTTTGTGAAGTAAATGCATCCTCATTGGATGTAATGCTGTAAATGTATGAAAGAACAGAAACAGAAGAAAATATCTTCAACTTTACAAGCATGAAGGATCCCAATTTGGATGTTCAAGATAAGGGTTTATGAAGCCTGAAAAGTTAAGTGAGTAAGGAAATAATGTGGCATGCCTGTATGAATATATCAAATAACTTACAGGAAATGTCCTTAATTACCTGTGCTGAAGAAATAGTTATAATGCAAAGATTCTACTATTCTTTCATTTGATTTTATAAGAATTTTGACTGCTGGGAGTTTTTTGCCTTGATTTTAAAGGTATAATGGTTTTATGGCCACAGATTTTTTAATTTTTTTTCTTTATGTAGTAGTAGTATTAAGATTTGTTTGAGCTGTCCAAAGTACTTTTCAACATCTCTGTTTACTTCTGTTCATTCTATGAAGATCATAAAATCATTAAATCATAGAATGGTTTGTGTTGAAAGGAACCTTAAACCTATTTCCTGCCCATCTGCCATGGGCAGGGATATCTTCCACTGGACCACGTTGCTCAAAGTCCCATGCAGCCTGGTCTCAAACACTTCCAGAGATGGGGTCTCCACAGCTTCTCTGGGCAACATGTTCCAGTACCCACACAACAAAGAATTTCTTCCTAATATCTAATCTAAACCCACTCTGTTCAGTTTAAAACAATTTGCCTTTATCCTATTACTACACGCCCTTGCAAAAAGTCCTTCTTCATCTCTCTTGTAGGCCCACCTTCATACAGGGAAAGGCTGCTATAAGATCTGCCCAGAGCCTTCTCTTCTCCAGCATGTAAAAAACCCAGTTCTCTCAGCCTGTTTTCATGAAGAGATGCTCTAGCCCTCAGATCATCAACCTGTCCCTAGGTATATATCTGTATGGATAGGGATATGTATGCCCAAATGAAAACACACATTTTTTACTGGAACACAGATGCCATATAAACTTGGAAAGTGCGCTTGTATTATGACAAAGGAAGAAGCTTCAAAGTTGATTGATGCCAAAGATAAAGAGGAAATAGCAGAACATGTTGTGAGTAGGCACAATGTGTCCTTATGTGTATGTTTAGGAAAACAGTAATTACCAGAACAGCTTGTAATAACTAAGAAAACCTCAGTACTTCAATACTTAAAATTTCTTCACAAGTAGACTTTTACTTTGGTCTGTGTATATTTTGTGGTAATTTTAACCTTCAATAATACATTTTTCAACCTGTAACACATGAAAGTTCCAATACTGGACTTCCTCACAGAATGCCTGCATTGGACCTGATTTCTGATTTTATTATAAGCCACAATGTATCTGATGCTTCTTAGGAGATATCAGTCATGTAGTTATGGGTCTTACTTCTTTCAGTAAAAGCAACTTCTTCATCTCTCCACAAAATCCAAACTTTTGGGGTCTTCTGAATGTGTTGTCTAAATGTGTGACAGTGCCAATCAACTAAGAAACCCAAAGGAATACATCCCCCTTTTCAAAGATTTTCTTGCCAATAGGAATGTATGTGTATACTTTCTGACCATTGCAGATTTCAGATTATCAATTACCATGCACATAAGAATTTCCTTATATTTTACACAGCTTTAATTATATGATTTGAGGACATCTTCTAGTGCCTTCTTTGACATTCATTCAGTTTCTTATCAGAACCTGAAGATTAAACTCTGCCTACTGGAGCAAAGGTTATGTTGCTATGGATAATCTATCTGCATTCATCAAAGTGCATGTGTCAGTATCTCAGTATTAGATCCATGTATGTCATCTTGCCCATGGACCTCAGTGTATGTACCTCTCTTTGTTCTTTTGCAGGCATTGTCTATATAGAAAAAAATATTGGGGAAGTTTACACTAAGGATCAAAAAAGTCAACATGAGTCAACCCTTAAATTTAATGGTATAATTTCTGCATATTCATAGTTAGTCTTTATTCAATAATTAGAGACCATTTTCTGCTGCTAAAGAATTCTAGAGAACTGTAATACTGCTGATGCCTTGATTCTCATGTTGATGTTTAGTCAATGAAGTCTTATAATGCTTTCATGCACCAAATGCTGCTGTTCATGCTCTTTAGGTTTCTTATGACATCTTACCATTTCACTGATGTACAGAAAATCAGTTTATTGAGGCCTCCACTCATATGCAGTTAAAATCCAATATTTTTTGAGTTTTCTAGATGAGAATGTACCCTTCCACACCCTTTTTGGGGGGTATCTGTGTCGTGTATCATCATTATAAATTGGTTACTTGGACTTAATATATGATTAAAATTTATATTTCATACTAGTCACTAGTCCATCAGTAAGAAATACTGACATGTACATATTAACTTTTTTCCAATTTGCATCATGCCATGAAAGATAAAAGGATTATGTCTGTATTTTCCTTTCTTTACATCTTCCTCTTCAGCATCAAAACAGCAGACCAAAGGAGCTGGAATAGGAAAAAGTATAGAAAAGCTTTTAATTCATGAAGCCTTTAAGTGAAAGGATTAAGTGTGTTTTCCCTTGCCACCTCGTTATCATCACAACCTCTTTTAAATTTTGTCAGCTACTTGTGATTGTGCATAAGTTGTCCCATGCTTGATCAAGTCCTTACCTTCTAACATAGCATTAGTTTTAGTTTTATCAGATGTTTGGGATTTCAGATCTCTCTTTGATCTTTAAAACAACTTTTTTTAAAGAGGTGATAAAACTAATGAATTGCAAATCACTTTTGATAGTTCTGAGATTTAGTACAGGCATTAGGAAGAATAACACAATACTCCACTGGAAGCTGAAGCTTTTTGAAAACCACTGTGAAGCTTCTTATGAAGAATAATGTTCCCAGAGAAGACCTAATTATCTGGGAAACTAGTGCTTACATTCAGAAGACATGAAATGATATGAAGTGAGATAATTCTGACATTGGAATGTCTCTTTCATGAATGTATACCTATAGGTACTGAGGGCACTGCAGGACCTACTGTTCCTGTCCCTCATGGCTCCCTAAATCCTGTCCATGGCCCAGGACCCCATTTCATCCCTCTCAGGACATGAGCCCTTGCCCCAGCGACATGCAGCAGGGCCAGTCTCCAGCTGTCCACAGCCTTGCCCTTCCCAGCTGTGGGCCCCAGTGAGCCAGGCCCACTTGTGGACTCACATCCCAGCCCAGCCTCAACTCACTCCCATCCCCAGTGAGGTGCCCAGTGTCTGGAGCTGGAAATGTCCTAGTGCCCCCTGAGATCAACCCTTGTGGCACCATGACCATATATTTTCCTTGTCTTTAAAATTTTTCAGTCAGTCAATTTTTCACATGAACAGCTGAAAAAGTTATGAGAGAAGGATGGAAAAGAGGTAACACGTACAAAGGCAGAGAAGATATTTTTCATTCTTCCATTGTCACCAGATCTACAAAATCATCTTGAAAGAAAGAATACTAAAAAGCTGAATTTTCTGAAGGGAGGGGCCACTGTGCAGCATGGCTGGAGATCTCTGCAGAGATCTGCAGCTGCTCTGTCATACAGTATGTCTTTTAGAGATGTTAACACAATACTTTACTGATGCACTATACACTGTCTCCACAGACCATTTTCTGAATTAGCTCTTCTTTACAGAGTTTTTCCAGTTCATTTATACTTTTTCCACAGTTGCTTGAGCATCATGTGTAAAGCTTGAACTGATTGTATTGACATTTGTCTTAATGAAGCTTATTACATCCCCGGAAAATTTATTTTTATTTGGTGACATGGTAATGTTTTCATGCCTTCGTCATCATCTTTAAATAAAATTTCAATCATCTAAGTACAACATAGGACAACACCGTGACAAATTTGGTTTTTCCTTGTTTGGTGTTCAAGATTTCAATTTCATTTTTTTGTATTCAGTTTGAATTTCATAGCACATTTTTATATTAACCCAGTAATTGAGTGTATTATATTTCTGTTTGCAGTTTTTAGTTATATATGTTCTAGATCAGTCTGAGCATTACTAAGATTAATCTTTACTAAGAAATATGGTTTTTTTCTCACTTTTGGCTTCCAATTTCATTATTTTTTTTCAGAATGAGAAAAATAGGTCTTTAGTACCTAAGCCTGTCATTAAATCAATAGGGAAAAGACGAAATATTCATAGAGTGAAGCAGGAGGGATTTTCAATTTTTTGATTTTCACATTTTGTAGATTTTAGGAACACAGTACCTGTAGCAAAGTAGATTTTTAGTGAGTTAATATTTCTAGCAGCTTAAGTTTAATGTCTATCGCTATCCCTGTCCCAGAACGAGAAGCTCCAATTCCTTAGCTATTTAGTCTCTGTTTCAAGGTACAAGACTGAAGGGTATCAGAAGACATAAACACGGGGCAGAGTGACCCAGAACTAAGAACACTGGAAAACCTTCAAGAGCCCTGTGTGTGCTGAAGAAGAAGAGACTGATGAAGAGGGGGTCTCATCGACCCCAGACCCAATTCCTAGGGGGCTGGGACTGGGGCAGGACAGAGGTGGAACTGGAAATGTGTAAAGTGATGATTGGATGGATCATATTACAAAAGCTATGGAAATTAAAGCTTGCCCAAGCATGCGTTGATGTGCTCCTGGGAGAGCCTAGGTGCTCATTAATGTACCTACCCTTTATCTTATCACCTACTAAAATTTGGCTTGGAGTCTTTTTTACAGACTTTTAAGGCATCAGAGCCCACCAAAAGCAATAGAGACACATCTTTTTTGTTAGAGGCCCATGATTTCAGTCCTGTGTTTCTCTCCCTTTATATGTATTTAGACTCAAAGCCATAGGTCCTCAAATAGCATTTCATTCCTGCAGATCAAATATTGTGGTGTTCAGACTAAATTAACAACAGGTGAACATCTGATTAAGGTAAGACACTTCTGACTGTACAGGCTCAGTCTGTTAATCTTCCTGACACCACTTGTGTCCCTATGGCATCAGCCTAACCCCAGGCAGAGCTCAGAGGGAGCCTGTGCTGAACTTCTTCCAGCCAACTGGCTACTTTAATTTAATTTGCTTCTTCTAAGTACTCCACATCTCTCAGCAGTAGTTGGCAATGGAGAAAAGTGGAAAATGGAAGCAGGAGGCTTCATGAGCATGTTGTCCAACTCCAACATCACAATGACTGCTTTACAAATGCACTTATAAACTTCAGTAATGTTGCAGAGAGCCAGAGAATAGAGCAGTATATACAAATATCTAATGAGTTCGTATGAGGTTGCTCACATGATAGAAGTTCACATTATTCCTTAGCAGTATTATAGCCACTGAGATTTTGACTCTGTTGAATTCAGAGGTACAACAAATAACTCCTCAAACATTCTGATTTGACTTACAAGAGCAAAACCAAAAGAAATAGTTCTACAGCTGACACAAGTGCAGGAAGATGGGAAACAGAACTACAGAGAAGCACTGGCCCCTCACAGAAGTCAGCTTCTCTACACTGCTGACTCTCCAACAGTCATCTGTTTTCCCTCACTGCAAAGGTGTCATGGTCACAGTCATGAACAGTATCTACTTTTTTTTTCTGGTTCCTCCCTTGTGTGCTGTTCCTTAAAGACAAACAGACCAAGTGGACTGCTGTAAACAGAGGAAGAGATTGTTTCTCCCATGGGACCCACCAAGCATGCAAAGGGGAAAGAACATTCCAGGGATGGTCCAGAGGAGATGCATTCCTTTTATTATGGGACCAGAGGGATTTTGTGGGATTTGGTGGGACCCAGAAAGCCATTAAATATACTGAAATTGCTCCCAGAAGCAAAGACATCCCTTCACTAGCAGTGGATTGGTTATATACTATTCTTATATCTATTCCATGTGACATAGTAATTTTGAAATGTCTTTGTTTAAAAAGTTAAATATTCTATTTATATTTCAATCAGTTCAGTCACTCTTTTTTTTTTTTTTAAGATTAAATGCTGCTTACTCTTTTGGAGTGTTTTTTGTATGAAAAGTACTAGAAATATCTGCCTCAAAGCTTTGACTGACTAAAAATCCCATCCAAGTTATCAAGGCAAAAAAGGAACTGTAACCCCAGTGCACAACTACTGTGAATGAACCTGGCCAACTTTTGCTGTTTCCTTTGAAATGGTAGTAGCACAGGAGGGAACAGCTTCCATTAGATCAGAACCATACTTTTTGATACATTCTTTTCAGAGAAATTTTCAGAGCACAAAGAAACTTAAAACCCCGCAATTTTGCACCATATCTTCTTCCTGCCTTTTCCAGTGTTGTAATAAGTTCCTTGTTTTCTCCTACTATTTCCCATCAATCTCCTGCCTCAGAAGTCTATGCATAGGTCCCCTCTTCCTTTGGTATATGAGCAGCTATTCAGTATTTTCTGTCTCTGATGAGCCTTGTGGGCCAGTAGGCTATTTCTTGTTACATGCCTGCATCTTATACTCTTGGGAAAAGGATTATTTGAAGTTAGTTATCCTTATTAACCATCCCTGTCACAAATGGTGGGACAGTCTCATTTTGACTCTTCACTTTCACTAATGTGTGCTACTGCCCCGTGGCTAAGAGTTTGTACCTTTTGCTTGTCTGAGAGTGGTAGATTTTAAGAGAGGTATATACTTTGCAGTCTGAAGAAGTGTAACAGACTTTCCAGGAGATATCTTAGAGGGTTCCCAGAATAAAGGGTTCTACCATTAGAATTTGAGATCTCCACAGGCCTGATGTCTTAGAGGCACATGCAATAAGTCTGATTGAAGGGGTCATTTTCAGGTGTCAGGTCGCATTTGTCAGAAATGAGAAATGAAAGTGAAAGGAAATGATTGTGAAGAGAAAAGAGGAAATGATTTAGAGTTAGCATCCAGGAACGCAGAGAAGGCACATAAGGGAATATATATGTGGAGGAGAACAAGTGGGACAGACTATCTGCTGAATGCAGGCAATTTTCAACAGCAGTTGCAAAAGCAAAGGAGTTAGCTGTTGGATTTGTTTTGGCTGAGGCATGAGCTGAAGCTGAGCTGATATATGACTTTGGTACATGACATTAATGCCCAGAAAAGGCTCTGGAAACTTGTCAAGGGTATTGATGAATCCTGAATTAGTGTTATAGATGGCCATCCAATTCATAGTATAGACCTTCTGCCACCTGACAGTGCACAGTGTCCTTTTAGCTACTCACAACCTTCTAGAAATTCTGTCTTTTCAGATGAGTTCGTGTTTGGTCCATGTCTCAACTTACTGCTCTTTGGGGAAAATGATGACCATGTCTGTTCACTTGCAGATTATCTCCATGAATTTGCACAGGATCTAGTTTCTGTAGACTTGCTGCCCATGTATGGAGAGCAGCGGGTGATACGTTTGCATGTTTTTTACGGTTTCTGCATCAACAAAATCATGCAAAAGTAATAATACTATAAAGTTCTGGATACAGGTCAGTGTTTCTTGCTTCTGTCTTCATCCATAACATCTAGGAAGCTGAAGAATTTCCATAGGATTGTGATTTTTAGGACAAGGTAGCTTCTGCTTAACCGTGCCCCTGCATATCCACCTCTGAAAAGCTGCATGCTTGACCGGCTGCATGCCCCAGTGATTAAGATGGGCAGTCAAGACATCATATCATGGCTTATCCCTGGCCTCTAGCCTATGGTCCAGCTTCCTCCTGCATCTCCGTGGTTGCAGGAGAAATGTCCCCATCCCCCATCCTGATGAGCTAGCTTCATCTTAACACCTGTGGTACTCTTAATAGCTACTAGAAAACAAACTGAATACAAAATAACTCTCTTAAGGACAAATACAAGTGACAAAGGACTGAAAGTTTTTATATAGACAGGTTAAGTGCTACTTTCTCTCTGCATCTCAATTTGGGTTTTATTGAGTGGGCATAGGTTTGGCTGCCAGATTTATTTGGCCAAGGAATTAGGCTTCTCACTTGATTTTGATGTAGCATTGAAACAGAGTTTGAGGAAAGTTTCAGAGGGTAAAGATTTATGCATCTGTGGGACAAATAGCTTAACCAACTTAACCAGCACAGATTCTCATGACTAAAGAAAGAGAACCTAGCTCCTAATTTACCTACCTAGAGAAGTAAATTAGAGAAATGAAGGAGACCTACAATCTTTAAACTGATGTTGGACTAAGTCAAATAATTAATTTAATCTTAATTACATTATATAGATTCCTAAGATATTTAAAGTACCTTCTCCAGTTGGTACAGGGCCTCTTGGTAATTAATGGGAAGTTATGTTTATAAGAAAATATATGGCACGGCTGAAGATTTTTTTTTCCCTGAGGCTTTGAAAGAGTTTAATCTCCACCTCCTCCACAAATGGAACAAATGAAGAGCCAACTAACTTGTAGTCCAACCAGAAAGATAAGTGCAAGATCCACCAAGATAAAAATAGAGTTCTGTTAGGTTGGGTTCCTATTATACAACCAAAGTGTGGGTGTTTTAAAGGAATGGATAAGTCAATAAACAAAAGAAAATAGACAAAAACAAGAAATTAGACTTAAGACTCTAGGGATGCTTTGGTTCCTTTTAATTTTCTTTAGGTTTTCTTAGATGAACCAAACTAGTTAAATAATTTCACTAAATGGAATTGTCTTATTGCTGTGTTACATAATGTTCTCCTACCAATGAGTTTGAAATATAAAACTTTGTGGAGTTGAATGGTCTTCCAGCCATGTCCCTATATCTTGTATTGTATGTTCAGCAATGATTCCTACCCTTTGAAGTCAGGAAATTGTGCAGTGAGTGGAAGTTCCTTTATTCGCTCAAATCTAAGCAGTTTTGTTGTAATTCTGGTTGTTGTATGATCTTAGTGAATTGAAGACTTTAACCTCAGTCATATTGCCATAGGCTTCCTACACTCTCGTTTAGAACAGATTCCTTTTAGTTATCATGGTCTAGTCTCACCAAGTCAGGAGACTGAGACTATGAGCAGTACATATCTCATTAGAATATCAAAGAGCCAATGTACCCATTCAACCAAAGCTGCTTGTAAATACCAAACTTGTGGAAAGATGAATAACATATGAAGAATGAAAGACTCTTATCAGCAGTAGATATATGAGGATCAAGAAGAACTGGAGCCAATAAAAATAAAGATGGACAGTAAACTCGAAACAGTGGAAGTTTGAATGCTGGATGTTGCGGAAGAATTTGTACAGGTTTTTGGTTCTGTATCCCCCGTGCAGTTTCTAACCCCTATGTTCATTCCCCTCCCATGTAATCCCCTGTGGCTTGTCCCATCTCCCAGGCCAGGGCGGCCCTGCCTGAGGGGATCATCTTTGCACCCCTCTGCCAGCATATGTAGCAATGCACCTGCCCTTTCCCCCCTTTCTGCCTCAATCCCTGAATTCCTACTGGTTAGTTCTCCTTTCATTTGATGAGTGTTTCCCCATCAGCTGTCTGGTTGTCAGTTATTCACTCTGCTCCTGCCCTCTCCCAATCACATCCAAGTTCCAAAGCCTGTCCCTTAGAATTCCTTCCTCTTTCCAAGACGCTGTTCTTATTGGATGGTTAATGGCTGCCGACACACTGTCACCCAATCCCCTTTAAGTTTCCACCCAGTTTCAAGTACCTCCCTTAACCGATCCTTTATAGGTCAGCTCTTTCTTTAATGAAGTGCTTCTTTGTTCACCCTCTCGCTGAGTGTGGAGGGTGTCCTTGGGATCCATTCCTCCTCAGTCAGCAACTGTTAAAAACTGATCAGTGCCAAAACTCTTTCTACCTCCTAGTGAACAAAATCTGTGTTAGATTTGTCAGAAATGGCTTGTCTGCAAGAACAGACTTTACCTAGAGGCTCTTTACAAGTGCTTTATTTTCATACATTTCACCACTCTGATCTGATTTTTTAGCCCTTGAATTCAAACAATGAGAAGCTTGTGAGGTCATGTTAAAACAAACAGGTGATGACAGATTATCAGTGTCTGTCGGTATATACAGGTAAGAAAGAAAATCAGAATGCTGGGAACTTGAGAAGACTCATTAATTCCAAGGAATAAAGGGCACTTTCAGAGTCTACAGGCACTCTCATTAGAAACTTGTGTAGATCTGATTCATTACCAGCTTGGAAATGAGGGGAAAACAAGAAGATGATGTTTTCTTATTTAATTAACAATGAATGCATAAATGAGATATCTTGCTATGCAAAGGGCTGCATAGTTTAGGTGTTTGCTAAAATTTCTGTGACCATAATTTTAAAAGTTTTACAGTATCTTTTATTCTGTCCTTCCATCTATTTGATTACTCATTCATTATTTTGCAAATTTTTGCCAAATGCATTTTGCAGTTATTCCTTATTAGCCAATGATTTAAATATCTGTAGATACCTGTTTCTTGCCCTTGAGAGGATGATTTGATGAAAGAGTCTCATGTAACCAGCTGAATTATCTTTTCTTTTTTTTTTTTTTTATTCAACCCTCATTCATATTGCATTGATCTGAATCTGAATTTCTTTTGGAGTCCATTCCTTTACCCAGAGAGGTGAGATTGTAACTCTTCAAACATGAAACAGCAATTGAAACCTTTGATGAGCAAACTACTTGGTTCTTAACATACAACTTCAGCACTCATTTAGGGATGATCCAAATCATGTCTGAATTTATTTTAGATAGAAATCTTGTGTATGTATTTGCTCCCTTAAAGCACAGATGTAATATTTGAAGTCTGTCAGCTGATGATGTTTGAATATGACTGTGTGTTATGCTACAAAGTGCTAAATAAGCAGTGCACATACAATTTTTCTGATAGTCTGTAATGAAACGTATTTTTTTTGGTGAACTCAAAAAATTGCATTGCACATATATATATTGTCATCGAAGTGACATTCAGGTCTATCACATGACTTCAAAGACAAGTCTAACTGGAGGACATATTTGACTGTACAGTAAGGAAAACAGATATGGCAAAATAAACCAGTCCTTTGACATTATATTTTTCACAAATAAATCACAATATTGAAGGCTTGTCTTTCCTGTTCTCACAGCCAGGAAAATGTTTTCTTAGACATGCAATCATCAGCAGTGCATCTCTAAATAAATATATAAATGCATAAACATTTTCTTTTTGATCTATCAAAGATCAAGGATGATTTTCCATACCTCCTGTAGTCTCTTTAAGTATTAATAAAACTCACTCTGACTTGCTGATTTGGTGGAAAGAGTAAATGTTCAGGACATGATTTCAGCTAATATGCTTGGGAAGTGTCCTGTTTCTCTGATAAAACAGAGCCAGATGATGCTAGTCATTTTGCACTTATGCAACAGTAGGTAAGCTCTACAAGAGTTGTAAGATGCCTTTGGTGCAACCTGGCAGAGATGAATTTATGGTGATATGTTTTCCCTTGTTTTTAAAATGTAGTTTACACTAAGATATTAATTTGACTTGCATTGTGTTTCTTCTGTTTTTCTTAACTGCATCTGTTTGTATTTGCTTTTAAAAGCAAATTTTCAGAGGGCAGTTAATCCACAAATGTACTGCAGTTGACCTAATTCTACTATCACCCCCACCAGTGTTAAATCATTGAAAAAAAGTTTCAATATTTTAAGTTGATTTTTTCTTAATATTTTCATTCATGAAAATCAAGGCATTTTATATCAGTTAATAAGTCAATGATATCTGATCAAATGGGATCTACGAGAGTATCATCTTCCTTATTTTCTGCAAGACTCAATTTAAGATGTTTCTGTTTTCTGACACAGGTCTCTCAATTCAGCTGAGATGGGGAGATGTCACAAGATTCACCACACAAGTGTGCTACTACTCAGCAATTTTCTGTAGATGGCATGGTGCCTTTTCCTTGTGGTCATGCACCATACCAGTTGAGGTATCTGGTCCTCACCTTCCAGCCATGAAGGCAGGCCAAGGAGGTGAGAGTCAAAGTTCAGGGAGCTATTCTGGACCAGAGGTGTTCTGGACCAGATGTATAATTGTTACAAGGATATTAAAAACAATATAAGGTAGTTCCCCAAATGATTAAATACAGTTATATCAGCTGCTTTTCTGGTCCTATTCTCTCAGAAATATATTTTTGTTCTTTTAAAAAAAATAATTAAAAATGTCTTGCTATTATTTTTTGTTATTGTAGTAATTTCCTCATTTTGTCCTAATGAGGATGAGAATAAAAAGTGTATATCTCATTTTTCAGACTTCTAAGTCAGTAATAGATCCTAGAGAGTTGTGTATATTTGAGTTTGTCAAAAATACCAGTTTTTAGCAGTAATGATGTGTTGTTTCTTTGTTTGGTTGGTTTTCATTTTGAGGCGGATTGTGCACTCAGTGGGGTTGTTTAAATGGAATAAAACAGAGCTGAATTATTTACTTTTTTAAAAGTACAATTTTTTGAGTTCTCAGGTATAATTTGGTCAACATTATTTTCTTCTTGAATAGAGTTCTGGAAACTAGAGCACTTACAAATATTTTCTGATTTCTGCAGCTGTTTTTCTATAGTAATGATCAGCATTCTGAATGATGGTTTAAAAATAGACATCTGTACAGCCACGGTATATTCTAGTTTATTCAGTGTTTGAAGAAATGCCTTTAAATGGAAGTGATATACTTTACTGGGAGTGCTAAAGAAAGATCAGTACATACCAGTGTATCAATATATAAGTCACAGAACTGTATTCCCCACGAATAAGACCATTATAGTTAGCAGTTAAAAGAGTAGTAAGTTAGATCTGAGTTCCCTTCCTCCTCTGTACTCACTTCAGGACATATTTGTAGTTAGGTATAGTTCCTCTTTCAGGTTTTCTCTAACAAATATAAACAATCCAAATCTATCTGATCTTTTCCTTCAAGAGTCAATGAATAATACATATAACTTTATAGGTCCTATAGAAATAATTATTAGAGATGCCTGAGTTCTAGTCAGGTTTGCAAATTGTTATGAGTTAGTTTTATAGTTTTCTGCTTTGGAATATGGGTGGGGGTTGGGGTGGAGGGAGTTTCCTGTTCTCTTTTGACTTTTTTTGCTTGTGTGTTTGTTTGGGAATTTTTTTTTTATTTTTTTTTTAGGGATTCAGTATGCCTCTATCCCTGCAATTCAGGCAACATTATAAGACAAATGAAGAAAATGAACATTTCAAAAAGATTGAAATTTAAGCAAATGTACATAGATGATTTCTATTGGATCAGAGGAAAACACTTTGCTCTGCATGAGTTCCCAAGCTAGTAAGGAAAGTCTTTTACTAGTGTTTGTATATATTATGATGTACAAATCCTTTGTTTCTTTTCTTTGAGTGTTGCCTGGGGCTTGCAAATTCCTGGAACGGGGTTTGTCCAGTTCGAGCTGTAATGAAAAAGAAAGCCTACTTTTCTTGCAAATAAAGACCAATTGCTAGTTACTAAAGATTACACTATCATCTGCCTTAATTGATATACTGATTTTTTTGAAAGATACTTAATAAGAAATATAAATGTATAGGTTTTCTAAATAAGCGTTTGTATTCACAAACTAGAAAATCCCACATGCTGATGTCTAATAATGGTAAACATTAATCTAGATTGCCTGTGAAATCACCACAGCAATAAGATTAATTTTAACTGTCTCAGAAAAGATGGAGGCAATGCAACAGTACACTCAAAATTACTCTTATTTCTAATATTTGAAAGCATTCTTATTTTTGGTTCTGCAAATGTGTTAGCTGTTGCTGACTCCTATTTTTAAATATGCACACTGGATTAGAAATAGCTAATACTTGCTAGAAGTAGGACAACACCTGTGTTCTTCCACAGAATTTGATTTATTTATTATCTGTGGAGTAGCTCAGCCTAACCATCAAAATCTGCTTTCAAATATAGAGTATAGATGAAAAAATTTTGAAGTCCTTAATCTACTTTGATAGAGGAATATTCACAGTTTTGAAGTAACATTTCTCTTTTAATATGTCAATAGAGAAGTACTTACATTGGAAAGAAAACCCTTCAGACTACTGTTAGGAGGGGAGGTAGTTTTCAAGGCCCTAATGTAAACTAGGGCATCACTAAACTAAATTATGAACAAAATATCTAGCCACAAATGGCACTGTCACAGAAAACTGTCATTTTATGGTCCCTGTTAATTTTTTTTTTTAATCCTCCACAGAGTTTCAATGCTTCCAAAAGCTGTTCAGTAAAATAGTGACCACAATAAGAAGTCTATGATGGAACCCCACTATTTCACTATTCTTTAATTCAGGTGAATAAATTGAATCACTGGCTTCATTGGTATTTATTGCAAGACTATGTATTGAGTAAAATTGAAAATGTATTTCAAATTCTAAATAACATTTTATTTAGTCTTATTCTAAAATATTTTCCAGTTAAAAACAATATAAAACCCCACTTCAGTATTATACCAAGGTAAAAAGAAAACCTGAACCATTAGTAACCATCACATTGATGGTTAAAATGGAACAAACATGACAGATTTTGATTAATATAGTTCTAAAAAGGTATTTTTGTCTTTGGAGAAAGAAAATTTAATTTTCTTAGCTTTTTTTTTTATTACTGTGCAAGAAAAGCATTTTTAAGGATGAATATGTCTCTATTCTCTTTGTGATTTAAGTGGGTTTTGTTGCTTTTTTATTAATATGAATTTAAAGTACTGCCCAAGAAATTTAAGCCTGCAGAATACACTAAAGTACTGATAGGTATTAAAAATTAAGTAAGACTCCATTTTTTTTCCCCATTAACCATTTGTGAAAAGATAGGTTGATTGACCATGTACTACAGAACTGTTAATAACATGAGAAACATGAAAAAAGTATAGCAAGTGCTTGCATATCCCTTAGCAAGAAATTCCAGTTAGAATGTTTTCTCTTATCAAGAATGTGTCCAGGAGTTTGGATGTTCATTAAATCATATAAATGCAGAGTAAGTTGGGAAATACTTTTCTTGCATAGTAGAGTCAAACAAAAAGGAATAGTTTTGGTTTTGGTTTTGCTTTTTATGTATGCAAAAATTTCAAAGAGCTCTGCAAGTATTTGGATTTTTATGTGTCATTACACAATTCCACAGGGATCTAGAGTTTTTGTATCTTCTTGCTCAATTCTACATGCTTGGTTTTCCTTGAGCATATTTTCTGTGCTGTACCACCTCTCTCCATGAAAGGAGGCAATAATTTCAAAAGCCACAGCATGTCATGAAAAATAAGGATTCTGTGCAATAAGATGGCAATATGTTCTCTGTATTGCCCATAAAATAAGTAAATGAGCACTAGAGAATATCTTCAGCTTTAGAATTTCAGAATAATGACAGTATTTTCCATTGAAAGAAGACAGTGAACCACACCAGTAAAGACAGTTGTTAGAAAACCTGCTTTTGTGTGGTAATAAAAAACACCAGGCAAAATCCAAGAAAATCAGAGAAGGCTCATGAAAAACTTCAATCAATTGTAGTAAATAAAGACAACACTTGACTTTGGTATTTGCGGAGTATCTCAGTCCTATCTTAAGCTATTTGATATACCATGGAATCAAAATGTGAAGTCAAAAGCAGAACACTTACAGAAATCATAGTCTAGTCTCTGATTGCTGCACTAGGAAAGAAGCTGCTGTATTTCTGCATCAGGCCCAGAACAACCTGGGGGAGGATGGATGGGAAACTGTCCATCCCAGAGAATTCAATCTTTGGGTAAACAGGTATAGAGATTTACAGAAGAAAGAAAATCAAAACAAAGATACTTCTGGTTTCTTTGTATACATGTGATTTCATTTACACTTTAGGTTAGATTACTCTGTTAGTTTTATAAAACAGATGCTGATAAAATATTCTACATGCACTTGAGTTATGATAAGACAAAAAAGGAAAGACTCTATTAGTGACTTTGAGCAATTAAAAGATAAATCACGAAACAGGAACCCATTCAGCAGATGACCTGCTACAAAGACTCGGCACATTATATGAAATTTGTTTTACTCATACTCAAGTAAACTGCCAATTTGGGCCATAGGTAGTATAAGCAAAATTCACAACCTAATTCTCCAGCTGTCAGATTTACTGTGTCAGTGTGCTTTCCACTGAAAAAAAACCACAAACAACAACCAACCGAAACCTACCATTTCAGAAAATACTTGTCTCAGACCCACAGAGTTCTCATTTTTTTCTTTTGATCAAAAAGTATAACCAAGGACATAACACCAAATCTGTAATAATTAGGCACTTTTTGGTTCTGTGAGAGTGCAAAGAGAAGCAAAACTCTCCCGCCTCCTGCAGAAATATAAAGAGCTGTGAGAGATGAGCAGCTTATTTTAGCATCACATTTTTATTGGATTCTTGCCTAAGATACATATTGAGCTCACTATCACTGAAATCAGTTCCATTTTTTTTAATAGTCGAAAAGATATCCTGATTCTTCAACTGAATTGCCAGTTCATATGTTTTTTTGTATAGCAAACAGGTTGTAGCTCTGTCTCAGTTTCCTCTTCCTTTTTGTGTATGCTTTCTGCCTCCTATAAAATTGATCTCAACCTGAGAAAATGACTTTATAATGAAATCCATGAACAAACTATTAAGACTACTATAAGGAAAAGGGTAAATAACATCTTGCCTTGCCTTCATACTCTATGGTCAACTTGTCATAAAAAAGAAATTCTTCAGGCTTGTCAAAGCAAGAAAGTTAGCTCCCCCTTCATGAAGTATGAGTCCAGGTTTAGTGAGTACCCTCGTCACTTTGGATTGTTGATGGTCAGTTGATTAGGGAGCACTCTAGGGGCACAGTAGGGGAATGTTGAACATGCTGAAAATGGCAGGTGATGTAAGGCTGTGCTCATTTGGCCTAGGGTAGAGTTAATTTTCTTCATAGTGCCTGGTATAGGACCATGGTTTGTGTTTGTTCTGGAAACAGTGTTGATGACACAGGGATGTTCATGTTATTGCTGAGCAGCACTTACAATGGAGCAAAGGTCTTTTTTGCTCCTCACCCCACCCCACCAGCAAGGAGGCAGGGGGTGCACAAGGTGTTGGGAGGGAACACAGCCAACTGACCCCAACTGGCAAAAGGGAAATTCCATATCATATGGCATTATGCTCCACATATAAAGTGGGAGTGGGGTGGGGTGGGAATAAGGAGGAAATAAGAAGGGTGATGTTCAAAGTGATGACATTTGTTTTCCGAAGTTACTGTTATGCATGATGAAGTCCTTCCTGGGGAAGTCTGAACCTGTCCATGTGAAGTGGTGAATGAATTTCTTGTTTGCTTTGCTTGTATGCATGGCTTCTGCTTTTCCTATTAAACTGTCTTTATCTCAACCCATTAAGAGTTTTGTGAATTTTACTTTCCGTATTCTCTCTCCCATCCTGTGGAGGATGGAGAGGGGAGAGTGAGTGGCCGCATGAGACTGAGTTACTGTCTGGGATTAAGCCCCAACACAGGTATAGCAATAATATTTGCTAGAAAAAGTTCAATGCATTTGAAACAGATCCACAGTATGCTAAACTAAATTTTGCCTGCCAAAAAGTGGGCTCATTCTTGTTGTATTTCTCCATTTGCCTTAAAATGCCAGGAGCAAACAGATCCTTTTCTAAAGCCTGTTTGGATTGTCTATGTAAAACAATGAAAACCAAAGCAAATAATTGTAGTTTAAACAATGGAAGAGTAGATGCTCGTGTTTGTTTCTCTGTCTTTACGTAAATTACATTTTTTTCTGTCGTAACTTATCTACACAGAAAAAAAAAACCCTGAGCTGTAGTTATCTGACTTGACCTTATTGAAGTGTACAAAATTTGCAGTAAGGTTGATGCTGTCCATTACCCATTTTAACATATATATATTTTTCAGAATAAGAAATAGTGAAACACTCATTGGTAAACCAGGAAAAGTGTGGGGTTGTCTTTTTTTTATTTCTTTGTCTTGACTCTTATTTTGTGTTTTTACTATGTTAAAAGCAGATTCTGGGTAGTATCCTATACCACATATCATGAAATGGATGAACAACTACCATTATAGCCCAAAAGAGCTGACTGATTTATTCCCTTGTGTCAAAGAGTGATAATATTACCTTAAGCAAGACTTTAAATACCTTTAAAAATTCCTACACTTAGTAAAAGGAACAGAGCACTTATTATTAGTAGTGGTTTCTTAGAAAGGTTCTCTTTTCCCATTTATAACAGAATTCTTGAATTATATCTGTATATCTCTTGAATGGTATCTGGTAGAAAGTTGGAAAGATGTTAGAGGTTAGAACCCCTTGTTCCCTTTCTGTCAGAGATGTTGAGAAGCTGCAGTAGCTCTGCACATTAAGATATCTAGAAAAGCAGAGGGAATGGAAAAAGTTAGATCCTTGCACAATTCTAAAGAACTAATGGCAGACTTTATAAATATTTACGTTCCTTCTCTTTTTTTTTTTTCTTCTCCTTAACAATATAAAAGCATTGTATGTATTCCACCAAATGGGTAAGAAATCTTCTTCATTAGTACTGTGCTATCAATAGCAATAGTAAAATTATTGCAATACTAATAGCTTACTTACCACATTACTCTGATAGTTTTGGCAGTCAGAGTAAACTTATTTTATGATGGAACAATTAATCCTCTGCCTTGGAACCTGTATGTCCTTCTATAGTAGGGTGGGTTCTATGGTTGCTGGAAAAGTGAGGCTGAGCATCATTAAGAGTTCAGAAAAACATAGTGTCTTTATTAACAGAGGTGACCAAATAGCAGGAACACAAAGAGAAGGGAGAGAGAGGAGGAAAAACAGGAGCCCAACTTGTAAATATTCCTCCATTACCCAGGGATTACTCATGTAGGTTGTCTTACCAGCTCAGGACACTCTCCCAAAAGCAGGGACTACATCTTCTAGGCACTGGCAGAAAGCAGGCATCCCCACTGTCCTTTATGAGAAACAAACCACACCCAGAGAATGAGTCCTCTCAATTTCATTCAGACTGCTGGTGATGTCTACCTAGGGAGGTGTGGCCAGCACTGCCCAAGTAGAGGTCTCAGAGGGCTCTATCCTCTTTCTTCCTCCTCACTCTCTCTCCTTCAGCTCTCCTCCAAAGGCTGTCACCCAATAGGAAAGACCCAAATAACTTTAGTTTATGCAAACTCTGTCTTCAAGGATGAAGTCTTCACTTATCAGCTTTTGTTCCCTAGAACTTGGCAGGAAAAGAAATCTTTCACAGGTGGCATGACAAAAATCACAGACCAAAATGTCAACACTTTTCATTCCTGATACACATTTTTAGCCTGGATGTCTAACACTAAAGTAAGTAAAGTTAATTAAAAGGATACCTTGGATTACTGTCCACAGTTATGAACTATGGACTATAGTCTTCTTGTGGTAAGCTCTCTCTACACAACTTAAATACAAACAAAGCCACTATTTCTAATGTAGCCCAATTCCCTCTGATACTATTGCTGATTGTTGGTGCATGCACAAATATCACCTCTGTAATGGGAAGGGTCCAGAAGAATGCCAGAAGTGAGATTAAACACTGTTGAGAGTTTAACAAAACAGTATCTTTATTACCAGAGGTGGCCAAGTAAATGGGAACCTGAGAAAGAGACTGAGGAGGGAACATAAGCCCTGTATGTAAACACCCCCACTCACCCAGGGGTTACTCACAAGGTTGTCTTACTAACCCTGAACACTTAGACTCCGCAGAAGCAGAGGCTGCACTCTTTAGGCGTCAGCTGGCTTACAAGAATAGCAGGTGTTCCCACAAACAGGCAATGTTGTTCTTCATGTAAAGCAAGCCAACAGCCAGAGCATGAGCCATCTGCCCTTTATTCAGTCTGTCAGTAACGTCTACCTGGGCAGGTGTGGCCAGGACCAGCCAGAGGCCCTTGGCCCCACCCTCTTCTTATATAAGTGGTAGTTCTTCCACGCATGTGTGTGGGCATTGGAATTCCCCTGTGCATGCATGCTATCACCCAGATGGTCTTAATCAAATGGGCCTGGGCGCTTTCTTCACCCTTCTCATCATCACTTCCCCCTTCAAATATCCTCTAAAGACTGTTAGCCAATGGTCGAAGCCAAATTAATTTTAGTTTATACAAAGCTTCGTCTCCAAGGATAAAACTTTCAGTTATTGGCCTCTGTTTCCATAACTTGGCAGAAGAAGAATAAACTTTCCACAGTACGCTGGTCAAAACACAGACCATAAGTATTAGCATTTAATTAACACCAGGTAAAACCTCCTGTTTCAAATTTTGCCATACAATATCAAAAATATAATGTTTGTTTTTTTTACTTTTGTTCTCTATCCATTTGTCTTACAAAACCCAAGTATTCTAAATCTTAAAGATGCACTTCAAAAGTCCATCAGGAATCACAGTGAGAAACTTATATGTCCAGACTCTACCATCATGAAGTCAAGTGTAAAGTGTAGTTTTTTTCTGACCAAGGTTACCCCATACTCATATGAGTGAAACAGAGAAGCTTTGTTGACAAAGCATTACCTGTTCAGTATGGGTGACTGCACTGCCACATATTCCAGACTCATGTGAAGCATAAGCAGCATGGACTATCACTTCATTCAGAAGTGTTTTCCCAACATTCTCTGCCTTGTGCAGTACCTCTGTGGGTACCTCTGTCCCTGATATTTTGTGAGTGAAGGTTGCCTGTAGAGCTTCTAAATGGGTCTAGCCCCTAGACACTGAACAAAATACAGAGGGTCAGAAAATACTGAAACAAATATCAAATAATGTCAACATAGTAACTGAAAATTATCTCATGTGTTATAGCTATAAACAACCTCTTAAAAATCTAAAGTATCGAACCAAGTGAAAAATGTAGTCAATAGCAACTCAGAACACTTTGTAATTAATCATCTTTTCAAGTGATACAGCCTTGGAGACTATCAAAAATTATTGAAATAATTTAGAAACTGAACTTATAGCAGTTGATAATGTTTATTTTTAAAAGACGGATTCCAGAACTACTAACTTGAAAACTTTTCTAAATCCAAGTCACTCAGAAGCTATGTAATGACAATGTGAGACAAAGTACATTATGTTTGTCCTAGTTCAGCAGGAGGGACCAGTTAACACTGTGTGGGGGTGATCAAAGCTGTGTATTCTACCCCCCCCTATTCATTTCCCAAAGACAATGGGCCATTAGCAGCAGCTGCCCAGGGAGTCATTATCACCTTCACACCCAGCCTGAGGGGGTGTGGCTGCTAATGGGCCATCAACAGTTCAACAATACCCCCTGGCTCCAGAGTTAATCACCCATTGTGTGAGTCCCTGCCCAGGGGGAGGGGGTGGGTGCTCCCTGAGGGTACATAAGTGGTTGGCAAGAAGACCTCAGGGACTTCTTGTCGGATCCAGAGGAGCAGAAGGACCTCAACAGGAGGAGATCACCGCTCTCAACCAGACCACGACTGCCGCTCTCAGCCAGACCACAGCCCTCGCCGGCACCAACAGGTTTTTCACTCCTTTTGCTCGGGACTTGGGGGAGCCACGTGGGTCTCAGCACAAGGGCTAACAAACCCCCTTGGGTTTGTGCCCCAGGACACTGGGTTATACTGCTGGGTTTTGTGAGTGGAAAGCAATTTCCCTTTGTGTCAGTGTATTTATTGTAATATTATTATTAAATTTTAGCTCTGACTTATAATCTCTCTCGTGGTGAGTCCGTTTCCCCTGCTGGTTCGCCTTTAAACCAGCACAATGTTCTATCTTACACATTGCTGATTCCACGATGGTAGTTCAGTATTACTAATATTTCCTCTGGTTTTCTACTCATTTTATGTGAAATTCAAGAAGTGCCTTTGAATTCATTTATCGCTATTGTTGAGAGTGAATTAATCACCTTGAAAACATTAAATTTATCAGGACATTCAATAGAAAAGATGTTTAAAACTAATAGCGCTTGAATAACTTCCTAAGCAAGTCTTATACAATATAGCACATCAGATGCCTAGCTAGAAGTATCTTTGCTTTTTCTTTGATGTGTGCAAACTAGAACTGTGTCAAGTTACTTGCAGGAAAGTAGAGTCAATGTCTCCATGAGACTTCCTAAGGACACCTAGGTAGTAAATTTGTTATATCCCTTAGTTATTGATAAGTTTAGCAATGTCTCTTGTAAGAATTAAATATTCTTGGAAAAATCTTTGTAACCAACATTTTATATGAGTGTCTAACATCCCACTAGTCAGATACAGACTTGATTCAAAGAAGGACTTACCAGCACTTGTCACCCCAGTGCCTAGCTTCCAGGCTCCAAAATCAAAAGCACTAGACTAGAAACCAAGCCTGTATACTGTTGACCTAACAAGGTCTTTTTCCTCTGCTAAGGTGCAGTCTCATCATAGTACAGGTCCAAGACCTTAGGAGCTAGCTTGTGGATTTCCACATTATGTTGTATTTGAAAATAAAAATCTCTGTTGGAATGGACTAGCATATAAGCTGAGCACTGAAAAACTCAGAACAGTTTCCCTGGAAAAACAGAGAGGCAGAAGATAACAGACAATACAGCGGTTGAAAAATCTAATGAATTCCAAATTTCTTTTACTGAATATGATGTAGTTTTATCCAACAACTGAAAATAGAATAGATTTTACATACTAAAGGCATTTGGAATTGATAAAGCAGAAAGCAAAATCCACAATATATTGCATTTCTATCAGAAGTTCCTGATCAAGAGGGTTGCTGTGTGCAAAAGGAATGAAAGACATTTTCAATAGGAATGTATTCTATCTGGTCAGTGTGTTCAGTTCACAAAACCATATTTATAATCCTTTATAAAATCAAGGAACTATTTTTCTGTCAGAACAGCCCTACTTCTACTCACTGTGTAGACTGTTTTTTACATGAGTTAAACCAAGTATTCTCTTCTGCCTTGTAACAACAAACAAGGATGCTATACCGAATGGTTAACAAACTGCTGACATTTATTTTCCTTTCATTTATTTCCTGCAGTTTTCCAGATCATTTCCAATACATGTGTATGTACATGTGGTGTCCTATGCTTAAGGAGAACGGAGCACCCCAGATGTGTAGATGTTTGGGGCTGAAAGGGATGATAAAAGTCAGATGGTGTGCAAAACCTTTCAAAGTTTTTTTAGTAAATTACATACTTAGCAGGGAAATTGGTCTAAGTTAGTCCCCAATCTCTTACAATAACCAGATGGCAGTTGGTTTTGGATAACAGGACAAGTTGAAAGGGAAGAGAGAAAGAAAGATGAATTAAAGAGTGGGAAAAAGAAAGGAAAAAGGGAGAAAGAGAGAGATCACCAATCCTGACTAGCCAATAAGGTTTCCAGGGTCCTGGGGCACACGTGTGTCCAGGCTTCATGGGAATACCTTTTTACAGATAAGTTTCCCCAACACTGAAGATGCCTCACCTCTATGCAAATTGGTTACCATGTGAAGTTCATTCTTCTAGACCTTTCTGGAAATGGGTTGAGGGGGTTCAGTGCACTTGGATGGTCTTGATACTACTGCATAGTTGACCACATTTCTGCACTTGCCCTGCACTGTGTTAGGCTGCTCTCCAGGAGCCAGAACAAGTGTTGCCCGACCTCCGTACGGCCCCCTTCTCCAGCTACATCCTGTTCTTTTGCACTGTGTTATAACCAACAGTCCTTGGTTGTTATTACCAACCAACCTTTGTTGGCTCCACAGCTATCTATCTTTTGATGTTTGCGACATTCACATTATTCCCCTTATCTAGTAGGCTTCTACAGTCCACAGGGAAGTATTTCTGGGTTATATTTGCTTTTGACACTCTATCTCCAGAAGAAAAACATGGAAGAATGAGGCTAATAATGATACATATTTTAAATAAAAAGGTCTAAGTACTGTTTCAGATTTAGCTGACAATCTCAGCCATCATCAATTAGAGATGTCCACTGATCAGATAAATGAAGCAAAAGTCTTTCTTAAGTTGAAGAAGTCTCCAGTGGGCTTGGAAGATCTCATAAGCTATCGTGCAAAATAGTGAATACTGAAACTATGAGGATATTTTCAGCATAGCTTTAAGTCTAAGAATAATTTGTATAAGCAGAATGTGATGGTAAGCGGGACCATCACAGACCTTCTTAGGGTTGCCCTCTTTAGAATTAAGGAACAAAAGAACAACATTTTCTAGCAGTTGGCGTAGTGTAAAATTCAATGGGCCTAACTTTTATAGAATCATAGAATCCATTGGGTTGGAAAAGATCTCCAAGATCATCAAGTCCAACCCTTGGTCCAACTCCAGTCCATTTACTAGATCATGGCACTCAGTGCCATGTCCAATCTGCATTTAAAAATATCCAGGGATGGTGAATCCACCACCTCTCTGGGCAGCCCATTCCAATGCCTGATTACTCTCTCTGGAAAGAATTTTTTTCTGATATCCAACCTAAATTTCCCCTGACACAACACAAGCGTGTGGCCCCTTGTCCTATTGCTGAGTGCCTGGGAGAAGAGACCAAACCCCACCTGGCTAGAACTTCCCTTCAGGGAGTTCTAGACAGTGATGAGGTCACCTCTAAGCCTCCTCCAGGCTAAACAAACCCAGCTCCCTCAGCCTCTCCCCATAGGACTTGTGCTCCAGTCCCTTCACCAGCCTTGTTGCTCTTCTCTGGACCCACTCCAGCACCTCAATATCCTTCCTGAAGTGAGGGGCCCAGAACTGAACACAGTACTCAAGGTGTGGCCTCACCAACACAGAGTACAGGGGAAGGATCACTTCCCTGATCCTGCTGGCCACGCTATTTTTGATACAGGACAGGATCCCATTGGCCTTCTTGGCCACCTGGGCACACTGTTGGCTTCCTGTCAATTAGTACCCCAAGGTCCCTTTCTGCCTGGCTGCTCTCCAGCCACTCTGTCCCCAGCCTGTACTGCTGCACGGGGTTGTTGTGGCCAAAGTGCAGGGCACTTGGCCTTATTGAACTTCATTCCATTGGAATCAGCCCATCTCTCAAGTCAATACAGGTCCCTCTGCAGAGCCCTCCTGCCTTCCAGCAGGTCGACACTCCCTCCCAACTTGATGTCATCAGCAAATTTGCTGATGATGGACTCAATCCCCTCATCTAAATCATCAATAAGGATGTTAAACAGGACTGGACCCAACACAGACCCCTGGGGAATACCACTGGTGACTGGCCGCCAGCTGGATGCAGCTCCATTCACCAGCACTCTCTGGGCCCGACCCTCCAGCCAGCTCCTAATCCAGGAGAGGGTACACCTGTCCAGGCCATGGGCTACCAGCTTTTCCAGGAGTATATTATGGGAGACAGTGTCAAAGGTCTTGTTGAAGTCCAGATAGACCACATCCACAGCCTTCCCCTCATCCACCATGTGGGCCACCGGATCGTAAAAAGAGATCAGGTTGGTCAGACAGGACCTGCCCCTCCTAAACCCATGCTGGCTGGGTCTAATCCCTTGTCCATCCTGAAGGTGCTGTGTGATTGCACTCAGGATGATCTGCTCCATAACCCTGCCAGACACGGAGGTCAGGCTGACAGGCCTGTAGTTGCCAGGGTCCTGCTTGCAGCCCTTTTTGTGGATTGGGGTGACATTCTTCAACCTCCAATCATGTGGGACCTCCCCAGAGAGCCACGACTGTTGGAAGATGATGGAGAGTGGCTTGGCAAGCTCTTCTGCCAGCTCCCTCAGCACCCTGGGATGGATCCCGTCTGGTCCCATAGACTTGTGAGGATCCAGCTGGCTCAGTAAGTCAGTCACTATATCCTGCTGGAATACAGGAGGGCTATTCAGCTCCCTCTCTCTGTCTACCAGCTCCAGAGGCCAGTTGTCTTGAGGGCCACCTGTCTTACTGGTAAAAACTGAGGCAAAGTAGGTGTTAAGCACCTCAGCCTTCTCCTCATCTTCCTTAACTATATTTCCCTCCAAGTCCAACAGAGAATGGAGGTTTTCCTTGCCCCTCCTTTTGTTATTAATTTATTTATAGAAAGACTTTTTGTTATCCCTAACTGAAATAGCCAAATTTACTTCAAATTCCACTTTTCTTTCCCTGATTTTTTCCTGCATGACCTAGCTCTATCTGTAAATTCTTCATAAGTAGCCAGCCCTTTTTTCCACAGTCTGTAAACTTTTTATCCCTGATTTCCTTCAGAATCTCCCTATTTAACCAAGCCGGCTGTCCTTCCCTCTGGCTGGCCTTTCGGCACACTGGTATAGCCTGTTGCTGTGCACTCAAAATTTCCTGCTTGAAACATGTCCATCCTTCCTGGACCCCCTTGTTCTCAAGGGTTGTTTCCCAGGGTATGCTCTGAATTAGCCTTTTGGATAGGCCAAAATCTGCCCTCCGGAAGTCCAGTGCAGGGGTTTTAATGATGGCTCTTCTTACATCCCTGAGTATTGAAAATTCTATTATTTCATGGTCACTATGCCCCAGGCACCCTCCAACCACTACATCATCCACCAGCCCCTCTCTGTTTGTAAACAGTAGGTCTAGCAGGGCCTTCCCCCTGGTAGGCTCATTTACCACTTGATGAAGGAAATTGTCCTCTATACACTCCAGGAACCTTCTTGACTGCCTCTTCTCTGCAGTATGAAGCTCCCAGCAGATATCTGGCAGGTTAAAGTCACCCACAAGAACAAGGGCTGGCGATTTTGAGACATCTGCCAGCTGCTTGTAGAATAATTCATCTCCTTCATCATCCTGGTTGGGCGGTCTGTAACAGACACCCATGAGGATGTCAGCCTTGTTGGCCTTCCCCCTGATTCTGGCCCACAGGCACTCAACCTTGTCACTGCTGACCTCACCTTGAACAGAGTCAAGAGAAGCCACATATAAAACCACCCCTCCACCTCTCCTTCTCTGCCTGTCCTTTCTGAAGAGCTTGTAGCCCTCCATAGCAGCACTCCAGTTGTGTGAGTCATCCCACCACGTTTCTGTGACAGCAACTATGTCATAGTTTTCCTGTTGCACTATGGCTTCCAGCTCCTCTTGTTTGTTTCCCATACTGCGTGCATTGGTGTACATGCACTTCAGCTGGGCCATTGATTTCATTCTCAACTCGGGCTCTATGCCCTTAGGCCTATCTCTGGAGAGCCCAGTTTCCGTCCCTTCCCCCTTCAAACCTAGTTTAAAGCCCTCCTAACCAACCCTGCCAACTTATGGGCTACAGTTCTTTTGCCCTTCCTAGATAAATGAAGCCCATCTGCTTTGACGAGACTGGGCAACATGGAGTTTGCCCCATGGTCAAAACCCCCAAAATTTTGACGATAGCACCATCTCCTAAGCCACCTATTGGTAAGCTGGGCTTTCCTAAACCTCTCCTCATTTATCTCTTCATTCACCCTGGCTAGCACAGGAACTGAGGCAATTACTACCTATGTTCCTGTCCCATGAAGTGATCGGGTCAGAGCCTTAAAATCTTTTTTAATTACCCTGGTACTCCTTTTATTGATGTCATCACTTCCAAGCTGGACAACCAACAGCGGGTAATAGTCTGAGGGCTGGATAAGCTTAGGAAGTCTTTTGGTAATATGCCTCACCCTGACCCCAGGAAGGCAGGAAACTTCCCTGTGGGATGGGTCTGGCCGACGTATAGGGCCCTCAGTTCCTCTCAAAAGGGAGTCACCGATTGCAACAACCCTTCTCTTTTTCCTCTTACCTGTAGTTGTAACCCATCCAGTAGACTGGGGGTAACCAGAAGACCTTGTAGACAGATCTTCCTCCTGACTGTCCTCCATCATATTTTGTGAGTCCAGGGCCATATACCTGTTTTTTAAGGGCACCCTGGCAGGTGAAAGGGGTCAAGAGGGGGTGTTTTTGCCTCTACGACCAGGCACCTGTTTCCATCCCTCCCCATCCATATGGTCCGTTCTGTCTGCCTGATGGCAGGAGGGGTTGGGCTTCACCATCTCCTGCTGGGCTTCCTTAGGAGTCGAAAGGGTGTGACTCCACCCTTCAATTTCCCTTTCACTCTCCCTTATATTTCTGAGCCTTTTTACCTCTTCCTTTAGCTCTGCCACCAGACATAGCAAATCGTTCACCTGCTCACATCGTATGCAGGTGCTTCTCACACTGTCCTCTGGTAGCAGTTCCAGGCTCAGACAGTCTATGCAGCCAGAGGCCTGAGTGGCTGCATCTCTTTTAGGGGGTTCTGTCTGTACTGACACCCCTCTACTGGTAACTGGAGCAACAGCTTTCATTTTTTTTGGGAGGCATGACTGCCTTGAGCTGTGGGAAAAGGTAAAAAAAAAATCCTAACAACAACAACAAA
This sequence comes from Willisornis vidua nigrigula, assembly GCA_021164005.1. Taxonomy (NCBI): domain Eukaryota; kingdom Metazoa; phylum Chordata; class Aves; order Passeriformes; family Thamnophilidae; genus Willisornis; species Willisornis vidua. The sequence continues at coordinate 20,622,707 of JAJPCS010000060.1, read as the reverse complement.
AAAAAAGCCACAAAAATACCTAGGCTTATGCCCTGCATGTTTGCCCTGCCTGTGTGAACTACCGTGCAAACTACTGTGCCACGCTCTCACTGACGTGCCACGCCCCTGTTTGCCACGCTCCAGGTCGCTCACGCTCCCTAGAGATGTTTTTAAAGCCTTTTCACTCTCCTGCTAACGAGCAAGCCACGCCTCCAACTCACCTCTGAGTCACCTGCTGACAGCTGAAGGAGCAGCAAACAAAGCCTGGCAGGAAAAACTTTTGTATCCTACTTGAATAAAGTAGCTACCTAACATTTTCCATGTCACTATAAGTGCTATTATCCAGAAACTCCAGTAAAATATTTTACAGAATAGAAATTTTGGAATCAGACTTTAGGATCTATTGCTTCTTTAAAGCCAAACTGTTTTGTTGTGTTTTTTTTTCTCTTCCTGTTAAGTGCTATATTTCTCATCGAGGTCTAGCACATTTACTTATTATTGGAAAGTGATACAACAGGCAAATGGTATCACTGTGAGAAAACTTGGAGGCTGCAAGTATGTCTATCCATTAAATTTTGACAAACATATATTAAAGGGAAAACCCTAATATATAGATACTGCCTAAACATAAGAATAGAGGGCTGTAAGAATGAAGGCTATTAACAGTTAACAGTTCACCCTGTGTCTTGCATAAGAGCTTCCTCTGTTTTGTCTTTTCAGATTCCGATCTATAGTTTGTAGACTTTAAAACCAGAAATTATATCTTTGGATTTCCCTAAATACAGCCAAAGATCTCCTTAAAACTTTTAAAGCTGAATCATCTAATATAATTTATTTACTCATTTTCTTTTTTATTTTCCCTATTTCTTTCTTCCTTCTCCCTCCCTGTTTCTCCCCTTCACCTTTACCCTCTTTTTCCTTCTTCCACTTCTTATTCTTTGGTATGTTTTGTAGAGAAATATAAGCAAAAGAGGACAATTATGATGGGTCCTTCCAATAGCAGCATTTTAACAAAAAATTATCTGGTTCTGTAAGCTGAAGCTAGTCTTAGAATTTCTTTAAATTTTACCACAATTACTGGGTTACTCCTGAGACTGCTGTAGACATACTAGTACACAGTTTCAGCTAAACTGATTTTACAGCCCTTTTTTTTTTTTCCCAATTTTTAGTAATTAAGGACAAAAATGTTTTGGAAAAGAATAAAAGTTAATGTAAAAATTTCCTTGGAGAAAAAGACATGAGGTTACTGTGCCAATGGTCGGTTCCTGACATTCTGCAGTTATTCGTGCTCCCATAAAAGTGCAGGTATGCTTACTTACCTATCCTTTGTTCTAGAAGGGGCAGGGACAATGGTAAAAGGGTTTTTATACTTGTGACTAGTTCAGCTGATTCACTCATATAATTTCTGAGCTACAGCAGTAAGAAGGCACTGTGGTATAACAAATCATAACGATGACTCTTGGAGCAATTCCAAGCCCAGACGCTATTCAGTTTTTGGTCGCTGGAATGATTTTGGGTTTGAGTAAAATTGGGATACTTAGTTACATAGCAGACAAGTGTGAACAGTAAGTTTCAGCCTAATGGTTACAGTGAAGAGCAGGGCTGATAATAAGGCAGAACAGCAGAATTGATGATGTAATGTGCCTTTTTTTCCAATAGTGCAAATCCACATAAAATAAGCAAGAAGCAAAAGCTTATATGTTATTTTGAACATGGAAGTTGGTGGTGGAATATTTAGACTAGTACCTAAATGTAGTCACAAACTGGCTGGTTTTGCTCTGATAACAGGCACCTCCTACCAGTGAGACTTCTCTTTGCTTAACCCTGATTTCTTTTTTACTGTTCAACATTATCATTTTAGTTATAATGTGGTCCTGTTTGAGATGAGTTCCAGATTTCCAGACATGAGCATTAGACAGTTTAGCTTATTCATGTAGAAATACATTTACAAATAATGACATGAAGTTATAACTCTGTGACTAGGACCCTTGCTTAAGGACTCTCAAAAGCATTTCTTGTCACAGTAGCCCTGCCAACATCCTTGTTTGCAGATTGAAGAAACTATTGGCAGTGCATGGATTCTGGTGAGCAGTGTGGAAATGATCTCTTCTGTGTATTACTGCCAAAATGATTGATTACTCAAACAAGATTGGTTCCTGGGCGAAGACCATCAAGCTGAATATTAGTTCAATACAAAGTCCAAGAAGGATACAGTTGATGAGCATGAAGAGGAGTTTCTTTAAAAAGGTAGGCCCTTTAGGGGCTACTTTAAATGATGGTGGACTAAGCAAATACAAGAACAGACAATCATAAAAAATTTTGAGGTGCTATCTGGAGCACATTGTTGTTTATTTTTCTCTAAACTTTTATAATTTTTCTTTTTGTGTGTGTGCTTCGTGGGTTTTATCTGTATGCATCTATTAATTAAAATAATATTCTTGATCAGAGAAATATAGAGAATGAGAGGGAATCACTTATGACAAATATTTGCTAGATCACTTAGTGAATAACTTAATAGTGCTAATATGTTGTAGGAAAACTCAATAGAAGTATCAAAACAGAACAGAAGCATGTTGACAGGTTATATTTTTTCTTTAAATACTGGATAATTCCAAGGTTAAGAGCATTTATAGCAATTCAGGAAAAAAATCACCAAAGATAATGGAAAAAAATCTTCACTAGTTTCACATGTCATTTCTTTGAAGTTTCATCATCATCTATTTTTTTTTTAATTTAAACCTTTTTTTTTTGTTTTACATTCTGATTAGTTTGTATGTATTACAATACAAATGAAGATTGGTCAAAATTAAAATACAACCTTTAGACATGTATACTTCATGAACCAGTCAACCAGGTAATTGAATCTGAAAATAAAAAAAGAAGGTCCTCCAGAATAGATATTATTCCTGTCCTGAAGATGAGAAAGTTTATATTAATATTTTTAAGCTTTTCTGGAGAAATACAAACAAACAAAACATCTTAGTCTGATTTGTAGTTTTATTATTTCTACATGTGTTTGTGGTCTATGCCACTCTTTCCTCTATAGAGAGGAAAAAAATGCAAAGACAGTCGTACCAATATTTAATTATCAGTCTAGGAAGAAGAAGAAGAAGTATGTGTGAATTAGAGAGCAGTAATATGCTACCCCATTTGAGAAAACAAAACCCTAATAATGAAAGAGTGAGACTCAATTGTAACTTCTGGGATAGGTCCTGCCATAAGCAATACCCCCTCTCCTGCCCTGCATGGTTTGTTCTGGAAGCAGTCATAGTGCCCAAAGTGGATTCCCATCACCCCAGGTACAGACCCAGGAATGAACTGCAGTGAAAGAAGCTCCCTTTTGTTCTGACATGAGAGATGATAAAGCCCAGTTCTGTTGATGTGATACACAATTCATACTGATCTCAGTGAAAACTAAGGTGCTGAGTGCCTTTCAGGACTGGCTGCATTTGTTTTGTTCTTCACATTATTACAAGCAGCAGTAGAGATAAAGAGACAGAACACCTTTAATTTTATATTATCCTGCCCTCCATCTCCTTACATTTTCTCTCAGCTGGCAACACTCTTTGTTCAGTTTATTATTCCCAACCATCCCCATGGCTGAGCTCATGCAAATAGAGGATCAAGCCTCTCACATGTCTCCCTGAAGGCTTTGAAATCATATTCATTTTAAGTTGTTACTGGAGGTGAAAACTAAAGAATTTTGTGGAGCTTTTTTTCCCTAGGAACATTTTTTGAAAATACAAAATCTGCATTTCTTATTGCAAATATATATATATATATATATATATATATATATATATATACACATATATAACATAGCTTTTATGTGGAAGACTAATGAAACCTCTGTATGATGGCAAAGACATCCAAGAGAAAAAAAGGGTGAAAAATAACACCACCTTAGTGCCATTGTATCTTAATAAAGCTTGTTATCTCTGAGACAAAATGTAATATACCTTACAAATGAATAATGTCAAGATGGGACATGCCTATTTTAAAAAATGCAGTTATTTTTAGCTCCAACATAAGCTATTAATTTTACTGCAAGTGTCTGAACTCAGTGGAGCAAAGAAAGTTATAAACACTTTGCTTTCTCAAGTTTTCTAAAGAAGCTTAAATAGGCTCATTACCTCCAATGGCTGCTGTCACGTTATCTGTGGGGCTGAGGAACACAAGCAGTAAGAAATGAAAGAAACAGGTGAGAGGGACAGAGTGGTAAGAGTGCAGAGCCTGTCCTCAGCAAAACCAGTGGTGGGACATTTCTTTGGCATGTATCACAATCTAGAGGCAGGGTAGGAAAGAGGCTAGAAACATGGAAATGCTCTGTGATGCAGACAAAGAGAAACTAAAAAGAGGGTGTGCAACAGTGAAAAGATGGATGTTTCCTTGGTCTGAATGGCATATTTTATACAGTGCTTTACATATGCTGAAAAAAACATAACTCCTTTGCAACAAGGTCTGTCAGACATGGCCTGATGTAACTTGATGGCTTCTTTCAAAGATCAGTGATGAACACGGGGAGGGCAGGGAGTCAGTCAAGGTCAGGCCAGGAATACAGGTCATTGTCAGGTGTTGTCTGTTCAGCCATTGGAATCTCTCCCTGAAAGAGTCTCACAGTATACTCTTAAAGAGTTCTTATTAAAAACCTCAAATCCTACTTTGTCATCTCAAAAAACCCCAAACCTCAGTTTCAGTGACAGGTGCTAAGATTTGCAGATTTCAGTGTTTTGTTCCCCATGTTAGAGTAGGAAAAAAGGGAATCTGCCAATAAAACCCCTTTGAGTTTGAGCATTTGGGTTGGAACTGGACCAAATTGAGTCAGTCTTGGAAACTCTTTAGTGAAACTAAATTACATAGACAAAATGTATTAAATCCCACACATATAACTGAGTATTTTTCACTCAAAAAGAAAACAAAGTAAGAAAGCAAACATATTTCCTGTTTGATAAGCAGTTTAATGGTCAATCTGACTGGCAATTGAATGCCATTTCCCCTGTACTATGGTAAAATGAACTATACCAAAGTTATAAATAACTTCTAAATGATTTTGGAAAATATATATATAAATAAATAAATTCATTCTACACTTTGTGTTCCAGAGAGGAAATACCCTGATTTGTTTATAAATGGTCACAAATTACAGGATTTTGTTTATCAGAAACCTGAAAAAAATATTAGCAAGTATAAACACTTATTAGTTTCCATTGCACTGCTTTTCTCCTAGAACATCTTTTCAGGCTTCTCTATCAGAACAGGAAAAGGGGAAATAAGCTCTCTTCATATCATTGTGAACCTAATTCTGTAAAATATTTGACCACATAATTGAGTCCTGAGAGATTATAACTGCTTGCCTGAAGCCAGGCATTTACTTAAAACCTTGTTCAGATCTGATTTCCAGGTACCAATCTCATCGTGTTTTTCTCTGAGTTGATAGAAAATGTGCATGTTGCACAGAGGGCATCATAAAGTGTTCCCCCATTATGCTGGAAGGACATACAATGGCCAGAAAGGCTTCCCAATTTAGAGTTTGTCTTCAGATATGGAGATATTTCTGTATTTGTTCTGAGACACTATATTCCGAACACAATGCATTCAAGGAGGGAATAAGAGGAGACAGAAAAATAATCCATCAAATTAGTTTAATCCAATTACATTCACTTACAAAAGAGGCCAGGCTTCCAAATAACTTGGTCAAAGAGAAGCAAGAGAGCAAAGAACTGAAGAATTTAACAAAAAGTTTGTGTTTTATTGAGTTTTTTGCTTACTGGGGGTCCTGGACTGCTGTAAGCAAAACCCACTGCCATTCATCCACCTGCAGTTCCCAGATATGCAGGAGCAACTGGACACTGCTGTGTGGAGTTTCTTGCTAATGGCCAGAGTACACATGCAGCTTGTGTACTCTATGTTTATGATGGATCTGTTTGTTACCTTGATTATTGCCTAGCTGTGTGTTCTGAAACAATTCAGTCCATGAATGTCCCTAAAATCTTAGCCTAGAGAGTATATAAGAGACCTGTAATAAACATAAGTTGAACATACAAAATTTTCATTGAAAACAACCCCATTATCTTATTCTGTAAAGTTCACTGAGCCTGTATAATCTGACAACACTATGAAGCTATTTCGAAGCAAGAAAAATAAGAGCTAGGCATTTGTTGCTTGCTTCTTCAGATTCACTGATGCAAATGCCCACTTTCTTTTTGTAATTTTCCTTCATACACTTATAGTGTTCCCAAATTTCTCTGACATAGAAGAGGTAAGGAAAATAATATTTGGTTTTGAACTGCTGGATAATAGAATTATCATATACTGTGCAATGCAGTGCTCCCAGACTTCAGGCTATGGATGAAATAGAAAACATTGGAAAAAAGAGGATTTTTAAAACTATAATATATTAAATGTGAATTTAAATGCTGGATGTCTTTTCCTTCAGGAATTTTGTCCTTTTTTTCAAGTCTCAAGTTTCTTTAAAAATGACACCATTCTGCATTAGGACAGGAAGACTTCTGGTTGCTAAACTTTCCAAGACAAACTAAACATAAAGGATTCAGTAACTTTCTTGCTATGGTCATGCCCTTATCCTTTTTCTTAAGAAATATTTATTTATTAAAGAACTTCAACAAAAATTATCTCATTCTGTATGATCCAAACATATGTGTTGATGACTTGGACATTTCCAGTTCAAAGGTCACTTTAATATGAATAACGAGTGTGACAGATGATGCTTCTAAACTTGTTGAAGAATGATTTTTAGCAATGGAGTTGAATAAAAGAATTACATTTCCTTGGGATTTTACAAAACCCTCTTCCTTATTTTCCATCACACTCTTAAATTGCTATCTCCTGAAGTATCCTCCCATCTTGGGAAGAGCAGAAATACCTAATTTTTAAATTATGTTTACCAACACATGGGTTTTGTTTCTTCCTGCTGCCAGTCTACAGAGGCCATACAAATGCTTTCTGCCTCTTAGCCTGACTCAGACTGCGGTTAAACAATACAGACATCTGGGAGCAGGCAAATACTTGGCTTATGTGGCTATCTTGATCCCTGATTCTGTCAAAGTAATTTTAATAGCCTGACAGCTGGCTGAAATTTTCATTTCTTTCAGCAACTTGGGAACTGATTGCCACTGTTGTGTGACAAAGACAGCTTGTCCTGGCATTTTTAATGCAACTATGTCATATATTCATTTTTAGCAACTTAATTCTAAACTTCAGTGCATTTGAAAGTTGTCAGTCACTTGTACTTCTTTCTGAGTAAAAAAAAAAAAAATGTCCAAGTGACATTGAAAACAGGTGCACATTTAAACAAGCCAACAAATTTAGTTATCCAATGTATAGAAGGATGTTCATCAGCACAAATGTTCTTGAAAACAAAATGTAAGTACTGGTATATTCATGAAAGGCTGTTATTGTGATATATCTTAGCACTTGTCAGCCTCCATATGTGTATTTTGCCTATTTTTAATTCATTTTTATTCACTTCAGTACCTAACTGGAGGAGCTTTAAGTTGGTGCTGAATGTGTTTCTTTTGTTTTGAGAGCTCACTGTTCACAAATGAATGGGAAAAACCTTTGAAGTCCAGTGCAAAGAACCCATCATTATCCTCATTTAACAATATCCATCATAAATGTTGGTATTTGCCAACTACCTGCATGAATTCCAGCACCTCAACACCCAACAATAACAACAGCTCTTCTTTCTTGCTAGAGTGCAGCTGCACAATGTTTGGAATAAAGTCAGTGACCTCCAGCAGTGCTTTGGGGGAAAAATCTTGCAGGAAATTAAACATTAGGTAGAAAGTGTAAGAAAATCACTTAGGACAAAGCAATGAAGTTCAGTCTGTTAATGGTCAAGACAAGAGCAGTGATGATACCTGAAGGTAAAACTGAAGAGTCACAAATACCTTTGGGAAAAATTACAAAGACAGAGGGAAAACTGAAAAACAGTGATGCAGAAAAGGTCCATGGCTTTGGTGCAGCTTATCCCTTGGCCCCTAAAGGAACTCAACATTCATGGAAACTCCATTCATCCCAGCCCTGCTGGTTAAGCATAAAGTAGTCTGCAAGCTGCAAAACTTCAGCCTCGAAGACTGCCAACCATAGGTGTTCTGAATACCTCAGCCCACCTGCCAGTTGGCAATTAATGCTAAAAGACCATTGATAATGTTGACACCCCACAATCTGTCTGAAATTTATAATACCCAACCTTGAAAAATTAGAAAGTAATTTTAATCTTGAAATATAGATATAGATGATATAGATAGAGATGGAGATGATATAGATAGAGATGATATAGATTAGATATAGATATAGGCCTATTTTGTCTGAATATTACTAGCTATGTTTAAGATTTACATAAGCCACTGTCAATCAGAAGACTTTAAAGTTGGCTTATACAAAATAGACTTGCCTCAGAAGACTATAGCTCCATTTAAAGCATTGTAGCAAGTAGTAAGTGACTATAGCCAAGTGTACAGAGCTATCCCTTCAAGCTTAAATCCAACACCTAAAATCTGTAGTTTACCTTATGGCTAAGCACACATTGAGTTTAGCCAGATGGACTGGCAGTATTTTAATAAGAACATTCTGTTTGCCTTTGCCATTTGTTTGCTTGTTTGTTTGTTTTATTTTAATAGCACATTGCAGATTAATCTCTTAAAAGTAGAAACTATGAAGTATATGTAGCAGTTACTTTAAAATATGTTCTTGTAGTAAGGAAAACTAAAAGAGAAGCAAAAAGTGGTGCCGAACTCAGATTCAACTGAGGCAATTTTGTACTATATGTAGACATCTTGTCTCAAAGCTGGATCCAGTTCTCAGATGGGGTGCTGAAGGGTCATTTACACCAAGAATTTTGCTTTGGAAGAACCAAGTGGCAGAAGATTCTTGGTTTGTTTTTTTTTTACTTGGGGGTTTTATTTTTTTCATAATTCCAGATTTATATTTTGGCAACTTTAAACACTGACTTTGAACATTGGCCTGGTACTCCTGGAAAGATAAGTTTGAACACTAGGATTAAATTCTGTGAGAAATAGAATTTTTATTATGTGGGAACATAAGCTATTTTAATGCACCCATTAAGGTTCAAGAGTAGGTTAAAATAATAGAATTATTTCATATGTCACCATGTACAGCTATGAGACCGGGATACTGCCATATTGGATGAGACCAAAAGTCCAGCTAACTCAGCAACCCATCTCTGGTAGAAGCCAATAGCAGCTGCTTAGGGAAAGAGTAGAAGTCATCAGGCATGTGTAGAGTAATCCTTTCCCTGGCAATAGATTTTCAGCTTCTGGCAGTCAGTGGTTTAGGGCTTCCGGAGGCAGAGATTACATGCAGACCAGAAAGTTGATTAGCCATGAATGGACCTGTTTTTCATCCAGTTGCCCAATCCCTTTTAATCCCATTTACACTTTCACCTTCCAAAATCTGGTCATGTAGTCAGTTCTATCATTAGTGTGTTATTAAAAGTACTTCTCTTTTGCTTCAATTTAAATATTTTGCCTGATAATTTTCATGGCTTCTCATGAGCACTTATGCTGGAAGGAAGGGCAAATATTATATCTCTGTATGATATTTGTTCCTTTTTTACCTCCTGCATACAATTCATGGTTTTGCAGACCTCTATAATATTTGTCCTTTTTTTTTTTTTATTTTTCAGGCTAAAAATCTCAGTCTAATGAATATTAATGAATGTTGTTTCATATAATGTCCTCTCCTTTTCTTGACCTGGTTAATTTGTTCTTTTATAATTAGCAGGAAGGATGAGAACTACATAGTGAATAAGTGATGTAGGCTTACCATGTATTTACCAAAGAGAATTATATTCTGTTTCTGTTCTATTCCTTTCCAAATAATTCGCAACATAGTCTGCCATTGCCAATTTGACTTGCACTGGTCTAATGAATTCAAACATCTACCCTATACAGAATCTAAGTGTGTTGGGTTTGTTAGTTTGTTTGTTTGGGGGGGTTGGTTTTTGTTTGTTTTGGGTTTTTTTTTATTTGTTTGTTTGTTTTCCTTTTAATTCAAGGCATTAAATATAATTCAGTCTGACTTCAGGGGAAGTAACACAGCTTATTTCCAGTGACAAACACAAATTTCCTCTGTAATTTTATTATCATTAAATGTGTCATATATATATGATATTTTCTAAACGTAAAACTTCTGTAAGGATAAGAAATATAAAATAAGTTTACAGAAAAATTGAATTCATAAACTGTATATTAGATTTATACATTATAAGCATTTTATTTAGAAAATGCTAGAAGTATATGCCCCAAATAACAGAGACCATTTGGCACAACGATCTTTGAAAATTCATCTTTCGAAATAAGCTTTTCTTTGGCTCCTATTAAGACTCTTCCACTGCTATGAAGCAGCTTTTAAAAGCTTTTAGTATTGCTGAATATAATGAAATGCTATCTATATACTGTATATATTACTTCAATGTACTTTTCAGTTGAGTCACAACAACATATTCTAAGATACAAAGTCCATCTGAGAGGATTTTACGGGGCAGAGGAAGAGTTAGTTATGTGTCGTCATTACAGGACTTCACTTTATAGTTTTGCACTTATCCAAAAATCTGTAATAATTCACATTCAGTAAAGTGAAGTGCAACAAAATATTAACATCTCCTTTCCAAAAAGAAAGAGGAAATGCAAGCTAGAACAGATAAAGAGGCATCATTAAACAGGCTGATCACAATTGTTAAGTTCCCTTCAGCTTGCTAATGTACATCATATTTGCCACAGGTGTAGAGACACTATATGGAAATGAGGCCTGGGAAATCTGGTCAGTTTGGGCCACAGCTTGTCCAAGAAGAGCCAGTACTGAGTCATATTTTGTGCTTTAACTATACTGTGCTGGTTTATCCTAGAATAAGGACACTGAAGACATTCAATATGCTTTCCTGCAGTTGTTGATTCATCCAGTCAGGTGTGCTATGTATGTAGGGACATAATTTCACTTTCTCTACTTTAAATTACAGATGGTTTAATAGAGAACTCACATATTAACAGTTTCAACTTTTTCAACATTGTGTGCAAAAAAGCCTTTCAAAATTATAAAATATTTGTTAATCAGAGATCTTTGTTGTACTAATGTGTTTATTTTTACGTCTCCCTGTCTTCCTTCTTCATTATTTCAGTAAGAAAATTAAGGAAAAAATATTTACATTCCTGCTGAGAAACTAACTTCATGTTTTGGAATTCACTGAAAAGTCAGGAGTTAAAACGTAGTTTTCTGTGAATAATATGAGATTAGAAAGAAAGAAATAATAAAAAGAAAAGAATAACATTTACTTGGATGTGAAGGTAAGTTACAAATCCTGCTCTGATTAGCACATTTTTAAGTATCTTTTTTAAATTCCAGTCCTAATGCAACTTTTTAAAACAATGAAATGTTAAAAAAAAATCAGATAGTCAACAAAGAGATCCATTGCCTTTTCAGGGTGGAATGAGTTTTCTCAAAACTGATTATGAAAAAGTTAAAGACCTTGAATTACTGTATAGTTCAATCTACATAAAGGGTGAAAAGAAAACTCAGATTAGCAAGGAAGGCACTCAGTCAGTAGAAGACTTTTTTGGACTCCTCTAGTGAGAAGGAGCAGTAGAAGAAACACGATATTGATTTGGGGAGTGAGATCTGGGCAATATGACCTCTTGAAATACTTCAGGCTGCATAAGATGCACCTGTGGAAAAAAATAAACAAGGTGAATTTGTGGGGGGTTAACTCAGCGGGTCTGCGGACCCCCTAATGTTTGAGGAATTGATACGGAGCAGGTTAGAGTGTATTCTTGAATGAAAGCAGTTTGCAGTTCTCCCCTAAAGGGGAAGAAACCACCTGCAGAATGCAGGAGACCTTTCGACCAGTAGGATTCTTCCATGTATGTTTGCCTCAGCTGACTGACCAATTGTGGGATGACACGGTGGGGGAGAAAGTAGATAAAAGTAAAGTTGTAACTAACAATAAAGTCCCTTTATCCTCGGTGTAAGCTTTCTGGTCTGACTGTTGCCTGAGCTGTTTCTGCGTCCTCGACCGCCACTATTTTACCATACCTTAAGAAAGGGCGACCCTTACATAAATTGATCTTCTTTCCTTGATTGTCACACTCACAGAGCCAGAGATGGACTGGCAAGTTAGAGCAGGCAACTGCTGATTTATGGCTGCAGGTATCTTTCTTCTGATAACCTATAGTACTTTTGTAGCCAGCCTGATATCTCACATTGTTTTATCAAGCTCTTGATGAAGTGATATGTAAAATTCTGTGCCACAGAATTAATGCCCTAGGTTGGACTCCTATCAAGAACAGAGATGGAGTAGTCTGCGTCTTGTCAAGTTTGATTGGAAACAGTGTCCTCATCACAAAAGGTGAAGTTTATGCAAGCAAATGGGTGCAGTGTTAGGCCTACTTTCCCTTGCAACTGCAAATGGCAAATAATGAAGCCAGAAGAATTTGGAAATCAAGGTGTTTGAAAGCTGCTCCTCTTAACTGAAAATATATTAGAATGATTTACTTTGGAAGGGACTTTAAAGGTCATCTAGTTCCAACCCCACCATTATGGTCAGGGACACCTTCCATTAGATCAGATTGCTCAAATCCCCTGACATTAAGTATAATTTTTTTTTCTAATCTGTATTACTACTCCAATATCAACAATAAAAGCTCCCTTCATAAGATTTGACACTGTGCATTCTGTACCTCTGTGGTCATGTTCTACACAGGGATAATGTTTTCTGTGTAGTCACTTTCCCCACAATGGAGAAGTGTGGGAGATCAGAGACAAGACAAGCTTTCTCTCTTTCTTTTCAGTGGGGCTAGTTATCTTCCCAAATGGCATTAGAGTTACATTATTTTGAGGTGACTTAGGAGGAAAAGAAATGTCTAAAGGGTGGTTTATTAGGATTGTGAAGCTCGACTCTAATGTAGTGTTTTGTTGGGTATTGTGAAGATTTGGAATGGTATCACTTATCACCAGAAATAATCAGCATTCCATTGCTGACAACAGAAATGTAAAAATATCTTATTTAGTCTTTCTTTTCCAGCCTTCTCTGACTCTGTCAGGTCTTCCACCTCCCACCCCCACCCCCACCCCCACCCCCCCTCCACACTTCCTTCTTCTTCTCTCCTCTGCCCATCTGAACTGGGCAATTGTGTTTAAAATAAACAGCATCCTCTGTAAATTTTCATTACTGGGATCAGTTTAAGCAATGGCAATACCATGTGGGAGATGAAAAATCACTTGTGGAGCTGACTTATTTTTCCTTTTTTTTTTTTTTTTTGTTTTTCTACTCTTTGCTTCTTAAATGAAAGCAATGAGAGACTGCGTTACACTTGGTAAACCTGATTTAAGAAGACATTGTGTGATGTCTCACTTCCCTAGAGGCAGAGAGGATCCACACTGTACAATTAGGTTGTGTTATTACTTTGTCGTTACCTCCTATCTCCACTCTCCTTCCTCCATATCTCCCCTCCTCTTTTTCATTTATCTTATTACAGTAGTAGTTAGAGCCTGTTTTGGCCTCTTGCAGAAAGAGGAATATTTTTCCTTGAATTTTAACTGTTAGTTCTGCAGGGTTCAGTTAATTTATATGTTCTTGTTAATTTAGTAAGAAAACTATTTGTCAAGAACACTTCCTCATGCTTGTGTATTTTTTCAGACTAATCTTGAACCAAAAATTGGCATTCATTTTTAAAGTTGACTCTGCAGTAACTATATATTGAGACACCATGTTTTCATATTTGCAATTTCCTTTAAAGGGAAGAGGACACATGAGTCTGAGATGTTGCTGCAACTTTATTTTCACTGTTGTGAGGTTTAAGGAACAACTGATATGTCCAACAAAACTCTACTTGTTTTGTGAGCCACTGCTGCATGTGGGTGGTTAGTATAATATCCTTAGGAGGCCTCTGGATGGAGCACTGATGCTCAACATACATCAATATTTCAGAGGAAGTAACGTAATGATAGGAAAATAGAAATTTCAACAAGCAGTGTCCATTTCTTATGGAAAACACTCAGAGAAAGCTAGGTCATGAATATTAAGGAGAAAGGTGTAGCTCTTTATTATTCCACTTCAGCTCTAATAGGTAGTGAATAGTCATCATAATATTTCATTTGAAGGGATAGAAGAATTTTATAGCATGCAGTCAACAAGAAGACTCTTGATTTTGTCAGCTAGCAACAAGCAGAACAAGACATTTAACTGGGGACATGTCTGAACTGTGATTGAGCAGGACAACTTACCAATTTAGGGATATGATGCTCCTTGCTTTGGGAGGAGAGAGAATAGTTTTAAGGCAATAATATGCTTATATATAAACCCAGTAGCAATTATTATAATTTTTAGGTTATTTTGTAAAACGGATTTGATAGTTTTATAGAAAAAGGGAAGAAAATTGCGCACCTGTTCTATGTGTTGGGGTTTGTTGTTTTTTTATTCTTGTCCAGGACTTTGCACAAACAGAAATATATCATTCTTGTGGAATTTTCTTGCATGTTTTGTGCAGAAGAGTAATGGGTTTTTTCTGCAGCTTCACTAAATCATTGTGATTTTTTTCCCCCAGAAATGTAAGAAATCTTCAGCAGTTAAATTATTTTCAAAAGGAAATGCACCACATGTGAGTGAATTCATTCAATCTGAATGTCAGGACCTCTGCAAGCCACATCCTTAAACAGAACATGTACTCATCCAAAATGCACACAAGTAATTAAAATCAACCCTAATTTTCTTAAATGTAATTGAATTTCATGGTGTGTAGAGTATTGTGAAGGCAACTACTAGGGGTTTCAATAAGCTTTGGCAGCATTAGAGACAGCATGTTTATAGCATCACAGTGGGAAGTTGAAAAAGTCACTGAATCCCTAGATGCTAAAACATATAACAAGCTTTTTTTCATTTCTTTTGAGCAGTCAATTCACATCTCTATACAAATCCCCTTGATGCAGCTATGCTTTTTTCAGTTACTTCTGTTTGCTAAAGGGAAGAAGAGTGATAATTTTGCTTCTGCAGAGTGGCATTCTGCAGCAACTGGTCTCATCAGCAGGTGAGAATTCTTTATGGATTTAAGTGTCCATTCTCCTGGTGAGTCTTTGGATTTGTAACTGTTCTTCAAGAGCCACTTAAAAGCTGACCATTTCGTGGCTTAGACTGATTGTATCAATGAACTCTTTTGGGTTAAAAAAAAAAAAGAAAAACCATGCAAAGGCGCGTTTCTTCTTTTGCTTTTACAATACTTTCATAGCTGGAAGAATTACAAACGCTGTGACATGAAACACCCATAACCTGGAATATGTTTATTTGTTGTGATGTATTTAAGGTGCTGTATTCTCCATGGCTCTTTTGATTTCTCTTCCCCCTGTCCTCCTACTTGTAGTAGTTCTACTTCAGAAGTAAAGTCTCATCTTCTTTTCAGGTCAGTCTGGAAAAATATCTCTCTGTCCTAGGTATGAGAAAAGACTTATTATGTTCTCTGCGAGTAGTAGCAATCTTTAGGCAACTTTTGCCACAGGCTTGAGTGGATGTGATTTGCACATAGGCCAAAAATAACAGAATGTGAAATATGGCAGTACAGCTAATGTGCCAAACCTCATGCCCAATTCAGTAATAATAATTCTCAGGCCGTTATTTATTTCCAAGTGTAACAATACTACAGATCAGATTAAGCTGATGATTAAGTGGAAAGATTAAAGTGGAGTGGAAAACCATCGAAGATTAAGTGGAAAAACATGGGGGAAAATAGGAATATAAATGTCTAAATATATTATAATAATATTAGCAATATCTAAAATGGTACATAATTCTTCTACCTGTGACAACTCAAAGGAACCAACAAGAGGAGCTTGAAGCTTTGGCCCAGTCCCAGAGGTTTGATGTCACTGGCATAAGTGAAACCTGGTGGGATGTGTCCTGTGACTGAAGTGCTCTTTTGAATGGTTACAGGCTCTCCTCAGGAGGCATAAGAAAATCAGGCAAGGCAGGAAGTGGTGTTGTAATGTGATGAAAGAAGTGAACTGTAGGGAGCTTACATCTAGCAATGAGAGATTAACGGGCAAATAATGAGGATATCATCATGTGAGTCTACTATAGACTACCTAGCCAGGACAATGATAAAAATGAACTATTCTCTGAGGAACTAAATCAACTGCCTTTGTCCTTATGAAGGGCTTCTACATGCCAGAAATAAACTGGGAGCATCACACAGCTGGCACGAACAGGTCCAGAAGATTCCTAAACACCTGGATGACAACTTCATGGTACAGTTCTAAAAGACCTGACTAAAGTAGATGCCCTCCTTGATTTGTTGCTTATTAACAGAGAGGGTCCTGTGAATGAAGTGGAGATTGGTGACCATCTTGGCCACAGCATGAAGCAATGGAGTTTAAAATCTCTGCTGAAGGGAGGAAAGGTGCCAGCACAACCTGAACTCTGGACATGACGAGAGCAGACTTTAGGCTGCTCAGGGAACTAGCAAGTAAGCATTTTCCCCTGGGAAAATGTTTTTAAAGGTGCCGAAGTCCATCACTGCTGGTCACCTTTTAAGTATCACCTTCTAAGGGCACAGGAACAGGCAATTCCAAATGTCAGAATTCAGGCAGACAAAAAGAAGACTGGCTTGGCTGAAGAGGGATCTTCTCTTGGAAAGTGTATGCCCAATGGAGGTAAGGTCAGGTGATGTCGAAGGAATACAGAGATGGTGCTCACCACTGTAGGGAAAAAAAATTGTGCAGCCAAAGACCAATTGGAGTTGAAGAGGGTGTTTTACATGCAATAATGGCAAAAGGGTGTGCAGAAATTACATCAGTCCATTGCAGGATGAAGACAGTCATCTCACAAACCGGGACAGAGGCAATGCAGGGGTGCCTAATGCTTTCTTTGCGTCTGTTTTCAACACCAGTGACAGGGTAAGGGGGTTCCAGTGCCTCCTGAGCTGTGGAACCATGGCTGTGAGAATGATAAATTCCCAGCTGACCCTGAAGTTGCAAGGAATCTTCTGCTCCAGCTGAATCCCTATAAGTCTATGGAGTCTGATGTGATTCATCTGAGGGTACTTAAGGGCTAGCTGATGTCATCCAGAGGCCTCTCTCGATGATTTTTGAAGAGTCTTGGGAAGATGTCTCCACAGTCTTCACAGTTGACTGGAAGGTGGCTAATATTGACTTTTCAAAAAGACCCTGGAAACTACAGACATGTTAGTCTCACTTCATTTCCCAATAAAGTTATGGAGAAGAATATTCTAGGAGGTAATGAAAAATACCTGAAGGACAATGCAGTCACTGGCACAGCCAGCAGGGCTTCATGAGAGGAAAGTCCTACTCATCAAACCTGATTACATTTTACGATAAGGTAATCCACCTAGATGATCAAGGAAAGCCAGTTGGTGTAATCTCTCTGGATTTCAGAAAAGCTTTTGATACCATCTCTTACAGAATCCTTCTGGAAAAATTGTCCAGCACACAGCTGGATAAACACTTCTTGGGGTGGGTCAGCAAATGGCTCATAGAAACGATGCACTGAAATGTCAGTTGATTTTTTGATTTTTAAATTTTTATAGATTTTAGATGTAATTCCAATTGTAGTGAAATGTAGATTTTAGTGTACTAGTATTTCTAGCAGCTTAAGTTCAATGTTTATGCATGCCAACCCTTATTCCCTATCAACTCCTCAAGATTCCATTGGCTGCTTAGTCTTCTTTTCAAGGTAGAAGGCTGAAAAGCACCTCAAGGCCTGCTACATGAGTCATAAAGATTGGCACAGTGACCTTCAAGTCCAGAACACTGGAAAGCCTCCAAGTGCCCTGTATGCTATGAGGGAGATGATGAATGGTGAAGTGGTCCTGGTATCCCTCAGACTCAGTTCCTGACAGGGTGTTATGGGTTCACCCAGGTGGACCTAAATTTGGGCTCTGAAGTTAGGGCTAGGCCGAAGCTGTCAGCTGACTTGAACTGGGCTGAGCTGACAGCTGACCTCGTCTAGCCAGTAAGTTTGTATTCCATACCACATTATGACATCATCTCCAGGAAGTGGGAACCAGTGTGGGAGTGGTTAAGGCAGTCGTTTCCTAGTCTTCCTCCTGGAAGGACGCAGGATGCTGTCCCAGGGGGGATGGAGAGGACCAGGCCCACCACTGGCTTATAGAGTGTCTCAGGAAAGTAAAATGTGTTGTTCTGGGTCTCTCCTTTCTGCTTGAGTTTGTCTCCCTGGGGAATAAGTTCTTTCTTGATTAATGTGTTCGTTAAGAAGTGGGGAATTTGTTGTTGCAGACTTGTGTGAATGTATATTTGTACTCTCTTCTAATTGTCTCTTCCTTTCTGTAAAAATATATGTACTTCTAGTATAAACGTAGTTTGAAGTTTTTTTTTTCCTTTCCTCTCTCTTTTTCCTCCCTTTCTGGCCCTTCCCTTGGTGTTAGGAGGGAGGCTTTTCTCTCTGTACTTGGGGGGGGGGTGGCAGTTTGCTATCTCAAACCAAGACACAGGGTGTGCCAGGAGTGGGATGGGGCAGGACTGAGGGATGGGCAAACAGGGATTGAATGGACATTATCATAAAAACCATGGAAATCAGTGTTCGGGCACATGCATCGATATGTATTTCTGTAGGACCTGGGCCTGGAAATTAAAGGACCTATCCTTTTTATCTTATCTAATGCACTAAGTTGGCTGGAGTCCTGTTTTCTGCTGTCTCTTAAAGCATCACGGTAATGACTTAAAGGTTGTCAAAATCATAGAAAGACTTTTTGTCTAACTGCTGTGACCACCAAAGCACCATCCCCTCTCAACGCCTCCTGACTGGAATTTGGACTGTGACTGGAAACTTGAGTTAAGACTGTTGTCTAATCATCTCAGGTACAGGCATAAGTAAGCGAGGCTCAGGGGGTGGTAGAGGAGAAGTTTTTTGGTTGTGTGATGGCAAAATTTCTCCACATAATACAGAGTAAACCACCCACTCCCTCCAGGAAGACCATGAGAAATTCATGAGAGACAGCTGAGAAGGGGTCATAAACCATCAGAGACCCCCACAACATCCCCCCCAGCTCATTCCTGAGAC
Source organism: Willisornis vidua nigrigula (assembly GCA_021164005.1). Lineage (NCBI taxonomy): Eukaryota > Metazoa > Chordata > Aves > Passeriformes > Thamnophilidae > Willisornis > Willisornis vidua. Next base: position 20,603,668 of record JAJPCS010000060.1, on the reverse strand, counting down.
CTTCTACCATGAGAGGACTGTACATGATCCAAGCGAGGCAACAAATCCAGAGCCTGTCACAAGAGACTGCAAATCTTCCCCCACCCTTCCCACCAGGAGAGGTGCCTAGGCATCTAATGAACATATTTTAATTGATTGGACTCTGTGTTTTGTGGGACCTTCATCACTGAGAAGACCCGAAGAACTAGACTGACAGGATGCAACTGGGTTCCACAGTGATGATCCATTTTCTATTTTAATCTCTCTCTGTCATTTTCTTTCTTTCCCTTCCTTATTTTTCCTACACCTATCTCTCTTTCTCTGCCTCACATTTACCACTGGATAAAACCTATATTATTGACTTTGGCATCTGGTCTCAACTGCACCTTAATTTGGGCAGACACATCTCTAATAATTTTAATAACTGGATCAGAACAACAGGTCAAGCACAGAGGGTAGTAGTCAGTGGGGGTAACATCAGACTGGAGAACAGTCATTAGTGGGCTTCCACAGGGCTCCATCTTAGACCCTGTTCTCTTCAACATTTTCATAAATTATTTGGACCCAGGACTTGAAGGGATACTAAGCAAGATTGCAGATGATGCAAAACTCAGAGGAGCTGTTGACCCTCTCAAAGGCAGAGAGCCCTTCCAGAGAGACCTTGATAAATTAGAGGGCTGGGCAATCACCAAGTGTGTGAAGTTTAACGAGAGCAAATGCCAGATTCTGCCCTGGGATGGGGAAACCCTGGATGCTCATACGGACTGGGGAATGAGATGCTGGAAAGCAGTGCCATGGAAAGGGACCTGGGGATCCTGGTTGATGGGAAGTTGAATATGAGTCAGCAGTGCCTTGGCAGCCAGGAGGGCCAGCATGTCCTGGGGGACATCAGGCAAAGCATTGCCAGCCAGTCGAGGGAGGGGATTGTCTTGCTGTGCTCTGCTCTGCTCTGCACTGGGGCAGCCTCACCTTGAATATCAGTTTTGGGCACCACAATATAAGAAAGATTTAAAGCTATTATAAAGCATCCGAAGGAGGACAACAAAGATGGTTAAGGGCCTTGAGGGGAAGTCATATAGGGAGCAGCTGAAGTCTTGCTTTGTTCATCCTGGAGGAGAAGACTGAGGGGAGATGTCATTGAAGTATACAGCTTTTTGGTGAGGGGAACAGAAGGGGCAGACAATGACCTCTTTTCTCTGGTGGGCAGTGACAAGACCCAAGGGAATGGCTGGAAGTTGTGTTGAGGGATGCTTAGGTTAGATATTAGAAAAAGGTTCTCACCCAGAGGATCACTGGGCACTGAAACAGGCTTCCCAGGGAAGTGGTCACAGGACCTAGCCTGACAAAGTTCAAGAAGGATTTTAACAATATTTTAGGAACATGGTTTGACTTTTGGTGCTGTCCTGTGCAGGACCAGGACTTAGACTTTGATGATGCTAGTGGTTCCCTTCCAGTTCAGAATATTCTGTTATTCTGTGATTATTTTCTTCAGCTAGTACTGACTCCTTCCTAACTGGAGATTATCTCAAACTAGAGCATGACATCAGTCTATGAATAGCACTAAGTACTGTTACCTATTGGAGTGCAATCTGTACATGTTTTGAAGGCTGTTGTTGTGATGCAGTAAGATTTCACATGGGGAGGGATTTGGGTAAACGTTTTTGAGCTGAAAATTGTTTTCCTCATGTTCATCATCAACTAGAAGTGAGGAAAACATTAATAAGTATAATAAAAGTAAATTCTAGGTAGCTGAAAAAATGCCCTACGCTGATGTCTGGATTGCTGGATATTGGCTAGACACAAAAGAACAACTGTACCCTCACAGTGCCTTTTGCAGTATAAATGTGTTCTGCACCCTTCATATGGTACTGGATTTAGAGGTTGTATAGTGATGATTTTCCATATGCTGTGGAAAGATTTGAAAAAATGTTCCCAAAACAAATTCTCTCACTCTACTTGGAAGCAGAGAACCTGAGTTACCTAAAAAGTTCAGATTTAATTCAGATTTCTTTCTCAGTAGGAAAATTTCCATTGTTTTACTGAAGAATAGCTCCCTGTCAGTGTGTGAACTTGTTGAAGCAGTTTTGAAAACAGGTAACTTATGTACCACAAATACCTGTAGAGATGAGCAGAGCTGAAGGTCCTAGAAAAGAACAGGGAAATTCAAAATGTACTTAATACAAAAGTATAGAACTTGCAGGTTACATTATTTATGGCATCTCCTCAGTCACCTTCTATCATATGATAATGTCAAAAATTTACTGCCTTATAACCAGTGTGGGCTATCCAAGTGTAACAGTAATCAAAAACTGCTTCCAATTTTTCTGCAGTATTTTAAGTGTATAATGCTTAAACTACCTTTCTCCTTCTTTTCTTCCCTTTAAGCTACAGAGATTATTTTTCCCTTCTTCTCTATTATTATTTTATTCAACTCCTGTCTTTAAGTCTTAAGATTCTGTTCACAAAGTAATTTTCATCTCTTGGATCAGAACACAAATATCTAAATATTATCTTGGAAAAATCCCTCATGCATCTGTGCTCAGGACAAGAGTAATTTTATTGCTTCTCCTTCAGAATGATCATTAGTTTTCCTAAAATACCTCTTTGCCTCTAAAATAAACACATTAGCATCAGCCTCACAGAAAAAAAGGAAATATATTTCATACAGAATACTGAAAATTTGGAATTTCATAATAATAATGGTTAATAATCATGAAATAGTACACACTTTTTAATGGTTTAGATGTTTGACATTTAATAAGTGTGTTTAAAAACAACATTATTTCCTTAAGACTTCAGCAGTCACAAATGGAACAAGTGCATTGTCATTAAAGAAGAACTGGTGATTCTGCACTTTAATGTCTTTGAATAGGCCTTGTAATTTGCAAAATATTATGAGTCACAGTGGACAGTAATGTCTATACTTATAAATCAGAAGCACACACATCCTATCATACCTAATGGGAAATCTTGCAGATGAAATCTGTGTAATAACTCAAATACTTACAGGTACAAGTCATCCATAAATTACATATTTAAATTATGTGCAAAGAAGAAGCTCTTTTAATTGTAGTCACTTCTGTGGATATCAAGATCTTGGACAACAAAATGTGGAAAATATATTTTACCAGATTTTACTATTTTTTAAAAGAAGACTTTAATTGGCATGAGGTTAATTGAAGGCTAGACAAATATATGATGTGAGTTTGGTTTTTTTGGTTTATTTTTTTGTTGGGCTTTTTTTTTTTTTTTGTGAAAGGGGCAAGAGGAGAGCAACTATTTGAACTTGAGAAATTGAATAATCCTGTCATGTTGTTTATTATATATGTGTGTGTGGTGGTGCGTCCCTGCCCACATTATGATCTGAGAAATGCTCATTAGGCCTCAGCCTTGACAAACAACACCTGGGCTGAGCTCCTTTTGAGTTTATCAGAAGCACTGCCTGTTCCCAGGAATTAGTGTTGTGGAATAAGCTCCTTGCTTTTTAATGAACAGCCTTGGAAACCTTTTTTGCCTGAATAACAACCCGAGTGGAATCTCATTTTTTTTCAAAGAAAGTTGTGTACCCAAAGTCTAGCCAGGAAGAGTGATTACTATGATTAAAGCCCACTCTCTTGTGGCCCTATAAACAGTGGCCCAAAATGATAATCCTTGAGCACTCCTGGACAGTATCAGGCTGTAAACTGCAACCTCTCTTTGAGCTGGGACTCCTCTCAGAGCTACTAAACTCTCTAGTTTGCTATTCTTGGAGGATCATTGACCCATGATGAATCCTGGGCTGACATCTTACTCCTTGAGGCTCAATTCTTTGCCTGTTGAGAAGATGTAAAGGCAATTGAAGTGAGTATTTCTCTAATTGAAAGGGAATTTTTTATGGACTCTTTATGAGTGTGCATCTAAGAGTGTATAAGCTATATCAAATGTGCTAGGAATTCTACTCTCCTACATTCTTATTCTTAAGTACTTTAGATTTGTAAGTTAGGTCTATAAGTGAGTTATTGTTGTGATATAGTAAACCATATCTGAATCTTTTACTAAATTGGTTAAGTCATCAGTTAAGTTAATTGCTGTTAAGTTAAGGTGTTTTTAAGTTAAATTAAGTTAAATGCTATTGGGCTTTTAAGCCATATTACTTTTATCCTTACTCTCTGCTATCCTTTTGCTCCCCACTTTCCACTCCCCCACCCCCTGCCCCAGTCTCTACATAGAGAGGTTTAGGTTTTATTTTGGTTTGGATTGATTGACCCTGGATTTTTATTTGCTTTTTATTGGTGTACTTTAACCACCTAGTAAGAAGGACAGTGAACCTTGCCAATGAATTTCATCATGTTGTCGCTTTTATATTAAACCTGTTTTTTCCTGATACCTTTGCCAGTGATTTTTTAAGCTACTCTAAACCACTCATTAATGACAGCCCGTCAAAGTTGAAAGAACTTTTCAGATAACTCAACTTACTGTTCAAACACAAGGACTCTGAATCAGCAACACAGGGGTACGTACTTAGTACTGCTAGCTGAAACTCCTTAACTAGTGTGCACATTTCTGTGTACCAGTAGGAGTTACACAGTAAGCAAAGTAACAGCTGCACTGAAAGCTTCAGTATTAAATGACAATTTTGTTCGAAGTGATAACATTTTATATAATAAACAGGTAGAAAGGCAAGTTTGGCTACGTTTACAAAACAGTAAACCTAAAAGTGTTGACTCTTCTTTAAAAAGAGACAATAACTGTCTATACATCTATACAGTCCAATGCAATATTTTTGGAATGAAAGACAACATGACTCTACCAAAATACCTATAAGACATTAGCAAAATAATGGAGAGTAATATGCTTTATCTCAAGTCTCTCAGAGGGAAAAAAAAAAGCTAACAAACATGTAAACCTTCAGAATCTCATTCTAATGAAATTTTCCATAAAAGACATTGTGGTTAGACAGCACTTTTAAATTGAAATATTTCTAAATGTCATACCAATAGTAATGAGATAATCATTATAGCACCCAGGAAAATTAAGAAACTCAAACATAGGCTGATCAAAGCCAATCTGTTCCAGACCACATGCTAATATTAAAAATCTCGCTTCGGTCCCACACTTGAAGCAGTTATTATGTCTTGAGAGGACTTGGAAATGAGATTAACAGTATCAAGTTTGTTTTTTAAAAAATTTGGGTACGAGTAAAGTAACTTAAGAATTTTGACTTTTAGGAAGCTTTTCCAAAATTAACCTATAAGCTTTTACATCAGTCTCTCTGAAAGCAAATTTATCTTATCTTCTGAATTAACTATGGTAATAGAAGTCACTTGAAGATAGCAGGCCAACCAGTAAGAGATATCCATATTCCTATACACTTCCCCTGCCATGCATATAAATTCCATCACCTGAGTGTAACTCAATAGAGGAAGAAACTCTTCTATCCTGGTGAAACAAAAAAGCAGCAAGAAGCACCTCATTCTCCAGAAATACATGTTTTTATCTCAGGTAGGTTTTGAAGGCTTGATCTTCCTAAGTAACTTCAATAATCCCTGATGCTGAAACAGCCCCCTGCTTTGTTTGGGAAAAGCACTGTGGAATTACCCCCTGTGAGCATTGTACCACAAAACCGGTTTAGTCCAACTTGCAGCTTTCTACTTTCCAGATTTAAACACACAAATGGGCCAAGGGCAAACATCTACTAAAACATTTCCCTTGTGACACTTAAAATTGTTTTCTGTTTCTGAAGAGAACTCAGTTTTAGCCTGGGGGATTCTGTTGTTAGCATGCTGTGGCTGTTTGGTATGCATTAGCCACAGAAGCTTTGCCCATTCTTTGTTGAAAACTGTTAATCTCTGGATGCCACAGTCATGATCACTGTGTAAGGTCAGGAAGCAAAAAAGCAGAGGCTTTATGCTGTGTAGCAGCATCTTGCAAAGAAGTTAATTGTTATTGCTGAAATAACTTTTTTGTGTATGTTTGAAAAATGTCTGCTCTATTTAGATACTCTCATCTATACCAGTTCTTGCCACATCAGTGTAGCTGACAGAATACCAGTGGTTTATAAAGGCTTTGTAGAGAGGCAGAAAGACCCAGGATAGTACTTTCATCTGGTATCCAGTGAATTACAAACACAATATACAATCATCATCATCATGGCTAGGCTTTGCGAATGAAGATTTGGGAAGGACTCTACCCACCCTTTCTGCAAGTGTGCTGGTGGCTAAAAAGGCCGATACGGGATAGGCAAGTCCGGCTGCAAAAGGCACAGTGGAAAGTCTCCTTTGGCAATATTGGCGAGGAATGGCTCTTTCTGCATTGTCTTCTCTCCTAGAGACTGACTCTGTGTGAGTTCTCAAAGGAAGCAGCAGCGTTATAAATACTGTGTCTCCATGAATCCCGATTGGAGGCCAGAGTGGACCATTGGTGGCAGTCAATATGGCCAAGGCTGAGGTGTTGTTTCAGGGAGTCCTTGTATCTCTTCTTCAGGGTTCCCCTCTTGTGGCAGCCGGCGGCGAGTTCACCATAGAGCACAGTCTTAGGGAGACAGTAATCCTCCATCCTGGAGACGTGCCCTGCCCAGCGCAGCTGCGTTCTCATCAGCACGGCCTCGATACTGGTGACCCCTGCCTGTTCAAAAACAGACACATTAGTCATGTAATCAGTCCAGTGGATGTTTAGGATTGTAGGGAGGCAGTGATGATGGAAGTGTTCGAGGAGTTGCAGGTGGTGGCGGATGACCCATGATTCAGACCCATATAAAAGAGTAGACAGTATAATAGTAAAAAATCAACAAGTATTCTTCGGAAATTTCAAAATAGCACAAGACTTCAAAATAAGTGTAAATGTTTTTTGTTTATTTAGTAGGTTCTCCTGCACAATCAGAGTCTTAATGTCTTTGTAAACTATTATAATATATGATAAACACTTCCAATGTGATTGGTCACGTGCTCGCTATCTGCAGAAAGCTAATAATTTATTGTAATTGGGACTGAGCTTGGGACCACCAGGACAAATGGCAATAGAATCTTCATTCTGTAAGGTAAAGACAAACCCTTATACCTCAGAGCTGTAGAAAAATGCCTTGTGTGATGCAGACATAAAAAATATTACATTCATCACTTTGAGCAGAGTTAGCATTAGACTGCCTATGACGTGATAGTGCAAGTTGGCAGATGGTAGGAAATGGACATGCTACATATGGAGTTTCCAGGAAATGCTGTGGGTGATCCAATAATTTTGCTATGGCGGAGGGGAACTGAGGGGGGGGGGGGGTGGTCCTTGGTACAAAAGAGGAATTGATATTGGTACCAGATTCAGACATAGTGATGTGACATAATACATATTCTCTATGATAAACTTTGATGTTTGCCTATATCCTGGGCTGATAGGACTTTTCACGGTATATGCTCCTTCCAAAACAGAAACAGGAACTGGACAAAACATGAGTCATTAGGCATGAGGAAAATATTTTTTTCTCAAAGCAGGCATGTTATGTAAATAAACTTTCGGCGGAGAGAAAGGACTTCACCAACAAGCTTATGAAGTTTATAGTGAAGACCCCTTATTACACAAAGCACACAGTTCATATAGGGTTAGGACTACAGCTTATTGGCTAAAAGAGTTAACACACCACCACGCCAGATACTTCAATTGGTTAAAACTTATCTCTCACAAGTCCCATGTTTATATTATTTCATCCTGGCTGTTTTCCTGCACCTGCAGAGTCCTGTGAATTCTTACTATGTGAATTCTTAGGGAGTAACCTCCTCCCTATCCAGCCAGCAGCAGCTGAGCTCTTTGCTGCCTTTGGCTGATAGGGAGTTTCACAGGGCTTTCTATAGATCTGAATTGCTCACTTTTGATTTTACTGTAGCAACAGGCATGTCCAGCATGTGATTATTTCTTGTACAGTGTACACTTAGATTTCTATTTTTTTTTTCCTTGAACACCACTGTTAGAGCTTGTTCTCTCTGTTGCTGGATGTACTCCAGGTGGTAACATTGCCATTTGTTGCTATGGAAATCAATGCCAGAGGTTGCAGGGCCAGTGAGAGTGTGCTGGGTAAATCACTTAATGGAACAGGAATTTATCAGGCATCTATTATCTTTCATTTATAGTAGTTTAATTTTCTCTCTTACTTTTCGGGGCTGCTACCACTTACTGATTAATAGACCTGGTACAATGAGTATTTTTTAATGTATTGTGGCTTTATTGCAAACCTTTACTCTCATATTATCCAGATGCTTGTTACTCAGATTTAAAATAAGTCGACATTACAAGCAGTGGACTCAGATCCTCCAAGACTCTATCAGCTTAATTTTCTTATGGAAATCTGTAGGAATATCTAGCTGTACTCCAGAAAAATAGGAAACTCATGTATGTTGTTTATGTCATGTAAACTAATTTAGGCTATGATACTGATTACATTAACAGAGAAATTTAATTCAAATTTTCACTTGGCCTTCAATTCTATATATAATACAACAAAAGAAGGCTCAAGGT
>JAJPCS010000060.1:20577903-20595201 GCA_021164005.1 Willisornis vidua nigrigula | reverse complement strand
AGTGATAAAAGCATATAGTAGCAGGGAAAAAGAGGCATGGGCTTTTAAGTTCAATGGACAAAATTGTGAGTGATATTTGAAGATGCATCCTGTTTACTGCAAAGTGGAAAAAACCTTAACTGAAGAAACAACAGACGAGCAATTTTAATAACGTTTGTACATTTGTTTTTGAGAAATGAACTATGTTTTTTTCCTATCAGGAGCTAGAAAGCCACCCTTAGATGTGTGAAAGATCTAAGTGTTCTTAAGAACCATAAGCTTTTATTTTTGCTGCTTGCTCATTCTTCCATCTTCAAGGCCATGTTCTCTGTGGGTAAAAGTGCTGGAGTGACACTAAAATAAGCTCTTCTGATGTGCTTCACAGCTAAGGAGCTGATGGCTATTAATCTTTTGACTTCAAAACAAAAAGCAACTATACCTGATGTCACCTAGGAAGTACAAAAGTGTGGCATTAGGTGTAGTACAGAATATAATTTTACTGCAGTAGTCCACCACTATATTGTCTGGAATAAAGATTTCCTTTTTTTTTCAATTTGCATGATAATTGTGGTTCAGTATTTCTTATATATCAAATTCATATTAATCACCCAATATCATCAGTAATTATAGGGCTCATTAACTACAATATACATAGAAATGCTGACTCAGACTTCAGGCCTGTCTAGTGCAGTATTCTGCCTCGAATCTTGAGATTTGAAGGTATTAAGAGTGTATTGACAACTAAAATAAACATTTGGTCATAGTCTACTTACCTGATAGAGAGGGGCTTAAGACTTGAAATATATTTATTATAATTTTGATAAGGAAAGGAAATTCTTTGGCAGCAGGCTGGCTAATTTGGTGAGGTGGGCTTTAAACTGAAGGACTGGGGGAGCTGAGTACTACGGAGACCAGAGGAATGGCTGACTGGCTCGAAGCAACTGGGTGGGAAAGTGGTGGGGGAACCGGGAGAGATCTGCGTGGGTGAGAAGAGAGTGCACTGTTCTGCACCCTCCCTTACTCCTATCTCTACTCAGTTGCATGGCAGTAGAACAAATGGGACTGCTCTAAGCCCCAGAGTGGTGCAGGAACATTCTGACACTATGTAAAGTGCAAGCATGAGACTTTGGTGCCAAAATTATCATAGGCCCACCTGGAAGGCCTCAGGGGACCAGAACCAACAAGAGACTGTGAGATGTATGCTGGATGGTGTCTTCAGCTACCCTGGATTTGAAAAACTGGTGAGATAAGGTTGGATGCTAGGGTGGTGATTATCCAGGTTTCTGTCCCTTCCTTCCCCTCCCCCCCCCCCCCCCCCCCCCCCCTCCCCTCTATCCCACACACACACTTTCTATCTCTCTCTTTCTTCTCAAAATATAAGCCTGATGAAAAAATCCAGTCAAAGCCTTGCCAAGTGCCGTATTCTATCTGGATGTTCTAAAGTGTGCAAGTAAAAGCTGTTTTTTATGGAACCTTCTGGGAACTTTGTTGTTTCTCCCACGCATCACCCAAAGAATATAAAATTACCTCATCCTAAACCTGTCAAGTGGAATGGGACAAATCCAAAGCAACAGTCCAACTGGTGAATAAGCCAGGCCAACCAGAGCAGCAATAATTGTTCCTATCTCACTCTCAGGATGAGAACAAGAAGACCAACTGCCTTAAGTGGTGGTCTTGCACTCAACCAGGGGAACAAACAGGAAGAATTTGAGCTCCATGCATGGTCAGAAAGATATGATATAAAAATAACTGAAACATGGTAGGAAAACTCACATGATTGGAAGACCATGATGCATGGCTTGTAGGCTGCTTCATAAAGAGAGACAGGAAAGAAGAGGAGGAAGAGGAGGAGTCATGCTCTGTGTTAAAGGGAACTTTAAATGTCTAGAAGTAAACTCCAGTAATCGTAAAACTCCTTTTGAATGCCTCTAGTGCAAGATCAGAGAAGCATCTTACAGTAGGCATGTTCTTCCAAATCAAGAAAATAAGCCCAACAAAGCAATATGTAGGTCACTAGAGCAAGTTTCAGGTCAGAAGAACCTGGTTCTTATGGGTGACTTCAACTGCCCAGCAGCTCAGCTTTCATCCATCAAGTTCCTGGAATGCATAGAGGGCTGCTTCCTTGTACATATGTTAGATATGCCAACGAGGAGTGAGTTGCCACTGAGCTTGCTGCTCACAAACCAAGAAAACTTGCTTTGTAATATCTCAGTTAGTGATAGCCTTGGTTGCAGCAATCACTATATTGTGGAGTTTGGGGTCCTGCTGAATATGTGGAAGGTGATTATAGCTTTTAGAAGAGAAAGCTTCATCTTGCTCAGAGCTCATCTAAGAGGAATTTTGTGGGAAGCTCTCATAGACTATGAAGGAGCTAGTGACTGCTGGGAGATTTTGAAGAACACTCCTGGAAGCACAAAAATTGTTGATCATCTTTAAGAGGAGTAGGTGGAGCAAGAGATCCTCTTGACTTAACTGCAAGCTTTGGAGTCTGCTAAAAACCAAAAGGGAAGTGTACCAGAGAAGGAACAGTAGATACTTACCTGTTGAGAGCTACAAGGCATTCCCAGGGCATGCAAAGATGCAGTTAGAATGAAGCTTATATTGAAATTAGTCAGAAATACCAAAACTACAAGAATGGGTTTTCCATGGATGTGTAAACAACAAGCAGAAGCAGAAGTAAAATATTGGCCTGCTGTTTAATAATAGTATTCAAATGTCTACTTTTTATTTGTATTGCATTTTTAAAACCAAGCAACAACAAAACACTTTTATTTATTTAGAATTTGAATTACCAACCTTTTACTTATCTTGGATGTGTGTTTGCTCTGATGTTAAGGAGAAAGGAAAACAGAGACCTGCAATTTACCATGTAAGTGTCAGTGGATAGTTCTTTTATCAGAAATAGTTTTCCAATCAGAATCTCTGATGTTAACTCAGTCCAAGAAAAGAAAAAAAATTTACTAAAATCTAACACATTACAGTTTAACTATAAACCAAAAGAAACAGATGAGTTCCAAAGAATGATGAAGTGAAAAATAAGGTGATAAAGAGTAGTCAGATGTCTGGGCTGCTTGTCTTGGCTATCTCTGGGAATAGGCATTGCAGTTCTGGTTTCCTGTAGACTTAATACAAAGGTGAGTTTTAGTCATAAAACTGGAAGGAATCACTGAAATATCTTTTTAATGGTAATTCCCAAGCATGTGTTAAAATTCAAAATGAAGGATGAAGTTTGGTTATAATTTTTTTTAATGGAAGATGACGTCCTTTCACACTTTGTTCTAGAGTAAAAGGGAAAGATTGGATGTTAGCAAAGCTATGATTGGAACAGTGTTGCGCAATGAGAAATAAGGGCAAAAAAGACAATGATGTTGAAGAATGGAATTTGTGGAGATTTGTCTATTGCAACAGCTGTCAGCCTTCTTTGTCCAGTATTGAGCAGTTTTGTCTCCCATTCCCCGAAAACCTTGATTACTTTTCTGAAAGATGTGGTTTTGATTAAAGAAACATGCTTCCTACTGGTAGTTCTAAAAACTTTCATAGAAGTCGTACATTCCATATCAAGAACATACATTTTTGTAGGCTTGTCAAATGTGTTCAAAATGAAGATTGTTGGTTCCTTTTCAATACGTGTAACTGGAGAGGGTTTTTGGACTCTAAAGATTGTCTTTGTCTTTCCAACACAGATGAAGAAAAGCCTAATTGTTTAATTTTCAAGAAAGATCAAAGTTACAAAATTGTTTTCTATCTCTGTTATACCTCTAAGCTTGAAAGCATTGCTTTTCCAATGTTGTGATCCAATTACTTTTCCAATGTTTTGGTACAATTGCATTTCCATATGTTCTATCCTCCCAAGTGAAAGTGAATCCAAACAACAAAAACAGACTGTGGATTGTTTCATTCTGTCTAACATGATACATTTGTGGTGAAATTGACAGTTGAGGATGGGCTCCTTCAAGAAAAGATCTTTGGGTATATGTAAAGCAGTGCCTTCCAACTAGAAAATTCTGGTTTATGTTTTGACAGCTGTAACTGGCTTTTTAAGACTTGGCAAATGGGATAATGAGAAATCTAAAAGAAAATTGAAGGGGCATGGATTTGATTCTTATTTTTTTTTCATATTTTGCTAGAAGACCTCAGGCTTTAGTACTTCATGCATCATCTACGGGCTCTTTTTACTTACTAAGCTTCTCTTAATAAAGCATTTGCAGCCCATCCTGGTTGCATGTCTTTATAAATTTTTGAGCTCATATTGAGAATAGTTTTGGGTTTCCCACATAATGTTTGGGGTTTGTGCACTGTTTGTTTAGTAAGATAAAAACTTTACTTCCCTTAGGACAGGTTTTTCCTTGAACAAATGTCAGGCTAAAACACAAGAATTCTGTGGCAGGTTTTTTTCCTTTCCCAACCAAAAACTCCAGACCATATATTTCAGACTGAGAACCATGAAAGTGTAGGACACAATTATTATTCAATTGTTATGTTTGGGATATAGACCACAGGTATTTGATCCTTCTCTTTTTGCAAATCTTGAGACTTGAATTATACCCCTATATTATAAATGCTGTAAGATGAAATTCTCCATCACAGGCAAAACACTTTGATCAGGGACTTTTACCTAACATGGGTCTACACACTCTACAGTTTCTCTAAGGCTTCACTTCAGTGTTGTTAGGCCAAAGGCAAATGTTTATTTAACAGAAAACTTGAGTGATGGTATTCCACCCCACCCTCCCCTTTTAAGATTACGCTCTTCTGACCAGCTTTACTGATGTCAGAATATTCTTTATTCCTCTCTTTTGTAAGAAGTCTCTGTTCCGAGAGTTCTCTCAATAATAAAACAGTGGCTCATAATGTTTACTAAAGAGAAGGAAAAATGGTGTTTGATGGACTTTGACATCTTTTCCATACATTCTTTGCAAGGGAATCACTGTAAAAACATAAGTACATCTGGTATTCTCAATCCAGCTTTAGTATATGCATGCAGTTTGCTTTCTTATACTACTGTCTCTCAATTCCCTTTCTTTTCTTCAATTAATTTTTGGAACTCCAGGATGAAGACCAGCCTTCTGTTCTACCAAAATAAAACAAGATTTTACAAATTGTATCAACAACAGGAGTTTATCGTGTAACACTTCAGTATCTTGGGGGAGGGGGTTGGATGATTCTTTGAGGGGGGTTGTTGTTGTTTTTGTTTTTTTGTTTTGCCTTTTTTGCTTTGACATATGCATCAATAGTTCCAAATGAGACACACTTTCTATTTTCAGAAACTACTTTGAAGAGAATTTACTAAGTACTCTAAGAAAGTTGCCAGTTTACAATAGGCAGTAATTGAAAACAGAAATATAAAGAGAGTTCTGTTAATCCTCTTGGTGTCCATCTATATTAAATTAGGCTGAGGGATAAACCCTTGAGACAAAGAGATAGTCATATATAGGGTGCTAAGTTATTTTTAATTATTTCTTAAATAGATTACCCAGGAATAAAATGGAGTTCAATATCGAAACTTTATACCTTGCTTTATAACACTAAAAGAACACATGTGCTCTTGGTTGAAAAATATATCCATGGATTGTTATAGAGTTGACATGCACTTGTAAGGACATAAAGAGAATGAGCCATTCTCTCCAGGCATAGGAGCCGGAGAAAAACAAAATATAACTGTTCTCACATAACATAAAAACAATTAAGAGGCTGTGGCAACTAGGAGAAAACACTGAAGTAGCTAAACATGAATAAGGGCTTGGCTGAGTAGTCCCTAATGGGGAAAGGACCAGAAACACTTGAGGAACATAAATGTCGTGTGTGAAGAAGGGTTACATAGTGCAAACTGAAAACTTCTTTTCCCTCCCAAAGGCATAACTAAGAGCAATGAGATAACATCGAGAGAACATCCTGGAAGGCCCTAACAGTGAGTTATGCCATACTCCGAAATGTCTCTCTCACAAAAAAAAAGGAAATTCTTTGTGTACAATACACAAATAATAGAATATAGAAGAATTCTTTAAAGTAGTGCTGATGGGAAATAATCTTCTGTGTGATAAAGGATCAGAAGGAGAATCTTTGAGAGATCAGTTAACAGTCTATATGAGTTTGAAAAATGTAGTTCTAAAAACTTACTGACATAAGAATTGTTTGCAAATGAAGAGATTCAAATGTTCCTTGTTTTTAAAGAACAGATTTCACCCATGATACTCGTACAGTAATATCTGCGAAAACTGTTTTGATTTTATTGACGCTAATTTTAAAGGGAAACTGATGGAGCTCTGTCTTACAGTAGTGAATTTTTTTGTTTGTTTTTGTACAGCATTTCTAAAATGTGAACAAGCTACATAGTCACTGGTATTTGATTTATTACTTTATTATTACTCAGAACAGGGAAAGTTTTTATGTTTGTTGTGATTCTTAAATTTATGAAATTTGATAACACCTAATTTCATAGCTTTTATTAACTTTTTTTTGGAGCTTACTAGTAATATTGGTAGGGAATGATGAAATTTTTTTCTTTCTTGTTTCAGTCAAAATTTAAATTGGAAATTTTAACATAAATTTTCAGGGGAATAAAACTCAAAGTACTTTGCTGATATCATGTGTTGTGGTTTAACCCCAGACAGCAATAAAGTAACATTCAGCTGCTCACACACTCCCCTACCAGCAGGACAGGTGAATAAATCATAAAAGCTAGAAAACTTGTGGATTGATATAAAAACAGTGTAATAGGGAAAGCAAAAGTCACGCACACAAACAAAGTAAACCAAGGAATTAACTGACTGCTTTCCATGGGCAGGCAGATGTTCAGTGATTTCCAGGAGAGCAGGGCCCTACCACACGTAATGGCTACTTGGGAAGACAAATATCATTTTTCCAAACATCCCCTCCTGCCTTCCTTCTTCTTCCCCCACTTTATAAACTGACCATGATGTCATAGAGTATGGAGTACAGTCATATGGTCAGTTGGTGAGGTGGCGGCAGCAGCCACTGAGGTAAGTCTGGGTGTGAGCATTTATATTGAGCTGTACAGGGGAGTTCCTGAGCTCAGGGACATCTGAGCATGAGCCGAGAGCCCAGTCTGGACCTGGAAACTCTTGCAAGCTAGTCAGGTAAAGAGAAGGTGTCGCTAGGAGCACCTGTGGGAGATTTGAAAGGCTCCAGGAAGTACCAGAGACCAGAAATGCAGAGAATAGAGCAGGCACATAAGGACATGACATGGCAGTTTATGTAGGCAGGGCACGTGGGAAACGTGCTGCAATCTGCAAGTAGGTCCACTTCTTAGGTAAGTGCTAAGTCATCAGGAGGTCCGCACCAGAGTGCTAAGTGATATCGGTCTCTGCCATAATGGTAGGCACTCACCTCAGACCCCAGCTCTGTGTGTCTACTGAGACAGCCCCTGAGCAGTCTGCTGCTTAAACACAGACAGAACTGGTAAGGAAAGAGATGTCAGTACAGGTGGTAGTTTGCAATGGATGGCCAGATACTTCTACTGGAGAAAATGTTGGTACCTTCTGTGCACAGGCTGATTGTTGCAGCAGGTGGCTGAATTACAAGACACAGTTCATAAGCTAAGCAGTGTTAGAGGGACTGAAACAGAGATAGATACTTGGCATTGGAACCATACACCTAGAATGGATACCACTGAGATTGTGAGACACCTTGGACCCTGGCGGCCCACAAAAGCAGAGCTCCAATTCAACCTCCACTCTAACATCCAGACCAAAAATGGATATGATGGCTTTAGATGTCCAGGAGTAAGGCCAACAAGGAGAACCTGCACCAGCAGTGCACAGTGGTTACCATAAAAGAAATGTAAAGTGATTTTAGTGGGAGACTTTCTATTAAGGGGCACTGAGGCAACCATCTACTGGCATGATAGGAAGTCACTCCAAGTATGCTGCATACCGGGGGCTAAGATCTGTGATGTTGCCAAGAGGGTACCCCAGCTCATCAACCCTACTGCTACTTTTTCATGGTGGCTCAAGCCAAAAAATAGGCAAGATCAAGGAAAACCCGAAGCCCTGGTAAAGAAGGTGAAAAATATTAATGCTTAAGTCATCTTCTCACCTGTTGTACCAGTTAGAGAAACGGGGACAGCCAGCAGCAGACACATAGTGCTGTTCAGTGTCCGGCTTCATAACTAGTGCTGTTGAGAAGGTTCTGGCTTTTACGACAATGGGTTGTACTTTAATGATTGTAGCTTGTTAGGGAGACAGAGGCTCCACCTGCCTAAACAGAGCAAGAGAGTCTTTTGCAGCAAGTTGGTCAATTTAGTAAGACAGACTTAAAACTGAAGGACTCAGGGGGTGGGGTCCAAAGTGGCAAAACTCATGCTATTGCTTCCTCCTGGGGAGTAGGCCATAGCAACCAGTGCAGTGACAGATGTTCCTTGGCTCCCTCTAAAGATGAGAATCATAGGGCTAACCACAACGAAGTTGTGTATGTCTGTGGTGAATCCTCTAACGCCCTTTCTAGGGACCCTGCGTGCTTCATTACCTCTGTAAAGTGCCTGCACAGAAAGACAAGCAGCATGAGGAATAAACAAGAACCAGAAATCTATGTGCAGTCACAGGACAATGATCTCATTGCAATTACAGAGACATGGTTGGGATAACTCACATGACTGGAATGTTGTCACTGATGCCATGAGTGACCCCCTCCAAAGCAGAACTCCGAGCTAAGTTAGTGTAGGGTAAGATAAAAAGTAAAGGTCCTTTAATATCACAGGCCTACAGCCCACAGGAATACATGATGACATGCATGTGTTTCAGTTCTAGTTTCTATGGCTTTTATAATAAGATCTTTTTAATTATTGCTTTACACATTTCTCAGTCCAGCCCCAGTCCTACCCCTGGTCCAACCCCTGGAGTTGGGTCTGGGGTCGTCAAGACCCTATGTCTTCATCAGCTCCTCTTCCTCAGGCACACAAAGGTCCTTTGGAGTTCATCCAGTTCTGACTTCTGGGTCACTCTGACCTGTGTTTATGTTTCATTCTGTAGGCTTTCTGATATCCTTCAGCTCTACCTTGGAAAGGAGTCTAAACAAGATTAATTAACTAAAGGAATTTGAGCTCCCTGTTCTGGGACAGGGGTAGTGATAGGAAGGCATTAAACTTAAACTGCTAGAAATATTAACCTTCTAAAAATCTACAACTACTGTGTTTCTAAAGTCTACAGAATGTGAAAATCAGAACAAAAACCCCTTCGGCATCATAACAAATGGCTATGTGCTTTTCAGAAAGAACAAGTCAGTGAGGTGAGGTGGTGGAGCTGCTCTTTATGTGAGGGAGCAGCTTCAGTGTATTGATGCCTACTCAGGCCCAGATGAGGAGATGATCAGGAGGAAGAATCATAGAATTTATTGGGTTGGAAAAGACCTCCAAGATCATCAAGTCCAACCCTTGGTCCAACTCCAGTCCATTTACTAGATCATGGCACTCAGTGCCACGTCCAATCTGCGTTTAAAAATATCCAGGGATGGTGAATCCACCACCTCTCTGGGCAGCCCATTCCAATGCCTGATTACTCTCTCTGCAAAGAATTTTTTTCTGATATGCAACTTAAATTTCCCCTGGCAGAGCTTAAGCCCGTGCTCCCTTGTCCTATTGCTGAGTGCCTGGGAGAAGAGACCAACCCCCACCTGGCTAGAACTTCCCTTCAGGTAGTTGTAGACACTGATGAGGTCACCTCTGAGTCTCCTCTTCTCCAGGCTAAACAACCCCAGCTCCCTCAGCCTCTCCCCATAGGACCTATGCTCCAGTCCCTTCACCAGCCTTGTTGCTCTTCTCTGGACCTGCTCCAGCACCTCAATATCCTTCCTGAAGTGAGGGGCCCAGAACTGAACACAGTACTCAAGGTGTGGCCTCACCAACACAGAGTACAGGGGAAGGATCACTTCCCTGGTCCTGCTGGCCACGCTATTTTTGATACAGGACAGGATCCCACTGGCCTTCTTGGCCACCTGAGCACACTGTTGGCTCATGTAGAGCTTCCTGTCAATTAGTACCCCCAGGTCCCTTTCCGCCTGGCTGCTCTCCAGCCACTCTGTGCCCAGCCTGTAGCGCTGCACGGGGTTGTTGTGGCCAAAGTGCAGGACTCGGCACTTGGCCTTATTGAACTTCATCCCACTGGAATCAGCCCATCCCTCAAGTCTATCCAGATCCCTCTGCAGAGCCCTCCTGCCTTCCAGCAGGTCGACACTCCCTCCCAACTTGGTATCATCAGCAAATTTGCTGCTGATGGACTCAATCCCCTAATCTAAATCATCAATAAAGATGTTCAACAGGACTGGACCCAACACAGACCCCTGGGGAACACCACTAGTGACCGGCTGCCAGCTGGATGCAGCCCCATTGACCAGCACTCTCTGGGCCTGACCCTCCAGCCAGCTCCTAATCCAGGAAAGGTTACACTTGTCCAGGCCATGGGCTACCAGCTTTTCCAGGAGTATATTATGGGAGACAGTGTCAATGGCCTTGCTGAAGTCCAGATAGACCACATCCACAGCCTTCCCCTCATCCACCATGTGGGTCACCTGATCGTAAAAAGAGATCAGGTTGGTCAGACAGGACCTGCCCCTCCTAAACCCATGCTGGCTGGGTCTAATCCCTTGTCCATCCTGAAGGTGCTGTGTGACTGCACTCAGGATGATCTGCTCCATAACCCTGCCAGGCACCGAGGTCAGTCTGAACGGCCTGTAGTTGCCAGGGTCCTGCTTGCAGCCCTTTTTCTGGATTGGGGTGACATTTGCCAACTTCCAATCATCTGGGACCTCCCCAGAGAGCCAAGACTGTTGGAAGATGATGGACAGTGGTTTGGCAAGCTCTTCTGCCAGCTCCTTCATCACCCTGGGATGGATCCCGTCTGGTCCCATAGACTTGTGAGGATCCAGCTGGCTCAGTAAGTCAGTCACTATATCCTGCTGGAATACAGGAGGGCTATTCAGCTCCCTCTCTCTGTCTACCAGCTCCAGAGGCCAGTTGTCTTGAGAGCCACCTGTCTTACTGCTAAAAACTGAGGCAAAGTAGGTGGTAAGTACCTCAGCCTTCTCCTCATCTTCCTTAACTATATTTCCCTCCAAGTCCAACAGAGAATGGAGGTTTTCCTTGCCCCTCCTTTTGTCATTAGTGTATTTATAGAAGGACTGTTTGTTATCCCTAACTGAATTAGCCAAATTAACTTCAAATTCTAGTTTTCTTTCCCTAATTTTTTTTCTGCATGACCTGGCTCTCTTCGTAAATTCTTCATAAGTAGCCAGCCCTTTTTTCCACAGTCTGTAAACTTTCTTTTTATCCCTGATTTCCTTCAGAATCTCCCTATTTAACCAAGCTGGCCGTCTTCCCCTCTGGCTGGCCTTTCAGTACACTGGTATAGCCTGTTGCTGTGCACTCAAAATTTCCTGCTTGAAACATGTCCATCCCTCCTGGACCCCCTTGTTCTCAAGGGTTGTTTCCCAGGGTATACTCTGAATTAGTTTTTTGAATAGCCCAAAATCTGCTCTCCAGAAGTCCAGTGTAGAGGTTTTAATGATGGCTCTCCTTGCATCTCCGAGTATAGAAAATTCTATTATTTCATGGTCACTATGCCCCAGGTGGCCTCCAACCACTACATCATCCACCAGCCCCTCTCTGTTTGTAAACAGTAGGTCTAGCAGGGCCTTCCCCCTGGTAGGCTCATTTACCACTTGATGAAGGAAATTGTCCTCTATACACTCCAGGAACCTTCTTGACTGCCTCTTCTCTGTAGTATGAAGCTCCCAGCAGATATCTGGCAGGTTAAAGTCACCCACAAGAACAAGGGCTGGCGATTTTGAGACATCTGCCAGCTGCTTGTAGAATAATTCATCTCCTTCATCATCCTGGTTGGGCGGTCTGTAACAGACACCCATGAGGATGTCAGCCTTGTTGGCCTTCCCCCTGATTCTGGTGCACAGGCACTCAACCTTGTCACTGCTGACCTCAAGTTCAACAGAGTCAAGAGACTCTCTAACATATAAAGCCACCGCTCCACCTCTCCTTCTCTGCCTGTCCTTTCTGAAGAGCTTGTACCCCTCCATAGCAGTACTCCAGTTGTGTGAGTCATCCCACCACGTTTCTGTTACAGCAACTATGTCATAGTTTTCCTGTTGCACTATGGCTTCCAGCTCCTCTTGTTTGTTTCCCATACTGTGTGCATTGGTGTACATGCACTTCAGCTGGGCCATTGATTTTATTCTCAACTCGGGCTCTACACCCTTAGGCTTATCTCTGGAGAGCCCAGTTGCCATCCCTTCCCCTTCAAACCTAGTTTAAAGCCCTCCTAACCAACCCTGCCAACTTATGGGCTACAGTTCTTTTGCCCTTCCTAGATAAATGAAGCCCATCTGCTTTGACGAGACTGGGCAACATGGAGTTTGCCCCATGGTCAAAACCCCCAAAATTTTGACGATAGCACCATCTCCTAAGCCACCTATTGGTAAGCTGGGCTTTCCTAAACCTCTCCTCATTTATCTCTTCATTCACCCTGGCTAGCACAGGAACTGAGGCAATTACTACCTATGTTCCTGTCCCATGAAGTGATCGGGACAGTGCCTTAAAATCTTTTTTAATTACCCTGGTACTCCTTTTATTGATGTCATCACTTCTAACCTGGACAACCAAGAGCGGGTAACAGTCTGAGGGTTGGATAAGCTTAGGAAGTCTTTTAGTAATATCCCTCACCCTGGCCCCGGAAGGCAGCAAACTTCCCTGTGGGATGGGTCTGGCCGATATAGAGTGCCCTCAGTTCCCCTCAAAGGGGAGTCACCGATTACAACAGTCCTTCTCTTTTTCCTCTTATCTGTAGTTGTAACCCATCCGGTAGACTGGGGGTAACCAGAAGACCTTGTAGACAGATCTTCCTCCTGACTCTCCTCCATCAGACTTTGTGAGTCCAGGGCCATATACCTGTTTTTTAAGGGCACCCTGGCAGGTGAAAGGGGTTGAAAGGAGGTGTTTTTGCCTCTGCGACCAGGCACCTGTTTCCATCCCTCCCCATCCATATGGTCCGTTCTGTCTGCCTGATGGCAGAAGGTGTTGGGCTTCACCACCTCCTGCTGGGCTTCCTTAGGAGTGGAAAGGGTGTGACTTCCCCAGGCAAGAAGCTGATGAGGCTTTTTCTTTGCAGCTGGAAATGGCTTTTTGGTCACATGCCTCGCTTCTCCTGGGGGACTTCAACCACCCTGATATTTGTTGGAGGGACAACGTGCTTCAGAACACACAGGCCAGAAAGTTCCTGCAGATCACTGAAGATAACTTTTTGATGCTAGTGGTAGAGGAGCCAATGAGGGAAGTTGTTACAGCCTGGTCCCGAAGCTCCAAGTTTTACTAGGTGCACATTTTAATTTCAAGTTTCAAGAGATTTTTGCCTACAGAAACTCTTACAAAGCCATCGGTTCTTTGATACTTTGAATTTACATCTGGAGAAAAACTATGCACTTTTGTCTGAGAGATTTCTTTTAATCTGGTGAGAAAATAGATTTTTGGAAAAAGAGTTTAACAGGGATAAACATGCAACTTCACAAAAGGATTATAATAGATTATCAGGACTAACAAGCATTGCTATGGAGAAGCTTTCTTACACTCAGCAAACACAAACTTCATGCAACTTAAGTGAAATAACTGCAACTTAAATTAAATACAGAAAATAGAAAGAAAAGAATAAAGAGAGATTAAGAGAAGAAAGAATAAAGATACAAAAAGAGGAAAGAAAACCACAGTTACCACTCAGAAGATCACATGTTGATGGTTTCTAAGAGACCAGGTGTGTGACTGTTTATAGACTCTGGCTATTTTGGCCACTCCCTCCAGGCAGGACCTTTGGCTCACTGACCACTCACTGTTCTGTTAACTTAAGTAAAGGTGCTACAGCCAACCAAAGGCTCCAGGGGGCGTGGTGTGGCTGAGCTACTAGGCGGACCTCATTGACTGACAGGTGCCCCATATGGCCTTCCCCTGCCATGTGGTTGCTGACTCCAGCAGACATCTTTATTGACCCCATGGACACTGCTAAAGGCTTGGTTCCCTCCCCCTACACACACACATACACACACATGCACGCACGCACGCACCCACCCCCACGAGGTGGTTCTGACCCAATAATCACTGATCTGGTGTGTAACAGCTATGTTGCTAGACTTTATATTAACAAACCAGGAGGGACGGGTTGAAGATGTGTGAATTGAGGGCAGTCTTGGCTGTAGTGACCATGGGATGGTGGAACTGCATGTAGGAAGCAAAGTAGTAGGCAGGACTAGAACCCTGAACTTTCAGAATGCTAAATTTGACCTCTTTAAGCGCCTCCTTAGAGAAATACCATCACTTAAAGCTTTAGAAAATAAGGGGATTCATGAGAGTTAGTCAATACACAAACATTTCTTCATCCAACCAGCACCCAGTGTACCACCATGATCAAGAAATCAGGGAGAGATCTGCATGAATGATCAGGGAGCTTCTAGTAAGTCTCACATGGAAGAAATAAATCTATGGAATGTGGAAAAAGGGACAGAGCCCATGGGAAGGCTATGGGAACATCATCAATGTCTGCAGGGATGCAAAAAGGAATGCCAAGGCCCCCTTGGAACTGAGTCTGGCAAGAGATATAAAGGACAACAAGAAGGGCTTCTACAAGCACCTCAGCAGCAAAAGGAAGATTAGAGAAAATGGGACGCTGCTGCGGAATCAGATGGGTGTCCTGGTGATGGCAAACATAGAGAAGGTGGGATTACTGAATACTTTCTTTGCCTCAGTCTTTACTGCTAAGATCAGCCCTCAGGACTCCTGGACCTCGGAGGTAAGAGGAGAGAAAGGAAGATTTCCCTTTCATACAGGGTTGGATTAGAGATTGGCTAGAAAGACTTAATACCCATAAGGGCCCCATAATATCCATGGGCCTGATGGTATACACCCATGGGTGCTGACAGAGCTGGATGATGTAATTGCTGAGCCACTCTTCATCATCTTTGAAAAATCATGAAGAAGAGGTGCCCAGTGACTGGAGAAAAGTCAGTGTTCCTCGCATCTTCAAAAAGGACACAAGGAGGATCCAGAAAACTACTGGCCAGTCAGACTCACCTCCATCCCTGGAAAGCTAAAGGAACAGATTGTTCTGAAGGTCATCACCAATCATGTAAAAGAAACTCATCAGGAATAGTCAGCATGGATTCACCAAGGCAAAGTCATGCTGACCAATCTGATAGTCTACTTTGATGGCATGGCAGGTTGGGTCAATGAAGGGAGAGCAGTGGATGTTGTCTCCCACAATCTCAGCAAGGCTTTTGACACTGTCTCCCATAAACATCCTCATAGGCAAGCTCAGGAAATGTGGGTTAGATGAATGGACAGTGAGGTGGATCAAGAACTGGCTGAATGGAAGAGTTCAGAGTCATGATCAGTGGAGTAGAATCCACCTGGAGGCCTGTAGTCAGTGGTGCTCCCCAGAGATCCATACTGGGTCCAGTCTTATTCAATTTGTTTATCAACAACCTGGACAAAGGGATAGAACGTACCCTCAGCAAGTTTCCTGAAGCGACAAAACTGGGGGGAGTGGCTGATATCCTGAAAGCTGTGCTGCCATTTAGCAGGACCTTCATAGCGTGGAGAGTTGGGTGGGGAGAAACTTAAGGAGGTTCAACAAGGGAAAGTGCAGGGTCCTGCCCCTTGGGAGGAATAACCCCAAGTACCAGTACAGGTTGGAGGCTGACCTACTAGAGAGCAGTGCTACGGAGAAGGAGCTGGTAGTTTTCATGAACGACAAGTTGACCATGAGCCAGCAGTGTGGCCTTGCAGCGAGAGAGCCAATGATATCCTGGGCTGCATTGGAAAGAGTCTGTCTAGCAGGTTGAGGGAAGTGATCTTGGGCCTAGCGAGGCCACATCTGGAATATTTAGTCCAGTTCTGGATTCCTCAGTACAAGAAAGATAAGGAGCTACTGGAGAGGTTCCAGAGGAGGGACAGAAAGATGATGAGGGTTCTGGAGCGTATCACTTAGGTGGAGAGACTATGGGAGCTGGACCTGTTTAGTCTAGAGAAGAGAAGACTGAGAGGGGATATCAGCAATGCATGTACATGAATGTGAGTGTCAAGATGGTGCCAGACTCTTCTCAGTGGTGCCCAGTGACAGGATGAAGAGCAATGGCCATAAACTAAACCACAAGAAGTTCCACCTCAACAGGAGTAAGAACTTTACATTGAGGGTGGCAGAGCACTGGAACAAGCTGCCTATGGATGTCATGGAGTCTCCGTCTCTGAAGATATTCTATACTCACCTGAACAATTTCCTGCATCACCTTTTCTTCATGATCCTGCCTTGCAGTGAGGTTGGACTAGATGACCTCCGGAGGTCCCTTCCAACCCTAACAATTCTGTGAATCTGTGGATATTCCTTTGCTCACTTGGGGTCAGCTGTGCCAACTGTGTCTCTTCCCAGTTTCCCATCCACTCCCAACCTCCTTGCCACTGTGGCAGTACATAAGGCAGAAGAGACCTTGGATCTGTGTAGGCACTGCTCAGCAATAACAAAACCATCTCTATATTACCAACACTGTGTTCAGCACAAAAGCAGAACACGGTCCCATACCAGCCACTGTGAAGAAAATGAACTCTACCCCAGCCAAAACCAGCACACCATGTCCATTTAAAATACTTATATATGAAAACATAGTCTTACACCAATTCATAAATAAGCAGCTGTGCTAGTTTAAAGGTGAACCAGCAGGGAAAATGAACTCACCACGAGACAGATCACAAGTCAGAGGCTAAAATTTAATAACAATATTACAACAAATAGACTGACACAGAAAGAGATTGCTTTCAGCTCATAAAACCTAGCAGTATGACCCAGTGTCCTGGGCACAAACCCAAAGGGGTTTGTTAGCCCTGGTGCTGAGACCCCTGTGGCTCCCCCAAGTCCCGAGCAAAAGGAATGAAAGAAACCTGTTGGTGCAGGCGAGGGCTGTGGTCTGGTTGAGAGCGGTGATCTCCTCCTGTTGAGGTCCTGCCGCTCCTCTGGATCCGATGAGAAAAATCCCCAAGGTCTTCTTACCCACCACTTATGTACCCTCAGGGAACACGCAGTCCCTCCCCCTGGGCGGGGACTCACACAATGGGTGATTAACTCTGGGAGCCAGGGGGTATTGAACTGTTGATGGCCCATTAGCAGCCCCGCCCCCTCAGGCTGGGTGTGAAGGTGATAATGACTCCCTGGGCAGCTGCTGCTAATGGCCCATTGTCCTTGGGGAATGAATAGAGGGGGTAGAATACACAGCTTTAATCACCCACACACAGTGTTAGCTGGTTCCTCCTGCTGAACTAGGACA
>JAJPCS010000060.1:20424579-20577893 GCA_021164005.1 Willisornis vidua nigrigula | reverse complement strand
ATCACCCACACACAGTGTTAGCTGGTTCCTCCTGCTGAACTAGGACAGCAGCTAAAAGTCAAAATAAAATAGATTGATTAAATTTAGTGACATGATAATTTTAGCATGGTTTTGAATACTTTGCTCTTAATTATATTGTGATTTCCAAGCTTATATTGCTTCTTCTGATATATTCTGTTGTCCTAGACTGTAATGTTGGACTATGAAAAATTGTGAACTCTGTGTGTTTTATGTATCAGAAACAGCTCCAGGGCTAGTTTTGTACAATGGAATGTGTATTGTCTTATGATGTCTTTTTTTTTTCCTTTTGAACCCAAATATATGTACAAGTGTTTGGGGGTACATGGAAATACTGGTGAATAAATTATATGAAATTTGCAAATATTTCCTGAGATTATAAACTGCAAGGCTATTATCCGTAATTTGCAGATGATACCTTTTGCTCAGCCTAGAATAATTCAATTTAATTAACACTGTCCCCACTAATAAATTGATTTGGGATTTGCTATATGTAGATTGTTTGCACAAGACTGCTATAGAAATGTAGCTGAATTTATTTTGAAAAGTTCAAACCTTAAGAAATATTGCAGACTCATTTTATTGTAGCAAGGAAAGGAAGTGATTGTGTTTCCATGCTGCACGGATTCCAGTTCACATTTACTCTGGATGAGTTTACTTGTGCTGACCATACACAGCTGTCGTAGCTCCTGAAGGGCATTTTGGGATTGATTAACCATCTGCTGATTCTCACTGTAACAGCTCAATGACAGCAGCATGAGGGAATTGGCTTTAGATAATCTACAAAGATGTGGGCACTACAAATATTCCTTCTCCAGCAGTTGCTCTTATTGGTATTCTTGCTACTGCCACTGTGTAATAGGATTTGGATTTGATCTGAACTTTAGAAGTTTATCTGTGTTGGGTCTGTATAGAACATCTAATTTGCAGGTTTCAAAAAAGAACTCTTGATTTTCTGCAGTGTTAGAGCTTGCTTCTTTATGAAATGTTATCAACAGAAGAATTGATTAAAATGTGTTGCATATTAATATAAGGAAAAGGTATATTTGGAATTTACTAGTATATTTGTAAAGTTAATGCTCCGAAATTTTACTGGGTGCACCCAAGTCTAAAAATGCAAGGAGATCTTTTTAACTTGAAGAATTAAAGTACTAATTAGGAAAAATAGGGGAAAAAAAAAACGCTACCCAAAGATAGCTGTTGTGTTACCATATAACTGGGGACTTGATAGTTCTCATGATTGTTTTTCCAAATAAGATAAATATCCATTCTAAATGAGAGCTGGACATATGGTGCAAAGTTTCTCATGCTGAGTGGAAAATAGCTGGCCAAAATCTGCAATGTGCTACAAAGCTAGAAATATGTTCATTTTGGCAAATGTGTTTTGAATGTTCTTTCTCTCTCTATTTTAATAACAGAGTATTTTGACAGGAATCATGGAAGGTGAAATAATAGTTCAAATGCACTTTACTCTTTTTAATGCATATGTATATATTTTAGAATAACAAAAATAGTTATGATATAGAAATAAATAGCATGTGTTGAGGGAAGGTTAGTGATGACTGAAAACTGTACACTAAGTACATTGCATATAAGAATATTATTGATAATAATTAACTTTGTTCTAAAATAATTATTTAAATTAACTGAGCAGTATGGTAATGCTTTAGATTCTGTAATTTATTATGGAAAAGAAGGATTTTAGACAGACATGTACTTTTTAGATAAAATCCATATGTTGTAAGATGGTTTTAAAATTAAAGTTCATCAAACTCTCAGGCCACAGATTCAATAATTAAAAACACTTGTCTTTGAGTCTATTAATGGAACTAGTCACCAGTCACCTTCATCCCCCCAAAAGGGAAACACATAATAAAAAAGTATTTTCAAGTGCTTTTAGGGCTTTTCTATTCATGTGTCTTCTGGTTTATTATGATGCTGTATATCTAGAAACATACAAGTTACATATCTCAGTATGAATAGTAAACAGGGTATCTAACAGAAGATGGAGCAGCAGAGTTCCATTTCATTAAAATGATGCTTGAAATGGATGGGGTAAGCAAGCACTGAGAAAACTACTTTCCTGTATTGGGGTTTCTGCCATGGAATTTGATATGTCACAGTGCAATCTTGTCTGAAATATGACTGTACCTTATGATAAACTACAGCACACATTTGGAAAAAAGAAATATCAATGATAGTTCTGCCAACTTATTCCAACACTGCTACTCCTATAGAGTCAGGAATGACACTCCTTCCTGATTTGTTTCATGTCTATGTCTAGAAGCTGCTGCCAGATTATCTTTTGCTTGACTTGCTTTTGTAGAGACAATGCAATTTTCCTAACAAACAAATTACAAATTCCTAACAAATTACATTTTAAAATGTCTTTTTTTCCTATACCATAATTTAAATCCATATTGTCTGACTTCTAGCAAGCTTAATTTCCTACTTCGTATTTAATTTTCCTAGTTATATAATCCAAAATGAAATTGTCTTTCTAGATATTCAAAATATGGTGGGTTTGATTGACAGATTACAAGTGCTGCTTTGCGCTTGATTTAAACTCTAGTAGGGGCTAGTTGTAAAGAACAACTGTTTTTTGCTCACTTGTGTTTATATGAACAAGATATCCCAGCAGCTTCAATAATACTCCATGTAGTTGTGTAGTCATCCAAACAGTTTATAGGCTATGAAAAACAATTGCAATCACACAATATAACCCCTTTCATGACACAGTCAAGGCTAAGAGAACAGTAAAAATATCTGTCCATTAGAATTTTAGAACCATAATGTGGGGGTGAAGTGTATGTGTGGATCTCTTAAGGTCTGAGGTGATTGCTGAGTGCATCCTTAAGGACCAGAGAGGCACTTGTAGAACGTGAATTCCTTGTAACCAGTAGAATCTTTCCATGTATGTTAGGTGAACTACTGACCAATAGTGTACTGGCATGTTATATGTAGGAGTAGATAAAAGTGAAGCTGTTACTAGAAATAAAGTCCTCTGTCTTTGGTGAGCCTTCTGATCACACTGCAGACCCAGTTCTCTGCCTCCTTGACCGCCGCTAAGCTAATCTACATTACCCCAATACCACAGAATATTTCAAGTTGAAAGGGATCCATAAGGATCCCTCTCTGCTCCTTGCAGGACTGCCTAAAACCAAACTGTATGAATGAAAGCATTGTCCAGATGCTCACTGAGATCGAACAGGCTTAATGCTCTGACAGCTTCCCCAAGGAGACCGTTCCTGTGACCAATCACACTCTTGTTAAAGAACCTTTTCCTTATGTCCCATCTGAACTTCCCTGATGCAGTTTCATTCAATTTCCTCATGTCCTATTGCTGGTCACCAGAGAGAAGATCAGTGTCATATGGTTGTGATTGCTCATCTCTCTAATCTATCCAGATCTCTTCTTAATATGGACCATTATTCTCATCACTGTCTAGTTTCACTTTATAACAGTACCTTTATTATTGTTTTTACCATCTAACTCTACCCACAGAGGTAATATCTTTTGCATTTTACCTCTCTTGGTTGAACTGCATCTCAGTTTTACATCTATAGAGTGTCCCATAACTGTTTTGGAGAAAGAAGTTGGAAATTTTGTGAAACTTGATAACATTTCTGCCATTTGAATGATGGCAGCCTATTCAGATAGTTTATGCTTAATACTGTTCTGCTGAATTTCCTTCTGGGAAATTATGTGCTTTGAGATCAAAATTCTGCTTTCTTGTATAAAATATGTTTACAGCCATGAGATTTTTGATATAGTAAACATTTTTAAAAAAGGAACCCCAGATTCTCCATAAAGCTGAGAAATAACAAATATTTTGTTCCATATTTTATTTCTTTCCCTTCTTTCTTCATAGTCATGCAAATATTATAAGTGATAGAACAATTTTAATAATTACAAAGTCCATAAGTTATCTGTAATATACTGAAATTTATACAATGGGTCCCAGTTTCTACTCTATATTTTAAAGAAAAGAAGGGTCTGTATTGATTTTTGTTGTGCTTGAAGGCATAAATGATTTTCAAAGTGGCAATGGAAGTAATGGAAAAGGGTTACATTCACTGAAGAAAGACCACTCCAGCTATGGTTTGGGAGCTTTTGCTGAAAGGAGATTTTGCTACTGGAATTAGACATGGCAAATTCTTAGAGATTAGTGATTTAGTTTCAAAACATAAATGACTAGTTCAGAAGAAGCCAAGAAACCCTGATAAGCTTCAATTTTTCTTAGTGCTGGAGAGTGAAATACATATCTTAGAGGGCTGACTTTTGTTAAGCCATAGTAGTGGAAAACTGTCAATAAGACACTACAACACAGAAGGATTTTAAATTCTTTCTTCTAAAAACTACTGAGAATTGATGTAACTTGGCATTCTCTGAAAACAGTGGGAGTTTTTCATCAGGAACAGAGTTAAATGTATATAGAATAACTTTGAAAATCCCACAGTTACTTTTATCCTGCTTTAACTTTCTACAATTTAGAATGTATGTGACATATTAAAATACAGTATTTTTATCTTGTTTTAACTATATGCAAACAAGAGTTTTTACACATCAGTGCTCTAGTGATACCAGTCATCTTTTATGTTTCTCCCGTTCATTAAGTGGAATGGAATAAGCTTGGAAAAAAACTCTGGAAAGCAACACAAAATAATGATACTCTGGCATCCCAAGCACCCATGGCTTGGAGAATTATTCTAGGCACATTAGATAAAAATGAAACTAGAAAAATGCATGTGAGGAAGGGACAGAACAGAATTGCTTTCGATGCACGTGGCAAGCGTCGGGTATAGAATTAGGGAAAGAAAATACATTTCCAACACTTCCATTACACATAAAACTCTGCAGCCCACCATGGAGCCCCCAACCCAAGATGGCAGTGCCCACAAGACCAGCTCATCTCTTCCTTACCCTGCACAAAGAAATCAACCTATGTGCCCAGATGCTGTGTCACAAGGCGGCAGTGCTTATCTCGCCACACAGCGAGAGGGCACTGCGCCTCTCGTATTACCACGGATGCCAAAAGGGTTTCTGATTTTTCATTTTTATAGATTTTAGGAACACAGTAACTGTAGTAAATGTAGTGTTCATATTTGTAACAGCTTAAGTTCAATGTTTATATATCCTAACCCCTACCACAGATTAGTAGCTCAAATTTTTTAGCTATTTAGGCTCTCTTCAAGGTACAAGAGCTGAAGACTATCAAAAAGGCCTGCAAAAGAAGACTAAACATAAACCAACAACCTTGAGTCTAAGAACACTGGAAAAACTCCAAAGCCTGAGGAAGAAGAAAATGTAGAACAGAGGGTCCCAGTGACCCCAGCCCCAAAATCTTGGGGGATGGCACTGGGGCTGGACTAAGAGATGTATAAACTGGGGATTGGGTGGGCAATATTATAAAAGGCATAGAAACCAGTGTTCGGGAGGCAGCACGAAGATGTCATCATGTATTCCTAAAAGCCCTAAGCCTGGACATAAAAGAATGTACCTTTTTATCTTATCCCACATTAACTTGGCTCGGAGTCCTGTTTTTGGGGGCACTCACAGCATCACCACTAAGCAGCTGCATTTACCCAACCACCCTGCTAGGTGCCACTGCCCCTCCCATGGTGGCACCTGCTAACGTAGTGCACCCCATTGCATCATGGGGAGCTGCCATGGAGCCCTCCACACTACCCAGGGGCGTGGCATATCCCATCGCATTGCAGGGCAGAGCGGTCCACCCTGTGGCACTGCCCACAGGCGTGGTGTATCCTGCTGCATCACAAGGAGGGGTTCCCCCCACCCCCCCAGTGACTCCAGGCTGCAGTTTTTCTGCGGCACCACCCAGAAACGCTGCTGGTTTCCCAATACCCCTGAGTGGCAGTTATCCACCACCCAGCTGGGTGGCACTGTCCCCACAGCTGTACCACCGAGTGGCACCCCTTCCACAGAAGGGGGGGGGGGGGGGCCACTCCTCCTGGCCCCACCCACTACCATGTTTATGGAAGTTGCAATCAACGAAGATGGCAGACCCCATAGCCAAATTCCCGCCACTCCCAGTAATCAAACCTATCTCTACTCTCACATCAGACAACAGGCAATGGCAGTAGAAGATTTAGTATTAGTGAAACCATTCCCTGTTTTTTACCACCCTAACAGTTCACCTGCATATGAACCTGTACCTTTCCCAGTTCTGAAAGATGTGAAAAAGGCAGTTTCTGATTATGGCTTAAATTCCCCTTATGTCATAAGTGTTTTAAAGTCACTTTTCACCGCATACACATTCACACCAAAAGACATTAAAATAATACCTCACTCATATTTTACACACATTCAAGCATCACTTTTTGAAGATGAATTGCAAAGATTAATTAGAACACAGGCAGAAGTTGTCTTCTATTTTTCTCAAGTTCAACATTTTATTAGAATTAATACTTGGTAATTTGGCCTTTAAGGAAGAAATTTATAGCAAATTTGCTCTTCCATGACATGCATCTAATTCAGCAAAAACCTCTTCATAAATGACCTCGAAATTCAGTCACAAGGAACAACATATTTACATTTGAGTTAGTATTTGAAAATAATAAAACCTGGTGTCCAGATCACACTTTCACATGCTTCCAGCGTGATACTTGTGTCCAAAGTATAACTAAAGCATTCTAAATACCCATTGTCCCTTGCATTTCTCTCTTCATGTTCTTTTATTTCTGCAAAGCCAGTTGCTTTTTCTAAGTTTTCTAAATTCTCTTTCAATTCATGTTTTCATTTAGATTTCCTCCAGCATTCGGCAATCTTGCTATCCATTTTTTATATTGTCAGTATGGCACTGATTTTTACACCATACTCTTGGCCACTTGCCAAGACAAAGTGATCAACAGCCTGATGCCCCAGGAGTCCATGAGCCTGTCTTTGCCATTGCTGAGTTGCAGCCATGACCAAGATGAGCTCCGAAGCTCTGCTGCGGTTTCAAACAGCACTTTGTTTTTTGGAGTTTCATTAACACTGACTTAGTTAATATATGAGATTCTGAAATGGAAAATTCAGTTTGATGGAACCTATAAATAACCTCTGAATGACCTTCTCAGGGTTGTCTTCTTCCAGGGAATCAAGGCCCACTTATCTGCTACCATTGGACTGATGTTTCACTCTGCTTATTTCCTAGAAATGTCTTGATCAGTTCAGTCTTGATCAGCTTATGGTATTCCTTTGGCAGTCTCAGTTGCCTTTGGTTGTTGTCTCTGTTGTTTTTCTGATAAGAAACTTCTCACAGAACTCCTTAAAACAGCCCACTGGCTGTCAGTCTGGAGCATTCAACAATTGTTTTCTGATCCATTTTGCTAGCAACAGCTGCTTCTCCATGCAGGAGCAAGCAGAGAAGTACAAAACACACTGAAAGAAATGCTCAATATATTAACTCAGTAGAGAGTGAACCTTAAAATATCAAACCCTGCTTTTATGTTCTATGAAAATTCTTGTTATTGTGCTCAGTTTGTCATATAATATAATCTGAAATATAACAGCCGTGGGGCTTCCATGAATGTTTTATCCATAATATACCAAATAGAACATAAAGATTTTTTCTCCTCTGCTAGAACTCTATCAATAGCTTCTGTGCTACACACAGGCAGATCTTTAGTCACTTTTATTTGTTGTCTTAAGATCTGAAATATTCTATTGCTATTCATACCTGAAAATGCAAACTGCTTAAATAAACTGTGTGGCACTTTGATATTTACCTTTGTGTTTCCTCACTGCATTATCATCTTTAGTAGCATAGTAACAAGACAAAATCTTTCATGATACAGCCAGCTGAACTGCTATTTTGAAGGAAAGCTCTTGTTGTATTTTTCATTAATCATTTGCTGTTGATGTTCAACAGCTCAGTGTTATTGAGTGCCCAGTCCTGCCCCTGGGTCAAAACAATCCCATGCAATGCTCCAGGTTTGGTATAGAGTGGTTGGAAAACAGCCCCACAGAATAGGACCTGAAAGTGTTGGTCAACAGCCAGCTGAACATAAGCTGGCAGTGTGCCCAGGTGGCCAAGAAGGCCAATGACATCCTGGTTTGTATCAAGATCACTGTGATCACTGTGTCCAGCAAGATCAGGGTAGTGATTGTCCCTCTGTACTGGAAAGTAGTGAGGCAGCATCTCAAATCCTGTGTTTACTTTGGGGCCGTTCACTACAAGAAGAACATTGATGTACTGGAGCGTGTCCGGAGAAGGGTGACAGAGACTGTGAAGAATCTGGAGCAGAGATAACATGTGATGAACTTATCACAGCATCCATGCCCCATCCTCCTGCACTATTGAAGGCAGGGAAAGGTAGAGAAAACCGGGGGTGAAGTTGAGCCCAGGAAGAAGGGAGGAGTGTTGCTAAGATTTAAGTATACATCACATTATCCGACTAATAATTGTTTTACAAAAAATTAAATTAATTTCCCCATATTGAGTCTTTTTGACCATGACATTAATTGATGAGTGATCTCTCTCTCTCCTTATCTTGACCCATGAGCCTTTTGATGCATTTTTTCTCCCCTATCCAGCTGAGAAGGGGAGTGGCAGAGTGACTTTTGTGGTCACCTGGTGTCCAGCAAGGGTAAACCTACAACACTACTTGAAAGGAAGTTGTAGTGAGATGGGTGGTGGTATCTTTACTCAAATAAAAAAATGACAGGACAAAAGGAAGTGGCCTCGAGTATTGTCAGGGGAGGTTTAGATTAAATATTAGGAAAAATTTCTTCACTAAAAAGGTTGTCATCCATTGGAACAGGATCAACTAGTGAAGTAGTCATGCCATCATCCCTGGAGGTAATTAAAAGAGTAGTGGATGTGGCCCTTTGAGACAGGTTTTAGGGTGGACTTGGCGGTTCTGGGTTAACAGTTGGACCTGATGACCTTAACAATTCTTTTTCAACCTCACTGATATGATTCTAGGACAGGAATTGCCAGAGGGACATATGTTTCTGCAGAGTATCAGTCTTCAGCAGTGTAGAGCTGGCAAAGGAGTTGAGGTATATGGGTGAAGCTTTAGAGCTCGTAATGTGCATGCAGAGAATGTTATTAGGGAAAGACATCAAATACAAACAACACAGTAACTTAACAAGGTAAGCTTCAGAAAAGGTAGAGACAGTAGTGGTATTCTTTATTCCTGTCCTCTAGTAACATGCTTTATTTTCTCTTTATCAGTGCAGGTATCTATGAAATAAAATCAGATCTGACCATTTCACTAACTTAAAAGTAATTTTTAGACAGGTGGTCAAGCTCCCTTTAAAGAGATTAGCAAGAGATTTCTAGAATTGAATGTATTGAATCTACTATTGAATCTCTTGAATCTCTGTGTATGTTCAGCATGCCCAATATGAAATTTCATAAGATATGTCTTTTCCCTTCTCCTTTTTTCTTTCAAATTGCATTTTGGCAATGCTTGCCATTTTGGACTGTTTACCTCTTTTTGCCTATGGCATTCCTTCATGGTGATGCTTTCTGGGTTTCTTTATACTTTCACGTAGTAGTCTGAAATCCTGAATGTTGCTTTCTTTTTTTCCTAAGGATTAAATGTACTGAATGACCTGACCCTTCCAGATTCTCTTGTCTTTCTGTTCATATATCTGCTGGTGTTCACAGTTTCTCAGGCACCGGTTGCACCTTCTTTAATTGTAGTGAATTACTCTAGTGCAAGTAGGCATGACAAGGCAAACTCCTAGGTTACCTTCTAAATGCTCCTGGTTCACAAGGGATTAACATCACAGTTTTTAAAATGGGATTAATCTCATATTCTGCTGCAGCTGTTTCAGTGCTGGCTGAGCTGGTCCACTCTGAAATAATAGGATTAGTAGCAATAGTTCAATTATTTTTTTCTCTGTACTGCCTTATGTAGAAAGTGGTAAATTTCTATTTTCAGAGGAAAAATATTTAATTTTTTTCTTGCCAGAATAGTTGTGAGACAATGTAATGTA
Organism: Willisornis vidua nigrigula; assembly: GCA_021164005.1. Lineage (NCBI taxonomy): Eukaryota > Metazoa > Chordata > Aves > Passeriformes > Thamnophilidae > Willisornis > Willisornis vidua. Next base: position 20,567,924 of record JAJPCS010000060.1, on the reverse strand, counting down.
GTTTTTAATAGGTCTTAAAAATATCTTTAAACTTTATTCTCATAGAATTTAGAATATTGTTGCTTCTGTTCCAGACTATTTTCCAGTTTTTTTTTCTTTTTCTACAAGAAACATGTGTCATAACTGACAAAATGTAAAATCTATAATTATGAAAAAGTGATTGATATAATGGTATGTACTTTCTTAGCAGGATAAGTAATTTTTAATATCAAGTTAGGCAGCATTCTCTCTGTTTTACCTCCCAGATGAAAGTAAATCTTGACTTCATATTTCCTGTATAACTGGTATTTTTTACCTTTCTTGGTAGTAACAAGAATAGAAAATTTAATCTTAGATAAGACACTACTTTTCTAGTAATCAGTTGCTTCAATGACTGTACTGATTTCTCCTTAGGAAGGCTGCAAGCTTTTTTTTTTTTTTTCAGAAATGTGTGAGATGTTATGTTTCAGTTCCACCAACCCTACGGTGATACAATCCTATCATGGATTTAGGAGGAGCAGGTACTGCCTGACTAACCTGATCTGCTTGTATGACCAGGTGACCTGCCTGATGAAAGTCGGGAAGGCTATGGATGTAGTCTACCTGGACTTCATCAAAGCCTTTGACACCTCCTCCCATAACATGCTCCTGGAAAAGCTGGCAGTCCCATAGCTTCGTAAGGCACAGCCTCTGCTGGGTTAAGAGATGGCTGGATGGCTTGGCCCAGAGAGTATTGGTGAACAGGGCTGCATCCAGCTGGAGGCCAGTCACTAGTGGTGTCCCCCAGGGGTCAGTGGTGGGTCCAGTCCTGTTTAACATCTTTATTGATAATCTGGATGAGGAAATTGAGTCTACCATTAGCAATTTTGTGCATGACACCAAGCTGGGGTGGGGAGTGTCCATCTGCTGGAGAATAGGAGGGCTGTACAGAGGGACCTGAGCAGGCTGGACAGATGGGGTGAATACAACAGTATGAGGTTCAAAAAGACCATATGCTGGGTCCTGCACTTTGGCCACAATAACCCCTTGCAGCTCTATAGGCTGAGGACAGAGTGGCTGGAGAGTGGCCAGGAAGAAAGGGACCTGGGGGTTCTGACTGACAGGAAGCTGAACATGAGCCAGCAGTGTTCCTAGGTGGCCAAGAAGGGCAATGGCATCCCAGCCTGTATCAGGAATAGTGGGGCCAGCAGGACCAAGGAAGTGATTCTTTCTCTGCACTCAGCACCTTGAGTACTGTGTCCAGTAGTGGGCCCCTCAGTTTGGGAAGGATGTTGAGGTGCTAGAGCATGTCCAAGAAAAGACAACAAGGTTAGTGAAGGGTCCAGAGCACAAGTCCTTTGCGAAGTGGCTAAGAGAACTGGGGTTGTTTATCCTGGGGAAGAGAAGGCTCAGGGGAGACCTTATCACTCTTTACAACTACCTGAAAGGTGATTGTAGTGAGGCAGGTATAAGTCTAGCAATAGAACAAGAGGACACTGTCTTAAGATGCTCCAGAGGAGGTTTAGGGTAGGCATTAGGAAGAATTTCTTCACAGAAAGAGTAATTGAGCATTGGAATGTGCTGCCCAGGGAGGTGGTAGAGTCACCATCCCTGGAGGTGTATAAGAAGAGACTGGATGTGGCACTTAGTGCCATGGTCTAGTCGGCAAGGTAGTGTTAGGTCATGGGTTGGACTCAAAGATCTCAGAGGTCTTTTCCAATCTAATTGATTCTGGGGTTCTGGGATTCTATGATTCTGTGATAAGCAGATTTCTATTATGCTTCTTCACCTGCTTCCCGTCACATTACTATAGGCAGTGTACATGTGCTTCCAGAATAACGAAAAGGCTGAGATCCCTCAGTTAAGGCTATAAGAATATTAAGGAACTCTTGAAGTCAATATTCTTTCACATTCTAATTTCTTGATCGCATTTGCTTTTATGCTATATATGCTTGAATATCTTGCATAATAAAGTTCATCACATGTATAAAATTATAGAAATATGTAATTACTCTAAAAAATAGAAACCCCACTATTTTAACTTTACAGAAAGGGTAGCTACTAAAAACACTTTTAAATATTAGATATAAATAAATGAAGAATACTAAAGACCTTTGCCTTATGAACAGAATAATTCACATACATGAATTGCTACAGATAGGGATAAAGTACATATAAGTTTCACAGCAAAATCCTAGAAGGTAGATGACTCCAGTGCTGACATGAAAAATCGTTTCAGATGTTTCATAGGCACTGGTTGTATGTGTGCCTCTCTCAGCCTCTGGTAAATGTAACACAAATCAATTTGCTTTTGCTCAAATAATCTCGATCACCTCCAGACTTTAGATAACATACTTTTTCCAATTTGTTGTGGGATAGGAGCCCATGAGCAGGTTGCCTGCCAGGGTTAGCTAATGTGTGCTGAGACAAACCTTATGAGGCAGGGGTTTTGGTACTAACCCAACCTACTGTGGCTTTACTGAGACTTGAGATGAGTTATCATATCCCACGCATACTACCTGTGTATCTTATTTATTGTGCCAAGCAAGAAAGTCTCTGAAAGCTGGAACTTGTCAGCTGTTTTGCCTAAGTAATAAGCATAGTCTAATCACATACACTAATAATCACACAATTCTCATTTGACTAACGTACTCATTTATTCAATGGTATCTCTTTTGTACAGTACATGGCTGCAGATTCTCATCTGTTGCAGATTCTTATCTCACTTTCCAACTTCAGTTTGATATTCTTGATCTTTGGACTCCTTTTCTCTCTCATGGTAGCACACACACTTGCCAGCTGTTCTTACATAGATCCATACAAAGTTTGTTTTACCAAATTGAAACAGGGTAAACCTTTGATAAGATTGTTGTATTATTTCCAATTTATTTCAAGCACTGACAGTTTGAAAGCATATAAACACAAAATAGTCCTGTGAGTAAGTTTTTTTTCTTACAGGATAAAAATTATTATAATGAGAAGTCATTTATTAAAAATGTAAACTATCAGGCTATGATTATTTAACTTTCAGTATTTAAATTAATGAGTAATGCTTACCTAAGTAAAACATACAGCACTGTCTTTTTTCATAGAAATACTAATTAGATAAATGAAAGATATGGAACAACTGAGAAATCTAGGAATGTAATTTACTGGCTTTGATATGGGATAGACTTTTGGTTTTGAATATATTTGTATCATCTATATCTACATATCTAACTTTAAACAAGTTGTGTGGTATGGGGTTTTTACCTTCTAAAGCACTGATGATTTTACTCCATTCTACTGTATTTTTTTTTCTTTATGGCTGGTTTTTTTCAACTGTAGATGTCAATAAGGAATATCTTGTCAAAATAGATAGAGGTGGAATTGTGCAAATAATTAGATCGGTTATTATTCTCATATTGCATGCAAAACTAACATTGGTGCAACCAAAACTTCCAAAACATGTTTAAATAAAATGAAGATTAATGGGGGAATAACAAAAATAAAAGAATTTTAAACATTTGATCTGCCACATTAGATAGGAGCTCCACTATGAGACCAAGACTTTTGTATTCCAGATGACAAGCAAAAGGAAACGTAGTACAGTCCCTTCTGCTAAGAGTTTAGACTCCAAATATGAAACTCAGGACGGAATACATAAGCCAAAAAAAATATGATAAGTATTAGGGAAAACTGAGTTATGTTAGCATGATTGGCAGTGGCCAAGGCATGCCACCACTGTGTGTAATTAGAGAAATCATTGCAGATATGATATTATTACTGATGCATAATATATTTTTTCTCCAATGCAGCCCTTATGCACTGTCATTGTTCTTGACATATATGTCTGAGTTAGATGTTCTTTGAGAATATAAGGAAACTATCTAGTGGTTTATTCTATTTCTCTCAAGATTTATGAACTTCATAGAAACTGTTAGTCTACAATAAAACTTCAACAAACAAACATTAAAAACTTGATCAATATTCCTTTCTCCAATAAGATTCTTCAATAACTAATGTCATATGTCCAGCTAGGATACTGCTGCAAGGAATAAATGGTAAAAGGCCTAAACTCATAGTTCCTGCTAGATAATGGGATAATTCCTCAGTGAAAGTTTCTCGATGAAACTTAGTTGTTTAGGTCTGTTTTCCTTTATGAAGATCTTTGAGTGCAGCAAGTCCCAGCATATACTTTAAAGTTTTATTCCTCAGCCTCAAATGAAGATTGAAGTTATCAGGGTATGTAATAATTATCCCTCCTTCTACTGCTTCACTTGGTAAATCAGATAGTGCATTAGTTCAAATAGAATTTTAAAATCAAGCTGATCACCTATCTGATAAATAAAAATATAGTGACAATACTAGTCACTTTTGAAAGCTTTAATCTGCATCTCTAAATTTCCATAACTAGAGGGATTAAGTTTGCAGGAATGTATGGACCTTCCATGTATGATTATACATTTTGCATATGTACACCTCAAGTCATCCTTATATAGTCAGTGAATGCTGTAGGTAGATAACTAATGCATAATTATTGCAAGAGGTGTAGATAATATCCTAATACTATCTTCATTAGAAGTAGACTAAATACCATTAGTAATCATGCATGACAAATCCAAAATAAGCCCCCAAATACAGACAGAAGTTTTCTAGATGTTAAGTTGATCAATGAGGATGTATTAGAATAGACATCAAAGTTGGGGGTAGCAGCATAATGCATTAGAAGACAAATTTTCCCTACAGAGAATACTTTTGACTGTGTAATGGTTCAGTAAGCAGGCTTAGTGAAGCAATCCCAGTACATTATTAAGATTATATTAATTAGGTAAATATTCTGTTCAGAGAATGAATAAACATATGTAGAGCACATGACCTTTATTAGAAACCTTAAAAACTCTTCCTAAGAGACATTTCTAGAACTGGATGAACCTAATTTGGAAAACCAGGGATAATTCATACCAGCAACACTGTGCTTTCCTCTTGCACTCCTGCAACAGTGTAAAATGAGATGATATTTTGTTTGTTTGTTTGTTTGTTTGAAATTTGTTATTGATATGCTGCAGGGACTCTGAACATTTCAATATATTTTCAACCTAAATGAAATCTAGAAATTTCACATCTGTGAACTCCTGCTGTATTTTATAAGTCAAATTTAACTCTCTTAGTACTATCAATATTTGATATAAATTTCTATTGTTCTCTGTATACCATGAAGAGTGGATTAACTGCGCTTGAGCATTTTATGACATTTAACTATGTAACTAACTTTATCATAATTAGAAAAGCTGCGTAACCAATTCATGTGCAGCATGTTGTTCTGGGTGAGTTTGAAATTTTCTCTTCCTAAAAAAAACAAAAAAAAACCCAAAAAAACCAAACCAAACCAAACCAAAAAAACCACCACCAAGCAGTGTGGTGTAGTTGACACACTGGACACACTGCAGGGAAGGAATATCTTCCAGAGGAACCTTGTCAGGCTTAAAAGCTATGCCTGTGAGAGTCATGAAGTTCAACAAGGACAAGTGAATGTCTTACAAAAGTATTGTTCTCAGCCCTGAGTTCCCCAGCACAAGAAAGATTTGAACCAACTCAAGCAGGTCCAGAGTAGCCATAGAGATGATTAGAGGGTTGGAGTCCCTCTAACATGAAGACAGACTGAGAGAGCTGGGGGTTTTCAGCCTTGAGAAGAGAAGGCTCCAGGGTGACCTTATGGAAGCCTTCTGCTTTCTACAAGAGTCCTGTGGGAAAGATGAAGAAGGACTCTTTTTAAGGATTATAATGATAGGATGAGGAATAAGAGATTTAAACTGGAAGAGGGCATATTTAGAGTACATATTGGGAAGAAATTTTTTGTGAGGGTGGTGAGGCACTGCAACATCCCAGAGAAGTTGTGGATGCCCCATTCCTAGAAGTGATCACGGCCAACAGGAATAGAAATAAACGTTTTTATATTCAGTATTGCCCTTTATCCCATGTCCATTGCAATATCTCCATCCTAACAACGCATATGCTGAGATGAAATGGAGATTTGCAACATCTGTCACAATTGTTCTGTCAGCAATACCAATTGTCACTGAAGAGGTGCTTGCATCCGGTATTTGAATAATGTGTGTCTCTGAAGTTAAAATATACAACATATGTATATTTATGTATACATGCATATATATACTTCTATATGTATATATATATGTGTGTATGTGTCCCAGATTTTGCTAGGACAGAGTTAATTTTCTTGCTGTTGCCATGAGGGGGGTAGAGCTTGGAGCTGTGTGGGTGTGTCTAGGTTGTTGTTGCATATCACCCACATCACTGCTGGGGGACATGGCTTCAGGTGGGAGAAAAACGGAAGGGGCAACCAAACCGCCATCATTTTGTTCCTTTTTCCAGGGGACCAAAGCAGCGAATCGAGTGGTGAGGTGGCATATCGTGGATGGTCCAACTTGCAGGGTTTGTCCATCATTGTTTTTCATTGTCTCAGGCTTTTGGGAAAAGCACCAGCTGCCCTAGCATCCACCATGTTTTGCTTTGTGTTAGGAAGCTGCGTAGTGCCAGGCTGCAGTAGCATCAGGTTAGTCAGACTTCCCTAAGCATTTTTGCATGTAATGACCCCTCTTCTATTAGTATTGTTGCTGTTACTGTTTGTTTTCCTTACCATGTTGCTGTTCTTCCAGCAAATTGTTATCTCAAACCATAATCTCTGCCTGTCTGTCCCTCACCACAGTGAGTGGGGAGAAGGGGAGTGGCTGCTCAGAACTTAATTTCCAGCCAGGTTTAAACCACAACAACATGTATATAAGGTGCAATTTGTCCCAACCTCACAAAAGTAAACTTAACTTGCTAGCTTAGCTTATCACAGATGTAGAATAGTATGGGAAAGAAAAAAAGGAAAAGAGAAAGTAAAAGGAAGACAATATCTGCAAAACACATAATTATATTTTCTGTACCACAATTAATGAACCTTTTATTTAACTTTATGGTCATGAATGCAGTTTTATTTTGTATAAGTTTACCTGAAGAAAAATGCAGAGATTTTAAATGACATTTCCAAGGAAACAAATTTCATATAATCACAGTATTACCATATAGGTCTGTGTCATCTTACTCTGTGATTTCTTCTACACCTATTTGCAAAAAAAAAAAAGTGAGTGCACTGACAGAGTTAAAGAAATCCCAATAAAAACTATGTTTATACATGCTTTCTAAGAACTGATTGCTGGGTAAAGATGAGACTACCAAAGTGTGGCTAGGGTACATTTGTACTATACTTTCTTTAAAAGCTTCTAGGTGGAGTGGTCAATCTATCTGCATTCAGTCACAGAAAAGATGCTGCATCTGCTGCCATATCCCAGCAAAGATGACAAAAGGACATGACCAAGAGGACACAGGACTGATATATTAAGGCTAGTGATTCCAGAAAATATGACATAAATTCACTGAATGGATTTTACTTAAGGCTTGTCTGACACAGAAGAAAAACACACCATTGAGACACTATTTCATTTGGTAGTTGTGAAATTATTAATTATATTCTTGAAGATGTGTAAAAGAGTGAAAATCAATGGTAGATTTACTCCTTCTTAAATATCTCTCTAACAGCTGCCAAATGGAGCTCTTGGAAGTCAAAGGCATCTGGGTTTTTTAGTTCATTTGTGATAATCAAGCAGTATGTTCATTACAGTTTCTGACATTAAGTTGTATAACAACAGAATCCAGCCAAAAGAAATTTTGATAAAAACATAATTATATAAAATTGAACCAGCAGGTATCCTATATTGTTACTGTGTGTAAAAGAAACATAGTGTTTTATAAAAATAATTTATTAACCACACAACTTTCTGACAAGAATGGAGGCTGTAAAAGTAAACTAATAATACAATAAACCAGGAAGGAGATATTTACATTTATAGCAATGAAGTTTTAATTTTATAATCATCTTAAATCAGGACTTATGAAAATATAATGAAGTTCGATTTACAGTTAACAGTTGTTTCATTTCTCTGAGAATAAACTTTTTCTTGCATTTCAATAGTCTACACTGATAGTAAATAATTTTAGTAGTGTGGTACAACAGATAGTGTTATATATATTTTAAATTAAGCAGTTTAAGGAAAATAAAAGTAAGAGCTTGAAGAACAAATCACTTTGCAAAGAAGGAAACAGTAAAAGTAGCCTTAGAGGAAAAATAAACAAGTTTTCTAATGTTTTTCAAATAAAAATGGCTACTCATAGTTTCATATAAGCATTGTGTTCTTCTACATTCTGTCTTTTCTCTGGGGAGGGTCTACAGCTGTGACCAGCACTGGCTCTCTGTCCTGGTCCTGAGCGCACCACACCATGGGACCTTCTGCCCCAGTATCTCTCTTTTCCCCTGCTCCCAGCCTAAGGGCCTATTTCAGACCCTAGGGCCACCAGCAATACTGCAGCAGGCCTAATCTCCAGTTTCCAACATTCTAGCTCATCCTTGGCCCATACCCACACACATGTACAAGCCCTGGGACTGGTGCTGACCTGGTGCCTCCTGGCTGCCCACCATGGGGAGCTTCCAAAGCTTCCATCCTCCAGACAATGGGGAGAAGCTGGACTTTGTGGCACCTTGTCTGCATGCTTAGCTCTCTAAGAAACTTGAATTAGAAATGACAGATACTGCTGTGGACTTTCCTTCCCACATTACATTAAAAATCTACTATTACTCTATTTGCTTTAGTTGACGAATCAAGATATTTATGAAGCATTTATTTTTTTCCAGATCTTAACCCCATGAAAGTTCTTCTGTTTTTCTTATAAAGATAAGCATTTTTGGTAAAATTTGTTTTTGCTTGCTTCTTCCCCTGTTATTTTTCAGTTGATAGGAGGATGGATCAAGACAGATATCATTTATTTGCTTTCAGAGTGGAATTGGTGTGTAAATAACTTCAGAAATTAGGATAAAGCATAATCTTGAAAGGTGCCCTAACTGCTGAAAAGATCCAAGATATCTGGAAAATTAAATAAATGCCTTATCCCATTGGAAATATATCTTTAAAACCAACTCATATATCTAAATTGCAGCTGTTTCTGCACATGGCTAAATGCAGTTTGTTATGTCCCATAAAAATATGCTTTTTTGTTTCAAGACACAAACTGCAGGATGGAAAAATATGCACTATTTTTAGAACATTGAAAAGGTTAAAAAATTTACTTGCTTTTTTCTTCTCTTTGGTTTAAGCAAAACATGGATTTTTAATTTGTAGATGATACTCAAAAAGGTCTTTAAAACCATATGTGACAACATTCACGTCCTTATGTTAGAACTTTGTAATATTTTTCTGTAATCAGATAGGTTCTTAAGAGGTACAAATGTTGGTCACTCGTGCTTCAGCTTACCACATATGACTGCAGTTGGGGTCAGCCTAGACAAAATGATATGCAAAATTTCACCTTTAAGAAGTGCAAGTGATTTGAGGCTTGTCGCAAAGCAACTGTGGAATCAAGCTGGGTTTTTTGTCCTCCAAAAGCAACACTGATAATCCTATAACCCCTTAGGTCACCTGAAAATGCAGTGGTATATGAATATCCTAGCATTTAAAGCTTTTTGTGTATTCAAGTTATTTTTCAGTCATATGCAGGACTATGTTTTCATCCTTAAAAACATCCTTTCTAAATTCTGATGTTTCTCCATATATATCTTCCCCCCAAAATTATGTAGCTGTAATCTGAAGGAGAAAGTGGATTTATGTATGTTTGAATGCATGGGAAAGAAAAGAAAAAATCCATCTATAAGTCAGTGAAATTATTGCCTGAAAAATTAGGGATGATTTAGAGGGTGTCATTAAATCTTTACATGTAGAAAAATGCACAAGCCAGGATCTTGTTAGTCTGAGTGTCCATGATTATTTGTGGCATAGCATCCATAAGGTCTATAGACTGTGTAACTAAATCTTCAAAAAGGCAAATTCCACACCTTTGGGAGCAGTTTTCAGAAGTAAATATTCTTCACTTTTACCTCAATCTGCCCCTACACATATAAAGCTTGTGTTTGCTAATTGAATTACGTCAGAAACTAAGGAAAAGGTGGGGATATTCTTCTGCAAGGTGAAAAAAAAAATGGCTCAAATACTTTCCAAGAGAGGAAGGAGCTGAATCAAATTTCATCCTAGAAGAGTTTTTCAATAAGTTGAAAGGGAAAAGAAGGCCATTGCTATATTTTCTTCATGTGACCCCTGTTTTTAGCCCTGGACCAAGTTCTGGTGTTCATAGAACAAAAAAAATATTTCGGCCATAGTTCTCGTGGACCAGAACTCAACTCTCTGAACACTTACAGGTGACAAAGCAATTAAATACTCAGGATGAAGACAAAGTTTTCATTTCATAAAGATGCCAGTATGTACTTTTACTTATTTTCTGCAACATGAGTTTGGGATCTTTTCAGTCCCTCTACAGTTCTACTTGGCCATTTAGCTTTACAAATTAACTTCCTTTAAAATTAAGCAGCTTCGCTGAGACTACCCACTGGTTACAGCTGTGAAAGTTAATACTTAGCAAAATATAGCATCTCATTTTCTAAAGCCAATACACCTTCCGTGCTTCTCCCAGGGCATTAAGCAGTCTCTGTTGAACGCCTGGCTGTTAGTATTCATCTAGTTTAGAAAGTGCTACTTGGAATTCACTCTACTGTGATCATGATCAGAGGAGTGACTAAAATTTAAAATTCATACTGTTAAAAAAAGAAAAATTATCACAAAAAGAAAGTTATTCCTCATAGATAAAAAGCAAGATTAGACACAATTTTTTGTAGCTTGTCTTTCAGGCAGAGACAATAGGGCCTTCATCAATTAAATGGGTGTGGTTTTATCATCTGAAGGTCTTCAGTATGCCTATGAATCCAATATGTTTTATGTTGGCGACTGTTTCTCGGAATTTTTGCTACCATCCACCTGGCAGGTTTGCACAAGAATATTAAGTGTGGATTGGGAAAACAAACAAACAAACAAACAAAAAAACAGGGTATGTTTCTGTTGAAGTGAAATGCTACAGTGGTAACAGCACCCTTTTAAACAGAGTTTTTAGCAACTAAACTCTGTGTTTAGTGAAATGTATGGTGGCCCTTAAGAAGCACTACTAGTGGAGCCAGGAATACTTGTCTTTCTCTAGCAAATATCACAAGTTAGGGCTTAAGGTTTTCCTTGAATGTCCTTTCAGACCTGAATTATTTTATTTTGCTTCAAACTTGGGTTTTTTTCACATCTAATGACAGCCAAGTTGAAGACTGATTAGATTTAAAATGGGCATAAAGCTATTAGATCCATATGTTAGATGATATTCAGCTGAAATAGGTAATTGTTTACATGACTTTGAATGCCAATAGCACAATAAAGAAAATCCCTAAGGCTACCTTCTTCACACAGTGCATTTGTTATCTACTGGAATTAGCTTACTACACAAATCTCAGGACTCATATAGCAAATGCTGAACACCTTTTCTTTTTTTTTTTTTTTTTTTAGAAGGGCTTAAACTAGTTACAGAGTGTTAGTTCAATTCTGGACTCCACAAACTGTCATGATGAAAGACTTATCAGTAAAAACCCTAAGAAACCAGCACACTACAAGTTTTGAAAACTGAAGAGCTGGTCTAACTCCAGTTGTAAAATCATTTTAGCTGGATTGTATTTATATTTATAGATTTTTTAAAAATAAAATTCTGACTAGAAACCAAAAGTCTATAGATGCCTGAGTTCAGAAAAATTGAAGCAATAACATCACTGACATTTTTAATATTATTTTTGTGATTAAAGATGATCTTTACAGATAATAATACTCCAACTGATAAGGAACTTGCCCAGTTTGTGTCCAGAAATTTGATCTAGAAATTTTTCTTTCTTTGGAACAAGGAAGCAAACAAGGCAGTCTTAGATGTTGGAAAGTGGACTAGAAGTGTTATGATACTTTCATTTTTCAGGAAGTGTCTACTATTACCAGTCCTAAGGGAAAATAAAGCAGTTCCAACCTAAAAAAACCTCAAGAGAGTGGTTATGAGAAACTGTAAAAACACATGCAGCTTGGAATATCCAGAAGATAAAAAGCAAAACATTTTCAGAAAGAGAAAGAGGCTTTGGATTATACAAATTTTATTTACTATACTGAAGTTTTCCATTTCTAACCTCCAGGCAATTATGCAGTCTTAAATTAGAGGTAAATCTTACACAAAATGATGATAAACCATGTCTATTTTCCCAATATTTTAGGCAGAGAAACAAAAATAAATGGCCTCATATTTTAAATGCAATATTACTGTTCCAGTAAGAATGCCATAGCTGGCACTGTTTATTGCATGAACATGAGTAAAGATAGTGTTTGTTATTTATTTTTAAAGCTGGATTCAATTAAAAACACAACAGGCCACCACATGGAAATAAGCATTGATTTTAACAATTGACTCATGGAAGCATTGCGGGAGAACTCTTAAGTAGGAAAAAATACTTTCATAGTATTAGAATTACAGCCATAATTCCCTTTGTGAAGGGTACAAGGAATTCCTTTGAGTTTCTGCTGATACTTGGATCATGCTTATTAGCAAATACTGACAGAGCCTTTTGATTCAGGTTCTACTTCTCTGTAATTTCTTCTTATTTTTTTCCCATGAGCTGTACTGTGTATGTGCATGACCTTTATGAACAGAGCACCACTGGTTAGCCAGGATAATTTGGTGTTACTCAAATAATCATAATGGATAAACCTGAGGAAACAAATCAATCTAAAAAATTGAGGAATTCTAATATTATCTAAGAATATGCTGTAAGGGTAATTTTCTTAAACTTATGGATTAGCTGTATGAAGAATTGTTTTCAGATTCAGGGACAAAGTTAAATATCTTCAAGGCATCTGAATGGAAAGAAAAACATGTAATAAAAATAATGCTTTTTCTGCTTTACAAGCAATAGAAACTGGATCAGCAAAATTAAGATATTATCCAAAGATAGAGTTTTATTATGTCTACTTCTTTCTAAAAATAAAAGGACATAGGAAACTACTTTCAATATTTTCTCAATATTATAATGTTTTTATGAAGATACAGTTTTTGGCTGAAAACACATATGAAAGTCTTAACATAAATCTCAAAGAAAAAATAAAAGCTGCTCCTAAAGTCCATCAAACCAGAAATGTTTCATGTATTTTCAGTTTTATGTGGTAGTTCAACTGCATGTTTAGGCTTAATTTCTCTTTTTTACCTTAAGAAGATTGACAATAGCATTTTCTAGCAAAAGATGCAGCTCAGAAGTTTACAAGAAGGTAAGGATTTCTCTGTTAGCATTGAAGAAACACCAAACATTCGCACACTTAGTAGCAGTGAAAATCTATAAATCTTGCATGTATTAAGAAATTCCCCTAAAATACAAAACTAGTATGTTTCTGTGAAATAATCAATACCTTTTAGGATTGAGTCAAAAGAACTGGAAAATACAAATATGCTGGAGAAAATTAGAAATAAAACAGTAGAAGTTCATCAGGAGTAGTCATATGTTTATATGTTTCCTTCTCTCCTCCTTTTTTTTTTTTAATGTGTTAGAATGTAGTCAGTTATATCATGTATGTACACCAAACTCCTTGAATGACCTTCCTGAAAATCCCTGAAGCAAAATGGGAAATAAGCTTCAAAATTCAGTTTGAAAAGGAAGGGAATAGTATGAGAATCCATCTCTATACATAGTTTGTGGTCAATGTGAGTTTTCTGTCACACAAAAAATATAACAAGATTCTGACCTCTGACTCAGGATCAGAGTAAGGCCAGGAGGTTAGCAAGAATGAATTATACATAAGAGAGTTTGTCCTTCTTTCACAGATGTGAGACTGTAATATAACTCACGACAAAATCTGTCACAAAATCCACAACAAATTTGATGGAGATGTTTGAAAGACAAAATCAGCCCTTGCTTCAACAACTAAAACTTTTGGAATTTAAGTTCTTTATAAAACTAGACAAATTTTTGTTTGTTTTTTTTTTCTTCTTTTTGGTAAACCAATGTACTGTGGAATAATAGACTTTAAACAATATAATGAATATAACATGTTAAGACAATAAGTACAATCTAAATGTAATAAATATCTTACCTAGTGTCTCTGAATCAAAGTTTCAGTATAGTCATGACAGCTGCCTTTTTCAACTACCAAAACCGTTATCTATGAAATTTGTACTGACAATAGTTTACATCATTAAAGAGACAAACACACATGAATTCTTTTCTCCCCTGTATTAAAGCAAACAAACAACTTACTTCAATTAACTATTGTAGATAACACTAGAAAATAAGAATATAAAGTATCATACCATCTGTGCTGTCAAACCTATATGCAATGGAGTGTGTCAAAGATAGAATTTTATTTCAAGTAAAAATTTTAATTGTTTTGCTTTAATAGGATTGCTTATGTTAAACTTTTCTGTCAATACAAAAGATGTTATCATTTCAAAAACCTTTCATGGAATTTTTCTCTCCTACTAACACAGAAGTTTGGGAGCTAAAGCCCAACGCCCCACTACCAACTAACAAAAGGATGATCAATTGCTTTGCATTCCAACTTGCTGGCTGGGGAGGTGGGGTCGGAGTGGAGAGTGGTTTTTCCATGTTTCTGCCACGCTTCACTGCTCCGGCTGCGGTGTGGGCAAGAGCCCTGTTTGCTGGGCTGGTGGAGGCACTTGAAGCTCCCTTTGGTTTGGGCCCCCACCAAATCTGCTTGACCGGTGCTGTCCTTCGGGCAGACAGAGAGAGCAACCACCGCTACCATGGATTTGCTACAGACTCTCCTAAGCGCCAATTCAATCTGCAGAAGAGTCGCTAAAAAACACCCCCACCCCAGCACTTTTCTTCAAACACAGGATGAGGAAGGAGGCTCTACCTTGCCAAGAGAAAGGTTCCATCCCATTCCTTTGTGGCCCTCATTCCCATGTGATTTATCACAAGAGCCAGCATCTCTCCATACCCTTTGTCTTCACTTTGCCAGAAACCAGGAAGTGACCCTCGTGGTTGCAGCCTCATGGGGTGCGGCATCGCCCTCTGCTGTCCGTAAATAGAACTGCACCGAGAGAAGTAGAGAGAACTCAATTCATTAAACGTTTTGGTTACAGTCTTGCTGTTTGTTCGATGCAGGTTTTGGTGATATATAAATGTTGTGTAGTTAAGGACTGTTATCCTTTTCTATACATTTTCTGATTAAAATACATTAATTTCAGAGGTTGTGCTGGGTTTCTTTGGAAAGAGGCTCCCTGCCTAGTCCAGATAGACATGTTAGTTTTCTTCTAAACTAAGACACATGTGAAATTCCTGTTGATGTAAATGGAAAAACATGCATGTTAAGATTTGATATAACAACATATATTTTATGTTCTTGCTTTATTTAATGTTTTAGTCTTACCCGTAGTTCCTCTTACATGTTTCCCGTACTCATCACCTTTAAAACTTCTCAGTCAAATTTTGCAAAATTCATTTACTTGTAGAAAAGATGCCACATTACTCATTGTAAGAGCATTCTTTTCTAATGTCTTCAGTTTTTATCTTCAACACATATTTATCTTTATACCATATTCTTAATAGGCATATAATGAATTATTTTTTGCAATAAGGAAAATATTACCACAATATTTTTCAGTATTATGTAAGAGGTTTTCTCTAGTACTCTGTCAGGTCTGTCTTCTCTCACTGATTGTGAATGGCAACAGCAACATCTTGGGAGACATAGGAACACCTCCACTGGTGATATAATACATTGGAGTGTCTTTACTGTAGCCAGAGGTCCTCTACTTTTAAAATTTCACTGAATAGGCAAAAGGATTAATTTTCCCGCTATGGCCTAGAAGAAGGAGTGCTTTGTATCACTAGCATCCATATGCACCTACTGACCAGTAATCAGAAGGCACTTCATTTTTGGAAAGAAACCCAAACTAGTTATGCCTACAAAATGACAGATTCAGCCAATATCTGCCCTCTATTATGTTCAACAAGAGCGAATAATGCAAAGAATGGTGATAATAAAAAAAAAAAAAATTAAAAATATGAAAAAGATGAAAAGTGAATATTACAGCTTTATTTACTAGGCCTCTGCCATGTCTTGTAAAGATAAGTATTAAACCTTTAAGTCAGAACTGCAGAGAAATAGAAGATATTAATTTTGTTTTGTTTTTTCCATGAGAAACCATATGACTGCACATGACTGGAACGTACATGTTTCCATGTATTTTCTGTGTCTGTTTACCTGTTTGTGTCACCCCAATTTTGGTACCAGTCAAAACTCTCCTGAAAAGATAGTTTAGTCTTGCCCAATAGTAAATGCTTCTGTTAAGTTTGCTCCACAAGCTACAATTCTGAAATCCAGACTAAAACTTTTATATATAATCCAATATGCCTCAATATTATGTAACTACAGTGACTTAAAGCTATTTCAACAATATTTGTCTGCGAGTTTCAGCAATTGATCCAGATAAAGTTAAGACCATGATTTTTCTTGCTTTTCATTTCCTTCATTACGTAGATCAGTGAGTACGGCTGTTAGGCCCCTGTACCTGAATAGGTGAGAGTCCATCATTGTATATGTAATTTGCCTTGGGCATCAGAAAAAATAGCGTCTGCTACCTGTAACAACAATCCAGAACTTGCCAGTATATGCCTTCTTTCCTTCTTCAGTTTCATATTTTACTAGACAAGGAACATTTGATCCTATTCCTATGGTAGACTAGACTAGACTATGCTACATTGTAGCATACTGTGTATGTACTACACTGTGCACTAGTGATGTAGCAAATACTACTTATTAGCGTGGACACCTTCTCATATATGTGCATGGATTCCCAAACTCATTAAAGCACACTTATTCAAAAAAGGCCATGCCTTTGCATCTAGGCTTCAGTTGCAGAAAATCTATTATTTTTTTATTTATGCTTCAGCAGCAAGACTTTAAATTATGCTTCCTACTTGTTACAAATGAGCCAAACATGGTTATTAAGCTGGGCAAAGGACACTTTTATTTTCTGGAGCAGCATAACTTTCTCTAAAGGAACAGATTTAGAAGGCCTCTATCTGTTTAAATATGTAATGCCAGTGTTTCTACTGGATGCATGTTTTAACAGCAGAAAGCACTCTGAATTCAACATGGATGAAAAAGATTGGACCAAATTTATTGGTTTTTTTTGAAACTGGGTTATATTTATTTTGGATGTTGCCATGTGACAAAGAAAAGGCTGACTCCTGAAAAAAATGGGGAAGTGTTGGGTGTGTCTGTGAGCAGCATCCCTGCCCAGGGTTCCATGCACATAATAATGCAGAGAAGGTGAATGAAGAATGTAGATATGTAAAAATTACACACTGCTTCTATTCTTATAGATAAGTTTTTATTAGAATGTAGCTTTTAAGAAATAACTGTCAAATAGAACAGACTTTCTGTAGCTGAAAGGACTTTTACAGAGTTCCATGTATCAGAGTTATTTATCTATGCTGTATTCTAGAAGGAACCAGGGAAATACTAGTGTTTTACAGCAGAGTAAGGACAGAAGTTTGAAAAACAGATTTGCAAAGTATTTTAGTGAGTGGAAAGCATGAAGAAAATGGATCAGAGTTTAATTCAAAATGTACTTAGATGGGAAAAAAAATTGTGTTGCTACAGGCCTATGAAAATCTTATTGTGCATGGCACTAAATTTGATGTTAGCTGACACACCAGCACTCTGAGTTAACTACTAGTGGCATATTTCAAATTCATTGTTGAGAGATATGTTGACTTTTTTGTCATAAAACCTAAACAGTTGCATTTAATAGAGAATTCAGGGGAAAAAAATATTAAAGGTGTATCAGTGAATACAAGTTGCAGAAGGAAGAATTTCTTTTCATATTCTGATGTATAGTAAAGCAGATTTCTAAAAGTTTCCTTTCAACTGGTCCTTGTATTAATAGGATGTTAATGTAGACAGTCACAGTCAGTGTTCACAGTTCTTTCACAGTCACTGTGATCATTTTGATAATACTGAGAAGGAAAATAAAATTGTTAAATAATTAAATAACCCCCAATATTTTTGGCATCATACTTTATTTCCATTTGGTATCAGCAGCATTGTGTTGCACAGAATCATTTTTTTTTAATAATGTAGGGGAAAATCAGTTAACAAATAATTTCAGTGCCACTGTTTTACCCTCTTCTGTCTTAGCAAAGACATTATTCCTGATCCAGAAAGATCTCATTTCCCAGCAGTTGATATTTATACAGTATACTTGCAATATTTTGTTATTGGCCTTCTGTGTAATGCAGTTTTAGCCTTAGAGTAATCCCAAGTATTAGTCAATAGAAATCCTTGACTTTGCATTAATTCATACCAGGAATGACCTAACCATTAATACATCTTTTGGAATGGGGTTCTATATCTTAAAGAGTAAGCTCATAACAATATGACATTATAAGGTGTGGGAAACTGTTTGATTAATGAGAGTTCAATATTTGCAAGATATTCCATTTCTCTTTATTAATTTCCAACATTCTGGATAATGGCATTCTTAAGTTTGCCAGGGATTTTGTTTATTTAAAAGGAGGAATGAAATAATGGTTCAAAGTTTAGCATTTATATTTCTTATTTCTTAACAAAATAACACATCTACAGCAGTCAGCTCTAAGTATTTATATCCTTATTCACTTGTGTATTTTCAACCCCCAATATATTTCACATTGTTATTAAAGTTCTGTGTTTACAACTTCAACTTAATGATACAAACCTTTATTTCCCATTATCTGTGGATTAAATTTTTATTGTGCCCCTTATACATGGCATAGAATCCCACTGAACTTTCCAAAGTAGAATAATCTTCATAAAATAAGTCTAAAAAGGAGACCTTAAGTAGCTCTCGGAGTAAAGGCACAGCAGGAAAAGATAATACACAAATAAAATCCAAATTCATGTAAGTTAGAGGCATGTGATTGGCAATAGAAATATTTGCACTCTGACAGATGTCATAAATCAATTCAGTGTTCCTGAGATATTAAAAATCAAATTCTCCAAACCACACTTAAGATTCATAAATGTAGCAGTGCTGTGGAATGAGTCTGGCTGGCAGATAAGCTCTTTGGGGGACAGGGTGAAGAGTGTGTGGAGAGGGTGGGGCAAGGAGCAAAGAAAGTAAAACTTATGAAGAAAATTATCTCCCTCACAGCCAAACTTAGAAATCATATCTTGAACAATAGTTCATGCCAGTGTCAACAAAGCTCAACATAAGTAAACCGGAATGATAAGAATCATAATCTTGCCAGTAAATATCAAATAAGTTGGTACCAGAACTAAGTTAATCTGTTTTCTTCATGTACTTATTTCTGGCTGTTCAAAACATTGAAACATATTGAATGGAAGGGTTGTAATGTCTGGTGTGTGTAGATTCACTGAAGTCTAATACCATGAGAGAACATGGTAAAGTATTTTCAGCAATTATAATATTATCTTCTTTTCTTTCTATTTAGGTGTGTTCTCGAGTTGCACTTGCAAGAATATAACCATCTTTAAAATATTTATAGTTCTGATGTTTGCTTCATTACTAATTATATAACTACTTAGCAACCCATGAGCTGATACTTACAGGAAGCATGATCTTAAGGGATTCACTTCTTCTAGAAGAAGGCTGATGCCTAACAGACTGAAGGCATCACATTTGCCTAACAAATGTTTTCATGTTAAATTCAACTCCCTACTTAGAAAGGAATAATCAACTGCATCCAGTGCTTTCATGAGTCACAAGCTGCTGTCATACTATCATTATAAAAAAAAATAAAGACATTATACTAGGATGAATGTATAAGAGTCTTATTTGTCAGTTGCAAGGAACTTCTATAATATTGTAAGACTTAAGAAATACTTGATCCCATTTAAGTCATCACACTTTGGGAAATAGTCAAATGGATAAGTCCCAGTGGATGTCAGTGTAAGTGTAGTCAGAAGCCTAGCAAATGAGGTTGGTGGGAAAATGGTAAAGGCCACTAAATGTCCTAACTGGAGAAAAAAATCCAGAAGAGATATGATGGTAGTCCTCTGTTAGTTAAAGATTTTTTTGAAGGCAAGGGCAGTAATCAGTTCTCCAAATCTTTAAGACAAAAGTAATTGCAGTAAGGGAACTTAAATTAGTTATTCAGCTAAATGTCAGAGATTTTTTTGTGTTCAGATAGATTATTTAAAGATTACAGTGTCTTTATAAGAATTGTCAAAGACCAGATTACATCATGATTTATCAGAAATGACCTTTGTATGATTAATGTTGCTTTAGGCTACAGGTGATATAAAAGAATCTTTGGCGTGTACTGTTCAATCAGATTTCCCATAAGACAGGGGAGGTGATGGAGGAGAATGCAGAAACTGCCAGAACACTAGGTTAAATATCCATAGTATAAATATTATCTTTCCCTGTGTGTCAAAGTCTATAGAACTGAGTCCCTGTTGTACATTCTTCAGACATATGCATCACTAGTTTCAGAAGACTCACCTCCACAAGATGTAACACACAAACTGAAAACAATGGAACAATGCATATAGGCGTAGTTATAGTTATATCCTTTATGACTATAGCGGCTCAAGAAGGTGAAACTCAGAATAAAACAAACTTCCTCTATCAGTCAAGCCCTGAATAAGAAACAAGAAAGGCTGAAGATGTTTTGGGGTTTTTGTTTGTTTGTTTGTTTGGTTGTTTTTTTGTTTTTTTCAAGCTATGCTGAAACAGTAGTTATTTCACAATTTAGCATGAAAATGATTTTCCAAATGCTGTTATTTCAAACATACATTCTTGCCTAGACTGAGTTTATTAGGGGTTCTTAATGCTTTTGTGCTAGTAAGGTCATCTATTACAGAAAGCACGACATTTAAATAAGTTGCAACTACTTCTCTATGCCATTTTCCCCCCCTTCAGTTTATTCAGCAGTTACCTCACAGCTACCAGAAATAGCTGGATTTGCTGTACTAGATTTCAATATGCAGCCAATATTAAAGCTCCATCTGTCTTTCCAAACTCAAACAATATAACATTTCTCTTGTTCCAATATTTAGCCAGACTCAGCACATGGATTAGGAAAAGCTGCCTGAGCTAAACCATATTAAAACAGAGATTATATAGATAGTCTGTCTTCAGCACTGCGGAGTACTATCATTACTATTTGGTCTGCATTAGTGAAGATATCTACATCTTGATAGAAGCAAATGTCTTGTAAAGGGATTTAGACAGAAACATGCTAAATATCAGGCTAGAAGGAAGAAAAACTTTGTGCCAACATTTACATTTTTAAAAGATAGTGTAAAATTATGCTATTTTTTAAATTTAGTGTCTATAGCAAGAGACATATTTCTTTATATTTTAGTTTTTTCAATGAGGGCTCTCAGCAGCTTGCATTAATTTTTGACATTACTGACTAGGCACTCAGCATTTTAGAAAGTGAGTCACTTGCTAGCAAGCAGTCTAAGAGCTTTCTTTGTAACAGTGCTTAGTGCTTAGTCACTTCCATTTTTCTGCCTCAGTACTGGTGGAGGACAATGTCTGAAAAATTGTGACTGCAAATCTAGAAGTTTACAATACCAATTTCAAAGTCCTACCCATTGCCTATCCCTTACTTTTACGCTATTTAATCCATTGTTGAATAGTTCAGCTTTAGAGAAAAATAATCTCAGTGAATACACATTCTTAAATATTTGTCTACGTTCTCTTTGTTAGCTGAAATTAGAAGAATAAACAACAAATGTTGTCACCACAAACAGGTACACATTATTTTCTCTTAGTTTTCAGATTTTACAATCCCTCCTCCTGTATGGATATTACTGGTTTGATGGTGATGACAATGATGACAATGGTGGTGGAGGAGGAGGAAGAGCAAGTAGAGAAAAAGAGGAAGAGGAAGAGGAGGAAGAAGAGGAAGAAGAAGAAGATGATGAAGATGAAGGAGAATAAGAAAGATTAATTTTAGTGGACCATATTTGGCAATCAGTAGAGGTTGGGGATTTTGATTTTTTTTCTAGAAGCATGGGAAACTTGAGAATTTATTCTTTAAGGAATCCAAAAGAATATCTCAGAAATAGATCTTTTTCCAGAGACTCAGTCAATGAACATGTTTTCTTGAGTCTTGAAAAAAATTTCAGTATTTTTACTACTAAAAATGGCTTAAACAGTTAAGAAAGAAAATAAACTTGGGATCTAGAGCACAAATTAATAGAGATCAATGTCATAATCTGACCCCTTTTTTCAGACTTAAATTAATATATCTTTCTGAATTTTGTATATCTTAAATAATCTTCAAACCTCCCGCTTCGGTTATTGAAAAGTTTCTTTGAAACAGTGTTTGGTTTTACAAACATAATATCCAAATGACTGTCAATGTTGTTGATGCTTTACACCATTTTTATTGAACATAGATAAAATATGTATTATCAGGGTAAGCATTATTCTGTGTGGGAATGGTTGGAACGATATGTTTAGTTGGCTTTCCTTTAAAGGACTTTCCCTGTCCCTAGACAGTGTTTCTACTGTTATGTTTTTTTTGTGTTATTAATCATTGTTTGTGTCCTCCCTTGTATATCCAAGTGTTTTCAATCTCTTATTCTGCGTAACACTGCTCAGGTTTTTGTATCCTTAAAAAACAAAAGCGGAAAAAATGAGGGAAACACACCAGACTATGAAGTGTGGAAAGAACAGGCTTTGATTATGGACCTTGAGGAGGACAGTGCTGGAAAAGCACCCTGAACCTGAGAAGTTGCATACCTATGAGAGACGTGTTATTGAAGTTTTAAAATTATGCGGTTTTACCTGTACTGGATTTTTAGTTACAAACTTTTGTATAACCTGTCCCTGCTCGTTATCACTTTCCTACTGGGTTGCCAGCCCCCGCCCTGTGTCGTGTCCACCCATCCCTGGGTCTCCCCTGTTTCCCGGAGGCATTTTGTTCTCCGAGTGAGGCATCACCGGGGACTCGTTAAACACAGCATTGTTTCCTCCCGGGCAGGGTAAGCACCACCTGGGGGGAGCCCCCGGCCTGCCCCCACACTGCCGGAGCGGCAGCAGCAACCAGAACTTGGATGGAGCCGCCCCCACAGCTCCGGGACAAACCAGGGCGGCTCCTGCCAGTCCGAGCAAGGACGACGTTGTGCCCGAATGCCTCTGCCTCGTGGAGCGAGGGCGGCATGGCTATGGCTGCTGCCAGCTTCTAGCCCTGTCCTAATCCTACTGGATACTGCCCCCGTCGGTGCTCAAACCATGGATTTCATTTCTATTGGGTGTTAGTCCCTCCATTTTCCTATTCACTAACTAAGCAGCTAAGCCACTTCCCCATCTGGAGTTCTTTCCCAATCCAGTCTCAGCTCTAGCACCTTCCACTCCAGAACCTCATAAAAGCCTCTTGTACTTTTCAATAAAGGTCTTTCATCTCTTGTCCTCCAGACTCCAAACATCTGTTTCTCAGCACTCAGCTCTGGAGGCAGGTGGGAACCATTTTCCCTGCCCCCCAATGCCGCATAATTCTAAATGTCTGGGTTTTCAGCCTTCCAGCTATTCCTCTCATTTGCTTTCTTTCATTGAAAATCCAGGTTATCTTTTTTTGGATGAGTTAGGAACATAAGTCTGGGAGAAAGTGATGGGGGGGAGGGGAAGGGGGAGCCTATGTTTATTTTACTTAGGGCTTATGATGCTTATTTTGCTTATTCTTATTCTACTTATGCTCATTTTGTTTATGCCTATTTTGTTTATGCTTATTTACCTAGGACTAATGATAATACTTATTTTCTTATTTTACTTATGCTTTTATACTTATCATGGAATTTGCTTAGTAATATGAAGTTCACTGTGTAACATGTAGCAAAACTGACTGACTGTCCTTGAAGGTGCGATGCCAAGGGGCCCAGACCAATTAAAACAGCTAGGATACCCCATGATAAATCAGAAAACATGTCAAAAGAACAAGATAACTCCAATTAGACCAGCTAAAGTTGCCAACAAGACTGGTTTGAACCAGTTTTCAGCAAAAGGGAAAAAGTTCACAGGAGGAAGACATCTTACTTCATCCCTAAAGACCCTCAAAGACCACTACCCTAAATTACCAAGAGGAACAGCACAAGTGCAAGAAGGAGTGACATGAGGCGGAGAAAATGGAAATCAGTTCTTGAGACTCATTATAATAACCCTGCCTTCTCTAAGAAAATAATTTATGCATGAAAGAAAAATAAATATGTATAACTTACTTGCATATAAACCCTTTGTTAGCTCAACCAGGCGCGCATGTTTTAGAGGAGCTTCCCCCATGTGTCCTGGGCTCAGATTAAACGTACCTCTCTATAACTTCACTGGATTATAGGGTTTTTATTCCACAAAACAAAAGTTCTCCAAATTAGACCTTAACTATGCTCCCTTAACACGTACTGAGTGTCTTTGAACAGTGGTTGAGTTTCCCCCTTTCTACTTTAAGCAGAAAGCTTTTCCACCATCTCTGTGATCCAAGGTTCAGAAGCCCTGGCTTGCATGCAGTTGCAATGCAATTAATTTTGGCTGTGTTTCTAATGGTCCATGTGGTCTCCAGAGACATATCTTTAGATAACTGGACTTTCAGTCAGGAGGCACCCCTAGGACTGTTTGGTCTGTTTTGATTTTCACTCTAAGATACAATACAACCAAATAAATACCACTGTTTCTTCTGCAAGCAACATCTTTCAGTCCAAAATGACCATTCTTCTTCTGCAGTGTTTGTCCTTTGCTATATATTAGACAGCAATGAAACTGGGTTAATCAGAATAACTGTACAGATATTTCATTTACATTTCTTATCTCCTGGTTCTGGTGGTACAGTATTACAAAAGGGGGCCTTATTTAAATTATATCAGTATGACTAGTTCCTTGAAGGACCTAACCCTGTATTTAAGTACAATGGAGCTGATGCCCAATGTTATGTTTCTTCAGACACACCAGTGTCAAGGAGTTATTGCAAAGTTCTCTCTGTGTATTAATTGTAATAAGACTGAATGTTTTAGAAAGAAAAGCAATCATTATCTTCTTTGCAAATAATATTTTTGTCACTCTGGGAGAGATAGAGGTGCAAACTAAAGATTTAATGGGAGCAGTCTTATTTTCTGCTTATTCACATCAGTTAAACTGCTTTAGTATTTGTTAAAAACTGTGAAATTTTGAATGAATGGTTGTTTAGGCTTGAGAATGTTGCCAAGACACTGTTGTGCTTTTTTTCCTGAACTTTTTCGTGTTCAAAGGTCAGTCTGCCATCTAGCCCTAACCACACCAGGGAAACCATTTTTTCTCCACCCTGTCTTGCTTGTTTTTTTCAAGGGAGGGTTTATATGCAGGTCATCTTGAAATACAAGATGCCTAATCCCACATGTCATTATTTTACAGTCTCTTTGGCATAATTTTTGGAAACCATTTACCACCTAGCTTACAGAAATAGTGCAATTTGATTAGCCAACATGTCAGCCACATAAATATCTCATTGGAAACTCTATGGATTATCTCCTCTTGTCTAATTTCTTAATTAATGTTCAGTATGTTCTAACAGTAACAAACTGATTCAACAAGTACATTTTATGGATTAATTTTAAATATTTGTTGCAGAAATCTTTTCTCTTTTATCATAAGTTCTGCAATTTTTTTTGTTTTAGTCATAAACAAGGTTCAATATATCTTTGACTCTTCCAGTAATCAAAATTATTCATATCTTTATGTGATGTGGAGCAGGTTTTGCTTCAGTGGCTGCTCATGCTGTTAACTAGTTTCCTACCATTTCTTAGCAAACCTTGGAGCTATAATTTCACTTATCTGTATTCAGTTGTGTTGCTGGTGAGGATACTTAGCAAGCATTATAAAAATAGAAAATTAGACGAGGCTAAGGGAGGTGATATTGCAAGAATTAATTGTGTAATGTCTGACAAAAAATCTGGTGCAGTGAAGATTGTGAACCAACCAGTTGAGTTGTTACCATTCACCTAACCCC
Source organism: Willisornis vidua nigrigula (assembly GCA_021164005.1). NCBI lineage: Eukaryota > Metazoa > Chordata > Aves > Passeriformes > Thamnophilidae > Willisornis > Willisornis vidua. The sequence continues at coordinate 20,542,030 of JAJPCS010000060.1, read as the reverse complement.
ATTCATTTCAAAGATACTGGTTAAAATGGAGGGGAAAGCTTGGGTTTCTCCTCAGGAATAACCATAAACGTGTGGGGTAATTTAGTGGGGATAAAAAAGTGAAAGACAAAGAACTTGAAGGAGAGTCACATGCTGCATTGCAGTATTTCAAGACGCTGCTTGTGCCTAAGTGAATGCTATGATAAAGACATTTCAGTTCAGTGCCAGGGTTTCCTTTCAGCCATCTGTGACTATTACAGACCTTTCTACTCAAGAAGCAGTTCTTTGAGGTGTAGTTCTATTTCTCTCCTAACAGTTTTTCATGGGAATATTTTCACTGTTATATCTTATGATCGACTGTGTAACCGAGAGTTTGTTCTCTGAAGAAAATTAGTTAATAGGGAGTAGTAAAAGTTTTGACTCTGCACAGAAATCAGAAGCTTATAGAAGACTGAAAAAGAGGAAAAATATAAGATATAAAATAGAAGAAAAATTATTTTGTATTAGTCACTGACTTGAAAATATTGAATATCATAACACCTCCCAAATGTTAATGTTTAATTATGAATTACTTATAACTTAAAAGGAAGGAACTTCTGCTTTGGATTTCCTTGTCTGTAATAATTTTCCTCATATTTTTAATATATTTTTTTTAATTGGGATTTTTGAAATCTCTTTTAAGGACTATTTTCAGCAGCTTTTTTCCTTCTTTTTTTTTCTTCCCTTGTGTGAACTAGGCATAGTAGGTTTGCAATGCTCTTAGACTAAGCAGAAAGAAGGGTGTTGAAAATCTGTTGTATCTGACTCTGTTTTGCCTGAGCAGTATGAACTACCTTCTGAAGCTGAAACATATTTCTACTAGTTTTTTAAGCTGGATTTGCAAGTTTGCTGCAGCCAAAACAGTATCTTCACACAACCTTCAAAGGTGTGTTTACCAATATAATTCACACCATTTGAAATTCATATATTTCAATAGGAAAACAGTTAGACATTGCATTATGATGCTCTTTATTAGAGTTGTCTTTTCTCCTTTATAAGAAATATAGAAGAATTTCAGTTTCAAATGTCTACACAAACACATTACATTATATCCTAAACACACACACACACACACACACACACACACAAAATAACCAATAAATTAGCCATTTTCCCCCCAAAACAAGTAACACTCAAATTATTAAATCTAAAGTAAGCTTCATCCATTGGTAGAATTTCACTTTTGATAGCTCATCTACACAGCATCTTACCAAAATGGTCTTAAGTCAGTGGATCATAATGTATTTGATTACAAATGTAGGAGCTTAGTTTAGAATTCAACATCCTTTCAATTTGGAAATGTATTATTATGATAACTGGATTGAGGCACATTATGAAGATAGAGTCGTCTCAGGGAAGTCACCTTTACCAAGAAAGACAGAAAATAATTGCAATCTGAGCCCCATTTTCATAAATTAATGGCTTTTCTACTGAGGCTTCAAAGGCTAAGCAATTTTATGTTTAGCAACACATTCTTCAGGGCATGTTCCAATGCCTTTTCTGAACAAGGACCACTTACGAGTTTATAATATTGTAATTAAGTCAATGGCCACTTAGGCATAAATGAATCTTAGCAATCAGTGATTAAAAATTAAGTAGTATTTGCATGCTTTGGATTGGCCAGAGCCTTAGTATTCTTTTTTAAATGAACATCATGTCTTATTTAAACCTCTCTGAACAGTTATGTTTAATACTGGTGAGGTTTCTTCCTGTCAGTAAATCTCCACAACCTCATGTACAGCTTAAGTAGTAAAGGTTGTAAATTAACTGAATGTAGGTACTGTACTGTTGATAAATGCAGGACTAGTGTAAAAGTCAGGTAAGAAGTATCTCCTCATTTTAACAATGATTTTTTTCCCCAGAAAAATTACTCAAGAAACAATTCCCTTGAGATACAGCCTTGTCCTAGTTCAGCAGGAGGGACCAGCTAACACTGTGTGTGGGTGATCAAAGCTGTGTATTCTACCCCCTCTATTCATTCCCCAAGGACAATGGGCCATTAGCAGCAGCTGCCCAGGGAGTCATTAGCACCTTTACAGCCAGCCTGAGGGGGTGTGGCTGCTAATGGGCCATGAACAGTTCAACAATACCCCCTGGCTCCCGGCGTTAATCACCCATTGTGTGAGTCCCCGCCCTGGGGGAGGGACTGGGTGCTCCCTGAGGGTACATAAGTGGGGTTAAGAAGACCTCAAGAACCTCTCATCAGATCCAGAGGAGCAGGCCCTTGACAGGAGGAGATCACTGCTCTCAACCAGATCACAGCCATCACCTGTACCAACAGGTTTCTCACTTCGTTTTGCGTTGGACTTGGGGGGAACCACGCGGGTCGCAGCACCAGGGCTAACAAACCCCTTTGGGTTTGTGCCCCAGGACACTGGGTCATACTGCTAGGTTTTATGAGCTGAAAGCAATCTTTTTTTGTGTCAGTCTATTTGTTGTAATATTGTTATTAAATTTTAGCCTCTGACTTGTGATCTCTCTCGTGGTGAGTTCATTTTCCCTGCTGGTTTGCCTTTAAACCAGCACAGCCTTCAGATAATTATCAGAAAATGAACAATCCTCAGTCCCAAATGCAGTGAAAGCCTGACTTGTTCATTTAGACTTCTGATAACAACCAATACTATATTTAATAGTTTGTGAGGGTTTTTTTGTTTTTCTGTGTGGTATGTTGATTTATATATATTTAAGCCAGCAGGCCTGTTTGCATTCCTCAGCATACCTGTCAAATCCTAACAAATGTCTTTGAACTTTGTTAATATTTTCAGCTGGCCCACTTATTTACAGAAGAGACACATGAAGTATATCACCAACCAACAATGGATCTGGTCAGAAACTACTTTTAACCAGTAACACTAGACTTTGTTGGATCATAATAAAGGAGTGCTTTCAAAATAAAAAGCAAAATAAAAGTAGAAAGAAAAAAAGTATGACAAAGCAGAAAACTACTGTACAAATATGGAAATTTAGAAGTAGTTGGACACATTCCAAAAAGAACCAAATAGGCTGGGCGTAATGAGATCCATAGTATTTCTGGAAGGGGAAAAGTTTGTAGTTTTTTATTATGTGAAATGCAAATGAGAAACAAACCAAAACCAAAACAACAACAAAACAGTTTCAGCTGCTTTCTTTGCCCCAGGGTTGTAAAGGTAATGTCTCGTTAGTCTGGCTGTGTTTGGGAAAAAAACAGTATCTGCAGACCAGGATCACAGTTTGAATACCTCGTAGTTGCTCTGTAAGAAAATATTTCAGCTGGGAGTAACCAGTACACTTCTGACTCCTGAGTCTGGCAGACTTAGTTTATCTGTTTATTTTTTCCAATTTTCCCTTTTCCCAAGTTATTGTTTTTTGAGCTGATTTCTTGGACAGGTCTACTGGGTGAAGTTTAACATCAGCTACCACATGTTTGGCAATGATTTTGATTGGCTTCAAAAAAGGCAGTGACTCTCCCTCAAGCTGTTAGTACACTTTTTCTATGCCAGTTTTAGGCTTCTGTACTTCAATGACCTCTGCATCTTTGAGGCTTTTGCATATCTAGCTTGATGAATCTCTTCAAGACTGGGTTTCTATTGTTTCTGATCTTCTTATCTATCACTCCTTCCTACTGACACTTGTTTCTTCAGGCATCCCTGTGCTGCTATGCAAGAGTCTTTAAAAAAAATAAATCAGGCACTGACACAACCACTCATTCATGCAGCTGATCTCTTCCTGATGTTCTCTTCAGTCATTACTGCCAAATGTCCTGTAGCAGCACAGAAACTAATGGTTGTCATCCCTTATGACTGAGGCTCCATCATGAACGGGGACATTATTCTGTTTTCTAATCACTGTGCAATGATTGCTTCTTGCTGCAGACAGCTGATATGTCATCTGTGATGTACTACATGGATATTCTTACCAATTGGCATCTCTGTCCTCAATGTAATTTGCTAAGGTACTAATGGAAGACCTTACTAGTCTAGTTAAAATTACCTACTCTGATAGAGTTGACACCAAGAAAGTGTATAATTCTGTCTTTCTTTAATTTCCTTACATCTTGAGAATAATTACAGAATGTATTTTGTATCATTTTTCATCGTGTGTATTCAACAAGGTCTACCTGGAAGGTGAAGGTCCTTCATCAGTCAAACTTTTTTTCTAATAACTTGATGATATGTAGAGGCTTGGGGAGCTCCAAAAGAATCAGGTTTTTTTCTGATTATCAGGCAGCAATGGACACACAGGTTTATAGTAATAATTGACACCAAATATCTGTGTAATTTATGCTGCACATTGTATTGTACATTTTCTTGCTCTACTGAAATATTTACAAATATTTCACTATTTAATGGCTTCTTTTCTGTCTTGCTGATGTCACATTTTATCATGCTGATATACAGCTATCCTTTCCCTTTGTTGCCTATTTTTGTATGTCTAGTACATGGAAATCCATATCTGATAGCAGGGTCCTAAGTTATTAGAGTAAAAAAAATACTTTAAATCATGATTTTTAAGCCTCGGTCAAAATTCTGCTAATGAATGTATTATACTTTTGATTTTCTTATACATGCATGTGGGGTGATAGCCCAGATAACCTCTTGATGGGTTAAGGAAAACACCTCAGTCCCTGGAGGGGTACTCTCAGAATACCGTTGGCAGAGGGTAATGGGTTGCACAGGAAAGAACAAAGACTACAGTGGCTCCCCAAAAGTGCTTAAGTCAGACAGGTAGAAGTAACGGAGAATAGAGTAATTATGGAGATAGCATGGCCTTTCTTCGCCACATGGTGTGGAGACACAGGAAACCAACTATTAGGCTTGTGTCATCTGTCCATCACCCCAGAAACTGTTATTGACTATAGTAATTCAAACTGCTTAAGAAAATAATAGTATAAAAAGAGATTGGAAATGAGCAAAAATCGAGGGAGAAATGGCATCATCTCTGAGGGGGTAGGTGGCAAGCTGCCCTGTCTCCTCCCACCTCCTTCAGACCATGTGGGGGTGAGCAACCATGTACTCTGTTTTCCTGTGCCTTATCACTTATCCCATAGTCAGTTAAATGCCTCCCTGTCATCCAATCCCATCAGATCTTGGAAGCTAAGCAGGTTCAGCCCCAGTCAGGACGTGGATGGAAGACCTTCTGGGAATACCGGGGGCTGTAGGTTCTAGTCCAGAGGACTTCACTGTCACCATCCAAGCTCACTTGGACCTTATTTACTAATTATGCTTTGCTACAACTCACCGGGTATATATCTTGCTTTTTATTCCTTTTGTTTTTTTTGTTACTCATGGTTAGTGACTTACTTTAAGGTGTACAATCCCTTATCTTAGTGAGTTAAACATGTATTAGTGGGAAGCGGCTATATTCTTTCTTTTAGCTACTTGCTTTGTGTTAACTAGTGTGTTTAGATTTTGTTCTAGTCTTGGTAAATTGATCTGTCGTGATGGAGGAGGTTCTGTATTGTTGCTGGAGTTTTGTATTGAGGCTTAGGTTGCTGTTCTGTTTGTGGAGTGTGTTTCTGGGATGGACTGATTAGGGCTTTAAAAGGCATTGATATGGGGACACTTACAGCTGTAAGTGAAACTTAAAACACTTAAGAGAAGTGGAACAAGAAATTTTTGCATTTCTGCCCCTCCTTTTCACATGACAATGCCCCAGAATAAATGCATACTCAGGCAAAGAGAATGAGTAACCAAATGATTTCTCAGCATCAGAAAATCATGTAGAATTTTTCTATGGGTGGAATGTTGCAAGGTTTTTAACCCTGTTTCTATAAGCACTGTCTGTAAATGGTGGAAACTGTCAAAAGGTGCATAAATATTGTTTGATATCAAGTCCTTTAAACCTTTAGACTTTTAAGACATTCATCCTAACCATGAATTGGTATAGTTACTTTTTTCTAAGCTCACACATTTCTGCACATCATTTTTTTTAAAATTAGGACAGATACTGCAGATGTACTTATTGTTATCAGTTCTGACCATTGCCATAAATAGAAATATCTGGTATTACTTTGACTAGAAGGCTCAGGATTACATAAAACTGAGTTCCTAACCATTGTGCCATCATTGTGGGGTTTTTGTGTGTGTGTGTTGATGATGTTTTTTCACTCCTAGTTCCAGAACTGTCATTTTGTTTGTCAGTCACTTAGGTTTGTAAAAACTACATCAAATTTTAGACTATTTTTTATAACAGACTAACTTGCCAATAGATTACTATCTGTATTTGTCCAATCCAAAGAGACACAGACAAATAAAATTAAAAAAAAAAAATACCCACCCCACTCCAAACCCATTTCAGATGCTTAGAAAGTTTTGTAGGTTGGCAGATAGTGAACTCCCCTGACAATAACACAGTCTAGTTTGTAACATGTTGTAAACAAACATAGTTATCCCACAGCTTAAGTAATTACACAAAGCTGAAATGCAGATATGTACTCTGTTTCCAGGTTCTATATCCAGGTCTTTGAGATGCAACATGAAAAGATACAAAATTCAGCTAACATGGAACTGAGTCGCTCAGAATAGATAGAATTGAACTGCCAAAACCACACTTAAGAAATGATTGCTTAAGAGCACAACTCTATTTGATAGTAATGCTCTCTGGATGCTCAGAGCTCTATGTCTGAGCATAGGAAGAAAGAAGAGCTCGTGGAAGTTCTGCTTGCTCTTTAGTACTTACATTTTTGTTTGTCCTTTTTTTTTTTTCCTTTTTAATCTCAGAGCATTGATGGTCCTAATCTGTCCCACAACAGAGCAAATCTCTCTCATACAAATAGTATTGTAGCTGTGACAGAGTGTGTTAGATGAAGCACATAAATTGTCACCTTTCAAAATTGTTTATTCTTTTACCTAGGTCTTTGTGGAAAAAACTGTCAGGGAGCAGAGCAGGGAGAAGGGGAGTTGCGGTGAGGGCAAAGCACTTGCACCATGAGAAACCTACAGACTCAAGACATTGTCTTCTACAGTAAGTTAAGAGTCTGCCTGGGGGGGAGGATATTGCCTCTCCTTCTCATTGAAGCTGTGCCACTTGTGAAGCAGGAATATAATATTTATATTTACGGTTGCAATTCTCAAGGACTTTTATTATTATTTAAAGACTTTTATTCAGATAAGAAAATGGTAAACAGTAGATATGAGGCATAGGGATTATGCTATGGAGAGATTATTTTGTAATGGGTCTAAAGGAACTTGCTTTTTGAATGTATCTAAATGAAGGTTCAGAAGAATAACGTTGTTATCCATATATACACAGAGAGAGGAATTTAGCAAGAGAAAGAGAGAAAGCTAACACAGGGAGAAAGGTAATGTCAGCATCACAACAGATAGATGAGTATAAAGTAATCATGAAAAACAAAGACAGTTTCAGTTCTGTTTCTTCAGTTTCCCTGGTATTCAAATAGAACTTTGAATAAAGAATCTGTGGCTGTGGATTGGGGTGTTATGCCTCACAATAACACTTTCATCAGTTATTTTCCCCTCTTCTCCCCTCCTCTCTCGTCCTCTCCCCTCCCCTCCCTTCCACCACTGCTATGAGGAATGTGTTCTAGTATTCCAACACCATAAAAAAGTCTAATTCCTAATCAGAATTTCCCATGTTCCAACATGTGCTCATTGCTTCTCATATTACTACTGTGAATCTTTGAGAAGAGCCTAGCTGATGGTCTTTGCTGCAAAAGTACAGAAAGGATCCCACAGCCAAAGCACTGAATGAAACACCAGGCACACACAGGCAGTTATTGACCAGCTGAGACCACTTCTGCTCTAGTCTATCCCCCTCAGTGACAGACTTGAGCAGACACAATATGGATCCCATCCCTTTTACTCTTGCCCTCAGAGCTTCAGAGTTGTTCTCCACGTTTTGTGTTACCCCAACCACCATCAACACTGCGCGAACGGAAAAGCAATACATCAAGCCTTGGCAGTCGTGCTGCAGCATCCTGGAACTTACATATGGCCAAGAAACAAACCTGAAATGCTGGCTTGGGTCAAACCACCAAACTGGTGCCTTGGTCCCCACAAGTGGGAGTCTTCAGTAGCTATAAGTTTCTTCTTCTCTCGTGTGTAGACAAAAGTTTTGGTGCAGTCAACTCTGATAAATCCTGTTACAGGTCTTGTTTGCCCTCAGCAATGCCCAAGGAAATGAACCTATTCTAAAACTACAGATCTGTAAATAGAGCAAGAACATTTTTCAAGGCTTCCATCCCCAGTGTGACCATGGCCTCCAGATTCCCCTCAATCCTCAATTTTCTGAGCTCAGGCTCTTGTTCCAGGTGAGTTGTGTCAAAGATGACAGTTGATGGCAGCAGGTCTTTTCACTGCGTACTCTCAGAGCAGATGATTTGAAACATCAGCTCAGGGCTCGCTGAAGATGTATGCCCTTCTGTATTAACAGCTAAGGGTTAGCTATTTGCCAAGAGAGTATCTGGAATACAGCATGTACTTGGGCAGTGACTCAATTAATCCTTGTTCTCCTCTGGAAATTCCTCTTCAAAGTTCTTCAGTGAAGACCCTTCACACACTGTGCTCAACATTAATTCATCCTCTGTATAAGACACCTCTGTTTTCTTCTAAGGAGTGAAGTAAACTAAAATTTTCCTTTGGAGTATATTTGCCCATTTGATTCCTATTAACTCACCATTTGAAAGAATAAAATCTTAAATTTGCACTACCTGTAGTACATCACAAGTTGTGTACTGTGAGAGCAGTTGGGATTTTCAAAGGAGTTGCAAAGTGTAAAATGCTCTAATCCTATTGGTGTTTAATGAGTGTTTGTCATCAAAAAAATCTCTGCCAAAACAGGATTTAAATAGACTTCCTTAGGTCTATCGTGTGTTTGAAGTCACTGAGTTGTTATTAGCAATTCATCATCATAAACTACATTTCTGCTAAAATTCAAAGCTATGAGTTCCATTATCTTCTACTGTTAAAAAAATATCCTCAGCTACATTATATTGGCAGTACCAAAATAAGATTTTTACCTATATCTGTGATCACTTATAAAATCCACTTTGCCAATTATAGCTCTGTCTTTCTCTCACTAATTTTAATGTTTCTAAATTCATGTATGTTACATGTTATGAAGTAAGATACATGCAGGTACCCCCAAAAATGCCAAGGCAGTAAAAATAATCCAAGAAAAATTATTTTGAAGGCAAGAATGCTAAAAACTTACAAAGGAAACTGTGTCAGGTTGAAAAAAGGCACAGTCTGGGAAAAAGAACCCAACCTCATGTTCATTCTCAGCCTTTATCATCACTTTCCCCCTGGCTCCCCCGCTGACTGCTAAGACCCTGTAGCATGTCTGTGAGTGTTATCTCTCTTCTCACATATCACAGAGAGAGGCTGAGAACCTCTCTGGAATGCATGGGGAGAAAGCATTGAAATTGCCTTTGAGAAGCATTTTCCTTTTACGCAGAAAAGCCTTCCTAAGCCCATAGCTCTGTCTCCTCATAACAAAATCTTCTGCAAGAGTATTCTATCTTCACACATAAGTTATGTGGAAGGATATTTTCCTAAAGAAAAGATATTACAGAGTAGACATCATACCAGCACAGGCTAAATAAATGAAGCTGTGTTATTACCTTCAACTTTATTGAAAAGAAATTGATGTAAATTACAAGGAAATACAGTGTAATTTCAGCAAAACCAGAAATCTTAGGTATGTTAACCCAAAAATGTATTAAAAGAAGGTATATGTTTTTTAATACAATAAAAGTGGTCATCTGTGAGTTCAAAAAATAGTAAATGTAATGGTTCAGATTTCAATTAGTGCTAGCTAGAAGTGCCTTGAAAGGACTTAGCTAACAGCAAGTGAGTCTTCAAAACTCTCTGAAACCTCTAAGGATTGAGGTTTGGCTGCTCAAGATAGATTTCTCCTACCTGTAGATCTTTTGGGATGTAGATTTTATGGTTGTAGATGGCATGATTGTAGATATATGTCTCAATTCTAGTAATGTGCTTTAAATGACTAAGCGGAAGGTTAGTTTGGATTTTAACCTCTGTAGGTTTCTGCTATTGATGATATACAGAATCAATGGGGAAAAAAAGGAGCAGGGATGTACAGTGGCCTGTTAGGAAATTATGTACAACCCACTCCCAAGAAATGAGAATGGAGTGCCTATTCTAACAGCAACTGGTAATCAGGAAGGAAAATGTGATTCTTTTGAACTTGTTGCAGTGGATCAGGGTATTTCATGGATAAGATATGAACCAGGACTGACTTAAATAACATGTAGTTAGTAGCCTGTAAAATGTATGTGCACTGGTCACAAAGTAGAGGTCAGAGTGGCTTCTGAAAAAACAGGAATAGATAATACTAGATCAATGTAATGTAAAATAACCTCAATATTTTTTCACATAATTCCTTGTTACTTAATCAGAAAAAAACCAAAGATATTATGTACCTCTGTATTATAAAACTAAGCAGGAAGTTGTGCAAGCCATCACCTCAATAGTTGAAAGTATTTAATTATTTATTAATGAAGTATGTAATAACTTAAAATGCAGATGTTAATTTAATTTATATGTTAATGTATTACATTATAAAATTCTTTCAAATAATCCATTATCTATCATGTAATATATGAAAAGTCTATACATACTATGATCTCCATTGCATACTCTGACAAGTAGTAATGTATTTCATGTCAAAAACCACTTCTGAATGTCGCCTTATGCTGTAGTATATCCTCATGGCTCAAGTAAAAATGGTGTCAAAAACCCACTTAAGAACATTTCAATAACCTGTTCTGACTTTTGAGCCTTCATGATTTAGCAGCAATTTTAAGGATATGTCAACCCATAGCACAGTTCAGTACTTCACAAAGCCATATGGATGTCTAGAACCATTTATCTTTTCTTTATGCAGTCTTATTTAAAACTAACTGCAGTGATTTCTTGTCTAGCATTGAAAATACCAAAGAAATTAACTCACAAGAATATGGGTCTGAAGGGTAAAGGAAAAGAGTTTGAGTGAATTATTTTAAAAGTGAGATGTGCCTAGAAAATAAAAAAATTAGCTAACACATTTATTTTCATGTTAATTAGAGATAGGATTCTTCCCAAACTATGAATTAACTCTAGTTAGTTTGAGCTATGAGATTAATAGTTTTATTTTTTCCTTGCATGCAATCACAACTCAAAGGTTAATTCATACTCAGACAGAACAAACAAATGTCCCCACAGAAATAAGCCTGTCGTACTGCCTTTTGAAAATCAGTTATTTAACTATTACTTCACAAAATTACTCATAAGAATTTCTGTAGTAGTGTGTTTCTACATTATGAGAAAATTGAATTAGTTTGTAAAGATGTTTTTTCTCCTGAATGCATTAAACAGTACCTTTTAAGCAACATATACAGTAACTGAATTAGCTTAAATTATGTGTAGCTTTTTATGCAAAGCTAGGTGATCTGCTGAATATCACTGGCTGTTTATACATTGTAGGGTGAATTCAGACTTGGAAGAGGCTATTGCTTTATTTGGATTATGTGCTGGAGAGTGGTAGCAAAGCACTGAGAAGCAGAGGGGAGAAAAGGGCAGCTGATGCTGCAGAAATCTGTTAAATTGCTATTTAAAATACACAAATGTTTGTTATTATATGGCTTGGTCATGGGAGTCATAAATGTTATACTAATGACACAACAAATCTGTGATATTAGGGAGTATGTAGTATAAAGTAATTACATTTAAAAACATGGTTCATACTGGATTAAAACCTGCCATTTTTGAACTTGTGACCTGGAAGAAAGAAAGGATTGAGGGTTAGCTAGGAAGTGAATTTAAGAAAAACCTTATTCTGTTATTGGAACTCTGTTAAATATTTTACATAGTAATCCTGCCAGGCCTGGGAAATACTCTCACTAACTACTTTTATTCTAGACATATGCAAATCTAAAATGGTTACTGAAATATTAATAAAAATATAATGAGGAATAACAATGGGGAATAAATTAGGGGATTTTGGCGATTTTAATTTTTTTAATACTATTTTAAAGCTACCTAAAACATGAATATTTAACAAGAATTGTTATTTACTAATTCTAACAACCACCTTGACAGCAGAAGTTATCATAAATTTTTGTTTCTCATGTTTCTACCAACTGATTCATCACTGCTATGATCACTGCCAAGTGTCTCACTGCTGAAACTCCTACACAGTTAGATGATAATCTTCTGTCTTTCCATTCAACAGTTGGAAGTTTTCTTCTGGATTTGACCTTATAATATAGAAACCAAACAGATCTCAGCCCTGAACCAGTTGTCATTTTAGTGTCTGGGACATTTTCAAGCCCATATAGAAGCATCCAAGTGTGTACTTTAAGTAAAGGAAAATATGCTCAATTAAATGAATATGTTTGAATTGTCTTAAGTGGAGAGAGATTCTCTTGGGTCCATCCAGTGACCTTCTTACGGTTCCTGTGAGATTGGACAACTACAAAGGTTAACAGTAAAATCTGATTGTTCATTTACTTGATATTGGATGAATGATACTGGAAATGTGAAGGGTTATGTAGTGGTGTTTGTATGTGAAAGCTGATTACTGGAGCTGGAGGAGAGCACGTCTGATGTGTCAGGAAAAGTGGAGGTGAAGACAACAGGGTATCTTACTGGATTAATCCAGCATCAGATTGCAATGGAGGGCAAGAGTGTGTGATGTGTAGATACAGATACTGTCAATTACTACAGTGTCAATGTAAATACAACCCATCAGGTGATTTTGTAGCTGAACACTTATCTATTGAGAGGACATCAATACTGTTGTGCATGTTGTGGTGCTATCTTTATGATAAATCAGGGTCATAATAAAATTGTATTCATCACATCTATTCAACTCTTTCTGTGTGTTTACTGTGCAGTCATATACTTTCCTCAGAGCTACATTTAGTAGCAAAAAATCTTGCTAATAGCTTCAGACACAAATATGCACCCTCTTTAGAAAGAAAATAAGTTTTTTGCCTTTGTTTTTTGAACATGAATTTCTTCCTCCTGAACTTCATCTATATTGTATGCAAACCTCTCATATTATGAAAAACAGGTTTGGGGATGTATGGATTATATGGTTGATCTCATATTTGGCCATAAGACAGTAACGAGTCTTAATTAATGTGCCTGGCCTTTCTATTAGTATTTATTTTATCATAGAGTATAAAAAATTCTGTCTACTATTAATGTGTGCTAATGGTGTGATGTTTAACTTCTTACTAGTCTTTTTCTTAACTGGCATTTAAATCAGTACCTGATCTGATATGTCTGTGCTTTAGTAGTAATTTCTTTAGTAAAGAACAAAGTCAAAATATAGGCCTTACTGACTTACGATGTATCTTTCAGGTGTGTGTAAGTTTAAAGGATGGTCAATTTCATAACACTAACTTAAATATACTGGAGGTTTTTTCCAAGCTCTCTTTACCATAGAGTCTTTTTGAGTCACAAAATCTTAAAGTGAATAACCAGAGAATTCAGACTAAACATTTATCTGATTTGTAGAATAGATAATTTCATCCAGTGTAATGGAAACCCCAAAATTCTCAGTTTCTGTGGAAAATTAAGGATTTTCATTAACTGATGAAAATAAAACCAGAATGAATTTGAGTGCTAAAATAAAGTAGCTTGTCACAACTATTTCTCCAGAAGATAGAAAGTAGAAGGCATTGGTATTAGATTGAGATGAGTGGAGCTAAATAACTGACTTAAAACTAACTTGATCTTATTTATCTGTGAGCAGTGGTGACTACTCTATCCAATTAATAGATATAATAATTCTATCCTAATGAATACATACTTAAAATACACAATTATTGCTATCAGTGTGTATTTCTTCAAGACCATGTTTATCCAAAATAGTATATGTGCAAAAAGATTGGGAATTCCTTGCTCTTAATATGCAGTCAGTGTAATGTTTGTTGAGTAAGAGAGTTGCAAAGATCACTCAGCTGAAGTATGTAACTCAGAATCAAGGTGTCCTGAAATTGTGAGTTACTGATGTCTTCTTGAAGTACAATAGAGGGGAAGGAGCAGAAGTCTAGAAATGGATCATTGAGAAAAAAAGTACATTTTCATATATTTGAAAAGGGAGAAAACCAAAGGCAAGCAGTTTATGTAATCAGTGAGAAATGTTTCTAGCCTTAACTAAGTCTTTCACAAAACACCTGTTTTTTAATCTGAAGAATGCTTTAACATGCCAGATATTCACGGCTGCCAGACAAACCTTCTGGTCTGTATTATCACATGTTACTTGGATTTGTGCTCTATGCCGTAGGCTGACAGTCAACAACAGCTAGATAATATGATGTGCTGGTTTAAAGGCAAACCAGCAGGGGAAATGAACTCACCATGAGAGAGAGTATAAGTCAGAGCTAAAATTTAATAATAATATTACAATAAATACACTGACACAAAGGGAAATTGCTTTCAACTCACAAAACCCAGCAGTATAACCCAGTGTCCTGGGGCACAAACCCAAAGGGGTTTGTTTGCCCTTGTGCTGAGACACGCGTGGTTCCCCCAAGTCCAAAGCAAAAGGAAGTGAAAAACCTGTTGGTGCAGGCAAGGGCTGTAGTCTGGTCGAGAGTGGTGATCTCCTGTCGAGGTCCTGCTGCTCCTCTGGATCCAACGAGAAGTTTCTGAGGTCTCCTTACCCACCACTTATGTACCCTCAGGGAGCACCCAGTCCCTCCCCCTGGGCGGGGACTCACACAATGGATGATAAACTCTGGGAGTCAGGGAATATTGTTGAACCGTTAATGGCCCATTAGCAGCCACACCCCCTCAGGCTGGGTGTGAAGGTGCTAATGACTCCCTGGGCAGCTGCTGCTAATGGCCCATTGTCCTTGGGGAATGAATAGAGGGGGTAGAATACACAGCTTTGATCACCCCCAAACAGTGTTAACTGGTCCCTCCTGCTGAACTAGGACATATGAATTTTGTTTCTGTCATGTTACAAATTATTTTTTAGTGAATCACAACTAAATTTTATGGACAGTTTCCTGAAATTTATTTTACATCTTGGTAAACCATTTATAATTCTGATGAACTATGAAGTATTTGATTATTCTGTATTACCATTTTTCATTTGTTGAAATGAGAGTTCTGTTGGCAATTTAAACCAGTGAGAGAAAAAAATTTTATCTTGGGCTGGACATGTTAGTTGCTAGTCATTGAATATATGTACTGTCTTCTGACACAGGTAAATTCTGAGAGTGAAGATAGGAACAGATGGAGTTCAACGACATTAAACATAATAAAAATTCATATAAGCTTCTTATAATTACTAGAACAAGAAATAGCTTTAAGACTTCAACCACATGGCAACTTCCTAACATAAAATACATTTGATACACATTTGCATTTAAAAAAAGGTGAAAATATTTTTTTTCTTTTCCAAAAAATTGGATTTCCATAATAGAGAAGTACATGGTCTCCCTATAGACGTTTACCAGACTGTGGTGTGGAGTCTAAACTTGAGATCCCAGGTTGTGGTCAGGATTATGGCATTATTTTAGTCTCCAAATAGAGAGAGAATAATCCTTTAAACTGTTGATGAAGACAATAAGGCAAAAAGCTAGATTCCCTTTATTCCTTGTAATCCAGTCAGTGATTTGTAAGATCTACATGGTGCAAAGCTCTGTTCCAAATATGCCGTATTTTAGCCTGCTGTCATGTACACCTAATCTTTAACTTTCAGTACTTTTTCAGCTTTTTCTCAGAAGAGGGACAGTGAATGGAGACTTATATTTACTCAAAATAAAAACATAAATATTTTATATTAAACAATACAGTCTCCAAAGTAACTCTAACTTCTAAAGTAATTAATATTTTATATCTATATCATGTATATTAAACCCATAAAAATTATCTTCTTTTTCCTTTTTATTTTTTGTTTTGTTTCAGATGACAACTTGTTTACCAATATTTGAATTGAAATAATTTCTATATGATTACAGAAAAGAAAGAAAAAAATAATGGTAGAATACACTGTATACCTTTACAGTTCAAAGCAGGATGAGGCTTTGTCTTCTCAAGTCATACCTCAAGATATGGGTGTAGTGGGAAAACATGGTATACTACATATTGAATCTACCCCTTATATTTAATAGAATGCAAACAATTTCTGTTTTGTTTCCTGTTTGTTACCTACAGCTATATTCTTTAAAAACATTATTCCTATTAATTTTATAAGTTTCTTGAAGCTAGAAATAAAAGCTCTATGATTGCATCCTTATGTCTTGTGGTTAGCTATTTAGCCTTTAGTTAGTGTATGGAACTTGTTCTCTTGCTGCTTAGTTCTGTGTAGTGGTGAGAAGTTTCACTATGCAAAAGTATCATAAATAAATCTTTATTGTTGACAACAAAAACAAGAAACTGATACATGTGGTTAAAACTTACCTAGTTAAAATGAAATAAATTGAAATTCATCAGAATCTTGCCCTCAGAGTAGATGGTCTTTCTAGTGAAAAAAACATAAAAATATTAACTCAAACCCAGTTATAGACAACATATTTTTTTCCCTGGTAATTGCCATGCTTTACAAACTGCGCTGTCTGGATCTTTTATATTGTCTGTCATATCAGTCACATTTCTCCTTTGATTCCATGATCTCTACTATGGTTTCCTTTTTTAAATAAAATTGTGAAGGAAGAAAATTTAAAATACCAGAAAAAAGCCCCTTCCTTCTCCTATTTCATTATTGCTGTTTTCTACAGCAGTTCATAATCTAAATCTCTTACTTCCTGAGAAAGTCCTCTCTGATCTATTGCTCGTCCTCACTTTCTTATCAGTCAACAGCATCTGAATCATCAAAACAGACATTATTATTCTGTTGTTAAATTATTATAGACCTTGACAGTGTCTATTTGGCACCAAACACGATGGAAGACTTGGAGAACTGCTGCAGTACAAGTGTCACAGAACTTCCTGATAGCAGGGGAGCACTGCTGCTGCTTGCCTTGACTTCTTAGTGAACCCAGAAGTTTACTCAATACTGGAGGCAAACTCATTAGCTTGCTCTGTAAACAAAAACTCTGTAGCTTCATCTCCTATTTCTTCTCAATAATGTATTTCTGAGGTATTGTATAGGAAATGGGGCCATCCTTAAGTAGCTGTGAGGACAGCCTTTATATTATTTACCTGTCAGAGTGGGAAATCCATGAGCTGATGGGTGCCTTACCCTCTTTATGATTTTTTGTATTCATGAGCAAATTTTATTCCAATGTAATCAATTAACCAATGTCTTGCAGCAATACAGGAAAAAGCAAAGACAAAACTTTTTCTTACTCTTTAATGCAACAGTGAAATTTTATTAATCAGAAGAGATATCAGTGAAGAATCACACTCAAAAGTCTAATATAAATGATAAATCTTCCCCCTGCCTCAGATTAAGTTCTTAAAAGCACATTACTCTGTCATCTGTGCTGACTCTATAAAGTGGTAAGATGTCTAAAGCTTTGGAGGAAGTAATTGCTTTAGGTTATTTGACTCTAAATTTGCCTCTAATAAGCTCTGATAAGCTGTGAATGTGAGGAAATTTTCTTTGAATAGCAAAAACTTTAGTATTTGTTCGAAGTGAAAATTATTTGTTACAAACTCTTTGCCACCAAATATTTAAAGTTAACCTTTTTACATGCATTTAATTTTTGAAAGACATCCCATTTTGGCCTGTCCTTTTATATGAAAGAACTACAGTTTTAACTTGTACTGTCTGATATGCTATAGCCCCCCAAAATTTTTATATTAATTAAGCTCCTGTTATAGCTGCATGGATAATCCCAATTCTTGATGTGTCATACTTTAAAATTATGTATAAAATTGATTTTGTATAATATCATAGCCTTTTACTCTCAAATTTTCCATGTTTTCATTTGTCCTTAGGATTTTCCTTACATTTTTGCATGTATTTTTAAAAACACATGCCTATAGATAACTTATGGGAAAGAAGTCACCCAGTCTTGTTTCTTAAATCAAACCATGGCTAACTAGAGAGCTATTGCTTATGATAACTAAAAGTTTTTGTAACAGCAAAGACTCATTACAGAAAAAGAGCCAACACTTACAAAGATTAGACACTCATGAGAAAGGCCACCATCCCACTGTTTGCTGTGGGAACACAACCAGTTTGCCTTCTGGAAAGAGGTCGGCTTGGCTGTCAGGCTGTCAACAGTGCCCTGATCAAGGAAACACTAGAGGAGGTTGGATACAGAACCTGTGAAGAAGGCAGCTGGTACAGTTAGAGGAACTTGCTAGGTAATGCATTTGTTATTTACATTCCACTATATTTATTTCAGTAACAAGCTATGTCATTGTCTGTGTACAAAAGAATCAGTTTTAGCCCATTCCCCTGGAAGGTCACACTTTACAGCACTGGAGTTTGTGCTTCACAAAACAGTTCATTATTAAAATTATTCTGTGTGTATGTTAATTTCAAGATTCTTTTAAGAAATGCAAGAATATTTGATTGCTGTCTCAGTTAATAAATCTGCTTGATAAATCTCAGCTAAATGCTATGAATAATGGAAAAAAATGGTCTTAATTCTGTGCTGCTAAGTGAAGAAGTGAGGATTTTCTTCAGTGTACCAGGTCTCCCACACATTGCCAAAACCTTATGGCGAGATTTTGGTACTAGAGGGGCCACCAGAGTGGCTTCTGTGAGAAAGTGCTAGAAGCTTCCTCCATGTCTGGCAGAACCAATGCCAGGCAGCTCCAAGATGGACATGCCACTGGCCAAGTCTGAGCCAATCAGAAATGGTGGTCATGACTCTGTGATAACATATTTAAGAGGGACAAAAAAATAGTTTTTTTCACATGAAATTGTGTCCAGAGAAGATAGGAGTGAGAATGTGTGAGAGGATCAACTATACAAATATCAAGGTCAGTCAAGGGAGACAGGGACAAAGTGCTCCAGGCACAGGAGCTGAGATTCCCCTGCAGCTTGTGGTGCATACCATGGGAAAGCAGCTGTCTCCCTGCAGCCCCTAAGGACCACAGGGATGTCAACATGCACCTGAAGCCCATGAGGAGACCCACATTGGAGCAGGTGGATGCCTGGGAATTGTGAATTGAGGTTGTGAATCCATGGGAACCCTGGGCTGGAGCAGGGTCCTGATAGGGATTTGAGGACCCTCGGAGAGAGGATCCCACACTGGAGCAGGTTTGCTGACAGGACTTGTAACCCTGTGGGACACCCACACTGGAGCAGCCTGTGCCTGAAGGACTGTACCCCGTGGAAGAGTGATCCATGTTGGAGCACTTTGTGGAGAACTGTTGCCTGTGGGATGGATTCATGATCAAATCCATGTGAAGAACTGTTTCCCATGGGAGGGACCCCATGCAGGAACTGGGGAAAGACTCTTCTCCCTGAGCAGTGGTAGGAACAACGTGCGAGGAACTGACCACAACCCCCACTCCCTGTCTCCCTGTGCTGATCAGAGCAGACAGAAGAAGAGTGTGCAGCCTGCACATTATTTTTGACTGTGTGCATGTTCACTGTAAATGTTGACATACTAAGTCTTTCAGTGTTTGAACTGCGTGATAAAGATGTTTGCTGGGTGCTGTAAGCTGAAAAGAAATTGAAATAATTATCAAAAAAGACTTCATTACAACTGGCCAGTTATTAATATTATATATTTATATATACAAGCACAATACAAAACTAAATGCACTTTTACTTTATTTTCAAATCTGAGTTAGAGATCTATTCTGTGTTACTGGAACACAGCAATGAAAGTAGCACCATAGTATCATTAAAAGTTTTGTTCTGACTTTGTCTTGCTAAAATAAGTGATTAACAGAGTCTCAATTGATCTGGAAGAAAATAAATCTTGCCTTTAAAACCTAAGTGGAACTCAGATTTATCTGAATCTTTTGGTACTGTGCTTTTCAAGTCTTGATAAATTATTTTTTCCTACAATGGTTCCTGACATTAGTCTTCTTTATAGGAGGTATGGTGTTATATCATTAAAACATCAGCTCCTGCTGGGAGATGCATTCAGTTGCTTGGAATGCTGTTAGAAATAGGTGATTTTTAAAAGCTGGTTTTTTTAGTCAGTTATTTACTAAGTAAGAATATATTTAGGTGTCAATGGCAATTAGTCATTGAAGTTTCTTTTTTTTTTGCTTTTAATTAAAGCTCACACTTTAAAACACTAAATCAAGGTAAGTCGTTCTGAAGAGGAATACTTTGTCCTTCACATTTCCTGCCAGGCACAGATATTTTCAAGGCTCTCCAAACAGTAGGAAGTCTTCTAATCTGTTAACTTCCCGCACTTTGACATCAAAGCACCACATGTGGGCTATGGACCAAACTGATGTCATGACACTGTAATTACTAGGCTTTTGCAAAGTTTAGGTGTAGATCTTATTTATATATTTTAAAAATATGTTTATTTACCATTTGCAGATATATATGAAACCAAAATATTTGTCAAGGAATTTGTCTAAATTAGGAAAACTCCTTTTTAATTTGTTACCTATAATTAAGTACATATTGAACAATCATGAAATTTCATAATTTACTTGGAAAGAATTTTTTGCCATATAACTGCTTGTGAGGGAAGCAAAGGAAGAAAATTATATTTTTTTATGAAAATATGAAAATTAAAAGAAAAAAAAAGCTGGAAACTGCTTTCTCAGCAGAGTATAACATGGCCAAGAAGTCAAATACTTGCCAGTAACAGAGAATTTGTACCACCCATAAGGAATGTACCTCTTTTCATTCATAACAGCCAGAATTTTCAGTTGAGAAATTCAACAATGTGTCTCCAGTCTTTCAACTTGGATACTAGAACATTCTGAAATCATTGTCCTCAAATCAGTCTTACCTCCAACAGAAAAAAATTTATCTTTCCATCAAACAATAATGAAAATTTGTCATTTCCTTTTTACAAAAGACATGTGCTTCTCAATCATAAATAAAATGATTGCTTTCTTTGTTAAAGCTTGATTATATTTTAATCAGAATAATAGTATAAAATAAATGGTTTTCAAAATTTTTGCTTTACACTTCATCAATCTGCCTCTCATATCAAGAAAAAAATAAATTTGTAGAAATTACTCTATTTCTTGATTCCACTTTCTACCAATTGGAAAGCCAGAAAAGTGAAGAAGCAAAAATAAACTGACGAAAAACTCAACTCTGCAAGTAGTGAATCGGTAAAATCAAATGACCTTTTGAGAAAAAACTGAATTAATTTTCTCCCTTCAGAACCAGGGAATTGAGATTAGCCATGTACTAGGAGCATATTGAATATCAAGATGAAAATATGGCTGAGGAATGAAAAAGAAGTAAAGGTAATTTGTGAAAAAAGCAGCACACAAATCAACTTTAATGTTCAAAGATGAGATTGACTGCAAATGAGAGTATCATCTGCTTTTATACTGGAGAAAACGCAAGTAGTGTAGTCAATTTTTATTCTACAGAAAGTAATCAAATATTCCATCTCATTCTAAAACTCATGGACTTGTATTTTTTTGAGAATATTTAAGGTTAATAAGTACTGTTTCTCTAGGAACCATTAGCTGTGTAACATACCTCAGTCAGACTCTGACACATATACCTTGAGTAAAACTGTCAAAAAAGTGCAAAAAATCTAGCAACACATTTCATAATATCCCTCATTTTCTAAACCTTGCCTGTATTTATGACAGTAAATGTGTGTATTTATCAAATTGGCAGGCACTGAAAGTACTTTAGAAGAATGTGCTCTCTCACACTTTATGAAAGCTTCAAAGTGATCTGTAATAGCTGGATGTGCAGTTAGTCAAACGAACAATAATAGACTCATTGCTGCAATGTATCTGCAGGGAAAAAGCAGAAAATCAGTGTGAAGGTATTAATCACTATAAGGAATTCAAACACTGAATTTTATATTTTGAAAGCAGGTTAAAAAAGGCAAAAAAGGTACCACTATATTTTGTTTTTTCCTCTAAAGCAATTCTAATTGCAATCTGTTTATTTAGTAATGGTAGTATCAAATGTATACATTTTTTATCTTAATTAAATTTTATTTTGGTGTCACTTTATTGCAAGAGTCAGATGAGTAGAACTGAACTTTGAGAATCTGAGGTTTTTCATCATGCTCTAGAGGGTCCCTTTATTTTTTTCTTCAATTCCTCGCATGACTAAGCTCTAGAAATAAACACAATCTCACCTCTACTGTAACTATTTTCTGCTGTCTTTTTTCTTTACCAAGATAGATAGGTGGAAGGGCAAATAGATGAGCATCCCCACAGATCAATCCTTTTATTAAAGTGTTAAAAAATGTTAAATAGTTATTGTGTGTTGACTGTTGCATTTATTTGACCTGTGGAGGTTTGTTTGTTTTTGTTGTTTGTTTGTTTGTTTGTTTTTGCGGCGGGAGTGGGGGGTGGGGTGGGGCAGTGGGGTGGGTGTTGGTTTGTTTTTTGGTTCGGTTTGTTTGAGGTATTAGAAGCACGAAAAGTCACAGAATCACAGAATACTCTGGGTTGGCAGGGACTTACAAGGATCAGGTCCAAATCATGTTCTTTCACATGATCATCCTCAAGAGTCACATCACAGTAGAACACGAATTATGAAAGAATATGGGAAAATGGAAGACATGATCAACCAAAGCTGAAGAAATATGAGGAATTAAGAACAAAACCCACACAACTTTCTGTCAGTGCAATTTTTAAAACCACAAAGAATTTAGAAGTTGAAAGATTTTAAAATAGAAGTATCATCAAAAAGTGAAAGAAGTTGTTATAATTTGTCAGTTGTATTAAATGTGTAGTTTCTCTGATTCAGACCTCATTTAAGAGGAATATGGGTTTAAATATAGAAACTTTTTGGATGTGTCTGTACTTTTCAACTGAATGCACTGTAAATATAACTAAGTTATCTTTGGCCCATGTGTACATGATTCAGGGAGCACTATGCAAAGATACTGTTTAAATCTGGAAATTAAACAATTAAACCACATCAAGTATTTTCACAGAGCCACATCTGATTTAATATTCCCTCTTTTTACAAAAAAACCCAAGAAGAATCTAAACTACTGTTGTAGTTCATTGTGGCAGATGAAAGCAGCACAGGCCACAGATGAAACACCCAAAACTAATCTATTAAACTACATGCAACACACTCAAAATAAAATAAAATAAAATGGAAGAAAAGGAATAGGAAATAACAAAGATCACTCAAATTACGACTTGTTCTTTATGTATTCTTAATCCCTCCCATGGTCACCTTTCCATAGTTTATGGCAGGGTCCATATACTTATTACAGCTTCTAATTGGATATTACTCTCCAGATGTAATTTTAGTTTCATGAGAAATTTTCAGCACACATTCCATTCCCACAGTTTGCTCCTCTCAGGTCCTCCCTTAACTCGCTTTTAGTTATTCTGCCAGTTTTCTCACATCTTAATTATCTCTTGCTGTTTCCCAGTGGTACAAGGAGGCACTACTTTATTTAGGCCTAAAACTGCTTGAGTTTCAAACCTTCATAATTCAAACCTTCATAATCCTCATAAAATACCATCAACAAAATATTTTTTAGTACAGAGGAGAAAATAGTATTAACATTCTGGCTAATCTAAGAAAACTGATCAAAAATTCTTACCTCCCTAAGATATGAGACAAGGGTTTGATACCCTTCATGGTGCATTTTGATTCCCCCCCGAAAGGCTTAGAGCAAGACCTTAAACTCACAACTCATACCTTAGTGCATTGTTTTAATCCTCAAGAGGCTGGGCATTCTTGTATGTGTGTCAATCTTTCAGAAAACATTTAAGGTAGAAATGCAAGCAGCTGATTTAAATAGATTTTCCTGGTTCCAGAACAGGAAAAGCAGATCGTGGTCTCTAGAAAATAGCTTAGCAGTACTGACATTATGGAGACCTTCAGAATATGATATTGGAAGAACTGAACAACATGAAACCAACAGTCATTGAAATACTGAAGAATGGATAAGCTTCCTTATATTTGTTATAAAAAAGAAACAGCTGCAAATAAGCAGAAAGAGGGTCTTTGTATATCCAGAGATACTACGTCTTTATTTTTATTTTCTAAAGGTGTGGTAGTTTTGGCTTTAGTTTTAGATAGGCCTCAATTTAGGAGGCTCAGAGAATATATGTAGTTTAGGAGAGACAGGTATCACCTGACTTAAGTAACCACAGAAATATTTCATACCAGATGATATAAAACCTGAGATACAGATACAGTAGGGTAGGAGGAGTTTCTCAGTTGCCATCATGTCTGTAGTGGAGACAGGACACACTGCAACTGTCCTGCTGTGCTGGGCCTTGCTGCTGCCACCGCTACTTCACATTTTGTTTTAAGTTCAGGAAAGTAAAAACGTTTTATTGTTATTTTGTTGGTACAGTAAAATCAAAAGTGAGCAATTCAGATCTATAGAAAACCCTGTGACACTTAGCTATCAGCCAGAGGCAGCAAGGAGCTCAGCTGCTGCTGGCTGGTAGGGAGGTGGTTTACTCTCCAGGAATTCACATAGTAGGAATTCACAGGACTCTGCAGGTGCACGAAAACAGCCAGGATGAAATAATATAAACATGGGACTTGTGAGAGATAAGTTTTAACCAATTGAAGTATCTGGCGTGGTGGTGTGTAACTCTTTTAGCCAATAAGCTGTAGTCCTAACCCTATATAAACTGTGTGCTATGTGTAATAAAATGTCTTCACTATGAATCTCATAGATTGTGTGGAGTACAGTTCCTCTGCCGTTTATTTTTAGTTTACTTTATTATTTTTCTCTCTTTTACCTTGCTGGGTGTCTTTTGGGATGCTTTATGAATCTAGAGTAATGAAATCTGGTTTGGGGGGGGGTGGGGTGTGTAGAAAATTGCTATTATATCTAACTTGTGTAAGTGTGTGTTATATTGTAGTTTTCTTTTAATTTTATCTTTTCTGTATAAATATATATAATTAGTTTAAGTATAAACCTAGTTTATGTGTCTACAGGTTTTTTCCTCCCTTTTCTCGGCGGGGGAAGGGAGGCTCTGACACTGTGTTGGGCTGTTGGCATTTTGCCAGCTCAACCCAAGACAAAAGAAAAATATTGTGCAAGGCAGTGATTAGACTTCACTTTAGCAAGTCAGACCATCCTTACTGGAGGGGGAGGCCATAGTTGCTAAAAGGCAGAGATGCAGCTGATTTGTGACGTTTTAAGCAATGATGGATTTAAGCAAATATTGAAGAGCTAGCAAAACACTGAGAGAGGTTTCATGCTTTCTGTAAACTTGTGCTGAAAGAGAGACTAATACTGAAGATGTAAAATGGCTGTTAGAACAAGAATAGTATCATAACAAAATGGTATAACTTATAGATTACTGTGTAATGAGGAGTAAGGAGATTTTGAAACAGCCATCATACAGGAGCAGAGTAATGTATGTAAGAAAATTCCACTTAGACATAAAACAAGAATTCAGTGATGTGGTGTTATTTAACAGATTGGACTGTGACCCATTATGTCTTCTTCTCTGTTATTAAATTTTTCCATGTGATTCATGGTAAATATTTCTTGTTTCGATAGATTTAGGCATCCCACAAGATGAGGAGACACTTAAAATTTGGATATTGATGTCCTCTATTTTAAAATGTGTCTATGAGCCGTGAGAATGCAGCCCTTACTGACACTGCCATAGATAACTCCAGATATCCTTTTACTCACCGTTTGTTTAGATCTGCTCATCATGTGCATGTAACTATGCCTTATAGATTATTCTCAGGTATGACTTTCCAACATCGTCCTTTCTTTCATTATTAATCATTTCAAGACAGCTTCAATGAACTTCATTGAGGCTTATGGAGTTAAAATGAGATGCATCATAAGTAACTACGCAAGACTGTGAATTTTTCACTTTGATCTTTTTAAAGCTTTGTCCATTAGGCAGATAATAAAAATACAGTACTGTGTGTACTGATACCCTTTTTCAGCATAGTTATTGAAAAATAACCAAATAAAATTATGATATAGAGCAACTGCATAAGGGAAGATTTAGGGAACTGAATTGTGCAAGTAATGTAGAATCTAAATCTCATTTAATAAAAATGAAGCTGGAATTAACATCTAGAAGCTACCAAACTTGTATTTTCCATCTAAACCATGTTATGTTTCCAGAATAGGAATACATGTTTATCTTTCAGATGTTGACAAGTGTATAAATTACTTATTTAAGTTATCCTACTGTAATGGCCAGCAGAGTCTAAATACTGGAACTGTTCTTGTCTGTTTTAGTCCTTCAGGTGGTCTTCAAATGGAAATGAAAAAAAATGGTATATATTTTCTAAACTTAAGAACGTCATTATTTTCTATAGCTGGAAGGCACATAGTTATTACTAAGGATTGGAAATGCTTGCAAAATCTAAATCTGTCACTGTTAAAATGGCAAGTTTTGCTGTACTATTCTCTTGGTTTACTTAAATATGTGTTTATGTTATTCTACTGGCTAGATATCTCAATTCTTGGAAAAGATCAATGCTTCACTTCTTAATGAGAAAAAGAAAATATGAGTGTCTGAGAAAATAAGAAAGAAAAAGCTTAAGGAATAAAATAAGGGGAGTTACATCTATAAAAAATCAGTTCTGTGTTTATAATTTTCATTGTTAAATTGCATTGTAAAAATGTCATAATGGTAGAATTGTTCAGTGAATTTAAACATCAACTAACACTGACTTTTTTTAAAAAGACTTTATAGATTTATGTAGAAACTGTTGAGTGAATAATCAAATGAAACTTGAGAACCTGAAAGGAAAAGTTTATTTAGGTGCTAATCAGGAACATACTTCTTCTGTCAAATTAGCATAGTTCAGTTAGGAGGTCTTTTGTCATGATAACAGAAACCTTCCAAATATAAGACAGATGATTCAAACAGAAATCAGTATTATATACTTGCAGTTATGCTTTCTTTAATGGTAGATGTTTTAAGCTAAATAAATCTAGAGAACAAGACTTTTTAAAATTTTCTTTCCTTTTTTTTTTAATTGCTGAAAAATATTATCATAACTCATGAAAAATATTAGAAATAAGTATTCAGTAAGGTAATATATGCTGGTGAAGAGTATGTTCTCATTAAAAGACAGCACCCTCTGGATCCAATCCCATGGAACTTCAAACACTTTTTTTTCTAAAGTAACTTTAGGCAATATTGGGAAGAACACTCCCATACAGTTCAAAGGAACTTTGCTTATCCATTTTAGACTGAGTGAAACTGAAACAATCTATTGATGTTAGACTCAGAAACAGACAAAAATGATGTTATCAGCTTTATTATACTTACAAAAGGAACCGATGACCTTTGTTAATTTGTTTCTTGACAAAAAGCATGAAAAAATTCCTTGGGCAGAGTTTTCTAGCAGTTTGAGTCTAGAACATGGTGGTTGAGAAATTAATTTAGCATTCACAATAAGTTATTTTGTTTCCTGGTCCCTAAAGGGGAACTTAGTACATGGGCTCGGTGAGTTAACTGTAGTTAAAAGCCAAACTCCTACCTGGCCACTCATCTTCCCTCTTCAACAGGACAGGAGGAGGAAGTATGATGAGAAAGCTTGTGGGTCCAGATAAAGGCAGGAAGAGCAATTACCAGTTACTGTCAGAAGGAAAACAGGCTTGACATGAGGAAAAGTAATTCTATTTTTTACCAATTAAAAGAGATTTGGGTGGTAGAAATAAAGGATAAACATCCAAATATATCTTTTCAGCCTCTCTCCTAGGCTTATGTTTATGCCTTCATTCCCAACTTCTCTTCCTACCCCCTCTGCCCATTCTGTCCCTGGAAAGCACAGTGGGATAGAGGCTGCAGTAAGTCCATAACAACTTCTGTCTCACACTCCTCTGCCTCCTCCTCCTCCTCTTCACACTTTTTTCTCTGCTCCAATATCTGTCCTTCTAGAGGCCACAGTTCCCTGAGGAAATATCCACTGGCCCTGTCATGGGGTCCTCTCCACAGGCTGGACAGGAATCTTTGCACTGGCTCCTGGCAGCCCCGGCCTCTTCTTACAGAGGCCTCCCCTGAACCTCCTGACTGCCAAGACCTGGGCTCCTGCATCGAGACCATGTACAAAATAGGTATGTACCAACGTATGCAAGTAGGAAAAAAAAATCCTTCTAAATGTATTCTTGTAGAATTTGTATTGTCAAACATAACCCCAGGGTGCATTATCTCATAGTCTTAAAAGAGTTGTTTATGCAGATGGAAAATTCAGGTCATTGATCAAAAATCATTAGGAACTTTTCACTGTTTGCTTTCTTCAGTCTGAACATCTGCTTTCACATGACATTTCTTTCTGAAGTATCTACTTGCTCTGCTAAGTATTCTGAAATCATCAGGTGCACAAAAGAAATACAAATGATCAAACTTTTGTAGGAGCCCAGATCACAGACAGAAAAAATACGCACTTAAGCAATATAGTAGGATTCAGTGGGAGAATAAATAAGAGCCAACTCTTATTTCCCAAGAAGACACTGTCTGAGACTATGCAAGATTACAGTATAAATGCATTGTTCAGGGCTGGATAATAGAAATAAGAATCAGGGAAACCAAGGAACCAGCTCAATGTTAAGGCACATGTGTTAATTTGAACCAGTTGCAGAATTACCACGAGACTTTGGCAAGCCAGCAGCTGCCTCTGAGCAGTTTCCAAAAGCTGGGGTGTAGGTGGGTTTTTTGATTAGTAGGTTGCTGAGACCTGCTAAAAGGGATTTTATTACCTCCGAATTTTTACCATGTCTCTAGACCGTGTTCTAAAACCTTTGACTTTGACCTAGCAAATGTCTTGTTTAATTCTGGCCTGAATTCTATGACTTGTGCCTTTTTTTTTTTCCTTCCTGATCTGGCCCTGATAAATGACTTGCTGTACATGCTGGAGTGATAAGCTCCTTTTTATTTTCTTGACCTTGCTTTTGCTCACCTTATGGTACCAGGTGTTCTGCTGTCTTATCGGTGTTTCCAATACCCCTCTACAGTGTGTCTTTCACAGACTACAGCCATGGTAACAGGCTGCAACCTGGTAAAATGTAGAGTAGAAATTACAAGGCTAAGGTTTGATTGTACCTTGTGTTGATTAAGGAACCTGCAGTGGAAAGGTCAAAATTCTGAGCTTTGACCACAGTTGTTTAGGCATTTTGAATTTAGTAGCAAGTAACATTATAAGAATTGTTACTTGGTAATAAATTCATTCCCAAGTAAAAGCTGCAAAACCCATTACAAATAGACGAGGTTATCACAGGCAAAGATTTTAAAATAATCATGATGTTAAGCACACAGTACTGTCAACAAATAAGCAGGAAAGCAATCCACAAAAATTCAGGTTCTATATTACAATAACTCCTAATGGTCTAGAAGCAAAATCCATCTTCTATTATTGATATTTTTAAATACGTTAAGCTATTAAAATATCCTGCTAGTTTTATTTTACCAAGATATGTTAGATTAATACCAATAAGCTAATTTGCATTTACACATTTTTTTTTGTACCTCTACTCTTTGAAAGAACTGACTGCTTCTTCAGTGTGATGTTTTCTATTGTTTTATTCTCTACTAGGTTATCTAAAGATAAGCTGGAAGTGCAAAGGTCTCTCTGGAAGTTTTGCTCATCTGTTACGTTGCTCCTCCTCTTATATTGCCCTCATTTCTGAGCATATCTCATACCTTTTTCTATATTATCTTTTGGTACTAGTGAAGGTGTAAATGTCTTCTTGAAACTGTCATGTTTGGCATGTTCTCAGGACTCACTATATAGAAATTATCCAAATAATATGACCAAAGTACAATCAGGTTGCAAAAATTTTCCTCTTTTTGACCTGACTATTCAAATCAATGAAAACTTCAGAAAATAAAGAAATTAATTTTAAAAAGTTGTCTGATCTGACAACTTGTATCTTGTCATAATACTGGATGTAAAGTTGTTTTTCCAAACAAATACATGAAATACCAGAGAAGTTTTCTGGGCATGGAGATGTTGGGGGATTTTTGGCGCGTGTGAATTCTGTGTGTTAAAAAAAGGAGATAAAAGTACAAAACTTTCATTGGAAAACTGATCTCCCCTACATTCTGTAATGGAACAGTAGTAATCATATTTGTTTTGAATCACTGAAATCTTTATATGTGCATTGGAATTGCAATTTCTGGGAATCAATCCTCTGAAGATGACCTTTATATAGGGAGCACATAACTTAGAATAGAATCATTTAATTTAGCTTTACTATTTTACGTAAACATTCCACTTTTTATTTGATGTATGCTAGTCCTGAATGATGAGTTGCATGCCAACATTATTAGCCAGTGTTGTTAGTAGCTCTTGAGCCCTGCAAGAAAACATAATGATATCTCTAACCTGAATATATAAGGCAATTGTTGATTAGGTTTTGTTGATTAGGATTAGTCTCATTCTCTATGAACTTTTGTTATGAATGATAAGATGAAAATATTTAGAAATTAATTCCCTCTGATTGCAGAAAAGAATGGGAATTGTAAATCTGTAAAACTGTGCAGGCTGAAATAAGATAAAACATCCATAGGAAATTGCAAAGGACCTTTGATCATAGGTACTAGAAAGTTAATGGTTAGGTATGACAATATCTCCCAGTACTTTATTAGCCTGTTAAATGCTTGTATGTATGAATGACTTGTGCTCGTACTAGCAATGCACTGGTTTCTTAGTCTGGCTCTGAATATGGCACA
This sequence comes from Willisornis vidua nigrigula, assembly GCA_021164005.1. Classification (NCBI taxonomy): domain Eukaryota; kingdom Metazoa; phylum Chordata; class Aves; order Passeriformes; family Thamnophilidae; genus Willisornis; species Willisornis vidua. Next base: position 20,511,383 of record JAJPCS010000060.1, on the reverse strand, counting down.
TTTGAGTTTGCTAGAATTCTGTTAAAACCATCTAGTATCTTATTCATGAATGCATTAAAATATTAACTGGACAGTGTCTTAAATGAAATTTATTTTATTCCTCATGGATGTTGCAAAGCTGACTTCTTAAATTAGACGGGGATTTCTTGGTTAATTCACATACTACTTGCAGCAGAAATAATCAGACCTGTCCTTGCCTATTCACAATATAAAGTTAAGGGAGTAAAACATGCCTATTTTCAAACCTCAAAATCACGTTTCTGCTTTTCTTCAGCAGTATGCTGGAATGATGGGTGTTTGTTCACTTGGATTTGGATGGAGATCAGAATATAGCCCAAGAATGACTAAATTAGTCCATGACTTAATATGCTGGAGTAAAATTACATTAACAGCAGGTTTCAGCCATATCAGCCTGTAAGGAGGATGACTTTTTATCATTCTTCAGCATTCAAAGAGTAAATATCTGATCTATAAAGAAATTTAGTATGGAATTTATTATTTTTTTAACAAGATTATTTTGACTCAATCTAATTGATTTGGATTCTGTTTCTTAATCTGTATCAGTGGATGTATTACTACATTTAACTTCCAGTGATGTTATGAATGTTTTAATTAAAAATATTAGAGAAACATGTTGAAAACCTTGGATAATATTTGGCAGGTATCAAGTATCAGATGTTTGAGGTTTTGTTTTAGTGGAAATCTGTAGCTAAAAGATGAGAAACATGAGAATTTTCCAGAGATGTCTGGTAAAAGATGACATTTAATAGTTTCTATAGCTTCTGAAATCTGAACTTCTTTGAAAGGTAAAGGAAGTTGTGAACCACAGTGATTTAAAGTAGGATTTAAGTTTTCATGAAATATAAAAGAATTTAGATTTTTCATATTAGCAAATAATATTCTATGATCCACATGCTATTTAAAGATGAATCACAGACTCATAGACTGGTTTGGGTTGGAAGGGACCTTAAAGATCTCTAGTTTCAAAACCCCTGCCATGATCAAGGACAACTTTCACTACATCCATTTCCTCAAAGTCCCATCCAACTTAGCCTTGGACACTTCCATGGGGGGGACATCCACAGTTTTTCTGGGCAACCCGTGCCAGGGTCTCACCACCCTAAGAGTAAAGAAGTTCTTCCCAGAATTCAATTTCAACCTCCCCTCTGAAAATTTAAATCCATTCCTCCTTGATCTGTCTCTAAGTACCCTTGTAAAAAGTTCCTCTCCAGTTTTGTTGTAGCTCTCTTTAGGTACTGGAAAGCTGTTCTAAGGTCTCCCAGGAGCCTTCTCGAGGCTGAACAAACCTAACTCTCTCAGCCTGTATTCATAGGAGAGGATGTCCAGCCCTCTGATTATATTTGACACCCTTCTCTGGACTTGCTCCAACAGGTCTACATCCTTGTGCTGGAGACCCCAGAGCTGGATGCAGTACTCCAGCTGGGGTCTCATAAAAGCAGAGCAGAGGGCGAGAAGCACCTCCCTTGACCTGTTGGCCACACTGCTTTTGATGCAGACTATAGCACAAGCACATATTGCCAACTCATGGTGAGCTTCTCATCAAGTGACATGTCCAAGTCCTTTTCAGCAAGGCTGCTCTCAGTGAGAGTAAGTATGAATCTGCATTATCTCCTGCTAGTTTCTGCTGTGGTCGTGTTCAGTTCCTCCAGTCATCTATTCAACACCACTAAATGACCTCCAGGAACTGCAAGGTTAGCTAGGCTGATTATGACAGGTATTGGGGTAGTTTCATGCTCAACTATGATTCAAGCAAGGCTTTGTTAATAAATTAATTTATTATTACTGTTTGGACACATTTTCTGTGGCTCTGTTTTAAAAAGTAGTGCAAAATGAGTTTTTATTCTATTGCTGACAGTGTTCCATCTATTTGCTTATTTTGCCCATTTTAGAAACTGCCTCAGTCCAGGTTCTGACATGCTATTATGAGGATGCAATTGCACTACATGCCTACAGATCAAGATTGGAAAGTCACTTATGCTTAAAATGCACTTCATTTCAGTATTATGAAGACTAGGATTTCTTGATTTTCCTCCTTTGCTAAAACTGTTCTGTGTAGTGCACTTTCAAGAGCCATAATTGTTTGTATTGCATCTGTTCACCTTTAAAAGGATCCTATGGTGGAACTGACTAGGAGCTGTAGTAACCTGAGAGATGAGCATTAGGTGCGGTGGCTCTCTCTAGGTGACAAATTCCAAAAGAAATAGGATCTGTTGCCTTTGAGAGAAAGATAGATTCTGCCCAGAAGCCAATAAATACAACTCAGGGAGTCCCTGTCTCCTCCTGAAGTAGTTTACCACCACTCTGTTACTTGGCAATAAAGGGTCTCTTTCATTGCTGGCACTTGCCGGTTCCAAGAACTATCAAATGAAGTCATAGTATTCAAATAGGGATGGAAAAATAATTTTTAACAGGTCTCAATGACTAACACAGACAACACAGAGTTAGATAGAAACTATGTGTACATTTAGAAGAAGCCTAGCAAAAGAGCAATCAATGTGAAGATCCACAAATCAAACAGAAGCTTGGATGATAACTCCAAATATTGAAAATAGCACCAAATCATAGAAAGAAATAGAAATTCCCTCTGACTGGAATTTTAGTTGCAGTGATTTATGTACAGAAATATGAAACCCCCTCCAGTTAGGATAAGCGCTAAAAGCACAACATACACACAGCAGGCAGAAGGAAGAATCAGGATGTTATAAGAAGAAAATGTAAGATTTAAAGTTTGCAATGTATGGCTCCAGGAAATAGCTTTGCCAACAGTCTTTAGTGGAACTTTATTCAGGAGAAACACTGCTAAGGTCTAGGTTTGCCAGGTGATCTTCCTTGGGCCAGGGACATTTCATAGAGTGTCTGATACAAAATGTCAGCAGTGTTAGGATTGTAAATAGCCTATTTAAGAAGGAAAAAAAAACATTGCAGTAGTTCCCGGTGAGCTAAACCAACTGGGCATCAGAGTATAGTCATCAGAACACCCAGGTTGTTCTTGCCATGCTTAGGTTAGGCATGTCTCAAATCTGAGCTGTTACCATTTTAGCAGGATAGTAAAAAAGAAAAACAAAAAAACACACACAAAAAAATCTGACTTACAGTTAGGAAAGTCTTAGGAAAATCTTAAATATCCTTTCAAAGGAAGATAGGAATGTATAGCAGAATATGAATCAGGTTACGTAGAGCACAAGTCCTATGAGGAGAGGCTGAGGGAGCTGGGGTTGTTTAGCCTGGAGAAGAGGAGGCTCAGAGGTGACCTCATCAGTGTCTACAACTACCTGAAGGGAAGTTCTAGCCAGGTGGGGGTTGGTCTCTTCTCCCAGGCACTCAGCAATAGGACAAGAGGGCACGGGCTTAAGCTCTGCCAGGGGAAATTTAAGTTGGGTATCAGAAAAAAATTCTTTACAGAGAGAGTAATCAGGCATTGGAATGAGCTGCCCAGAGAGGTGGTGGATTCACCATCCCTAGAGATTTTTAAACACAGATTGGACGTGGCGCTGGGTGCCATGATCTAGTAAATGGACTAGAGTTGGACCAAGGGTTGGACTCGATGATCTTGGAGGTCTTTTCCAACCCAATCAATTCTATGATTCTATGAAATTATAGATGCTTGCATTTGCCCTTCACTAGAGGGCAATTCACAAGGTTTTGACATATACTTCTAAACAGATAGGTTGCTGTAAATCTGGATTATGTAATTTATCACAATCAAACTAGTGTTGTTTTTGTTTTCTTCTGGTTTAAAAGTCCTGAGTTTAGTTAAAATTATTTTCTTGCTGCAAAGATATTTTCAAAATATGTGGAAAACCAAGTCATCAGTCTGGATTTCATCCTGCTCTTGCTTCCACTTGACAAAAGCTTTGCAACTGACTTTTAAGAGGAGTTAGAGTTTCAGGGATTTTAAAAACCTCTAACATGTTTAATATAATACAATAATATTTGCCCAAAACCTTGTTGTGATATTTTTGGAAGAAGTTCTGATGCAAAAATGGTAGCCAGTCAATCAGTGTTTGTTTTCAACAGTCTTGTTAGGATAGTGTCCTATACCATTTCATTTTCTGTCACTATCAGAACAAAGCAGCTGATAATGACTTTCCCTGTGGTGTTTTCAATACAATTATATGAACTGATCTGCATTCTGATGTAAACTATGAATCTGAAGTGTGTACTCCCTGTGCTACACGTTTGAATGTCTTCATGATGTAAATAGAACATCTTCCATTCAGGGGGTAAAGCTGAAAAAATTGTTCCTGGAGCATAATATTTTGGGTAAGATCATAGATGCTTATTTTAGTCTTTTTATTAAAACATTAAGCTGTACTATCCTGAGACTGCCTTAGCTTTTGAAATATATAAGCAGAGTTATCCAGATTTTTTTACTTCTATAGAGAGGAAAAAGGTAATGGAATGAAAATGTTAGCCGCCCTTCTAATTTTAACACCTCCAGAATGGCTGGACTTTAAAGCTACAACTCAACAAACCCCCTAATCTCCTCACTGGTTTTGGGGTTTTTTTTACATTAAGTAAAATTATTAATAAGTAAGTAATGAGAATAAAAGGGGTTTTTAATAAATAAAAGGATAATGAAGCTAGCAAAAGCTATCTAATATTAACATTAGTGCGAGGACTATTGTTTTGATTAACACAAAGAAGACAGAACAACAACCTTGTGAGAGGAAAAAATAAATAAAAAGTCCCAAGAGCCACTTAAAATGGAGACAGGAGTCAAGCTACACTAGTTGAGGACTGTAACAGACTCAAATTAAGCATGGAGTGGATACTAGTGAGAATTCACAGGTAACCTTTTGATAGGGATGTATCCTGAAATGTTATGCATTCAAAATAAACTTCTCAGGGGTCACAGTAATCCTGCAGCATCTTATACCTAGACATGCGTTTTGGCAGAAAAGGTGGTCAAATATTTGTCAGAAGTAAAGATCAGAGACTGTACTCAAGTATTTTTTTTAATCTTCAGTGATATTGGAAATTTTACAGGCATGTGCAAAAGTATCCAGTTGACAGATACATGAAATATCTTTATTAAAATAGTGACTAAAGAAACTGAAGTCCTTCCATAGAGAGAGGACTGTTTACAACTGTAACAGGCTGATCATTTTTCACTTAGCAGCCTCTATCAAAGGCAGAGGGAGGAAAAACACATAACTGAAGCAAGAATGGAAACATTTTTACCTTGCTTTAATCTTTTGTAATTTGTTTTACCATGTTCTATGTAGTGAAAATAAATTAACCACTTACCTGTCTTCCATGCTGGAAATGAATAAGTGACTTGCCCAGTGAAAATTGTTTTGTGGATTTGTAGAGAGGTAGGGTTGGGTACGAGCAGCTGCAAGTTATAGCTGGAGGTTAAACCTCAAACTCAGTGACTCTGTTGCTCTTTTATTTCTATGTTTCAAAGGGACAAGTAGTCATGACCATACTTTCTCTTATTTTCTCTTAAGATAAAAGTTCCCTTGCTTTTCATGAACTCCAACATTCTTGATTTTGTATAGAACATGCCATAGTCTTTAAAATGCCACATTTATTTTTCATACTTTCTCCATTTATACTTTTGATCTTTTGTCACTGTTAAATATATACTAGAGTTATTGTTACATGAAAAAAGACAATCATTAAACTATACAATCCTAAAGCAATTTAGTTTAATAAATAGTCTGAGCTGCAATGCAATTGTTAATGTAATGCATATACTAAATCAAAATGGATCTTTGTGTCATTATAGGACTCCAACATTTACATCTCACATAGGGCAATGGACTGTTGTTTCCTAAGTGTAATAGGAAAAGATTTAGTAAAAGATAATACTTAGCTGGTCTAGGAGAAGACCACATGCAAAAGTAACAGCTATTGACAGAACAATAATTCTAATTAAAAAAAATAGAAGAATAAAAAATACCTTAGAAGCCATTCTGAAAAAAAATGAATGTGAAAGGACCATGAGCTTACAAAAAAAAAAAAAAAGCCAGAGGAACTTAGGCAGTAACCACAAAAGCAGCTCTTGAGGGGATGTAAGAGTGCTTCTCCTCTCCATCCGAAATGGTGTGCAACATGTAACACACTTTCAAATATTTTTTTCTTTATTCAAAGTATTTATACTAGGAAAAATACCAAAACAAACCAAACCAAACCAACAAACAAAATACCCAACCAGCAAAAACTCACCCCAAAAACAGCTCTCCACTGTACTATAAACACAAATTACTTTGGAGTCTGATATGAACATGAAACTCTAGGAGATGGAAGTGAATTGGCAAAGGTAATAGGCAGGGAAGAGATCTGTTAGTTTAAGACAAGCTGCAGAATATGAGAGTCATCAAGCATCCTCAAATTAAACAGACTTTTCAGAGTGAAGTATATATATCAAATGGTTTCATATAATAAGAAAGAGACATAGGTATTTATATGATACATGTGGTATGTTCACTAATGAGAAGTGTAGCCAGAATTATGCTGACTGTGGTCACTGCACCTAGTAAACTTTTTTACTATAGAAATCAAAATTCTTGCAAATGTATTGGCTGAAAATGGATTTGAGATCAATTCTGAACCTGAAAAATAATATAAACTAAATATAGATTTTTGAATAATGAATCCTTTGGCTACACTTACTGATTTGCTTTTTTGCTGATCTAATTGAAGTAACTGTATTGAATTACAAGAATATATAATTAGCTATTGGATTTTTAGGAAATATGCAATCAAAACTGTAAAACCAAAATAATGCCGTGTAAAATGCTCTATTTGTCTTCTTCATCCCCTTTCTTCTCAATGCCAGTTTTGCATCTGTCACCTGTATTGTACCACCTGGAAGATTTCAATTAATTTTCCTACCTTTTTGCTAAAGTATTGAAATGCATCTGTTGAAATCTTTATCAGGTTATTGGAACCAATGTGCCTACTACAGTTGGTATAAGAGATGAGGAAGAGTGCTGCACAACAAATGCATATGGGTGGGCACACAAGCAAAGTAGCCTATTCTGACATGATTAAAATGAAGCACTACATTAATTTTTTACCGGATTGAAACTTTTCTTAGTTTTCAAAGAACTATGGGAAGAAAAGCGTTTATCCAACTAACTTTCCTTGACTATTCTTTAGTAAAAATTACACAGGCTCTGTGGGACTTCATAACAAAGGCAGCTTGTGGAGCTACAATAAAAAGAAATCTATGGTGCATCCAATATATCTAGACAGAGGAGATGACCTGATTTTCTCTACTAGATGACAGTGATTAATACATGAACTCTTCAGAAAGCAATCACACAGTGTGCTATAAAACCAAAAAGATGTACAGAACGAAAATCACATTGAGTCCTGAGGTGCAAAATACTGAGAATGATGAAGTCCTCTCTTCCCTGGGAGGCTGGGACCTCCAGACCCAGCTTCAGCATTCAGTCAACAGAATAAATCAGGTCACAAAAGAATAAGGAAGGGAGACGGAGCATCAGATTATGTGAACTTAATTTAAAACAGTTACTTTGGGCTTCTGCCCACAGTGCAGAGGAGCCACTATTTTGTGTTGAAAGGTTTTAGACATGCAGCAGTGGAGGGCATTTTGCCTTGTTTGTGAAGCAAGGAGCAACTTTTGGGACATATGTTACTTCTTTTTATGAAGGAGGGACACAGTTCAATCTACAGGAATCAGATGAGTTAAGGTCCTCCTATAAATTTTTTCAGGCAAGCATGTTCTGTGAAAAATATGGGTAGGAGTCTGGAACCAGGAAGCCCAGAAAAATTAGCTGGATACACTCTGACACACTGAAAGCATGAAAATCACATCACTTAGTTTTTTGTTGTTTGGTGGGAGTTTTTGGTTTTGTTTGTTTGTTTGTGTTTGTTGTTGTTTTGTTTGTTTGTTCTTTGTTTTTTTTTTTTGTTTGTTTTTTAAGAAACAAAAAACAAACTCATAATACTACCATAGTTGTCCTTTATTCTGCCCTGTGTGTCTGAAGTATTTCTTCATTACAGTTATTCTGGACTGGGAATGGCATCTAGCATCATCTACAGAAATCTGCTCTCTTGTGATTTCTGGGCTGTCAGGTCTACAGAAAAAAGCTAATATTCTACTTGTAGGCTCTGGTCAGTTTTTTTCTGTTTCAGTCAGTTGTCCTACTCTGTAACCTGGAGACATCCTCTCCAGCCTCTGTGTGTTACAGCAATCATCTCCAACAACAGAAGAAAGCAGACTAGAAGCAGCTGGTAATCTGAACTCTGTATCCCTATTGAGAGAGCTCAAAGTGAGCAAAAATGTAAGCTAGTTGCAAGTTTGAGAAATTTTTATAGCCAGTTTTGCTTAACTCTTTTTTGAGCATGTGCATCTAGGGGCAGAGTGCAGAAGCTCAAGGAGAACAAGACTGCTCCTAAGGTTCTTACAGTAAGCAGCTTAGAATTTCAAAGAGAAAGCTTGGAGGAGCTAGATTTTGTTAATCCTCTCCCACAGTGCTGCTTCGGAAAAGGGAGCTGAGAAATGGACTCATGATTCACCCTTAACTCTTCAAAAGGAGGTTTTCTCCCCTACATCTCATAGTTCATGTAAGACTTGCTTTGAGGGCAGCTCTGCAGTACTCAGGAGAACATGCTTTTACTCTTTATAAGAAAGAGATCATTGGCACAATGGGTATAGTCATTTTTATCTTAAACCTGTGGATAAGGATGAAGGAGCAGAGGTGACATTTGAAGATTAGAAGTAGTTTGATTGTTAAGTGCTATCTTCAATTAGTCTAACCTTCCTTTTCCTTAGATAGTGTTGGAACATTCTGAATAACAATGTTTAAATAATGTCTTGTTCATTAGCTGGCCTTCACAGAAACCTTCTCTTTGCATCTTTGCTCACCATGGGCAAACTAAATGGAATTTGTTGGATGTTTGTAAATCTAGGACAATACTACCTTGCTGCTACGTTCAACAAGTATTTGGAAAAGTTCTGGATAATCTCATTGAAATTAGAAGGGTTCTAGGACGAAGGACACAGAATACTAGTATTCCTGGAATAAATAGTAGAAATATTAAAAGCAACAAATATAATTATACAAACTAGATTACAGTGCTTGATAGATAGGAAATACTATCCCATTCATGATTAACTAGGCAGCTCCCCAAAATATATGAGAGGGCTTGAATTATCTAGATTTTCAGAATAGCACAAGTTCTTTTTTCTGACAGACTTTCATCTATCATTTAATTGAGTAGAGCTGTGTGACTTATTATTTATTTTGAAACTGATGTATAGCTTTTAGTGTGTTCATGAGATTTTGTTTGGTTCCTGACACACCTGAATGGCAGGTGATCTAATATTTTCCCATGAGTATAAGGAATCACTAAAATCAGTTTAAAAAGAAGAGCTCAGCTAGTGGGCATAAATTAAAATGAAGTCATAACATTTCTGGTTCACCATTTACTTAATTAGATGCAGTATTTTACCCTTTCTCTTGGGGAAAAAAACAAAAAAACAAAAAAAAAAAAGCCAACAAAAAAACCCCCAACCAATCTATTGTTATCCATGTTTTTTACTAAATTGGTTTGGTTTACTTGGTAAATAAAAATAACCAATTACTTACAAGCAAACTATGAAACTGTATATTTTTGGGCTGCAATCAATAGGAAGTCTTTAAAACTTCAACACTGATTACCAGCCTGGACTTTGGAGACCCTAGAAGAAACAACCTCAGCTAATGTCGTAGGTGCAAGCACTCAAGACTCATTATTACATCTTCATTTTAAGAGTAATTTTCCTGTCATTTTTCATTTAACAGCCATTTTGCAGACTAGCAGTATTTAATGAAATAGCGATCTTCTATGATGTAAAAAAAAGAAAAAAATAAGTATCTTGGTAGTTCATATTATAGTACTGTTGTCACATGGGTGGTCCCGTGGTGTAATGGTGAGCACTCTGGACTCTGATCACAAGGTTGTGAGTTCGAGTCTCAGTGGGGACCGTCCCCTGGCAGTTCAATGCCTCCCTGCCATCCCATCCCGTCAGATCTTGGATGCTCAGCAGGGTCAGCCCCGGTTAGTACCGGGTGCTGTGACAGTCCTGAGGACTTCACTGTCACTGTCCAAGCCCACTCGGCCGTGGCAGATGGACCTCAGGACTTAAACGGTGGGGCCAGTTCTGCGCACGCTGAGCCTCACCTAAAACATCCACTGCGCAGGCTCGAAGGGCACACCCCCACCTGGGGAGTGCCCTTCCCAAATCTTCGTTTGCAAAGTTTGGCCATACATACATACGTACTGTTGTCACATGATAAATTTTAATTTTGAGGGCAAAGCATTTAAAGAAAATATTCTTAATTCAGTATTTTTTTCTAGTTTTGAATTTCAAATTCTCAAATGTTTTTTTAATTAAGGACATGGGTTTTTTTGCATTGGATATCAGTAGATGCATATTACCCAAACATCAGATATGGGGAAATGAGTGGGAATAGAATTTAATTAAATTTTAAAAAGTGGTTTTAATATATTTTGTCTAGATTATGTAGTGTGTAGGATTAGATGCAATGGATCTACTCCCTACTGCAAAGTTATATGATTAAGAAAAAGTTTTACTGGTCATATTTGCAAAATATAAGTTTGTATACTTAAGCAACACCAACTCAGAGTGATTTCAAGATAATCAGCTGTTTAGTAGAACAGTAGTTTGCACTGTGAAACTGTTTCTTTGAAAAAAAAAATTAATACTAGGGAATATTGAGTAAGAAAATTGAGTTCTCCATGTAGTCTGCTTGTGCTTGCAATGGAAATACTATGAATTTTTGTGTCTGTACTCAAAATAACCCTACAGAATATTTAGAAGGTACAGAGAAGAGATATGAGTTAAAAAGAAAAAAAAGTAACTCTTGATGAGCTTGAACTTTTTGGGTTTTATTCTGAGAGAGAACTGCAGGGTGATCAGTCTACAGGTAGCTTAGGGGGAACAGATGAACTAATATTTTAGATAGTCAATAAAATATAGGAAAAGCACATGTATGGAAGTTAAAGTTAGACTTACAGAGTAGAAGTAAAATAAAAATATGATGAGATACATTTTAACTGAATCATTGATTAAGTATGATTTTGGTAGATTTCCTATTACTGGAATTCTATAATTGAAGGTGGGATATTCCTCTGTTATATAGTATTTATTCCAAAGAGGAATTTATTTCCATTAGAGAAGCTGTTCTGTTTACTTGTGTACTAAAAAAAAAAAAAAAATTAGTAGTTTCCTACAACTCTGAAATAAAAGGCAGCTACTGAAACAGGATGAGTAATTATTGAGTCCAATTAAGCTTAAATAAACCCATATCAATATTATATATATTATATCTTGCTGTTTAACTTAGTGTGAGTGTCTTGTGCTATATTGTCCTGGACAGCTTTCACATGTTATGCTGATGCTAAAAATGGAAAGAAAGAAAAAGAAAGGAGGCAGGATTTCCTGTGCCAACACATTAAATCCTTCCAAAAATTTATAGGAAGAAAGCAGACTGGTGTTCATTACCTGAAAGAAAGCTCTTCATATGGACAGTGGTCACGTGTGGATTTAGTCATTATATTTGCTTTGACCTTTACGTGTAAAAAATCTGTCAACACAGATGCAGACAACAAAGCTTTTAGGTGGTCAGCTCCATGCTAAAAGATCTCTTAGAGTGCTTCTCAAGCACATTCTTAAGAAGAAAAATTAAATTACAAAACAGCCTTCTGATTTAAAAAATGGTTGTGCTGGGTCTTCTGAAGACATTTGAGTGGCTTATTTTGCAAAACTGGCCGATTTCCAAGGAGCAGTTATCACAGTGGGAAAGGCTATAAGTTGTAACTATAGTAATATTTCTACAGACATGATAAATGTATCTGTGATTGGACCAATTGGGATTTCATGGTCTGAAGTATTATGAATTTGTCAGTTCTGTTCAATTGTTTCCAGCAAAGTGACTCCATCATATTGTTCATGTTATTTGAAAGAAAAAAAAAATTGAAAATGAAAGGGTTTAAAATTAGATTGTGTACTGACTCCAGGCAATCGGTCCTTGTCCAGAATCATTTTCCTGTCTGTTGATAGATTCTTGCTGTAATATTCACAATCCATTTGTGGCTGGTCACAGCCCATTAGCCATCTGTTCCTCTATTAAGAAACTTTCTTTTTATAATGTAAGTATTTAATTTTAATACACTCTATCTACTAAGCATTTATCTTACATATAATAAGGAACTGTTTCAAACTTGGTTATTGGTCCATATAAAAGTATTCATTTTTTTAGGGACTCCTTTGCTTATAAAAGAGGAACATGCTATTAGAATAGCTTGAAAAGTATTTAAAGTATTTGAAGTGCAGATTATTGTAAAGAAATGGTACTTCTTTAAAGTGTGATATGAACAACATGTTTTGGATGCTGAAACATTTGCCTAATTTACCAGCTTATGAATACAAAGTGAGCTGTGGAGTGTAGCTTTGATTTTGCAGATTACACTATGTAGCGAAGGTAGGATCTGCTAATAACAATATTTATAAAACACTTGAAACATATAGATGTCTATTTGTTTTTAAGAATCCATTTACTTGTCTTGCTTGTTTAAAATGGTTTGGCAAGTATAATGAAAAAGACCAAGAAACAGCCAAGGAATTTTATCTATGAAGTTCAAAAATCCTAGCATGCAAGAGGCAGGGAATAACAGAATTAAGATTGCCAGAGTGACTTTCTGTTTCCAAATGTACACATATGCATTGTGATGATTTTTAATTATCAAATCATAATTCATTTTCTGACAAAATTCTGAATGAGACAGGACTCCCACAGATATTCACATATGTGCCAACTTGAAAGATTATGGAGGAGCACTTGGCCTTGTAGTATGTGAGTTTTCCAGCAGGAACAAAATTACTAGGTTTTGCAAGGGATTTTTTTTGTTTTGTTTTAAGTTTTTTTGGGAGTGGCTTATGGTATACTGTGGGGTTTTTAATTTAGTTATGTAGGATAATAATAGAAATCGCTTGGGCTGTGAAGACTGGAGGTCCTACATATGATTTGGAATTTCAGGAAGCAGAAGCTTACCAGCTCTGATCAGTTTGTGACTGTTTGACTGTCACCTTAACGCAGTCACTTTTCTGTTTTTATCAGTAATGAAGTCTTCATCTGCTTACAAGTCATCTTGGAAAATAACATTGGTTATCCTATTCTATTCCTTTTTGCTTTGTTTCCTTTTTTTTTTCTTCCCACTTAGTTTTTTTCTTGACTCTTCATTTCTTTCGCTTAGTTTGAAGATGTTCTCCTGCAGCTTCCACTGCAGTCGGTCTGGTTAGCATAAATTTGAATATTGCTTGCACTCCAGGAAACTGGTTTGCTTCCTCTTTTGAATTGAACAGGAAATAGTAAGGCTATATAGAGAAATGTTATTGATTTGTGTATAAAATAATAAAATTTATATAAATAAGACCTACGTTAAAGATAAATAACTTGATTTAAGTAAAATAATATCTAAAAGGATTGCAGTAGCAAGACAGAAGAATCAAGTCTTGTAAAAAGACTGTGGAAACTTTGTATGCTGGTTTAAAGGTAAACCAGAAGGAAAAATGAACCCGACTCAAATAATTACGAGTCAGTTACAATTTATTAAAAAGATCACAATATATAATGACACAGAGAAAAAAGTGGTTTTAACCCACAAAAGAACAGATGTATAACCTGGCACCCTGGGCACGAACAGAATGATGTTTGTCAGTGCCTGCTGAGAGCCATGTGGTCCCCTTGAGTACAAAGTAAAAGGAAAGGAAAACCTGTTGGTGAAGATGATGGTCAAAGTCTTGTTGAAAGTAGCAGTCACAGTCCTGTTGAGCTTCTGGTCCTCTTCTGGATCCAACAAATGATACCAAAAGTTCCCAAATCCCAAGATTATATACCCTCTGGTTCAGGTGAGAATGCCCAGTACATCCCCCAGGGTGAGGAGTTGCACAATGAGTGATTCAACTCTGACAGTTCTGGGATAATTTTGGAATCTTTCATGGTCCATTAGCAGACATGACCCCTCAGGCTGGGTGTGAAGGTAGTAATGCCTCCCTTGTGGGGAGTTATCACTGCTGAGACATTGGTGCAAGGACAGGAACACCCTCCTATCTCACAGGATTCTTTAACACCTGACTTGTAACCTGGCTTCCAGCCAGCTGTGTCAGGTGTGCCCTGGGCAGCTGCTGCAAATCATAGACTCATAGAATCACAGTATCATAGAATAGATTGGGTTGGAAAAGACCTCTGAGAACATCAAGTCCAACCCTTGGTCCAACTCCAGTCCATTTAGTAGATCATGACACTCAGTGCCATGTCCAATCTCAGTTTGAAAACCTCCAGGGATAGTGAATCCACCACCTCTCTGGGCAGCCCATTCCAATGCCTGATTACTCTCTCTGGAAAGAATTTTTTTCTGATCTCCAACGTAAATTTCTCCTGTCAGAGCTTGAGCCCGTGCCCCTTGTCCTATTGCTGAGTGCCTGGGAGAAGAGACCAACCCCCACCTGGCTAGAACTTCCCTTCAGGTAGTTCTAGACAGTGATGAGGTCACCTCTGAGCCTCCTCTTCTCCAGGCTAAACAACCCCAGCTCCCTCAGCCTCTCCCCATAGGGCTTGTGCTCCAGTCCCTTCACCAGCCTTGTTGCTCTTCTTTGGACCCACTTCAGCACCTCAATATCCTTTCTGAACTGAGGGGTCCAAAACTGAACACAGTACTCAAGGTGTGGCCTCACCAATGCAGAGTACAGGGGAAGGATCACTTCCCTGGTCCTGCTGGCCATGCTATTTTTGATACAGGCCAGGATCCCATTGGCCTTCTTGGCCACCTGGGCACACTGTTGACTCATGTTGAGCTTCCTGTCAATCAGTACCCCCAGGTCCCTTTCCGCCTGGCTGCTCTCCAGCCACTCTGTGCCCAGCCTGTAGCGCTGCAGGGGGTTGTTGTGGCCAAAGTGCAGGACCCGGCACTTGGCCTTATTGAACTTCATCCCATTGGAATCAGCCCATCTCTCAAGTCAATACAGGTCCCTCTGCAGAGCCCTCCTGCCTTCCAGCAGGTCGACACTCCCTCCCAACTTGATGTCATGAGCAAATTTGCTGATGATGGACTCAATCCCCTCATCTAAATCATCAATAAAGATGTTAAACAGGACTGGACCCAAATGATCCATTATTAACCGTTCATCAGAAATTACACAGAGGATTTAGAATACACAATTTTGGTCACAACCACATGGTGATAAACTGGCCCTAGCCACTGTAACTAGGACACTATGTCCTTCATATTCCCTAGGAGGTTCTGAACATAAATGTATTTAGAATTTTCTCTTGAAACAGAAGAAAAATGTTCAATTAAATGAAATTCAAGAAGACTATGCATTTAAAAATGAAAACATGACCATGTGGTTTTAAATATCTAGAAAAAGAAGTTTCTATAGAAAAAATCCTGAATAAATGAATCTTGTTCCATTCTCTGTGGTATGAAATTTATCCTTCTGTAATTTCTGAATTTGTGTAGCTGGTCATCATGAAATTGAACAAGGGATAAACATCTTTAAAACTAAGTTTCAGCACATTTTATTGAGGTAAAGGGCTGTCAGAAAAGAGAAGCTTTGACAAAGATGATGCTGAAGGAGCTTAGTACTTTATCCTTGTTCCAACAAGAATAGGGTTAATTTTCTTATAAGTAGCTGGTACAGTGCCATGTTTCAGATTTAGCAGGAAAAGAATGTTGATAACACATTGATGTTTTAGTTGCTACTGAGCAGTGCTTAACCTAAACCAAAGACTTTTCGGTGTCTCCTGCTCTGCCAGTGAGGAGATGCACCACAAACTGACCTCAATAGTCATTCTGTACCACAGATCATGCCTGAAATATAAACTGTGGGAAGGGGTTTATTCCTTCTCAAGAACAGTTTGGGCATTGGTCAATGTATGGTAAGAAATTGTATTTTGCATCATTTAGTATTAGTATTATATTATCATTATATTTTAACTTATTTCAGTTATTGAACTCAACCCCAAGTTTTTATTCTGATTCTTCTCTCCATCTCACTGGGATGGGGAGGGAAGTGAGTGAGCTTACTAAAGGGCAAGCTTACTAAAGGACAAGCTTACTTATATGACAACCTTACTAAAAAAAAGTAATATTGAAGATTAAGTGTATGTGCCGAAGAAGCCAATTCATTTTTTTGTGGGTCACGAAATTGTTAAACTAATTCAGCTCAATTTTTTTGCTTTTTATTTTTGCCAGTTGTAATTTGAATGAGCTATGCTCTCAACTGTAAGACTGTTTAATGGTTTAAAGTCTTTAGCTTCTCAAATTTCATCTTGTGTATAACTGAACATTCAGAACACAATGCCAATTTTTTAATGCTAATTTTTTTTAAGCTCCTATTTGGTTTCATCAGTGAGACATTGGTGTAGTCTAATTTAAATGTTTAATGGCAGTCAGAAAATTTTGAGTGAATGACAATACTAAAAGAAGCCAATAATACATTGCAAAAAGCACCATATGTGTCTAAATTTCAGAAAGCATTCTCTCTATCCATTGTTCCTGACCCCGTTGTGTTGTGCTTTTGAGTTTATTGGAAGCTCTTTTGTCTTTCTTAATGTATATCAGCTTGTGAATGCAAAACATTCTTCTTCCCAACTGGCTGCTCTGGTGACAATCACTTGTCTGTTTTGGTGACCAAGAATTTTGCACCAATTTCTCATTAAAGGACAACATACATTATTAATGAAGTTCTGACATTTTAAAGTTGTGATACTGATTCCATACCTCTCTATCTTCAATACTGCTTTCAAAAGAAAAAGAAAGAACGTTATCACCTTTCAGCTAAGTTTAGATCAAGCCAATACATGTAAGAAGGAACATTATAAAAAGATATAAATATTGCAAACAATTTTAAGCAGAAGGTGAAATTGGATGAATTCCTGAATACTCTCCTAGCTCTGTTTTTCTTGCTTTAAATTTCGTTCCACCACTTCTAAGAGGGGAAAAAGGCTGAAAATTAAAATAATACAGTGCGCAGAATCTGGTCTAATTGCTTTTGACATCTGTAGCTCTCTATATGCTTCTGTTTTCCTGGGTCTTAGGATTTTTATATATTTTTAGATTTTAATATTTTATATGTTTGTAGATTTTTATATAGCTGTATAGTTTCTCACACTGGAAATAGAAGCTAACAGTTTTTCACAGTTTGTGCCACATTTCTGAGCTTCTGTTTAATGGTCTTTTCAGTGGACAAGATAGCAGCAAGGACATCTCTTTTGGAACCCCTGTGCCTGTACTGGAATAACAACATATTATAGTCAAAACGAGACAGAAGACCCTGAACTTTTGGAAGCACTCCAGTGGGGCAGTTCTGAGGGTGGTACCAGAAGCAAAAGGATTTTGTGTTGGATAGTTCTATTAGATATTATAATCAAGTCATTAATTTGTAAGAACCTCATACTGTGTGTGCTTCTATATAGTTCATGGACATGAAAGATTTCATTAAATAACTGCTCTCTACTTTATCCATACTAATATTGTCTCAAAAGTTTTTCTTCAATTTTAGGCAACAAAGGTAATGTTGGAAATTCTGCATTGGACTTGGGATGCACAAATAGTTTGGAAACCTATCCCAAATCCATAATTGAAGTACTGTGTATTGTATTTGGAATTAAAAGTCGTAGCTGATCCTGAAACCCACTTCCTATATAGATTCTGCTTCAGAGGAAAGATATTTTAGCAGCAAGACATAAAAATATGTCCTAGTACCAGTTAGAAAGAATGTTGATTCTAGGCTAAATATAATAAATTCTAAATAAAATATAAAATATGTAGTTGTTTGTTTGGATTTTTTTTGTTTGCTTTTTAAAATATATATCTGACAATAGTCCTTGACATAAAAAAATTTTAGTCCACATTCTGAAAAGTGAGTGCATAGACATGCACTTATCCATGTCACGACAGGGACTTCATCTTGAACATTCAATGGAAAAATGTTATGAACCAAATTCAATTTTACTTGGGTTAATATTGATTTAAACATTTGCCATCTTCTTGCTTTCGGAGTTGCCCATTCACTTCAGAGTATGATCAAAAAGTTCTCTCATCCTGAACGAAAGTACTATTCATCTCATACAACATGAAGGGCCTCGGCAGTTGCAAATTGGCTTTGCTCCATAGAATTCAGTGAAACTGTCTCAGTTTTCCATGACTGGAAATGTAGCCATTTTAACTTACAGAACAGTTTAAGTTCAAAGAGGTCTTCAATCACAAGGTTTAATGAAGAATTATTCTTTCATGTGAATGTTGCCCTAACTCCAACCTTGACTGTCCTTCCCTGAGCTCTATAGGCAGCATTAGCTTCATGATCTTTTATTACTTTATACAGTTGTTAACATCAGGTATTTAACAACTAAAATAAGAAGGTTTTTTGCTTCATTTATAGAGTGTTTATAAATGAAGTAGGGCTCGGGTTTTTGGCAGGTTGTTTAATAGACTTTTCCTGGTAGTTGCTATAGTAACACAGTGCAATAATTGAACCTTAAAGGTGACGTCTCATTTATGTCAAAAGATAATGCATGCAAAGGGAGAGAACAGAGAACCCTTTTTACTCAATCACTTAGAGTCTTATTAAGAAGGGGCATTAAAAGGGGCAAAACTCCTGATTTTTTCCCCGGGTTCCATTTAAACAAAACATGAAAAATAAAGACCTGTCCAATCTAATTTTTTTCCATCTGTTCAAGAAAAATGGAACACAAATATTCCTTTACTCCAATTCAGAATTTTCATTTTCTTACTTAAGCTGTAAATGCAATGCAAATTTAACTCCCCAAGAATGAAGTCTTCATTGTCTGTAAATGCTGCCACTCCAAATGGCTGCACCTCCATGCAGAAATTTGCAGTATAAACTTGTGCACAAGACCATGAAAGAAAGAGCTTTGTTGCACACAATGATGCTAAGAAATTGCTTAACTTTAGCATGACTGGTATAAGTGGCAAGGCTTGAGCATCAGTTGTGGCTCAGCTAGGACACAGCTGAACTGAAAAACTGTTTATTTTCCAAGTTTGATGTCTAAGAGTTGTACTGTGTATTATCATCAGTATCAAAACTAGGTAGAAGGATTATGACAAATTGCATTGCACTATAAGCTTTTATACTCCATTGTTGTTACAGTAAAATCAAAAGTGAGCAATTCAGATCTATAGAAAGCCCTGTGAGACTCAGCTATCAGCCAAAGGCAGCAAAGAGCTCAGCTACTGCTGGCTGATAGGGAGGAGGTTTACTCCCCAAGAATTCACATAGTAGGAATTCACAGGACTCTGCAGGGGCACGAAAACTGCCAGGATGAAATAATATAAACATGGGACTTGTGAGAGATAAGTTTTAACCAATTGAAGTATCTGGCGTGGTGGTGTGTAACTCTTTTAGCCAATAAGCTGTAGTCCTAACCCTATATAAACTGTGTGCTATGTGTAATAAAAGGTCTTCACTATAAACTTCATAAGCTTGTTGGTGAAGTCCTTTCTCTCCGTGAAAAATTGTTTACTTTACTCCATCTGAATTATTATCATCTATACATCTAGGCAAGTTTCATTTATTTTAAGTAATTCCTGTGCAAACCATTAATTGATCTCTTTCCATAATCTCCAGCATATACAGTACCAAACAATACTAAACCATATTAAAGGAAACTTGGGGATACAACAACAGAAGATTAAATGGAGTTTATTTACTGACATTTCACCTTCTTGAGTCATTGCTGAGGTAGAAATTGCAAGTTTGGTTTCATTTAGCTGTAGTTCAGAAATGACGTTACGGATCTGGTGGTGTGCTAAAGGACATGACTGTATGATATGCATCTTCTAGGAGCAGTAGGTTTTCTCTCCTTTCAAGCTATGAAAGTAAAATTAGGAATTCAGAGATATGCCAGGTCACAGCTGCAAGGAAGGGCAGAGTGGAGATACATTAGATGCTGTTAAAGTCGCAAGAAACATGAAGTATGAAGCATCAATTTATGTCACTCTGAGCTCCTTTTTGCATTCAGAATCCAGTAATCCCCATAAAGAATTATGATGCTACAACTTGTAAGAATGAGAAATATACAGGTCATCTAAGAGGAAAATCATGGTGTTTTACCTTACCATTTCATAGAGTATGATTGGAATCTCTGAAGAGGTTACAAGAAGAGAAAGGAATTAAAATACTTCTGATGTAAGAATCATCTGAAAGTAATATTCTTAGGTTAAATCTTTATCATTCTATATTTTATCCCATGAGTCTTATACTTGAATAGGATTCTAAATGAATAGAAGAAGATATGAGACTTTTAATAAGGCTGAAGCTAAGGTGAAATGATGTACATTTATTTTCAGCTTTATTGGAGACTATTAAAACTTATCACATGACAAAATCCTCCTCTTTTTTTTTTTTTCCCCTACAGCATGACAAAAATTATAATGTTTTTTGCTTTGGAATTGGCTCTGATGAATGCTCCCAACATGCAGAAAATATTTTACTCTTGAAGAGAAGGCTGAATGTAATTTTGTGATTTTTCTGAGTTATATTTGTTTGTTACCAGGTTTCTTATAGGCTCCCTTTAGGCTCTGCAAAGCTGCTCTAAGATCTTCCCAGAGCCTTCGGTTCTCCAGGCTGAACAACTCCGATTCTTTCAGGTTTTCCTCATAGGAGAGGTGTTCCATGCCTCTAACCGTCTTCATTATCCTCCTCTGGACTTGTTCCAACAGGTCCACAGCTTGATACCAATGTCTATCAGGATATGGAGCTGTTGACCACAACCATCTTAATAAGAACTATGTTGCCAGAGTTGTTTAGCTGCCTGTGTTCTGTTTAAAGGCTGCTCATTGTTGATTTTCAGTGAGATTTGGGCACTAAAATTGGAGTTTATTCCTCACAAAGAATGGGGATAGTGCATAGGAGAGTACTTTGCCACTAGCAAGATGCTACAGGCATCAGGGCTGCATCAATGAAGCCAGTGAGATATTTAGTAGTTCAAATGCAATGTTGAAGGCCCAGATATGGCACTGCAACATGGTCACATAGCAACACTTCCTGGACAGCTGCTCTGACTACACCAATGGGTCTTCTGAAAAGACATCAAGAGAAATTTAGCCTCATATTTTGAATTGTGCATGAGAATGAAAAAATGAAGTGTTTTTGTGTGTGTGTAGTTTGGTCTTTTGCTTTTCTAATGTGCCCTGATCTTGACATATACACAACAGCAGGTTGGTCAGGACACTTGAAAACTCATGTCCTTCAAGGACAAATGTGAAGTTCTACATCTCAGGCAACATAACCTCATGCAGATGTGCAGACTGAGACTCACTGGTGAGTTAGCAACCCTGCTGAAAAGTACTGGAGTTCAAATCAAATATGAGCAAACAGTGTTCACCAAAAAAGACAGACTGCATACTGAGCTGCATTACTGTGGCTAACAGATCAAAAGAAGTTATTATCTCTTTTTATTCAGTGTTACTGAGGTTGCATGTGCAATACTTTCTATGCCTTTTAATGTTTCAGTTCAAAAAGCTGTTAAGAAACCTGAGAGGATTCAGTAATGAAATATCAAGATCATCAGAACCAAGAAAACATTAACTGGACTAAGAAACTGAGATGTCTGGCCCTGCTTAAACTGATGCAGGTTTATTTAACAGTAATTGACAGCTACTTGAAGAGGAGTTACAAAGGTCACAGACAAACATTTCTCAGTAGTAGCAGAAGTGATGAGATGATGACTATGAGTTGTAGCTTGGAATTAGATATTAGCACATATAGATGTTAGATATTATCCTTTACTAGCCAAGATGAAGAGTTGAGGGTGCAGATATATGTGTAGCATTATGTCATAGCACCACCTTGGAGATTTTCAAGGCTTCTGTGGGCAAAGCTGTGACTGATCTGACCTAATGCTGTGGATAGTTTCTCTTCAAGCAGAAATCAAACTAGGTGACCTTCAGAGATCTTTTTAAGATGAGCCTTTTATGACTCCATGAGCTGCCTAAAATTCTTTTACCAGCTGCTGAACTGTATCTGAAAGGACAAAGATATGATGATGGGGAAGTTGTCAGGAAGGAAAAGATGGCTGAGGAGAGCGTAGCCTCTCCCTGTGTCTTCCACCTACTTAAATAGGACTAACTAGAAGAGTGTGTCCTTTTAACCAGAACAGAAGCAATATGTATATAACTGATTGATTTCAATGTATGTATTTTGAAGTGATTGTCGATTGGCTGTCAAGGCATTTGCAGGCTGCTGAGGCAAAGCACATGTAGACTCAGTTCTGCCTGCCATTCCCTTTGAATGAGTTCTGCTGCCATTCCCTCTCAGTTCATATACAGGTACTACATGAATTAGGAGAATTTATATCATGGATAATTTTACCCTCTTTCAATTTCATTTGATTCCTTTTTTTTTTTTTTTTTTTTTTTTTACCTAGCCAATAGCTTTAAAATATACATGAAAGATAGTGAGTGCATACTTGGTTATTTCTTGTTCCAGCAATTTTCTTGCCCTGGAATAGGTAGCTGCATTTTACTGTAATTTTGCTTTTGAATGTTGAACTTCATGTTGAGAGAGAGAAAAGGATTTGAGTGCAAATTTCTGCTTTCCTCTAAATAAACTCAATTACATTTTTGTTGAGAAAAAAAATCAAACTCTAGTAGGCTTTGTTTGCTATGTGTTTTATTAATCTAGGATAGGTATTAATTGGGTTTGATAGTTCAAGAAAAAAAAGAAATTTTGCCTCTTATACTCAGTCAGCTGTAATAAAATGAAAATACAAGTTTTTCTGGCATTTACATTCCAGTTTCTCTCTGAAGGCTGAGGAAAAGTGAGTGATCAAAGGCTTTCTCTCAGTGATTCTCTGGCTGATATTTCCAGTTGTACAATTATTTTAAAATGCTTTTAGCTTTTATCCGGTTGTGTGTTTAATGTCTAGTCATAATAAACAAAGAAAAAGACCCATCAAGTATCAGATGACTAGTGACATTAGGAGGAATGTTTTTGTCTTACTCTTAAGGCTATCAAGGGAGAAAAGGCATCCCTAGTCCCCAGTGTGACCAACAAAGAGTACTCCATCAAAGAAACTTCTTTCCTGGAATGCCTTGCAGACTGCAGGGAATTACTGCTACCGGGCTATAGGAGTCAGTATGGGACAGAAAGAGATTTCAGGGGAGTGTAAAACTTGCTATTGGGATATTTTAAGGGCATGGTGTGAATGTGGGAAGCTGATTATGGCAAAGATCATCAGTCTGGACAATATACTGGAGACAACTTTTAAGGGAGATCAGCATGTATGTACTGTGACTATATGAGTGTGTAATGAGAAATCCAAGTACCATCGACAGCAGTGGGCCTGCAAAAGTTAGGTTCTTGTATGTTCAGGTGTTAGCAGCTAGGGAAAACCCAGACATCTGGGGAAAACTACTGGACAGGCTTGAGTGTCAAAGGCCAGCTATGGGAATGATCCACATTGTCTGCTCACTTTTGTACGTACATTTCACTAGCTGATTTCAGTAATGAACAGATGGAGAGGAGGAACAGGACAGGCCCATCTGTGCTGTTCACATTTGTGGGAGTGCTACTCTTTTTTTCCCAATGTGTTCTAGAAAGGTAATGTTCTCTGTATGCCCAGCTGTGTATGTGTATCCACACATGTATAGTACGCGATGTGCATGTTTTTGTGTATTTACTGTCACCCTCAGTACTGGCCAAACTGGGAACATATAGATGAAATATCATTGCATCTGTTAGTCTGTTGTACATTTTTTTGTAAGATACAAGATGGCAAAGTAAAATTAATAAAGCTGTACTTCCTCAAGTTTGAAATAAGTTACAGTGAAAACTACGGAATATTAGCTTGTGAATGTTCCAAAAAATTAAATACCAGCCAAAGATTACTGTCAGAGTTTGAGACTCCAGGAATTTTTAAGAGGAAAAAGGAATCCCAGGAGAATGAGGTGGTAAAAAAATAAAAGTGTATATTTCCTGAAGATATATAGACTATTTGTGAATACCGGAAAAAGCGGGGGGGGGGGGACGACACATTTTAAATATTGTTGCATATTACATGAAAGGAAAATCTTAGACCTTGCAGAATATTGTTGTAAAATTATTTTGACCATGTATGAACCTGTTGTACTGGAAATAAACAATAGACCAAAATATGCCTTTCAGAATACCTGAGCAGATGAAAGTTCATCATCAGAGATAGGAATGCAGAATATGGCTTATATTCATGAAATATATGGGTGGTGCTTGATACTTTGTGGAAACTTTAATGAGTAGTTTCAGATGACTGGCAGGTAATGTAAAGATTCATCAAGGAGTCACTGAAATTGCCTGTCAGACACTACTGGGCAGTGAGGACCGCAGATGGAGAATGATCCAAAATATATTATTGTTCCTCAAATGTGAGCCTAATGGACACACTAATTACGTAAAAGACTTCAAAATCTCACATTGCAATTTTTCCCATGCTTCTTCAAGTTCAAGTTCAATGACATGGTTTTAATTATCTGACAGTGGTACTAGGTAGTGATTTTAGTTGCTTTAGCAAATTTATCTTTTCTGTGTGAATAAATTTTAAACTAACACTTTAGTTTGTGAGTAGTTTACTTTGAGTGTTTGTTTTCATAAGTTCATAGGTTGTTTACAACTCCTCCATCAGGAGCCATGCGAATCAAGCAGTTTTGTTTCTATCTGCTAATGAAAAGCTAAAAGAGAAAACACTTCTCAGTTTTTACTTCCTTGACTCCTGAAGTCCCTTCCTTTCTCTGTCAACTTGCTTCGTTGACTTGATCTCCTAGTTTTTCACCTTGTGATATGTAATTGAGAGCCTGGGAAAACTCCATGTCTTTTTTTTCATGGCCTGAAGCCACCACAGGGTCAATCTCTTGACCCTGTCCTTCTAGCAAGTATTAGTTATCTTTCAAAGTCATGATAAAAATATTGTCGAGGGCAATTTCAGAACAATCAGTTATTGCATCCTTCCAGGGATTTTGCCCTGGGATGAACTGGTGAGGAAATTCTATTAATAACTTGGGAATTTAATCTCCCATAATGAAGGAGTTCCAATCTTAGTCTCTTCGATACCATAAGCAATCTCAGATCATATTTCATTCTAAGATTTTTTAGCATTACCACATTATTCTTGATTATCCCTGTACAAAATGATATAGTCATGTCTTTTACATCTATTATGCCTAGTTTCTTTGTCATCTTATACATCATTAACACATGTTGACTCACTGCCTCTATCCTTTTACTGGCTTACCAGAGTAGAACAGTATCTTTCAATATCTCCCTTCTGTCACAATTATTTCTCAGCATGATTTGTTGTGAAAAGTTCCTGTGAAATTCATAAAGAAAATTTTGTCCTCTACACCTGACTCACAAAACCCCAACATAATACTTTCAGTTACATTACTTAGATTTTACAGTGTCTGCTATTGTTCTGTCAACTAGTGCAGAAATAAAAAAAGCAAGTGTTTGAAAACTGAACATTTTGCACAGGTGACTTTAAAACTGATAATATCTACTGTAAGTAATTTGATTCATATTACATAAGTTTCAAGTTTAAAATGCAAATAAACTTTGTTTCTCCAATCATACAATTCAGGAGGAATATTAACAGTATTGTACTGGTAGCTAATGTAGGTGAAGGCAAGTGTGTAAGTGTTTAGCTGAGACATGTATATGATTTTGCTAATAATGTTTGCTTATCCTGTTGAGGTTAATAGAACAGTTATATTGGATTTCTTTGGATCATGAGCATTCCTAAAACATTGTCATACTTCTTAGAAAATTTCTGATTCATGTTTTGGCACCATGTAATGCTTTTTCTTTGCTTGTGCCGTTGCTTAGCCAGAGGCAATAGCTGTGCTCTCACAATGTTATTTCAATCGAAGCAGCAAGGTCACTTTTTCTGGTTATGTACACATCTTCTAGAAGGAATTGCCCTGCATCTTTCTGTAACATCTGATTGTCTACAAAATCAATTAAATAGAGTTTATAAGACAGTCTATGACAATGAAAGGACTTTTAAAATTATATGGAAAAGTCAGAGGAAAATGTATGAAGTAATCTGCTACAGAAGTAGAATGTCCTATATGTGTATCACTGTGCTGTTAGCTTAAATTTCTTAAATGTCTGCATGATCATTCTTTCCTCATGAAGCCATACCATATATATGAAATACATGTATGACCTATTTCACTTCATTCAGAAAAGTTGAGATTTATATCCAGAAATATTCTGAGAAACAGAATATTCTCATACAACCTATGGTTCTCATACAATTTATAATTCTGATTTTTATTTCTGAGTAGAACTTGCTGGAAACAGTATTTTTAAAATATTTTGTGGTTAAAATGAAAAATAAATGCTGGAGGTAAAGAGGAGTAAGGTATTCTTAAATCTTCTGTGGCATTCTACTGATTCTGGACAATGATGTGAACTTAAAGTCACCTTTCAGAGCTAGTAGACAGTACTATGTTATGCATTCTCTTTTGTCTATGAAGGAGAATGTTATAGAGGAATCAAGAAACCTTCATACCAATTTGGTCTTCAATTGCATGTTTCTGAAATATGTAAGGGTTTTGTCACAGTGGCATTTGTAGCAATAAATAAGATTAATTTTTTTTGACCAGTTCTTCAAGTGAGTAAAAAAGTCATCACTCAAACCCAGTACTTTTAAATGAATTGCTGTTATTTAAGCTTTTATTATGGGTTACATTTTGAAAAGCATAGAACATAGCATGATTTCAAGAGGGGCTATGGGTGCATAGATGTTTCTCTCTTACTAAATCCTTATAATAGGATTTATCATTGTGAGTCATGATGAGGCTTATAAAAATTGTTTAATTATCACTAAATATGTGTATTACCTGACTATACAGTGATACAGAGACCATAGTTTCAGGATGAAAAGCAGAAGCAAAGTACGATCTGCTCAAATCTGTTGCAGTTTGTGGTGACTGACTTACTGCTTTACCTGGAAACACAGAGGGAGATGTCTCTGAAGTCAGAGATTATTTAGGCTTTGTGCAGACACTGCCCTAGGGCTGAGCTGACCTGAACCAAGGACAGGGCTAGAAGTCAGAAGCCTTCTTGTTTTGTTTTTTAGAGCAGAGAAAGTTGCCTACTGCGGAAGACAGACCAGAGGGTATTTCCAGCATCCTCTCAGGCAAACAAGCTCTAGTTGAGTTGTGTTAGTGCTACATTGTAGCTCAAGTCCTAGGAAGAGATTGCTCGTAGCACATTTCTTTATGAAATTGCAGCTTGTGTGACCTTGCTGGTGACAGAGATGAGCAGTGCTGAAGCAATCCTGTTTCAACTTATGAATGAAAGCAGCACTGCCAGCTGAGACCAGGGCCCAGTTGACATTGCTCCTCTTCTGTTCAACTTCTGGGAAACACCACCGTCTCTGCACTCTTCACCACTTAGGCTGTTTCCCTGTGAGGACAAAGGGAAGGAGCAATCTTGTGCCCAGAGACAGTCCTCCCATTTGGGACCAGTAGCAGTGCTGTTATGCTGCTCTGTTCCAGTAAAGCTGAGCTGCTCTGTGAGGGCTGTAAGTGCAGTAGAGTGCTTCATCTCCTCCCCAGCACATATTGCTGGTACTCACCACCTTTTCCTTACAGCTGAGACTTGTGTTTGCTTAAGCAAAAGCTGTCAATGAGTTTAAATAAAGTTGTCTTCAAGATGGCTTTTTCCACTTGGTACTTCTTCAAGTAAGTCTGAGCAAGATGGGACCATTTATACAGGCCCTGATATGCAGGCTCAGTCTGTTGTCAGGTCAGCATACCTGTAAATATATATTTTGCCAGCCATTTAAGAATTCTTGGGCAGGAAGGTATCCTGTTTGGGGTAAAAAAGACTGGAGAATTTTTTCTGACGGATGGGAAGCTGTGTGTCTCAGAACAGGCTTTGAGTCTATGAAATTGGATTATAGTATTTGTGAATGCTAAAATGTTTGACAATGCCATAGTGCAAGAAAAGAATGCCACTTAGTCTGATGCATTTAACATTGGAAGGAAAAAGAGTAATGGGGGAAGAATTTGAATTTACATGACAGAAGCCATCCTATTTTGGCATGTGTTATGAAAATAAAAATGCAGTACTAAAAAAACTGTTCAGACATACCAGTAATAGATTCTGCTCCAACTGAGCAGTTTAATTACCGAAAAATGTTACACAGGGGTATGTAGTGTAGGGGCTCATGTAAAAAGTTGCTTACTGTCCTGTTATAGCTTAGATTTTGTTTGCTTCTGTTTGTTTAAGAGAGTCTATTAAAACCCCCTGGAAGGAGGTGGGAAATTGTTTTTCTTTTTGGAGCTACTGAGCTTGCTCAAAGTGCAAAATATTTAAAGGATTAGAGAGTGAGGCTAGAGGAGAATTTCTTTCTGTAGTCAGAAGCCTGTATCTCATGGATATTCAGAAATCTTTGCAGATGGGAACTGAGAGCCAACAACACTAGAAATGGCATGAGCTATCCCAGGTGGCTGCAGATTTGAAGAAAGATCTCTGATTTGACTGTAGGAAAGGTCTCCACTCCAAGGCTGCCATGTAGAGTACTTGTCAACACTCTTCTGTTTCTCCACATTGCTTAGAGTTTTCTCTATTTAAAAATTTAGAATTTTTTGTTCAAGTAATCTCAAGGGCTTTCGTGTTTTAGAAACCTGTCAGCCTTTTGAGGGAGGTCCAGTCACAGTCATCAGTAACCACACAAACAGACTATAAGATTCCTCATGCTACCTATGCACATTGGTGTGAGCAACCTTAGTTTTGTCATGAAACACAAGGTTCTTGGAGGCAATGGAGGTGGACCTCAGACTCTCTACCTCAGTCACAGACCAGTGCATGATGCTTGGAATCAGAGTTCACCTGAAGGAGGTGATGAGGAAAGAGAACTGCAAGCAGGCAAAGAGGCTTTATCTGCCCTATTCACACACACTCCTTTCTCCTCTGCTATAGCTCTGCTTTTATACGGGATCCCAGTGGAGCCATAACATGAAAACCATTGGTTTGAATAACATGAAGGTTAAAACACTCTTATGTCTCTCAATAAACTTTCATCTTACATAGACATATACAGAGGAAAACATGTGATGAGCGGTGTTCCTCAGGGGTCACTGTTTGGACCAGAGCCATTTAACATCTTTGTTAGTGACATGGGCAGTGGGACTTAGTGCACCCTCAGCAAGTTTTCCAATGACATCAATCTGTGTGGTTCAATTGACATGCTGGAGGCAAGGGATGCCATCCAGAGGGACTTTGACAGGCTTGAGAGTGGGCCCATGAAAACCTCACAAAGTTCAACAAGGCCAACTGCAGGGTCCTGCAACTGGGCTGAGGTCTGGTCTTCTTCCTCAGAAAGAGGACATAGCCAGAAAGTTCTTTGAACTAAATTGTATTTTGAGCTTTGATTTTTTTTTCTCTTATACTGATGTTGCATTTACATTCTTTGGAAGATGTGCTATCACTTGCAAATCTGCTTTGTAGTGTACATTTGATTTCTTATGGTTCATGTCATAGAATTAATTAAATTTTGACTAGTGCTACTTACTTTACATATGAGGTTCCTCAAGCAAATTTCCTTAGGTTCTCCTATTCAATCATCTAATTTACAGTAAACAAATTAGTTTCAATCAAAAAGATAAATAAGTTATATAAATATTTGTTCCATCTCTTGTGTCCTGCTTAGTACATGGTGGGATTGTACACACTTTTATTTATTCAGGATTCATTTGTTTGCTTGTGACCTTCCTCTGTATTTGCCAGCCATTTTAGATTCTGCTTGCCATCATCAATGGTGAAGTCCTGCACCTGCACATCACATTTAAATGAGCCTTATTTTCTAATTCCTTTCCAAGTCTTGTCAAAAATCCTGTATTTTCTTAATCTTTGTACCTTAATGTGCTAACAAAGACTTCAACTTGCTGTTTATTCTAAAACTTGGGGTGTTTAAGCAGTACCTTCACTTATGGCAGGGAGCTGTTCAGCAAACACATCCAGAAAGTGAACTCAGGCTTTTGTTTACAAACTCATGTAAATTCATGTTATAAATGTATACTGTGAGTTTTTGCCACTTTAATGCGACACATAACAGTGATTTTCTTCTTACTTATTTTTATCTGTAAGATTTCATCAAGAAAGTATTACCTGACACCTGGTTGCTCAAAACAGTTCATTCTGTACACCCAGAATATGACAGGCATCAGTAAAAGTCTTTCAAATCCTATGCTTGCCCTTTAGAAAGAAATGCATCCCTAAGATCTAAATCACAAATTATCAAAGTTAATTAGATCTCTAACTGGCCTGGTTTTCTAAAAGTGTTAAGAGTTTAAATTATTTTGAAATCCACTTCTAACAATGAAAAATTTCAGTTCAGAATGTATAAGGCTCACTTTAGCAGAGAAATTTGGTTACAGAGAGTATTAGCATCATTTGGCTGAGAACAGCCATATTATACTAAATAACTTTTAAACCCTGAAGCAAAGAAAATTAAGTTAGGTACAGAGTTTGCTACAAAATGGAGAGAGATGAAAAATAAGGAGATCATGAGTATCATGGAAAATTTGTAATGCTAAAGGATGATGTGTGTTGTGAATATAATGGAAGTGGATCCTAAGTGCTGCATAAAAGCTATGGGGAACCGTCCTGTGTCTGCAAACAAATTGACCAGAATAGCTAATAAACTTGTCCTACATCCAGATTCTGTGATGAGATAACAGTCCTGCAGGTCAAAGAAGTAAATCTGAATTTCATGTTACTCAAAATCAGACTAGTCACTAAACCAAATAGTAAACAAACAAACAAACAAAACTCCCCCCCCCAAAAAAAAAAAAAAGAAACAAACCAAAAAAACACCAGAAAGCAACAACCTGGTTTTAAGGTCTTCATTAGTGTCATGTAATTTTATTGTGAAGAACAGCCCTTGATTTCCCAATCAATAATCTGTGATATCCTCTAGCTGATTTTCAAGCCTGAGAGTAATTGTATTTTAAGAAATACATTAGAATGGAAATAAAGATTTCTTTACTCTGGCAGGTTTACATTTTTGCAATTTAGGAGATAATTTTTAATCCTTTACCTAATCAGACTTTGTTCTCTACAGCACAGTAAGATACAATGATACAATGCTATTGCCAGCTTGCAGCCACAAACAGTGTCTAGTGATAGGTTCATTTCTAATGTCACTACCCTGAGAGGCTAAGGGCCACTCAGGTATTGTACATCTTGTTACTGTATCTTGACCTGTAGTTTACATACAT
This sequence comes from Willisornis vidua nigrigula, assembly GCA_021164005.1. Classification (NCBI taxonomy): domain Eukaryota; kingdom Metazoa; phylum Chordata; class Aves; order Passeriformes; family Thamnophilidae; genus Willisornis; species Willisornis vidua. The sequence continues at coordinate 20,480,090 of JAJPCS010000060.1, read as the reverse complement.
CTAGCATTGTACTGTTCTTTATTGTAAACAGCAATCAGTTTTCGTCACTTTGTAGAAACTCCAGATAGTGAGATTTAAGCACAGCTTAGCAATGTTGTCAGCACAACTGTGTGCAATATAACTTGGTTTTTTATTGTGATTCTTGTATTGACCCTTTTCCAGCTATGTCTCAAGTGTGCATGCATCAGTAGTGAAATAAATTTTTCTCACAAGTTTCTATCTTCTGTAGGTTTGTGAGATGTACAAGTTAAATCAGCAGCTGACTTTAGTTTATTGAAAATAAAACTTACAATCTGTATTATCAGTCTCAAGGTTGTGGAAAGTACCTGTGGTAGTGATATCTTGTAACTTCCAACAGGAAGCACAAGTCTTTTGCTGAGTGCATTGATAATAAAAATTGGGGGAGATTTGGAATTATTGTAGCTGTAAAAATAGTCTTACAAAAACTAGTCAGATTCTTCCTTTTAACAGTATATGCCTGATGCTTTATATCTATTTGTTTAGTGAAGCTTCATGAGAATTTTATATCAAATAATATTGAATTTTGCAGTCATTTCTTATGGGTAACACCAATTTTTATTTTTTTTATGTACATGTCTGAGACTCCCAAGAATAATACCTATACAGTGTCAATCCACAGAAACTTAGCATCTCCAGAGCTACTTCAACTCAAGTGGACATGAAAATGTGTAGATTAAGAAAGGTAAGAAAGTGCCAAGAGTAGCCTGTATAACTTTGGCAAGCAGTAGAATTCGGTTTCTTGATGCTCAGGCATCTCAGTCCTCATCAAGATATCTGAGCATCAGGAGGTTTTATTGGCTAAGGCAATGGTGCCTCTGGAGTGCAGGTGGATGACTTTTCAAATGATTTTAATTTTTTATATTCACAGAAATTCTGCTTCTTCACGCAGAAACTTTGAAAGAAAAGTGTGAAATGCAGTTTTCCAATTAAAAGATTTGCAATGCTACAAAATATTTCAAGACAATTTAGAAGGTTATACTTTCATAAAAATGATTCTCCCTGCTTTTGCTTCTTATATATCTTACATTTACTGAGGCACTTGCCCTTAATATTCCTTTTAGTTCAAGTCCTGAACTTGAAACTTTTTATCTAGTTAAAATGTTCCTTAAAGTAAGCATTAAACATGGCTCTTTTTAGAGTGTGTATCTTCATGTTCCAGTCTCTTCTTAGCCTTTAAAGAGATACATTTTTATGCAAATTGAAAAAAAACTGCTCAAGGTAAAAGTTCAAGAGTATCTAATGTGTTTAGATATTGATGTATATTTTATTGCAGTTTTGAAAATGTGCCTTGCCAGAGCTCTGAGGTGCATGCACAAATCAATTTAAAGGCACACAGAGAGTCTTATATTTAGGCATGGAAAGAGAATCTTCAGAAGAATTATCAGACTGAGAAAGGGGTATTCTCACTAGCTAATTGAGTAAAGTATAGTATGATATTAAATACATATGCCCATTTGTGTTTTCCTCTTGTAAACTTAAAATTGAAAATGGAAGGTCTTCATTACATTTGGCACAAGTAATAGGACTGTATAGAAATTCACAGCTAAAGCTCAGTAGCATTTTTGATAATGCATTTACATTTATCTAGTATAATACATTACAATTTAACAGCTTTTTAGACCAACAAAATATTTTTGTTAAAATAATATTTTGTATTGAGGAAAAATTATTGAGGATAGTATGCCAGGGTGTAAACTTAACTCATTATCTCAATTCAATGGGGAATAATAGTTCTAAGACTGGAGCTGTAAGGGTAACATGGGGCTAGTCCAAATGTCTTCATGAATATTGTCCCACAGAAATCTTTCGGGGTTCAGCAGATAACTGGAATTTAGAGTAGAAACTTAATCTTTACTCTGGAAATACTGTCTTCATCCAGAAACAAATGTTGAGAAACCTAGGCAATGGTTATGGTGCCACTGTGCTGTGTTGATTTTACTTCCAAACCGTGGCCTTTTTTTGTTCTCAGTCAGATATTATGTTAAAATACACAGTATTCTTTTGTCAGACTGAAGGTTGTGTATATTTCAATGCTATTATCCATTTAAAATATATTAAATATTTAATTAAGCCTGTGTGCTAATGCCAGAATTTTAACAGAATTCATTTGATATGTGTTATTGTCTCTTGATATTAGGTGATATGCTGAAAGAGATTGAGATTCACAGTTTAATTGATGGTATCAGGAGAATATCTATGAATGTGTTTCTTTTGTGATATATATTTATATAGTCCAGAGTCACTGCTCTGAATTATTTTGATGATTGACTTATACATGTCAATGATGTCAAGCACAATTATGTAATTTTTCCTTAACACTGAGTAACAACACTGTAGATCTCCCACTATTTGCCTTAAATGAGACAATCAGTGTGCCTTATGTGAGGTTCCAGGTTTCCAGTGGCATAATATGCAGATTTGGGAAGTACATCTCAATCCGCTTGTCATCGGGATTAGTTTCACTTTTTAAACCTCTGAGCCTGTGTCTATGATAGTAGATTAATCAGAGTCAACAAGCATTTCTAGGCCTAGAATGTGATTGTCTATTCCATTAAATGATTCATATGTTCCCCAAATGTAAAATAGGTAATTCCAAACAGTTTTTTGGCACAGTTTAATTCCAAGGGCCATTCCCAATGCTCAGCTTCCTGAAGCAATACCTATGGTGCAAAATAAGAGAATTTGATCATAATTTTTCAATAACATAGATCAATCAAGATACTCCATGATACTTGTACTTAGGGAATGTTCTTGGGCACACAGAATTAAATGTGGACATAGTGCTGACAGTCTTCCTTATGTAAGAGATTGAAAGGAAGGGAAGTCCTTATTCTGTCCAAACTATATTTTCCAGAAAGCATAAATGATAGCCTTTCCTAACTTTTCCATTAGCTAAATTGGACTAAAATTCTTATATATTCCTACTGATAAAATAAAAATGTTTCCTTTTAAGCAAACTATCTGCAGAGTGCAACAATAGCAACAGAGAATAAACAGACCCCAAACATCATCAAATTCAAACCATACCACTCCTATGATATAATGAAGTGAGTTGGATGCTAAACCATGCTAATTGAATGACATGAAATAATGTGATTTGGATCAGAAGCAAATGAAATACAATAGATTCCTTGTGCTTTTTACTCAGAGAAAGTATAAGGCTTAGAAGAAAATCAAAGCTTTCTTCAGAACATTCTGAGCTTGTGAAAAGTGCATTTCTTACAAAATCATGCTGATTAGAAAACTCCTGTCCAACTCTTCCTTTGATGTATATGTACCAAATACTTGTCCAAATTAAATTCATATATCAAAATCTCTCTCTTCTGAGTCTTTCTGTAGTTAAGAGATTTTCAGACTATCAATAAAACATATTCATGCTGCAATATCTGAAGTTATTACTGTGATATTAACTCTTTTTTTTTTCCCTAGGTAAGTTTCCAAGGATAAAAGTAAAAAAGAGATGATTTAAAACCAAGATTACCTTTTATAGGTATGTGTTTGTATGTGTATTTATCTACAAATTGTGTATGTCAATTATGTGTGTTTATATTAATTTAAAATAATGTATTTTAAACATCTATGGGTTTTATCCCTTCCAGCCAGAAATGTAGCTCTTACCACGCAGTGATCTGAATAGAAAAATAATTGAGATCTGCTAAAAAAATTGCAATTCTTTAAATATTTTCTTTTTTTTTTAGGTTCAGGAATAGAGAAATGCTTTATATCTACATACATGTATAAATAATTGGATGCCAGTAGATGGTGCTCACTGTGTAGTATAGTCTCTGGGGTTCGTAAGACCAATAAAATGTGTTGTTTTGCAGTGAAACTGGCGTCTGTGCAACTCTTTACAGCTACTCTGAACAGATGGTAGGAATGTTCTGTCTAATTTAGTGTGTAGTACTAGCTTGAATACAGATCCATATACCACATAAAGATTTTTGAGAGTCCTTTTGCTGGCAATAGAAAAAGATTTCTACTGCTCTTATGGGTGACAGTTTGAAGTAAACATGGTGGCCCAACAAGTGAAGATGTATTGGAAGGGATTCAAAGGAGAAAAGATGTGAAAGGAAACACTTAAAATCACAGAAAACTGATGTCAAGAGGAAGAAAATAAAAGATGCCAACATTGGGTTGAGGGGACAAAAGAAAGTGCGAAGCAAGCAGTTACAAGATTGAAGGAAAGAGTGATGGAGATGGGATAACAACATTTTAAGTAGAATTTATGGAGAAAAGACATAAAAAACTGGGATATATTTAAGAAAATTAACAGAGAAACATTAAAAAGGTATATATTGTTGAGAGAATAACATGCATGAGGAAAAGAGTCATATGAGAAAAGGCAACATGTAGCAGAATGACTGTGGGTATTACTAAGAAATAAATACTTTTGATCTTTTGATTTCACGTGTGCCAATACTACATTGGTGTAAGGTTTGAACAAGAAGAATGAGGTTTAAATGCCTAGGAGTTCTTGAATTCAATGCAGTGACTTGTGCTCTCACTTAAAATTTTGGGAATATTCAATTTCTCTAGTTACTATGCTTGGAATGTCTTGGGGTAGGTCTATGTGTCTGTCTTCTGGCAGACTGTTACATTTAGTGGCATATTGTAAGAGGCATTTGTTGTCTCTCTGTGGTAATTTGCTATGTTCCTGCCTTTAGTTGTAAATTTGGTCCCAGGGCCACTGCTGGTGTCCCTCAGCAACGTTCTGGTGAAAGAATTGTGCCATGAGACATGACATAAAAGCAACAAAGTATCTTTGCATGATGAAACAACTGATGAAAGAGAGATGGGATCATGGAGAATGATATAACAAGAGATGTGAATGTCAAAGTTATTTGTTAAATCTGTGTATACCAACTACATGATGTGCAGAGGCAGAGAACCTCTATTTAGGACATCACTTTTAGACCTGGAACCCTTAAATGTTCCCTGTTTACAAGAATAATAGTTTGAAATTATTATTAAAAAAAAATAAAATCTGAAAACTCAGAAATTGAATTCAGTTTTGTTTTAATAGCTCTTTCCAGCTGTGTCCTGCTTTATATGAAATGAAATTAAAGAACTCATAAACAGAAACTCAATGAATTGTAACCAACGTATGGAGCAAACCAAACTGTAAAATGCCATTAATATTGCTTATTTTAAATTCAGTTGTTAGAGTATCTTTAAACTTACTTTATCTACCAACTCCTTATTTGTCTTTGCTCTTTGTGTAGATCTAGTAAGAATTACTAGCATCTAAATTTAGTGTACACAGCTGATTGTATACAAATTTGTAATGCAAAACAATCTGATATATAATTCATTCTGTTTAAGATACATAATGGTGTTTAGCTTTAGAATCCCCAGAGACCTTGGTTGTAGAAACAGAATAATCCTGCTCTGAACAGAGAAACAGTGTCCCAAAGATATAATCTATAATTACTCAAATTTGAACTGGTTCTGCATCTTACTAATAGTTCTTGTGTTACATTATGAATTACATGTAAAATAATGTATTTTTCCTTTCATTCTCTTATTTATTTAGCTGACACCTTTAGCTGACTGGTAATGCACAGTTTTGTGCATTTAGAGGTGTTATACAATTATGCTGCATAATAGTGAGTTAATGTGCACATACCACACCAGTTAAGGTAATGGGGTTTTTCTGTCTAAAACCGTGCTGCCTCTGTCTAGCTGCCCACTTTAGACTGAGTTATTGTCTTATTGAGACCTGAAACTAGCAGCCTGGTCATCCTTTCACTCAGCCTAGGCAGGTGTTACAAACAGGTGGGTGCCAGTATCTGGGCTGGAGAGACTCTGAGCCCTCCTCCAGACGATTCAGTCTCTCTATCCCAAGTGTGCATCTCGTTAAGATGTACGTACTCCCTTTGAAATCAATGGGACAATCCACACGCTTAGTCAGGCATGTATTTTAAGTAGATTGCTGAACTGGGACCATTCTGCACCATCTAAATGACTGTAAGCTCTTCAGTACAATGGAAAATCAACCTCACAGTTATTTTAAATATGACTCAGAAAATTATTAAATTTGCCTGCAACTGTCTTCTGGTGAAAATGAATGGTCCAAGAGAAATATGGAGAGTCATCACTCACAACACTGGAAAAACAAATACAATTTTTTTTTCTCAGGTTGTTATATAAGATTAGTTACACTTGGTTTGTGGCACTGTATCAATAAAGTTAAGGAAGAGAATTGTTATTTTAACATTACTTGTTTGGCATGCTATATAGAGACTACTGATTTTCTGTTTACAAAGACCTTGGGGGGAAAAAAAATGTGGTGATGATTCATGTTTCATGTTTCAAAAGACAAATATAAAATTGTACACACTCTATAAATCTAAACACGTGCTGATTTTCAGTACTGCTTTTCTTTCCCAAAGAACGTATGTCTCAGTCTGTACAGAGCTCTGCTTTGATTTCTTGCAATGGGGACTGTACATTGATTCTTAACAGAGATAAAATCTGATATAGTAAAAAACTCATGATGTTTTGCAAACACATTTTGTTAGTAGAATAAATAGCAGAGCAAACATAAACATAACTATTGTTTAAAATAGAGTTCACTGCTATGTTGAATTAAACCAACTAATTTTTTATCAAAGGTCCTTGACCACCCTTACCAAATGTAACCTAGTGCACTATGTGACTGGAACCTGGGGAAAGCAGCATATTTAGAACTATCTGAAATTAAATACCAGCATGGTCTTTCTGTATCTATTGAGCTTAAGGAACAGTGTCTGTTGCCTTGGAGTGGCAGAATTTACCAGAATGTATTTACTAGTTATGTGTGCTTGGATTTTATAACTCTGATTTCCCTTCATTCAAGTTTCTGCAATTATCCAGCAAATCAACCTGCATATGTGCAGAAAGGTCTGATTTTGTTTTTATTTTTCTTCAGCAAACATTGTCTCTCTATTTATATCATTTTACTTGATAGCTAATGCTTTCCATTATACTAGACAAATTTTTATTTATAAAATCCTCTTGACTTGTTGAACTGCTCCCACCTCTCTCCTTAATTGTCCAAATATAATTAAAGGTCTGGATAAAATGAATCACCTTGGCAAAAATTCATCCAGCTTTATTGCCAGATTCAAAGACTGATTGAGTGAGGGGAAAATACTATATTGACATACTTGATTTAAAAACAATTCCAAATGTGGCTGTGTGTAGTATTAATTCCAGCTGAAGCTCTGGAGAGTGATTAATTAAAATGTATTGTTGTAAATCCTTTGTGATACGCTCCAATACTAAGTGTACCAGGCCAGACTGTGGTTCAGCGTATGTATCCTAGAAGAGAGTAAATTATCAGTGGTCTCCTTGTATGGCCTTCTGTGAGGAGAAGAAAATGGGATTGCAGCAGTAAATGTCTAGTTGCTATTTTTTATTTTCTTAGCAGTGGCCAAGAAGTGGCAGGAAAGAGTACGGAGCAAAGACTGATGACCAATATGTCCGCATTGAGTCAAGATGGATCTGAAACTGCTGCAAAGTGGTATCTATAGCACTTCAATTAACTGATAAGAAAGGAAGGAGGGCAGGTCAGAAAACATCCTCTTTGTTCCTGTGTGTGTCACTCTTTCTGCCCTCAGGATGTCACCTGAGGAGGTTGTTTTGGCTGTGCCTGAAGTTTCTGCAACGCATTTCAGAACATGAGTTCAGCACTCAACTTTGGAAGAAGATTGGGGTGCACCAGCTGTCGTGTCCAGGAAGAAGTAGGTGCCTCCTGGTGTAATATCATGGGCTCTGCCAGTAAAGGACGTGCATGAGTCAGAACAAGCCAGGACAGCTGTGCAGCTTTAGCTGTTACAGAGCATCTGTGTTACATTGGGTCTGTGCTAGGGGACATGGAAACAGGGAAAAAGGAACAGGTGGGTGAAGAATTGAAGGGAAAGGAAATTATAACTTTAGAACAGTTAGGAGAGTCAAAGCAGAAAAACCGAAACTCAGAGATATGAGGTAAACAAACTGGGGAGAAGCTTTGGGAGGAATGATATTTTCTGCAGTGAATAGGCGACAGAGGGAACAGCTCTCTAGTCAGTCAAAGTGACCAAAGGAGCAAGTTATTTGAGCATTCAAGTAGCAGGGGTTTGGAACATCACCTGACTTGTCCTGCAGGATTATTAGACTGATCGAAGTATCTCTTTCACCCCACCTCATCATCGGCAAGAAATATAAAAGTGGTAAGTGATGAAAAGAAAGTGCCTTTCAAGAACACAATTGGTTTCTCGAGGCAGTGCAATTACCTCCTCATCTATTGCTGTGGTTCAGTCTAGCCCCCTACACTCTATTCTATTTGTCCTATAGCAGCCTTCTTTCACAAACACAGGTAATTGGACATTCATGCTTGATCACTTACACCTATGGCAAAATTCTTAATGCTGATTTTGGTCCAGTTAATTACATTATCATTTACATATACAGATTTCCCTGGGGATGTGCTTTTTAGTATTATAATCATCTACAAGAAATCTAGGTTATATTTTCATACTACCAGCTATCATCAAGTTATTATTTAAGCTTATGTGCTATTACAGTTTCTTCTTAAATCTTTTTGAACAATTAGTTCTCAAACAAATAAAGATTTATAACATTGTTTCTGGGGACTCTTACTGCTCCCTTTCACCCTTTTGTCATGGTTACAAGACCAACCCGTGGTTGCTGTGAACTTTTTAGTAGATTTGTAACTTCATCTGACATCATTCTTACTCCTTTCTAGAAAGGAGAACCTTTTATTTTGTTGTCTTTTAAACGTGCACTTTTGTGTTTCAGGAATCAAGAAGTCATTTTTCAGTTGCTATTCAAATGTCTTCAGGTTGACCTGTGTGCAAAAAGTTCACAGCACCCATAATCCTTGAAATACCACTTCCTGAAATGTTCCCACTTAATCTTTAGCAGGATGTATATACACAAGCCAGAAATTTGTAAAAGTGCATGTCCAACCTGGAAAGCCAAGACACAAGTAGCAAACACAACAGTGTTTACAGGATGGATTAAAAAACCCAAGATCCTGATATCAGAGTGCTTACATAGAACAGGTTCAAAATAGACCTTATGCTTTCAGTAAGTTTTACTAGATTTTTATTTAACAAAAGTGAACTAAAATGTTTAAATATCCACCCATCTTTTTACTTCTTACTTACAGCTGCTTCTTTCACACTTCTCATATTCATAAACATATGAAAAAATAAGAATATGATTTGATAATTTTCATCATTCTGACAGCTTCCTTAGAGGCTACATTCATCTTCTACCACTTTGATATTCACAAGCTAAAAGATTATTGTAGGAGGTTGTTTTGACTGTGAAGAACATGCTCTCCCATCTGTGGCAGTATACAAACATGTTCTTATAGAAGGGTTGTTTAGGGTTCTTTCCGGATAGATAGATACCAAGATGTGTAGGTTTATGGATGAAACATCCTAAAGTGAGGAGAGATTGTAGCATAATTGCATATTTTTCACATCCGGCATAAGAGATACATTTCAGTAGTACTCCACCTGCTCTTGGGTAGGTTTAGTTTCCTATGCTGATTTCATCTGCAGCTTCTTTATGAAGGGTTTGCATACAGAATATGATATTAAGCTCCAAATTTTCTAAGTTTTGTTTATCTTTGTTACGTGTTAGGAAAGCAAGAGCTAGTATTTGCTCATCTTTACAGAGGTTAGATATGACACAAATTAATCAGATGAAGAAAGATTCTTAGATTGTATAACACTTATCTGAATTCATTGTTATTTCCATTTACCATTTAAATAATCATGAATTATGTAGATAAAGTAATGGGTAATATGGGGGAGCTATACCAAAAAACCTGTCCCATATACTTTTTTGCAAGAGTCTTTCAAATAATTTCAGCTTCTGTATACTTTTCTCCTTCTCAGAAAAGAAGGAAAATTACATTACCCAAATGTTTGTTTTTGTTGTTTGGGTTTTTTTCAGTAATGCCATTCTAAATTGCTAGTCTAACTGTATCATAGGAGAAAAATTATGTTATATGAGAATTCCTTAAGGCTGCTAAAAGCTGGTGTAAGTTCATTAATTCAAACTGGACATTGTCATTTTTACATATTAGCCAATATCTGCATATTCACAAATGAAGAAAAAATGACTGTCCTAATGGTTTAATTTTCAAAGTACAGAGAGAAGAAGGAACTTCAGATTATTAATTGACAAAATTTGCTTCTGAGATGAGACTCTGAGTCTTGTCTGACAGTCTTCCACAGGTAGCAGAAAAAAAAATTGTAACAATATCACAACAAAGATAGCCTAGCCTGGCCCTCGGAGCTGATAGACAAAGATAGGAAGATGAATAAACCCCCTAAATTCCAGGAGGATACAATTAGTGACTTACTGAAACACTTGGATCCTCAGAAGTAAATTGGACCAGATGGGATCCACCCCAGGGCGATGACGGAGCTGGCAGAAGAGCTTGCCAAGCCGCTCTCCATCATCTTCCAACAGTCCTGGCTCTCTGGGGAGGTCCTAGATGATTGGAATTTGGCAAATGTCACACCAATCTACAAAAGGGACTGCAGGGCTGACCCTGGCAACTACAGGCCGGTTAGCCTGACCTCTGTGCCTGGCAGGATTATGGAGCAGATCATCCTGAGTGCAATCACACAGCACCTTCAGGAGGGACAAGGGCTCAGACTCAGCCAGCATGGGTTTAGGAGGGGCAGGTCCTGTCTGACCAACCTGATCTCCTTTTATGATCAGGTGACCCACATGGTGGATGAGGGTAAGGCTGTGGATGTGGTCTATCCGGACCTCAGCAAAGCCTTTAATGCTGTCTCCCACAGCATACTGCTGGAAAAGCTGACAGTCCATGGCTTGCACAGTGGCATTCTCTGCTGGGTTAGGAGCTGGCTGGAGGGCCGGCCCAGAGAATGCTGGTGAATGGGGCTATGTCCAGCTGGTGGCCGGTCACTAGTGGTGTCCCCCAGGGGTCAGTGTTGGCCCAGTTTTGTTCAATATCTTTATCAATGCTTTAGATGAGGGGATTGAGTCCATCATTAGCAAATTTGCAGACACCAACTTGGGAGGGAGTATCAACATGCTGGAAGGGAGGAGGGCTCTGCAGAGGGACCTGGATAGGCTGGAGAGATGGGCTGATTCCAATGGGATGAAGTTCAACAAGGCCAAGTGCTGGGTCCTGCACTTTGGCCACAGCAACCCCATGCAGTGCTACAGGCTGGGCACAGAGTGGCTGGAGAGCAGCCAGGCAGAAAGGGACCTGGGGAGTACTAATTGACAGGAGGCTGAATATGAGCCAACAGTGTGCCCAGGTGTCCAAGAAGGCCATTGGGATCCTGGCCTGTACTAAGAATACTGTGGCTAGCAGGACCAGGGAAGTGATCCCTACTGAAAGTGTGGCATTGGTGAGGCCACACCTTGAGTATTGTGCTCAGTTCTGGGCCCCTCAGTTCAGGAAGGACATTGAGGTGGTGGAGCAGGTCCAGAGAAGAGCAACAAGGCTGATGAAGGGGCTTGAGCACAAGTCCTATTAGGAAAGGCTGAGGGAGCTGGGGTTGTTTAGCCTGGACAAGAGGAAGCTCAGAGGAGACCTTAACACACTCTACAACTACCTGAAGGTATGTTGTAGCCAGGTGGGGATTTGCCTCTTCTCTCAGGCAACCAGCAGTAGAACAAGAAGACACGGGCTCAAGCTCTGCCAGGGGAGGTTTAGGTTGGATATCAGAAAGAAATTCTTTACAGAAAGAGTGGTCAGGCATTGGAATGGCCTGCCCAGATTGGTGGTGGACTCACCGTGCCTGGAAGTTTTTAAGATGAGACTGGACGTGTCAAGGGTTGGACTTGATGATCTCAGAGGTCTCTTCCAACCCAACTGATTCTATGATTCTATGATTCTAGCATAGGCTTGGAGAGAAAGTTAGATTAGAAATCTGTCATCACCTTAAGACTTTGTGCCTCACACTGGGTGCTGAAAAGGATTGTCATGTTTAACTGCAGCCAGCAATCAGCTACCACACAGTCACTGGCTTTCTTCCCCCTCAGTGGAACTGAGGAGACAATCCAAAGGGTAAAAGCAAGAGTACTCATGGGTTGAGATAAAGACAGTTTAAGAGAGAAAACAAAAGCTGTGCATGCAAGCAAAGCAAGGAATTAATTTACCGCTTCCTATGGGTAAACAGATTTTCAGCCATCCCTAGGAAAGCAGGGCCCCAAGGCATGTAATCGTGACTTGGGGAAATAAATTCCATCACTCCAACCAACCACCTATCTCCTAATTCTCCCCCTTTTATATTCTGAGCATGATGTCATATGGCATAGAATATCCCTTTGCTCAGTAGTGTTCACCTGTCCCAGCTGTATCTCCTCCCAGTTTTCCATGCACCCTGTTTCCTCAGCAGCGTGCCAGTACAAAAAGCAGAAAATACTTGGACTCACTGCTCAGCAATAGGAAAAAACATATTTATATTATCATTATTATTTTCAGCACAAATCCAAAACACAGCCCCATGCTAGTCCCATGCTAGAAAAGCAGCTCCACCCCAGCCAAAACCAGCGCATGTGTGTCACAGATGTGGTCACTTATTGCTGCACATCTTGCAGCAGTCAACATCAATTCAGGCAAATTTCTCAAGTTCTTCATGAATCTTTATTTTTTGAATCAAGATCTCTGTCCTGACTTAGAGTATTGCATCGAGTGGGGAGAAGTGCAATTCTATTTTGTGTGGTTTTATGTGTAGACATATTTACCTTCTTTTTAAGACTGTTACTTCCATTGCTAGTGCTGTTAGTCTTGGAGACTAGACTACCTTGACTTCATCACCAAAAGAGAAAGCCCCTTTCTTTCATTTGAAATTGATATATATGATTGCTAACAATCTTATCTATGATGACAAGCCTCTGAAGAGGCAAAAATTGCAGACTCTTGCTCATGTTGCAGGTAATTTTATTCCATTGAAAATTAAGTATGCATATCTGCTATTTTTTTCTTACATTTATGGAAATGCCTCAAAAATATTTCTCTGGAGCTAAAGACTCTTAGAATCAATAGAGCAACAGATATCTTGCAGCATTAATAGTGTCATCTCATGCGTAAAAGTGTAGAATGTTGGACTTCCCTGATAGTCTTATTTGTCTATAAATATAAATAAAATAACTTATTTCCACAATTTACACTACAAATTGTATGATGAAACAATGTATGAGAACCATGATATTTATGAGCTGTCAGAAAGGTATTCTATTTCAACAAGTGATTAATACTAACAATTTGGATGAGTTTTCAGTTGTAGAGGCAAATAACAAATATCATGAGCAGATTAAAGTGGAGTTAGCCACTCTTGGAAGGCCAATGGGACACATTCACAGTTGTCTAGAAAACAAAAACTAAAAAAAAATTGACAAAAAATGCTTACCAGCCTAATTATGAACATCTGAAGAGATTGGGTTCTTGGTCTGGACAAATTTTTCAAGAACTAGAATTGGTTTACAAGTGAAAATCAGTGTTTTAAAAGCTAGGCAAAATTCAGGCTGTCATATTCCCCACACAATTGTGCCAGTTGTTTGTTCTCTGCTGATCTATTTCCTCAAATCAGTTTGTTGGCTGAAGGGAGAAGGTGGTAGTAAGTGGGAGAAACAATGGCAAGACTACAGCACTGTTAATGTAAATTAGCTGAAGCGAAGGAGCCAAAGCCTCAGTGTGGTAAGTAGTGGAGAAAATTAAGACTTGAGGAAGACTCCCATATTGGCGGGAGATTAATTGCTCCTTAGAAGTGACTTTTGCTGGCTAATTATACTGAGAATGGGTAATAAGACTGGACATGTCATTAGAAAATCTTAGGTGACATAAATTTCATCCTCAGCTTATTTATAATGAGGGACTGAGGTGAAAAAAGAGAGATAAGACAACATATTCTATATTGTGCAAGTTTTGGTTTTGCTTTTAATATTCTTCCATGTTGGATTGGGTTTTTTTTCATACAACTTTCATTTTATAAGCAAAATATTAATGCCTGATGTCTTAGGCCTTCAAAGTCAGTAGCCTCCCACAGATATCTGGGAAGGACAAACTGTCACATAGAGGTCAGTCTCAGTTGGAAATCTAGAGGCTGGATTTGCCATTAGGGTGTTTAAAACAAACAATGATATTGCTTGGGTTTGTCCTTTGTTTGACTGCTCTGATGCAGCCTGAGCTCAGTGTTCCTCCAAAAAGGGGCTTGTTGCCAACTTGTAGTCCAAAGAGTTTCCACTCCTTCTGCTGGCTGAGACTGATACAGTTTAGAGCAGAGAGAGTTTTTCACTCACACAAAACCAGACCAAGTCACAAATGAGTTAATAAATTCTGGTTATTTAGTCAGTCTCTACCATCTCATTAAAAGCACAATTCAAATGCTCAAGTAACTTTTATTACTGGTATAGGTGTATTGTTCTTGCTCTGAATTAAGTAATCAGAGTGGAATTCTTACAGCATTCATAGTGGCTAGCGTGGAACCTAGCCCATTTCAATTAGATGTACATGTTGTGTCTTTTGGGGTTTGACTACAGGGAAGGAGGAGAATTGCTGTGAGGGAACTCACAATTTTTGAGTAATCATTTTTCCTTATCACTAAGGCGGTGGAAACAGATGATCTGAGTTCTTAGAAAGATCCATTCTTTAAGGTGGCAGAGGAGAAATTGTCAGTGGCACCTGTTTTGGATAAATATCAATATAAGCATCCAAATAGAACTCCTAGATTTATATTTTAGAGAACAGATCAATTTTAAAGTCAGTCACACTCACATGAATTAATAAACAGTAACAGTTAAGAGGTTTTGAAAACCATAGCACAATTGTGCTTGGGAAAAAAAATAATAGTGTTGCTGCCCTGCTGGATCCATGAAACAAAAAGTGGTTAAGACAAACTAGGAAAATGTATCATTGGAGAAAGCTACAATTAACAGTGTTAAGTAAAAAATATACAAGTTTTTTTCTAAATTCTCATTTGACCAATACTACCCTGAAGCATAATTTGATTTTACTATATGGCTTTCGAAGCTGTATTAAGAGACTCAGAGGATTCAAATCTTTTAGTTTTACACAGCTCTGTGTAGTCTTTACTTTTGTTATGCATATTTCATCTGTTTTAAGAAACTGGAAGTTAAATGAAAGGTAATCTAAAGATGTTTAAATACTTGCTTCTCTGTTGGTTGCTTTTAAGAATAAGAATGAAAAAAAAATCTCAGGCTACTTGAGTCTGCACTCTCGTGTATTTTTATTCCTGCAGTTCATGTTTCAAGATTCAATCAGTTTGAATTCAATCTGCATCTCATGGATATATAAGGTAGAATTCTCAAGGAAAATTTACTATTGTGAAGTCACATGTTTTGTTTTGGAGTAAAAGATTGCAAGTAAGAATTGCGGTAAAGACTAATCCTGCTTTTTCTGTAGTGGTTGCTTCAATAGGTTCTATTTGGAAAGCTAAGACATATAAATCCGGGGAAAGCATGTGAGAGCTTCTGACAAAGCATAAGTTATGGAGATTGTTGTATAGAATAATCTGCCATTGAAGATTAAAGCAAGCTAAAGTTTGCCCAGTTTTGAGCCTTTAGTATGGTCTCATAACTGGTTGGGTTTTATTTCTTTCATTAGTTGGAATACAGTTGTATTTAGACTCCAAATTAGAGTAGGATCTTATTTTGCTATTTTTTCCTTGAGAAATAGATAGTTCATCATTGTCTCAAAAGTCTGCAGGCTAAATAGACCAACAAGAGGCTAGGAAGAAACTGGAGATGCAGCTCTGAAGGTCACACAAGTATCTTGCTAAAGACAGAATCCTGGTGGGAATTAAGTGTTTAAGAAAACAAAAAGAAAACTCCATCTCAAAAGTTTAAACTGCTGGAATCCAGGAAAAGCTCAATAAAGAGAGAAACATTAAAGGTCATCTTATGCATCCATGTACATGTCTACCTTATAAGCCTGCAAAGTAGCATGGACTTATCTGACTTATAGTGTTACAAAAATGCCATAATTATTTGAAAACATAATTGATTGCATTTTAGTGCTGAAGAGAAGAGTTTTTTAACAGTTTATTTTGCTATTCAGAATTGCTGATGTTAACAGGTTTTGTTGGTTAGGAATTTTATTCATTATTTCTTTTTAGTAAAGATAGAGAAGGTTGGGGAACAACTCAAAAAATACAGGATACAGTACACTTACAGAGTAAGGTTGGGCTGTACGGTTGACGGGAGAGTAAGTCTTTTAATTTTTCAAAACATATATTACATTGAAGTCTTCATTATAGCAAATAGATATGAATACGTTCGTATCTATTTAAGATGAAACAAAACGTGTGTATTTCTACTAGGATTTTCTGAAGTTCAACAACACAAAGAGAAGCATATTTAGCATGACCAAAAAGAATTAAAAAGAAATTCTGTTAAACTTCTCAGTAAAACTTCAAGTAGAACAGGATTTCTTGGTTTGGTCATGATGCCCTGCCCAAGTCTAGATAACACCTAGTGTGAGGATTTTTAGGTTAGTCATTATATAGATTTATAACTAAATTATTAACCTGAGAAATATTCAGAAGTGTTTTTAAATTCACTATTCCACACTTCCTTGTAAATTCTACTTAGAGATGGAAAATCTTGTCAGGAGATCCAATGCATTTTGTTTAATTTTATCAATTCAAAAAGAAACACAGGTTTGTTACAGGCTTGCAACAAGGAAAAACTTATTATATAATTGTGGAGTGGAAGAGTAAAGTCAGAACCCTGAATTTCAGAAAAATGAACTTCCAGCATTTCAAGGAGTCAGTCATTGGACCTTCTGGATAAGGACAAGCGAGCACAACTGAGCTGACAAATCTTTAAGGATGATTTCCATAGAGCATGAGAGGTGTTAATACTTGAGTGTAAGAAATGCGATGCTAAATGAAAGCAATGCAAGAGATAAGTATGGCTGAGTTGAGACCTGCCGGTCAAAATAAAGAGCAAGAAGGAAATCCACCAGCAATGAAAGCCAGAACAGGTATTCTGGAAAGAGTATAGGAACACTGCACAGTTGTGTAGGGATAAGATCAGGAAAGACAAGGTGCAGCTAGAGATGAACTTGTCAGGGGACGTAAAGATTAACAAGAAGGGTTTCAACGAGTATGTCAGCCAGAAATGGAAGGTCAAAGAAAGTGTACATCAACACCATTTCCTCCACGCTAACCCCAGCCCTGAATTGGAGAAGGAGAAAACTGAGGTGCTCAGTAAATTTTTGCCTCACTCTTCATTGGCAATCTCTCTTCCCACACCGCTTGAGTGGGTGACTACAAACTGGGAACTGGGGAAGTAAAGTCCCTCCCACTGTAAGAGAGGATCAGATTTGTGACTACTTGAGGCACCTAAATGTACTTATGTCTATGGGACTTGAGTAGATGCATCCCAGAGTCCTGAAGGAACTGGCTGATGTCGTTGCCAAGACCCTCTCCATGATATTTGAAAGGTCATGGCAGTTTGGTGAAGGCCCAGGTGACTGGAAAAAGGGAAATCACCTTTAAAAAGGGTAGAAAGGACATCCTGGGAAACTACCAACCCGTCAGCCTCATCTCCATGCCTGGGAAGATCATGGAACAGAACCTTCTAGAAGCTATGCTAAGGCACATGGAAAACAGGAATGTAATTCAAGACAGTCAGCACAGCTTCACCAAGGGCAAGTCCTGTGTAACTTACCTAGTGGCCTTCTATCATGGAGTGACTACATCAGTGGACAAGGGAAGGATGTGACAGATGTCATTTATCTGGACTTCTGTGAAGCCTTTGACACAGTCTCCCCCCAACATCATTCTATCTAAGTTGGAAAGATAGGGCTTTGATGTGTGGATTGTTCAATGAATGAAGAATTGATTGAATCATCATATCCAGTTATGTCCCTTGGAGGTCCACAGTGGGACCAGTGCTGTTTAATATCTTTATCCCACATAGCCAATGGGAATGAGTGCTTCCTCAGGAAGTTTGTAGAGGATATCATGATGAGTAGTGCAGTTGAGAGACCTGAGGGACAAGATACCATTCAGAGGAGACTGGACAAGCTTGAGAAATAGGCCCATGAGAACCTCATGAGATTCAACAAGGGCAAGAGCAATGTGTTGCACCTTGGTCGAGGCAACTCCCCATATGAATAGAGACTGTGGGATGAAGGGATTCAGAACAGCACTGCCAAGAAGGACTTGGGGATGCTGGTGGATGAAAAGCTGAGGATGAGCCCAGCTTAACATCCTGGAAAGCCAACCAAATCTGGGGTTGCATCAAAAGAAGCATGGAGGAGAAGATGGAGACAAGCATTTTAGCAGGGCCTGTTGTGATAGGACAAAGAGTAATGGTCGTAAACTAAAAGAGGGTACATGGATATAATGAAGAATTTTTTTTTACAATGAGAGCAGTGAAACACTGGAAGAGGTTGTCCAAAAAAGCTGTGGATGTTCTATCCCTGAGAACATTCCAGATTAGGCTGGATGAGGCTTTAAGCATCCTGGTCCAGTTAAAGATAGCCTCATTCATTACATGGGGGTTGGACTAGATGACTTTTGAAGGTTCCTTCCAACCCAAACTTTCCTTCGATTCTATAATATCATCTCCAGTTTCTGTTTTTTTCTAATTCTGGCTGTTCCCAGAAAAATGCTTAACTACTATATATGTCGAAATGACACTTGAAATGACAATGACAGTTTGGTAAATATATGTCTTCTATGCAGTAGTTAGTTATGTAGTAATAGTATGGAATAAAAACTTAAGGGTGAAACATCACTCTGAAAAATATCACAGTGTTCCGTCCTCATAAAACACTGTATAATATTATATACTGGAATTATGTTTTAAATATAATTTTCCAGTGGAAATCCACTTTTTTCTCTGAAGTCTGGCTGTTACTTTGCCTGCTGTTTTTCTAACAGCATCATTTGGATAAAATGGGACTTTAATTCTTCTCTTCACATCAGTTTCACCTCCTGATACAAAAGTCAATAATGTGTTTGTGTTTATGGAATTGGTTGATACCCAAGAAAGTCATGATTAGTGCCGGCTTATAGAATGCTCTCTGGTCTCTAGCACATGTATTTACTTGCTAAGGTGCAGAGATTTAACTTAGGTCACCTTTCATCAAAGTGTCTTCACACAGGGTGTATAAATTCACATCATCTGAGTGAAAGTTACTGTCATTTAACAGATAACACTTGTGATAGTCTGTCATGACCTGATCTTCCATATCTTTCTTTGATAATTCACTAGAGAAAGAAAACACCTTTCAGCTTTAGCACCTCAACCTGGAAGCTCAAGACATGAAGTAATGAGTTTGTTTAGGTTTTAATGTCTGCTTTAACATGCATTATGCAATTATAACCTGCCTTTTTTGAGAGATAATTGGTATTTCCAAAGACAATATTCATAGGTTTATTGGAGAGGAAGTTCCATTCTAAAGTAATATAAAGTAATGTCAGTAAAACCAGGTTTAATATTAAAGTGAAAGAGCAACAAATTAATTGTCAAGATTCACTCTACTTACTCGATGGTCAAAGAGAAAATTCAGACTAAGATCAAAAATCAATCAAACTAAAACCAATCAATCTAAAACAAAAATCAACCAAAAGTGATCATTGTGGGAGCAAGTGACGGAAAAAGAGAAAGGATGAGAAAGGGTAAGGTTAAAAAGAAATGAGCGAGACCCTCCCATTGATTCACAAGGTTCAGAATGTATCCCCTTTTCACACTTAGCCCTGGACTTGACCAGTGGTTTAGGACTAAAGTTTTGAACAGCACTTTAACTTAACAGTAGTTAATAGCCTAATTTAAACAATTTAACAAAAGATTCTATAGAATTTACTATAAGCACAAGAGTAACTCAGTCATATGCTTATGAATCTAACTTACTTAAGAATCTAAGACAACAACATTCATAATACATTTTTTATAACATATTGGCACTTCAACACACACAGACCTCAAGGAGTATGCATGAGGTGTACACCTGTAAAAAAATTCCCCTCAAATTCAGCAAAGTACTCACACTGGGTGTCTTTGCATCTTCTTAATGGGCAAAGGGTAGACTCTGGAAGAATGGAGGTATCAGCCCTGTCTCTGTCATCATCATTCAGTAGTGGCCCTCCAAGTACAGTAAACTTGAGAGTTCACTAACTCTGAGAGGCATCCCACTCAGAGGGAGACTGCTGGTTGCTGCCCACTGCTGTCAAGAATTGCTCAGAGGGTCTCACAGGACGGCTGCCCATTAGGCAACAGACTTGGCTTTAGTCATCCTCGCTGAAATTTGAGCCAGTAACTTTCTTTGAAAGTTTGATAACAGAAATGTTTTTCCACTTGAATTGTTATTCAGGCAAGAAAAATAAGTTACTAAAGCTGTTTGTTAAAAAAACAGGAGCTTGTTAGACACCACCAGTTTCTGGGAGCAGACAGAGTTTCTTAAAAGCTCAAGAGGAGCTTAGCCCAGGGGTTATTTGTCAAGGCCAAGGCCTAATGAGCATTTCTGAAATTGTACTGTGGAACAAGGAAAGGAGGTGTGTGGGGGGTGTGCACGACCACAATGATTTTGACAGTTGCCTTTTCTGCCTTAATAGAAACAGGGAACATAGCAGAAAGTGGACATAATGTCAGTAATGCAAAAGTACAAGAAAATGCACCAAGGTTCAATTTCATATGGAATATGTTCTTATCAGATTGCATCATCCATTCATAGTTAAAATAAACTATGCTGCACTGGAGGAAAAAATATAATACTTCAAGAAAGATTACATAAAAGGTCTTGTGAAGATCTCAAATGAATCAGCATAAGCTCTTATAGAAGCAAATCAGCATATCCTTATAGTTGGTGCCAAAATTCAACCGCAGCTATCAAAACAAATCTATATTAATTTATTCAAGTGATTAGAGTAAATTTAAACAATTCATTGCAACTGTTTCCTTATAAATCAAGCCACTGTAATCAGAATGCTTCAAATTCTTGCTGTTTCATATAAGCCTAAATCAAGCTATAGCTGAAAAAGTTAAATAAAATGTAATAATTTCAAACTTTAATCTTTCATTTAAATAACATTTTCATCAACTAATTTTTTTTCCACTAAATAGAAATGCTTTAGCTTTTTTTTCTTTCTATGTGCATTTTTTTTTCTATTAACATTGCTATATTATCCTGTTCAACTAGGAAGAACTTAACTGTGGAGTTCTCATTCTTGCAATAATTTGTATAACTATTCTTTAAATATTTATATTTTTACAGTTAACTGCTGAGTTTCCTTTTTTAAGAGTATTTAATAATGAAGAGGTCAGCATATTTTTTATTTAATTAATACTTCTAATATGTAATTAATAGTGAATTCCAAATTGAACTACTATGTGGTTTTGAAAAATAGTTACCCTTTTATATTCCTATACCTTTCTTGTTCTCCTTCTTGTATTTTTTTTCCTTTTTGAGCATCCACTATAATACTTTAAGACACATGTATAAACCTAATATGTTAGGCTGCCCTCAGCCCTAGCAATTGAAGAACAGGATGATATACAAATGGAACCCCTCTGTCCCCAGGGGCAATGGTCTGTATAAGGCTTTGGGCTGCATTCAGGAAAAGGGTTAGTCTGTCAGACTGAGGGTGCCAGTGAAGAAAACTCTTGTTTTTAAAAGGTCATCTGTTTATTCTTGTTCACCAGAAGTATCTACATATTCTAGATATTAGCAGTGAACATTAGTTTTATGGTGATGTAGCAAGAGCTAAAGAAAAGAAAAGTTTGGGTGCAGCATCTGAATCAGTTTGCATGTATCAATGCTTTTAAATAGCAAGTGATTGTTGAATTTCACCTGCCATCATAACACCTGGTCTTGAAAGATCCTTCTAGAACTCCTCAGATTCAACCTTCATTTTCATTAGAACTATTATGTAATGTCAGGTTTAGCCTCTCCCTATTCACCCAACTTCATAATTTTATAAATATTCTTGACTTCAGAATTCAGGGTACATTCAGACTTTACTTTGTGAAAGCTGGCTTTTAGTTCCTATCTGTTGTTATCCCATCTTCAACTAGTAATTTATTCAAGGGAACACCTTTTCCTTATCCTGCAACAGCTTAGTATATTTTAAAGATTTTTCCATCCTGTGGAAACTGAAGTTGACCAAACTCACCAAATTTGCTTGTTGTATGCTTATTTACTTTTTAAAGGAACTCAAATGGCTTTGTAAGGGAGAAATGTCCACTGCTTGGAAAAGTAGTGTTTCTGCCCTAAAATTCCTGGACAGTAATTTAATTCTGCTGCTTCTGTATGTTGCCAGTGAATACTGAGAGCAGTTTTTTTCTTTCAACACCTGCTTCAACACTTGGAGTTTGTTTCTTTGAAAGATGACTACTCTTAAAAGTGTTTTTCTTTTAATTAAAAGACTTTCTCTCCTTAGTCCCTTTTCTCCATGCATTTGACTGTTTTCAGATTGCCTATGTTGTGGAGAAAGCAATGGATTTTCTGCATCTACATTCTTCATTCTCTTTTATACCCATAGCAGGAAATACGTCACACAGGAAAGTAATGGGTAATTATATTCCCTTATCTGACTGGAAGTTAACTAGCTCACAATGAAGTCCTTAAAAAAAGGGACCAGTTACCTAAATGAATTCTGTGTTTAATTTCTTCTTGGTCAGTCTCCCATTATGAGTGTATGTCAGGTTTTCTGCGACATCAAAGCAATACTGATACATTCAACAATGTGTTAGTCTATAAAGCAGCTGCCACATCAGTAGAGACAACCATTTGAAAATCTAGGGTTTTATATCCTGATGTGAGCTCTTAGTCTTTCAGCCCATTTTTTAGGGTTAGTATGATCTCAAGTTGTCTTTAATTGGTGAGACTGCAAATGCCCCTTATACTGTCCTACGTCTCAAGAACTTGCACAGATACTTCATATGATTGCTGACATATAATTGCTGCTTTGTTTTTCATTTGGCACTCTTCCCATCTTAGTATTTAGAGGGAGGAGTTAGAGTTTACAGGACCTCAGAGGTTTGGGTGATACTTTTCATTGCCTGAATTTCATGTTTATTCCTTCGTAATGATTTCAGTCAGCACTGAATAGTCAGTGCAAAGGTGATATAACAAGCCAATCTTACTTTGTTTTCCTTCTCAGCTGAGAAAATATCAGTAACCAAATACACTACATGGAAAACAGTTGATCAGTCATGCTGCCTTCTGCAAAAATGCACCTCAAGCTTGAGAAAGAACACACAATTAACACACACCTGTAAAAAGGTGCTACCCATTTTCAGTCATCCAAAAAATGTTTTGAACAGGTGAAGAAATGGCAGAAAACATATCCCAGGGTTGTTTCCTCCCTGACTTTCTCCCCTTTTGCATCAAACTTAGTGAGTACTATTTTCCTAAATTCTAGTTCTTTGTTTCATTCATATAATCTTTAGTAAGTACTGATTTGCTAAAAAAAAAAACAACAAAAAAACAACAACAAAAAAAAAAACAAACACAAACCCGAAGCAGAATGTATCTTCTCTACACATCATTGGGTAACTAGGGAGTTCTGATGTATTCTGGAACATTCTTAGGGAACTAAAAAATGCCATAGGATATCTTGAAGAGAACATTATTATTAACACATTCATAATTTGGCTCCTCTTTGTTTTTAATCAGAACTGTATAGTTATTGTAGCATATTAAATTAAAATCTCCTGGATACTTCACATTATACTACAGTGAGAAGATATAAGCAATTTCATTAAATAGATTTATGTTATTCATTAAGCAACTTTTTATTTTTGTTTTGCTAGTGTATTATGTATCAAATTTTCATCTAGATTTCAGGGATATTCTTTCATTACGGCACATTTTATTTCGAATAGAACCACCTTGTTTTGTTCCAGGATAGATTATTTCTAAATAGAACTAAATGTAATTGGCTATGTAATAGCAGAAATGTTGGAGCAGAAATGTACCTTCAGGGCTCTACTTCTCTGAGTACAGTATCCAGGATTTCCATATGCAAAACAATCTGAATTAAGCACATGCACTTGCATAACCATATGTATATATAAAAAAATTCTCCTAATGGCAAGAGAATGAGAATTTTGTCACAGAAACTGTAGTACCCTAGATACTGTTGCACCCAGTCTCATGAAACAAGCAAACTCTGGCTCTGCAAGTATTGGACTGGGAAATTTCTAGGATGTTTTGAGGGAAATAGGGCTGTGATTGTGACCAAACTGTTATTAAACATGGGACTGTCTTTAGAGCTCAGTTTGCTTCCTCTGTAGCAAATACCAAGAACACTGCAACAGTGACTCTGTTGTTTTGGTCATGGTGGAAAGAGGAAGGAAAGAACAAGGACTCCCCAGATATTTAATGAGAGAAATGAACAAACAAACAATTTCTATAAAACTCAGAAATTCAACTGGTGTGACTAGAGTATGGTAGCAATAACAGAGATGGTGCCATCACTTCAGTTTGTAGTCTGAGCATTTTTTCCATTGTGTTGATTTGCTGCTTGATTCAGTTCTGCATCCATTTCTCCTTCAGGCTTTTTACATCAACGTCCCTCCATTTTCCCTATTTGCTTTCTTTCTATGTTCTCATAGGCTTTTTCTTTATTCCTCTGCAGTTATTTTCCCCTTTCTGTTTAACTCTAACAAATTTCTTCTATCCTACTAAAATTTCTTCACAGGAAATAAACAAGTGGGAACAGCTGCCAAAACAAAACAAAACAAAACAAAACAAAACAAACAAAAGAAATCACACACTTCTGCAAGCCTGTCAGCCTTTGGCATGACTTAGTCATGTGACAATAAAAAACAGGTGGTCATATTTTTCTTCCTGTAGAAATGGTGTTGTGCTATTTACAACTACAACTTTGAGAAATGGAAACTCAGTTCCTGATTTTTTTTATCACCTCCTACAATAAAGTAATATGCAATCATACCCTTTAAAGCACATTCTTGGTAAGACATATTGAGTTCTTGGCAAGTGGTTTTGTTGGGGTTTTTTTGTGTTGTTTCTGTTTGGGGTTATATTGTTGTTTTTGTTGTTTGTTTTGTTGTAAGTTTTTTTGTGGTGGCATAGACTTCAATGGCTAAGCAGTATCTAACTACAAGAGTTAAAATTTTCTGCACAGTGTTGTTGCCCCCCAATACCTCCACTCTAATGGTGGAATGTCAGTGGAAGGCTGGCAAGATTTTAACAGTCTTTCTTCAAGAAGTGCCTCAGTTGTTGATAAAATCAAAAGGGTAGCTATTGATTAAGGTTCTTTGCTGAAGGTATTTGGCAGACTAAAAGGGAGAGAGAAGTTGCCTGTATGCTAGTAAGGCAATATTTTGACTTTGAATAGGTTTTGCTGGTTTACGTGGTTTGCTAGTGAATGATGCAGGCATAGTGAATTAGAAGTCTTCTAGCAGCCTGTACAGGTTAGACAGTAGCTATTCAAACTGTTTATTGGGCTTGGCGGTATTAAACCTTATGCTCAGGTTATCACAGGATCATAGAATATCCTTGACTCACAAGAGTCAACAAATTCAACTCCTAACTCTGCACAACAATCACACTATGTGGCTGAGAGCATTGCCCAAACGTTTCTTGAACCCCGACAGGCTTGTGCCATGACCAATTCCCTAGGAAGCCTGTTCCAGTGCTCTGGAAGAACTTTTGCCTAATATCCAATCTGAGCCTCACCTGACACTGCTTCATACCATTCCTTCAGGTTGTATCAGGTCACCAGAGAGATGAGATCAGTGTCTGCTTCTCTGCTTCCCCTCCTGTAGACAGCTATGAGGTCTCCCTTCAAGTCTCCTCTGCTCCATGCTGAACAGACCAAGTGATCTCAGTCACTCCTCATATGGCTTCCCCTTAAGGCCCTTTACCATCTTTGTAGTCCTCCACTGGACACTCTCCAAGACCTTAATATCTTTCTTATATTGCATTGACCAAACCTGCACACAATATTCAAGGTGAGGCCACTTCAGTGCGGAGCAGAGCAGGACTATCACCGTCCTTGACAGGCTGATGATGCAGTGCCTGAGGCAGCCCAGGATATAGTTGGTCCTCCTGGCTGCCAGGGCACACTGTTGTCTCATATTCAACTCGGTTCAAAGTTCAAAGGTTCTTAGTTATTGCAGTAATAATAAAATCTTCTGGAGAGTACACTGCCTAGTGTCGTCAGCAAGCTTTCTGAGGGTTCACTCAATCCCACTGTCCGTGTCACCAACAAAGATGTTGAACATTATTGGCCCCAGTACTGACCCCTGAGAGACACCATTCGCCATTGATCTCCATGTGCACAATGAGCCATTGTCTACAACTCTTTGCATGTGGTCATCCAGCCAGATTTTTATCCACTGAGTGGCCCATTTATCAAATCTATGTCTCTCCAAGTTAGAGACAACGATGTTATGAGGAACACTGTCAAATGCTTTGCATTAAGTCCAGGTATATGGTGCCAATTGCTCTGCCCCACCCACCAATGCTGTCAGAGAAGGTCACCAAATTTGTCAGGCATGATTTGCCCTTAGTAAAGCCATATTGGCTGTCACCAATTGTAGGAGGCTGAAATGGTTAACGGTTTAAGCATTCTTAAGGTCACTAAAAGACTTTTGTAGGAAACAGCTGCTCATCCAGCAAAGCCCACCCCGCCCTGAATATGCCTACTGCAAAAGGACCTGAAAATAAGATAAGGGGATGCTATTGTCCAACTATCCCACATGTAGAAGGGCATGCATACCTGAAGCTACAAACTGGATTTCCAGATAACGGTAGAAGCTGATAAGAAGCAAATCCTATGAGGTGGGATAATCCTTCTTATCATACCAATGTCTTCCTTTTCTTGATGACTCTGCTGTGAAGATCCCTTCAGGGAGCATGGAAGATGTTAAAACTCCCTGCCCCAGGGGAGGTAGGCATTCCCACCTGAGCCTGAGTGTATGTAACTCATGAAAATCTTTGAGATCTGGGGGGCTTTCCCCCACTCCCAATGGATCAAGGTCATCACTTTGACAGGACTGTGGCCACCACTTCAACCAACAAACATCAAAGCTGCAACTACCAAGTTCCATTGCTGGATCCAGCAGGTGGAGACTATATATATATCTACTTTTATACTTTCTCTTTATCTCCCTTATACATTTTCTTAAGTGTTATTTTTACACTTTAATATTGCTGTATTACTCTACATGATAACAACCAAAATGGCTACATACCTTTCTCCTTTGAAAAAAAATTGTTCTAAAATAAACCCTATACATATATAGTTACAAACACTGATCATTCAGTGTTGTTTCACTGAAATGCATCCCAAGGGATTTATTAACAAAAACCTGGATTACCCTCACCTTCTGTGGCAGGTCATAACACCAATAAATTCTTTGTTTTTCATGTGCCTTAGCATGGTTTCTAGGAGAATCTGCTTCATGTTCTTGTTTTGCAGACTGACTAGTGTGTAGTTCCCTGTGTCTTCTGCTTTTCCCTTTTAATAAATGAGCATTGTTATTTCTCTTTTTCCAGTCATCTGGAACTTCACCTAACTGTCATGATTTTTCAAAAATGATGGATAGTTGCTTAGCAACTTTGCCATCTCCCTTAGGACTCTTACATGAATCCCATCAGTTCCCATAGACTAGTACATATTCAGGTTCCCGAGATAGTCTCAAATCAGGGGGCTTAGGGTCATAATAAGGAAGGAATGAGAGCCATTATCTTCCATTTTCATGAGATAGCAGTTTGTTTTGGAAACTGTACTCCTGCACTTCTTCTAGTCTTTAATATTATTTTCATAAATATTAGATGCAGTCTGAGACAAAACTTACAGAAAATGTTGTGAAGACTATTCCAAAATTAACCATGAAAAAGTAACATGCAAAATAACTCAGTGACAAGTAGTAGTTTATTTGCCATTCTTTTACAAGTCTCTTTTAAGATTTACAGTGGAATCAGGAAAGCAACATTTCTGTTTCTTAGTTTTTCTTGTTCCAAAAATCAGTGGATGACAGCATTCAGTGGTTTTGGGTATGTATAAAAAAGAGGTAAGGGTTGCTGGAGTGAAGAGAGAAATAACAGAGGAGACAGACATAAGAAATATATGCTCTTACTGAGGGAAAAAAATAAGGAAAAAACTCTCTTCATGACATTACAGAGAAAGTATTCTGAGGCGGATGTTTCATTTAAGTCAACCAGGTTTTGTAGGGTTTATTGGTCTGGACCAATTTATTCTTGTTGAGGTGAATGATGATGTATATTTTTGCCTGACCAGATTTTTGTGTTTCGAATGGTACTTCACTGTAAAAATTAATATCTCTGGAAAACTGCCAAATTTTAGTTAGAAACAAACTAGAGTAAAAAACCTTAGTAGGAAATTATATATTCTTAGTTAAAATAGACAGTATGTTTTTGATTCTTGTGAGTCATTTTGGTAGGATCTTTATTGTTAGAGAACTAATATTTCTAATGGGATCTTAGTACTCTGAATAACCCCTCAGCTGAACCTCACTTTGTTACAATATGTTAAGATGCACCACTAAAAGGTTTGTGCATGCAAATAATTAAAAGTGTTTGCTGTAATCTGAGAGCCAGTCACCCTGAATGCTGTCTCAAGGGCTAGACATGTGTGCATATTTTTCATATATATAAACACTTAGGCATTTATTTTATGTATCTATAAATATTCACATTTGTGCATCCATGTATAGCTTTGTCCTGTGATGGATTCATTGTGGTGAAGGCTGAAATCAGCTGTGTATGGGACAAGACTACTTCTGATGTCCTACCAAAAAAGCCATGCCTGTATCTCCCATGTGGCCTCAAGTCTTACCACCTTCACACAACACAGGTGGCATTTTACCGACGTATTTAGTTTTTCAGGCTTTTTGCAGCCACTAGAAATTGGACTTGTAAACCATGGCATGATAGAATGGTTTGGATTGGAAGGGAACTTAAAGATCATATAGTTCCAACCTCCCTAGGGCACCTTCCACTAGACCAGATGGCTCAAAGTCCCATCCAACGTGGTCTTGAGCACTTTCAGGAATGGGGCATCCACAGCTTGTCTGGGGAACCTGTTCCAGTACCCTCATAGTAAAGTATTTCCTCCTAATATCTAGTCTAAACCTACCCACATTCAGTTTAAAACAATTCCCCCTTGTCCTGTCACTACATGCCCTTGTGAAAAGTACCTCTCCAGCCTTCCTGTAGGCTTCCTTCAGGTACTAATAGGCTTTTATAAGCTATTCTCGGAACCTGCTGAATAACCCAAACTCCCTCAGGTTGTTCTCACAGGAGATGTGCTCCAATCATCTTCATAGCTGTCCTCTGGATTTGTTTCTGCAGGTTCCCATCTTTCTTATACTGTAGGCTCCAGAGCTTGATGCAGTACTCTATCTGGGGTTTCAAGAGAGAAGACTAGAGGGGCAGAATCACCTTCCTTGAACTGCTGGCCATGGTGCTTTTGATGAAGCCCAGGACATGGTTGGCTTTCTGGGTTGTTAGCACACATTACGGGGTCATGTTGAGCTTCTTATTACCTAATACCCACAAGTCCTTCTCCTCAGGGCTTCTTTCAATCCATTCTCTGCCTAGTCTGTGCTTGGAATTTCTCTGACCCTTGCACCTTGCAGCACCTTGCTCTTGGCCTCCTCGAAATTCATGAGATTCTCATGGGCCCCCCTCTGAAGCCTGCCAAGGTCCCTCTGGATGGCATCCCTTCCCTGCATTGTGTCAACTGGACCACACGGCTTAGTATCACTGGCAAAGTGTTGGAGAAGACCTGGGGTTTATGCCGAAGTCCAGGAACCTGGCACCCCGAATATGGAAGCTCTGCGAGAGATTTATAAGGACTCTAATAAGTTCACACCCTATATTCATGTTTCCCCAGTTTGCATGTTATACACCCCAATATGTCTACCCTAGTCATTTTCCCTTAGTCATCCCTATCCAGGTTTCTTCTTCCCCAAAACCCCTAGGGCATTTTCCCGCCAACCAGTCCCTGATTGGTCCCAGTTTGGTGCAGTGCACCAGTTTCCCTATATGGTTATGTTTGAACCCTGTTCTCCCATTGGTTCCTTCTTTGTTCCTCCCCTTAATTTGCATGTCACCCAATGAGGTGTGTCGCTCCTCCCTGTCTCCTCCCATTACTCCACCCCTGTTCTAGAAAGTCCCATGCTACCCTATATAAGCCCGGGCACACCAATAAACTTGCTTCTCCTCGTCGACTCTCGGCTTTTGTGGACTCCCGGCTTGTATGGACTCCTTCCGTTGGGGGTGGTCGCCGGGCTGAGAGCGGGAGGAGCCGCCCTAAGCTTCCAAGGAACCTGATCCTAGGGAGCCCTTCGAGCTGCTTTCCTAGCCTGCCTCCTGGAAGCGGAAATCCTTCACTGCATCAGTGGACCCTTTTACCATCCACTGATAGCAAAGTAGCACTCAATCCCACTGTCCATGTCTCTCACAAAGATGCTACATAGCACTGATGCCAATACTGGTCCCTGAGGGAGAATGACTTCAAATTACATGAAATTATGATAATGAGAAGAACTTTGGATTCATTCTCAGTCTTGTGTCCATAGCTGCATTTGAGTGAGCACAGTTTTCTTAAACTGAGTGAAACTCTACCAGTTTATGCGATTCTATGGTGTGTTCATTGCTTTCAGAGATTGCCCATTTTACCCTCAAGTCCTCTTCCCAATATCCAAAATTATGAAGACCTGTTTAAAAGTAAGAATCAACTTCTCCTTTTTGAACATTTCAGATGATTAAAAAACGTTGAGCAACTAAGTCAGAATTACTAGAATATGCACTTGATATGTGGGAAAGTCTGGTGCAAGTTCCAGCTCTAATTGCAACAGGAAGTTGCTACAATGCTATGGGTTATTTTGAAGTGTATGTATTTTCTTCCTTTTTGTAGCTGTTTTACTAAAGACACATATTTGTATATGTATATAATTAAATAAGAGACATATTTTGACCAGGTGTTTAGAAAATTTACACATTTCCTGTGCTCTGGTATGATTTTGGGTACATGCCACAATCTGTTAAAATGTATTTTACTTTCTTCTTTATCATACATAGTGATTTTATATACATTCTAAGAAGAAAGAATGCCTTGAGACTAAGGCAAAATCATTCTACTGGATTTTGTTAATTTAATATGAAAACAATGAACAATGGCTGGAGCATTATATATAGGGAATGACCATTTTATTATTGTAATTTTCAGAGACTTTTCCGGGATATTTGCAGCAATATAGAGTGCTCTGAAGCAAGGTCACTATTAAAAATACAGTTGTTGAAGCATTTGTTAATGGTTAGATTGTTACCAACATTTTAAGTCTAAATGAAGGAGAAAATAAAACAGCAAGATTAGCAATCCTAAGAATGGATTTCTACCTAAGCCAAAATCATTAAACTATGAAACCTACCTTTTCAAGGTCCTTCATTGTAATCCATTATCTTTCATTCCCCTTTGTACCACAAAATTGTCAGTTTGATGATATATTACACATAACAATGTCATTACATTGGCATAACATGACAACTGGGACTCATTTGAACTTTTAAAAACTTCTATTCCCTAAAATAAATTATGCACTGAAGACATTTCAGACATAGAAAATAAGTGACTTGTTAGAAAGAAAAGGGTTCTCCAAAGTTTTGGAGAATTGAATTTTTTGAGCCATTTTATTTTTCCTATTTTTTTCTTTTCCTGATGCATATAATAAACTTACCAGGCAATATAGTCCACAGATGTCCTTATGCTTCTTGTCCTTAGCCTTACTGAAGTACTAAGTCCTACTGTAGATAACAACTCATCGACATCAAATATGATCAGATTTTAAATAAATTTCCTGGAACCAAAACAAGAATTTTGCCATAATTTTGATTAGAAAAATTGTTGACTGTCCTTCTAACTGTTCTTATTTTAATTTATTTCCTACCTTAAAACTGTTTTTGGTCACTCTTTCTCTTACATGTCTGTTGAACTGTTTTGATCCTTTCCTTCCAAGACTGGAAATCTGATTTCAGGGAGCTTAAATCTTAGCCAAAATTATTTTACTTGTAATGTACAGATAGAGAAAACCACATAAAATATTAAAATAGTAATACTAAAAGTATAGTATGGCGTTGCTTCTATATAGTGATGATCCACTTTTTGAAGGCATGTTTTGAAACTTTGAACAACAGATATTCAGGGACAAGTATGGTCAACTTCTGTCTGTATTTGTAGAAATCATACTGTTTTAAAAATACACCTTATGTCATTTTATCTGCATAGTTCTTTCCCATTATCTGATTTTGAGTATTCAGTGGGGCATAAAGCACATGGGAAATAGCAGACTAAGGGTTTTGAGGTCTATTGAGACCAAATGCATTCATCCTTACTGTTTCCAGCCTACCTAGAACTTGAATTTGCAAGTGCAACCTTTGAAATGTTGAAGAGTGTAACCACAGCGCCCTTTTGCTTCGTCGTCACTTTGTGACTAACCATTTGTGACAATGGAAGATTCCTATCTTGAATGTTCTAGGCATATTTCACTGCTGATACAGACCCAATTCAGGCAAAATACAGCTTCCAAGAAGAAAAGGCAAGGAAGGTTTATTTCTTTGTACAGTTAGTGAGTAAGGAATTCTGTGAATCAGGTTCAGGAAGAAGACAGGTTAAGCTCTTCCTCTGAATTACTTTCTAAGGGAGTACCTTCAACTAGGATCTCTTGTCTATGGAGTCATGCCTGGGTGCTCTCAGATTTAAAAATCTGAGATTGTTTATCAGTTTTTCACATGGTTTGATGCTTCGGCTGAGTGGGGCTCCAGGTCCCGGGAGTTGGCCCATTACCTGGAAGGGATGTGTTTCCCCCCCCCGTCCCACACCACGTAGTCCCTGGGGAGCCCAAAATGAGCCACACAGAGACCACAGGAGAGGAATGAGAGAGAGTTTATTATTCATGGGTAGGGTTATATAAAGGTTTTGGGGTCTCAAAATACCACCAATAGTGAGCCGAGGGGATTTGGACTATTAGTAATAGAAATCCAGGGGTAACAACCAATAGAAAAGAGGAAATAAGGGCCAATGAGAAAACTTCTTGAAACTTCCTCCAGGACACTACATGCATTCCTGAGTGGTGAGATAGTGGTTATCTCTGGGGATTTGGGGAAGGGGACAGTGACTAAGCAAAAGAGAACAAAAGAATCCATTTTGTAACATGCATTTATACAACAGTAAAGACCTCTTTTTAAGGCATTTGGACTAGCTTCCTCATCTTCTTCACAAGTCCATTTCTGACAGGACTTTTTCCATTCCAGATACTGCAGATCCATTGGCACAGTTTGAAAGCTGTAGAACTTCTTTGGAGCTTTCTGGTTGCATGCAGTGATCTGTTTGGGGACAATATCTGAATATGCTTGTTTAGCTTCTACCACATTTATTTCCTTGTATAAAGGGGTGGTTGATGAGACTCAGAAAGCTGGCCAACTGTGTGCTAAAATTTAGATGTTTAGGATAACAGGAAATTGGAAACTGAACTTGAAGTTGGAAGTGGAATTGTAGATATTTTTTAAGGTCATCGGCAGCTAGAATTCTGATACAGACAGTGTGCCTGTTTTTCTTACATGCTACTTGTTAATAAAGCATCCTCTGTGTGTGTCTTGTACTGGAACATGAACATAATTAACAATTCTATCAGGAAATGTGTGCTTACTCTGCGCATTATAATAATGTGACAAAAAGGAAAGGCAATTCTATTCCAAATAGTTGTGACTGAACCACATACTAATTTTGGGTTTTATTTTTTAGTTTTTAATGTTAGAATTCTTACGGTGTAGTGTATTGTAAAGTTCATCAGATATCAGGAAGATTCAGGTTTTTATTCTCTTGGCTTTATGAATAAATATGAAATGTGTATTCATTTTGCATCTAGCATTTTAAAGCTTCTCACAGATTTGCATGATGATTCAGCTCAGTTTTATAATTTTGCTGAATTAGCATAGTAAGGAAATAGCACTTGTTTCAATCAAACCCCATAGTCTTTCAGATCTCCAGATCTGCTTGAAGTAAATGTAATGTGCAGACAAAAAAGTGAAATTAGTATCTTGATGGATGCCATCAGCTTTGAAATTTGTTACCTGGTATTAGAATAGCTGCAACCTACTCTACCTAAAGGCTGATTGTTTTGCAGAAATATTTCCATGGGGAAACCATATTCTGTGTAGTCTCCTCTAATGCTTTTACTTACATGTGACTGTTTCACAGTTAGCAATTCATATGCTTTGGTGATGTGTGTGGTACGATTTCCCATATTTAATATTCTTGGAAAGGACACCTGCAAATGATTGGCTAAAGGCATTCATCTTTACTTGAGGAGGGATGATCATAGTATCTCTCTAATGTTTTAGCATGCACTTTGTGCTGATACATTGCCCACTTCACAGTTTAGGGAATATGTTCTCTCTATGAACAGATGCTCCAGATGATAGCCTGAAGTAAAAAGAAGTCTTCTCAGAGTAGGTTATTATAGAAATAAGTACATCATATCAAATGTTTTTTTCCACTCCATAGTTGAAACTGAAATTTAAAATGTTATCCAAATATTATTCTGTTAGGATTAAGTATCTTAAGAGTAGACAGCAGAGCATAAAAATCTTTTTTCTTCAAATACCTGTACAAATCTATAAAACCCTGCGGGTTCTTTTTCATTGCAAAGTTTGGTATATACAAACACAGAAGAAAGGTATGTAGAGGGAAACTGTTCCAAATGAACATCAGATTGCATGAGTTTGACTGAACTGGAAGGTTACTGCCTAGTGTTGAAACACTAAAAAAATATTTCAGTAGAACTTTGCAGGGATCTAAACTTAAGTTTCTGTTCTCTTAAGGGCAAGAAGTAAACAAATCTTATATATGTAAAGCCAGTAATTTCTTCTTTGTGTAATTGAAATCTTAAATGACCAATCAAAGAATATCAATTGCTTCAAATTTGTTACACAGAAATAAAGAAAAAGGAAATTAAAAAAAATCTTGCAGTAAAAATCAATAATAGAGTAAAATTATTAAACATGGACTTCTTTTTATCTACCTCTTTCCTTGCAATTGTGTTCAGTCTTCCACTGCCCCTTGGGTTCTTAGAATTGACAGCTCCAATTGGACATACAGATTTTCAGGATCCTGAGGACTTTACTGGGAGCAATATGATGTTAATAATTGCATCCTCCACACTGTAAGAGCTGTTTAGGGTTCTTCTCATATGCTTGCTAACACACATTGCAAACTTTGCTCACTCTTTGCGGGTCTGAAAGTCCATGTTAAAACTGAATTTACTATATAGGAAGCGTGTCCTATATACTGGGTACTACTTGTTCTCCTTGTTACTCTTAGCTGGTTTTGCCCAGGTCCATATCTGCATTCCTTTATTTTTCCAGAATCAAGTTGTTTATGGTTCTGGGCTCTCTAGAAGCAATCCTGCATCACTTGCCTTAGCATCCCTTGCCAGTGCTTTTCTACATTGCAACCAAAGTCCCTGCTTTTAAAGCGTTCACTGTCATACCAGATTTGTATTTCTCTACATTACACTATATATTAGAGCCATGAATATTTTGTTCTACACAGAAAAACTGCTTGTTACAACAGTATATGCAGGATTACAGTTATAATACCAACTAGACATAGTTACCTAATCAGGCTGTTTTAGCTTAACAAACAAACAAACAAAAAAAGATCCAGGCAGGGTAAGAAAAGTTCAAAGTAATCCTGATAAAACCGAATTCTGATGCCTTGCAATATCAGTACAAAACTTATGGCCTATTTCTAGCAATACTATATTTAGTGGGCTACAGGGTTATACTGCCTTCTCTGTAGGGGAGCTGAAGAGGGAGAACACAGTTTCTTAATTCCAACAGAGATTTACAGGTTCTTTCTATATACTAAAGAGACAGAACAATTTTACACATTTTTAGAGTCTGTGGCTTGTTTTAGTTTTTTGTCACTTTGTTTTTTCTGAAATATAGGCATTTCCTGAACTTTTCCTGGGATGACATAAACTCAGTACCAAACAGGTTTTGTTTTGTTAGCAGTGGGATTCATATGCCTTACTTGTCTTCTGATCAAGATGGCTCTTGAATTTGTTAAACTCTTATGCATTAATATATATTTTAATGTAAAACAGTCTTCTGTGAAATATTTGATACGTCATGCAAGCCACAGTAATAATTGCTTTTATAAAACATTCCTTTTCTAAAACATCTTAGAAAATAAGTAAGGTAAAAAACATGATTTTTTTTTTTTTTTTTGGTTCTAAAGCATGTGATTGACCACTCTGTATTTACAAGGCTACATGTTTACTATTATGAAAGTTTTAGTATTTAAATGATTGAAAAGCAGACACCATTTAGAACATCTGTAATTAACATGAAATTTTTTTGCAGTGTAGACACCAAAAGGTAATATTCTCCAGTATTCTTCAAGTACCATAGACATAAGAAACATGCATATGTTTCTTATATTTGACAATGAATCATGCAGAGCTGTAATGATTTGGAAGCTCGAATGATGTATTATAATTTTCTAAGTCACTCCATAATCAGTACTGGAAAACATACTCTGCAATAAGTATTGAAAACTCACTGTTTTGCTTATAATTCCACCCATAAGATTAAGAACAGTTTTAGTATTCTTGGTCATCTATCTCTGTAACAACAGGATTCAGCCAGAATTATTGTTGTAAGGGGAGACTGTTTTCAGACCCAAATAGAAAAGCTGTACCTTTAGGGAGATAAAAATAGTGCATTATTTATACTTTCATATTTATCTCAAAATGAATTATGTTATTAGATATTTAAAGACTAGACTATATACTCTAAAGTACCACAATCAGGACATGAGTTCTTCTGACTGGGAAGAGAAAAATACCTTAAACTTATAAGCTCATCTAGGTTGCAGTACAGCTGTCTCTGTAACAGACCTTCCATACCCACGTAGGTCCTTGAATTTGTTTAAATGGGGTTTGACGCGAAAAAAGTAAACCAACTAAAAAAAAAAATTATATTTATATACAGCAACTAGTTAATTTTGTTTTCCTGTCACCTAACAAAGGAAAGCTGATTTATATGTTTTCCTCAAGAAGGAAAACGAAAACAAAAACAGTTTAAAGCTTGAGCAGCCTCACTGAAAGAGGGAAATAAATTTAGTTTTAAAAAGTTTCTGAGTGCAGGATGAGAACATACAGATGTTTAGGTTTAAAATCAAACCAGTTAGAACAATATATTGCCTTATTTGGAGCTACTTCCTTCCTCTGAATGGAGTAATCTTAAAGCATTACTGGTTCATATGATGAAATAGCTTGCTATCCCTGTTTTTCCATGACTACAACTTATTTAAAGGAAGCTTGAAAATTACTGTTTAAAATGCTGTAAATGGCATTTAATTGTGCACGTTGTACTGAATAATTTATTAGTGTTACCCTCCCCACCCCCCCCCGCCCCCTACTAATTTCAAAGCAGAAACAGTGAGGCTTCTTAAGTGGTTTTCTTTAAAGAGCTAAAAGGTCCATGATCTCTCCTCCAGCTTCCCCTTGATGTCTGACTTTTTAAGTTGAAAATAAGATGGATGATGATGCTATTAAGTACTGAGTAATATATGAATTCTGTAACTGTGTTAAGAAAACACATTCCGTTTGCTATTCTTTACCAGCAATCACCTGCAGGCAATAAAAACAATGATTTTTTTTGTTGTTTTAAAAAGCATAAGCTGAAGAAGTGTTGAAACTATTTACTGTTTGACTTTGAGGAGTTGTTGGAAAGATATCTTGCATAACTAATTCTGTTTGCCAGATCTGCCAGGTGAGCTGAAGGCAAACATGTATTAAAAACAGAGACTTTGGATGGTATAACCTTAGACAGTGTTTAATCTAATATCAGAACTTTTTGTCTGAAGGCCTAGATTTCTCCTTAATGCTGCTTTTATGAGTGAGTTCAAATCACAGTCTTTACTCTGTGTGCCATAAATTCAATTTTGTACTGAATGCTTGTGGCCAACTAAGTTTTTTTGTGAATTTTGTTAGCACTCCTTAGATATGCAAATTATTAATATTTATTACACCTTCCCTTCCCCACCTTTGTTTTCTCTCTTAAAAACCCCCCAACATTATATAACATGCAATCTTATTTTGGAGGGTAGAAGAATGAGAGAGGGTTTTTTGGGTGTTTTGTTTCATTTTGTTCTGGTTTCTTTCTGAAATACAAGGAAAGCCAGTAGGTTGCATCCAGTCAGACTACATTCTATTATATAATTACCTTGAGAGTCTTAAGTGCCCAGTAGGGACTTAAGAGTGCTCACTGAGAGTCATGCTGAGGTGTGCTGTGGCAGCAAAAGGAATAAAAGGTGCTTTGGATGCTGTGAAGTTAAACTGGTCTTTACAGTGACAAGTGACAGCAATAGATAAGGTCCCTGATAATTTTAAACTACTTAGCCTTGCATCTTTCACCCAAGGTAAACAATCATCCTCCCTCTCTCCTTATACAAACTATGGTTAAATTTGATCTGCGTAATGGAGACCCTGACACATCTGTGGTGACAGTGGTTAGTCTTTTCACCTTTCTACACATGTAGTTATGAAACAGTATTCAGTTAAGATTGAAAATGCTTCAGAGAATTACTTTTTTGAGTTATGTCCAAAGCAAGCTAAAATTTCCTGGGTAAACATTTGTGAATATGGGTTAAAATCCATATTAATTTTAAATAATGGTGAAGAGCTTTGTGGGCTAGGCACTAGATTTCACCAAAACTCTCCAGAGAACACTGCAACTATTTTATCAATATATTTCTTACAAGGAATTCAGTACTCCAGATTACCATTTATATTGTAGAAAACCCTAAGTAATGATCTTCAAGAACTAATATTTGACTCTTGTCAATTGAACACTTGCAATTTTTCTTAGATCAATTTGCAAGACAAACAAAGTGTTAAAATGGTGTTATCTACTTAATGGCTGAAAGGATTGTAGGCGAAGAAATAAAATCAAGAAAGTCTGTGCCTTTAAAATGTGAGAGAAAAGAAGTTTAATTAACTTTAAGCAAAAAATACATTTGAAAGACGAGAAGCATTCTTGACTTTCATTTAATTCTCCATTATGGGCCATAGTTGGTAAAATATTTTACAGCTAAACTTTAAGCATATGTTGAACTCCTTATTCAGCAAAGCACTCTGGCCTTGCCAAATTGAGGCTGTTGAAACTCTGTAGTAAATTTTTTGTCCCCAGACTTAAAGCTTTTTAAATTCTTAATGCTTATTGATTTCATTGAAGGTTATTCTGCTACTAGAGTATGTTTTCAGTGTGCTTACAGAAAGCCACACTGTTAAAGTAAAATGGCACTTCCCTACATCTTTGTTTAAAAGCAATATTAATTGTGTATGCAATACCTTATGTCCAGTTTAGTAAGTCCAGAGATGGTTTGTACAACTCACAGCTGCTTATTAGCAGTTGGATTGCTTCATTTGTTAATGTATTTTGGGGTAGAACAAAAGTAAGTGTAGGTGAACAGGCACGGTTTGTATTTTGACTCTTCATCATTCCCTGTAGACATGTACTCCACTTGAAGCAAGTGCATTTGCAATTTATGCATTTGAGGAGTCCATCCTGCCTTTATGTCAAAAAGTCATCTGGTGAACCATTTTAATATTGTGCAAGCTTCTAAAAAATGAAACTAAATGAATATATTAATTATTATTTTATACTTTGCAACATGATTTTCAAATCTGTATTTAAAAGTAGGCCACTGAACCTTCATTTTATTGAAGTAGTAGAGCATATTATATCATATAAATTACAAAAAAGAATGGTTACAAACCCCTCTCTTATTCTTGAAGATACACAATTTGCTTCTTCTGACCTTTTCATGGTTCTGTAAATTCTGTCATTTACCACAATGGTTCCCACTAGGAAATTAGGTAAAACAAAGCTATTTTTAATATAATATGAAATGAAGAGTTTAGCTGCTAATTCTACTAAATTTTACTGATAAGTATCATTATTTAAGGGTACTTTTTTAATAATATAGAAGTTTCTTACTATTTGCATTGATGGAGATTTAGGTTTTTTTAACTTTTCCTTGTCATAATTCACAATCGAAAAACTTTCATATTTTATTTTTAATTCATTAATAAATAATAAGTTTAAACACAATTATAAGTTTCAGAACTATAAAAAAGGTTTAGGCTTTTTTTCTTTTTCTTTGACACTACTGATGATTTTAGTAGTCTTTAGAATAATCACAGCCTACAGGATCAGGATTGTTTGAGGTTTCATACAGAATGAAATAGTTTCTCACAAACTTAAGTGCTACTTATAAAATGGTAAATATTGATTCCTCTGTGTTTTATGCACACATATGTAATATCTATCTCATTTGTGAAAATTTTGGTTTAGTTTGGGTTTTTTGTTGTTTGTTTATTTTGGTTTGATTTGATTTGCTTTGCTTTGTTTTGCTTTTCTTCGCTTCAGTTTTGTTTCTATTTTGTTTTGTGAAGTATTGTATCCATAGATCTGCTTAGTACTTTCTTGCTGAGTAGATTGACTATATACTAGAAAACCAAAGTGGCCTTATTTGTAAGTTTACATTATCCTGTTAAGCACAAAAGATTTATAGGTAATCAACCTCACAGAGGATTTGGAAAGCGTTTCAAATTACAGATTTTGAGAAATAAGAAGGCATTCCTTTCCTTATGTGAAATGGCACAAGTGTCAGGTCCTATTTTGACTTTTTATAGAAGGTTAATGCAGAGGTGATAGAGAAATCAAGAAAATATTTTATTTTTTAGTACAGATCTTGTGATGTGATGGCTGAAGGAAATGCTAATTCACTTCATCACAGGGTGATTAAATTTGTGTAAAATGCTTTCCAGACAGATATTTTACAGATGCAGTAATTTAAAAGTGATCTTCTTTTTTATATATGACAAATAATATGAAGATAATTGGAATAGTTCACTGTTGATGCACCTGTGAGTTAGAAGTGGCCTAAATCTACTAAGGGAAGATATCTTTTCATTGTTCAATTAGTGAAAGAGAGAAAGTCTGCTGAAAGTAAAGCAGTGTATGTTTTTAAAAAAAACATTGTTAAATCATGCACTAGGATTATCATGTAGCTGTAACAAGAATCTTTAATAAATTAGATTTGGAGGTTTAAGATAGAAAAAGTACTTGAGACCATGAGCAGAAAGACTTTATTTAAGCTTTAACCACCTTTTTTTTTTTCAATTCCTTTCCAACCCTGGACTTCATTCATGTGCTAACTTCTCTTTCTAAGTCCTGTTTTTGTCTCTGTTCTTGCATCTTCTGAAATATCTCAGCTTTGTCTATCTCAGGGTTCACATAGTCCTTTCTTTTGATTAATTTCTATTCTCACTCATCCAAGACACATCCTTGACAGCCATTGGTAGAACTGATCAATGAAAGGAATTTGTCACATGTTGAGTGTTGAGATATTAAATGTATTCTTTTGACCTCAATCTACTCAAAAGTGAAAATACAGAGCCCCTTATTTTCCCATGGAAAATTGTTTCAGAAATATCTTAGTATACATCAGAATATTTTGCTTGAGTAACATTAAATTGTATGCTCATCAAATATTTCTGGTTACTGTTGAAGGCACTAAGTCATTGTCTCTTATCCCAATCTCCTTTATAGTTCCTGCTTTCTTTTGCCACAATTAAACAGATAGACACTCAACACATGCCAATTTTTCATTTGAACCTGAATTTCTAGTAGGAAATATTCAGCAGAAACGTCTTTCAAATTATGGGTTTGGATGAAACCACTTTTTCTTTGAGGCAAATGTTCCATGAGTGCAGTGTAGTTACAGTATATGAAAATTCCTGTGGAGATTAAAAAAGAAAATAGATTCTCAAGTCTAGTTATGGTCCTTTGGCTCCACTGAGACTCTGTAAATTACTTTATCCAACCATAAATAACCAGAAGAACATTTTCCTGCAGGCACATCTATGCCACTGATGAGACATTAGTTTTTCCTCTTAGGCTCCAGTGCTTGTAGGAGGCATGTTGAGAGTGATACAGCTGACCTTCATCACTGCAGATGACTCCTGTACTGGCATGGGCTTCATTAAACACCCAGTGTCACCAGCATTAGAGTGGCCATGGAGCAGCTTGTCACATGAGGAATATCTGCTCTCTAAAGCCCATCATCATTTGCACTGAGTGGAACTGTGTAGTTCGGTTGTAGCTTAATTCTGAATTCTTTCATATGCAAGAGTTCAGTCTGCAAAGTATAGTTAATTCAGTACTTACTTGCTCTGGCCATTCCCAGTAAAGAAATCTGCCACTTCAGTATTACTCCATGAGTACTTAAACATAACCAGTTACATTTATTAGCAAAAACTACTGCTTAATGAGGAGAATCAGTTCTTTTAATGAAGAAAGCTTCAGATGAAAATGGTAGTTATGCCTTTGCTGCCTCAGATGAGATTGATTCTGACCACTTACTTTTATAAGAACTTTCTGTCCTTCCAAAGCTATGATGCAGAGCAGCATAGGCTGAACCACTGTGCCAAGTGGCTCACAGCCAACTTTTGCTGTTCCCTTTTCGCTCTCACAATACTGAAATAATGCTTTTTCAGGCAAATGAAACCATCTATCAGCATGAGTGTTTGCAAAGTTCTTAAAATAATAATGCATTCAAAATATTTTTCTTAACAAAGGAGTCTTCTTAATGGAGTTATAGGTTAATCTGAAGGAGTCTACTGTCAGATTTTGTACAGCAGTCTTCATTATCCAGCCTTCCTGAACTTTGTCAGGTGTACATTTGCAATGGTATTTCCACTGCTCAAATGCAGTCGTTCTGGAGTTTACTCTGGGAAAATTCAGGTGAGATTAGAAGCTGAATACTTAAGTTGTCTTCCTTCTCCTCAAAGTGAGTCTTTCAGGAGCAAAACACCCAGTTAATAGTTTATTTTTGAAAGCTGACTTTCATAATATCATCTTGTCTGGTTTTCATCTGTCCATTGACTATTGGAAGAATGTAACCTTCTAGGTTGTCAAGATTTCCTTTGGCTGAACT
The DNA here is from genome assembly GCA_021164005.1 of Willisornis vidua nigrigula. Lineage (NCBI taxonomy): Eukaryota > Metazoa > Chordata > Aves > Passeriformes > Thamnophilidae > Willisornis > Willisornis vidua. Next base: position 20,437,041 of record JAJPCS010000060.1, on the reverse strand, counting down.
GAGTGTCTTCTCAACCAGATTGTCTTTGAAGACTCTCAGTGAACAGGTTAGGTTACCATATGTACTAGCTCCTCAGCGATAGTGTAGTAATATACTTTACTTTTCCCAAAACTTAAAAGAGCTTTAAAATTGTTGTCTCTCAGAGTAAATTATCTCTGATCTAAAGCTTTGCAACTATAGCAATTTTGTCTCTTTCTTAGGGGAAAAGGCTAATCAGCCTCATAGCATTCTGTGAATCCATTTTTGTTTGAAGGAAAGCAAAATATAAGTCAGATGAGCCAAGAGTCTAGCTCAAGGAGAAGGGTGTGTGAAAGATAAAGATGGTGCAGGGTTCTATTTGGATCTCAGTTAGAAAAAATGGGCAACAAATGACTCAATAAAACAGCCGTTTTATTAAGATAGAGTAAAAAGAGGAATACAGGTAGTGAATCAATCTTGTGTGCCTCCAGATGCTGGGACCCCTGCTTTCATGCACCATTGGATTGTCCCCAGGTGGGTTTTTGCATGGCATGCTGTGCAGATCTTGTCTGTGACTGAGCATCCTCTTTTTTGGTCATCCAAAAATCATATAGAACACCGAGTCATTGTCATACAATGGTTTTTCAGTCAGGATCACTAGAGATATATTTTTTTTTAAGACAGTACTGTCAGGAACAAACTAGAAGCATGTGAAAGAAGCATGTAGTTCAATCCAAGCTGGTGGAATTGTTGCTTCTGAAACACAAGTATCCATGTCAAAAGGCTACAGTATACAGGATAAAAGTGTTTTATAGATTACTGAATATTTTATGGATGAGGAGAAAAGCAGTATTTAATTCCCTATGGTCTAATAACTAAGAGGATGTTAAAGTAGGGTGTGATTTTACCTCTTTTAGAGACAATGACAAAATTCCCATTGATTTATATGAGTGAAGTAAAATTTTTATAGAAAAGGCTGACTAGCACTTTCAACAAAGCATATTTCCTAAGCTTTAAATTGTAATTTAATTCTCAAGCTTAAATGCTCCTAGAATTTCTCAATAAAATCAGATTGCAGACTGGTTCTCTGCTAATGTCTGCTCTATCAGTAAATACTCAAATTTCTTAGAAAGCTGGTGAACACTTAATTCCATACTGTATTGGTGGTTTTAATATTTCTTGTAAATGAAACAGCAAATTATTGAACATTAGTTGGGAAGAGCTTGCATTCATAGCAGGTCATAAGGCTTAAATCTTTCATGACTGTAGCATATGCTGCATGTTGGGAAACTTGCCCAAAGACCTTCTATTCCTTGGCATTCTGTGGTAGTTGTAATTGCTGACCAAGACAATATCTTCTGACTCATTCTAAATGAATATTGCTTTAAATGATGCACATGAAAACACAAGTGGAAGACTTTTTTTTTTTCCATTTTTACTCAGAGTATTTGGATGTGGTATGGTATTTTCATAAGAATTGCATAATACTTAAACCCTTCATTTCTGATCAAAAAAACCTTTTGGTTTGTTTTTCCATAAATTATTAGATCCCCGCATTTGTTTGGTGTGCTGTTCTGATCCCCAACTGGTTCTGCTGACTTTTAAGAAACTGTTGTGAAAGTTGTGGTCTTTCTCAATATCAGTAGGAGTACTTCAACACTACAGACCATACTTGCTTATTGTTTGATGTCTGTGAGTTCACTTACACTATTTATGTATGGACTCATCTGTGACGTTTCCTTCCTACACATACAGAGTTATATCCTGTCATCTGTACACTATGCTGATTGACATGGTGAGGGTCTTCCAACTACAGAGTAATAACGTGGGGTTTCTGTGCTGTGCAGTATGAAACTGGGTTATTTTGTGAAAAAATTCAAGACATCACATCAACCCTAAAAGCTGATTTTACTTTATATATAAAATATATAATATATACCTTATATACACAATACATAATATATACCTTTTATACACAGTAATCTTGAAAGCCTGCAAACTAGTTTTTATTACTATAGCATATATATTAGTCTGACCATGGAACTGTTAGATAAGGTAGTTGTGGGACAACAATTAGGTGGTCAGAGAAGCTTTAGAGAACATTTTAGATCTGTCTACCTTGTGTAAGTATGTTGAACTCTCAAGATAAATGCAGCAAAATAATTAGAATTTGGGTTGACATAGTAAGTAAAGCATTTCTACTTACATCACTTTAAACACCAGCTTCTGGAATTGCAGAACTAGCATGGGCTTTTCCCGACTTGCACATATGTAATGACTGTAGGTTGTTACAGAATTTGTGAATGGGAAAGCAAACCAGAATGAGGGGTCTGGACTCACTGCAGTTGCACTGTGATTTACGCAATATCTGTGCAGAAGCAGTTACTAATCACCATCTCAAACCTGGCACAGCTAAATGTTGCACAGCCTTTTCACTGTGTCAGAGTCTGAGGTTCATACCTCAGGCAGCTGTTACCGCTAAATTATGTTGTTATTCTTAAAGGGAAGCCTGTAAGAGAGGAAAGAAAAAACTAAAAAAGTATTAATAGTGTTTTGAAACATGGAATTTTCTCCCTAGAAAAACAGGGCAAAATTATCAACCACAAAAGAAATTTTTGCTTCTGTTCTGCAGAATTAAGTGGACCAGTTAGATATGTTGATGAACACAAGGGAAACACAGGACCTAAGCAGTAGATACTCACTAAGCTACTTACCAGTAACAGAATGCTGACAATGACCATAAATGCATTTAGTGGATTGTGGGTATGATGGTGCTGCCTGCAAAACCTCTGAAAGATCATTCAGGGTAGGGATGTCTTCCATAAAATATTACAAATTCTTCAAGAAGAAGAGAATTACCAGAATAAGAATCAGATTTTGGGGAATGTAAATATTGAGGGGGAGAGCCTGTCATTGAGAATTCATATTCGAATTCAAAGGGCTAATTGTGCATCACCGTAATAATGTAAAAGTACAGTGAACCTCCTATGAATAGATCATCAGGAGACTGCTAGAGCTTTTTGTCTCTAGAATTAAGAATGTTGCCACATTGAACAGAATTTGTCAGAGCTGTTATTCATAGTCAAATCATTTGCAGGAAAAAGAGGAAATGTTGTATATAGGTGCAACTGATTAGCAGAAGAGTAGTTTTAATTTTATACGAATTACATGCAAAGCATTTAGAAAAAAGTTATGAAAACACTTTGTTCTATGTCTCAGCTTCTTTGGCTGTACTGTTTAAAGGTCTTTAAATGCTTGAGATCATGAAGAACTTGGGGAAGAGTAAAAGCAATCTAGTGAACTTTTCTATATCCTTTGTTTTGCATAAAGCTGGATACACCTTGGAGACTCACTGTGACTGCACTGGACATAATATAGTCAGCTACTATTCCTGAGTGATAGTGATTTGGCACAGAGTACTGGCTTAAATTTCACTGCTCACATACTGGGATAAACTACTGTATATCCACTCAAGTACTCTTTTTCTTTAATGTATAATAATCTGTTCCTCCTTGGGGTCCTATAATCACTCCTCAAGAGTGACTGCCATGGATTTGCATGTGATGTCAACAGTAAAAGAATAGAGTTATGATATAGAGTTGGAGCCATCCTCCGAAGACCAGACAGCATCTTGTAAAGCTCTGCACAGCTGAAGTATATACAAGACAGTCAGCTACCTGTACCTTGTGATTTTTATTTTTTTTTTTTCATCTGGAATGTGCCAGTGATTCATGTGTTTCAAGTTTTTAAATCCATTTATGGAATAGGCTTTTCACATAAATCTCTTCACATTTTAACTGGTATCTTATCAAAACAATGAGATAGTACCTTTTTGTTTTCTATTTTGAATGGATAAATGTTCTTTTTATAATTGGGAGATGTTTTATTTTACATATATATAAATTCTTAATGCCTTAGATCTCTCTCAATATTGAGATGATGTGCAAGAAGGCAGAATGCTTAGAACAACAAAATTTGATATGTGTATCCTGGAAATAAGATTCATGAGGTTTTAGACTGTGGATCATAGCTTCACTAAACACTAGGGAAATTTAGCAGACATGGTGGTCACTAGATACTTTGTTACCAAGATTAGACTATCCTTTTTTTTTTCTTAGAAATAAATATGTCAATTAAAAAATTAAGAAAGCTTTCTAAATTAAAATTAGACTAAATTGTCACAGAAATGCCACTCTACCTTTATTAATAAGTAGCTTCTGTATTATCTTCTGTTGGCTTCTAATACTAAAATTTTCCGTACATCAGTCAACCAAGAAAACTTCAATTTTCTGCCTTTCATACTTTTCATTGTCTGTTAGAATGGGTAGAACAAGTTTATTAAAATTATAAAATAGTTCTGAATTTTTATAGACTAGATGTAAATTGATGTCTTTTTCCAGTTGCAAAGTTTGAATATTTTCTAGAACTTGATTTCCATATGCCAGTTCCATGACAGTATCAAATAACCAAATTATCTCTTTCAAGAAGTTTAATTTTTTTTTTCAGCATCCACTATCCATAAGGGAAAATCTTCCGCATGGACTCATGTGAGATAGCCAATACTTGCAACTAGGCTGAATTGCTTTAACTGTGTATTCTAGATTTGCTGTGGTTGTAGGTTCTCAACAGATAGCTTAGTTGATTCAGCCAAGTCTTCCTCCAACATGATTCTGATAGGTTCCATAACTTATGGAAGATGCCTTTCTTTCTGAAGTATGATCTGGTTAAGCATTTCTGTGGAAGATGCTCACCATAGCAAAGTACAGCAATTAGCTGAATATTGTCCTTCTATTGCAATAGAACACATACTTTTTAAGTTAAAAATATCTATAGATCCCAAGCTGTTTATTAGTAGCAAAAATAATCAATTTAGAGTTCAGCTAACAGCTAAGCTAATGTCCTGCCTTTTCCATTTATTCTTTGGTTCAGCAAATACCACACCGACTTTCATAATCTGCTGGCATTCAATTTCCATAGAAAGCAGAAGGCAGTACGAGGAGTAGTAATGTCCTACTACTATAATATCTGTAGGCAGTTGCTTCAAATTATTCTATTTTACCTGTGATTCCTAGTGTTTTCTTTTTCATAAAACAGTGCAGAAGAGCTCTTCACAGTTTCAAGAGAAAGGCAGAAACCTTTTCTGAAAACACAGTGGACTTCTTGTCTTAAGAGCCTGTTCTCTGAGTAAAAATCCTGAAATGCTAGCTGTTTATGAAAAGGCAGCAGCACACTAACTAATTGCTGCTGTAGGATTTCTTGAACTTCAAAAACAAGGAAAAAATGAATATCGTTCTTTCTTGATTGTAATTGTTCTCATTTAACAGCCATGGTCACTGCTTCATAATGTACAGTCATAGGTAGGCTCATACACTGCCTGAGATAATGACAGTAGATACAGTCAATATTATCAAAATCTTGAGAGTCTGTTAAATCCAAATTAAAAAATACAAATTAGAAGATGTTCTGCTTACAATGGAATTTTCAATGGAACACCTAGGTGTCACAATCTTACAAGTGCATGAAAAGACAGAGATGATAGAAGCAAATCAAAGCTTGAAATCAACCTGGGCCTTTAAGGTGAGAGTCTAAGTCTAAACACTAAATGATTAGGAGAGATTGAGAGCCTGAAGTTGTAATTTGCCATTGTTCAATTCAGAGTTGCTCCTGCTTTTAGCTGAGGACTAGGCTTGGAACTCAAAGACCATAATATCATTTTGATAACCTGTTCTTGGGTAAACCACTGGAAAAAAAATAATGTAAAGTATAACAAACATATTATAGAGTAAGATGTAGGATATTTTTACAGTTAAAAATAATTTCACCCATTGCTGTCACATGTAGAAGCTACCAAGCAGTTATAAGAAAATTACTTTTATTTGAATGAGAACTGCTCAACTCATTTTACTTTAATAGGGAGACATGGCAGAGCAAACTTTGCATAATTGTGGAAATTTGAGTTTTTTAAATGGAACTATATTTTCGCTATGGAACCTTCATAAACATCCAAAGGACCATATTAGTCTATGAAGGAATGTCAACCAAGGTGAAACAGACTGGTCTTCTTATTATTTAATCTTGTTATTTAATGAATAGTACTGGTGATGGAGTTATAGTTTGTCACGAAGAAATCGCAACACGGAAACAGCAAGAGAATGATGATCCTTCTCTCTTTCTCGTCAGTATACTGTCTAGGAAAGGCTAATTTAATTTCAGTACAAAATTGATGGAATTGCAAGAGTGGCAGGAGTTTACATAAGACAGATAAGAAAGATTTGAAGAGAATAACAATTGTCCAATGAATTAAAAGTTTTTACCCTTGGGTACAGTCATCTGAATATGATTTGACTTCTCAAAAAGAATTCTCTGCATATTGTTTTTACCTGTTTCATTTTCTGTGAGGTGATATCCAGTAGAAAAATAGCAAAAGATAGTGCTGGATAATAAAATAAACATTCTAATAACGTTTGAAATCTTACTAGGATGCTGATGGTCAGTACAGGTCAGTAAATAACTCATTGTAAGTGTAAGAAATAATGGTAGGACTCTTAAGAAAATTTTCTTATTAAAGGGAATATAAAAGCCATCAAAAATTTATATGAGATATATTGTCAGGAATTAACTTTATTGTACTTAACTGCTGTCTTGGCAGACAGAAGAAAATTCTTAAGTCTGTCGAGCCAAATGACCTATGAGCCTATTTCACTCTCCTCTCTTACCAATCTCTTCTCTTGTTCCACTTTTGTCTGAAAGTGTGCCCTAATGATTATAAATTGTTTTATGAAATGTTGGAATTTTTGGCCAACAGTGTTCAAAGATGAGGTGTAACTGACATACATTCTTTGGGGACAGGCAGGTTCTTTTGCAGATCCTTGGCAGGATGATTTCAGAGGTCAGGACTGAGGGTTACTGGTCACACATAGAGAGGCTTTGTTCCTGGGCCAAAAGTGAAATTCCCTCTTCTGGGTAAGGAAGGGAGAGGGAAATCATACCTTTATAACATGTGGTTGAGTGAAGTAGACATCTGTAGAGCCTCTCCTTCTTCATGTGTTGAGTAGCAGAGCTCACACAGAATTCAAGGGTTCAGTTATTGGATCTTGATGGAATCCCCAAAGTCAACCCTGCTAAAGTGAATGGTGTGGCATTTCAAATGTCATCGAGTTTGTAAACTAATAGAGATCACCTTCTTTAACTAAGAGAAAGAAAATAAAAGGGTTGAAACAATGAAAATAAAAGCATTTATTTGCACATGCTAAAATAGTGGTGTTTATTTGAGCAACCTAGTAGAAGATATTGGCTGAACAGGCCCTTGTACTTCAGGATTCAGTAATATGCTATAAATTGGAAGGGAGTTTTGAAAGTCATAAGCATAAATGATTGATTAGTTGGAGTTTTATCAATATTACAGAAAAAATAAGAAAATATTCTCTTTATACCCTGATGATTTAGAGTTTCTTGTTTTGCTGGTTTGGGGGTTTGTTTTTTTTTCCCTGTGGACAAAAGTCCAGGAGGAAGGCATAGACTGAAATGAGGAACTCCATTGAATTGGAATAATCATTACGCAAGATCCTTGTAAAACAGATGCCTCTAGAAATTCTTTTCTATACTCCTCTGATTATTATGGGAAGCAGTCCTTCAACCATCTTTGAAAGCTCTCCCAAAACCATGTCTTGAGCTCATTTACTCATGTCTGTGAGCCACCTGCATGTACATCTGTGTAGGAAATGTTGGTCATATTGGTCATCATTACCAATTGTTCTTCTGTTTTTTCATTTCCAAAGACTTAATTTTGCACTGTCTTCTGTTTACATTGCATGCAAATATTATGCTTGGTAAGACTAAAGTGAACAGTGAATACAGCTCTCTATGATTAGAGTTGTTCTATGTGGTAGCTGGAATCTATTTCATTTAATGATCTTAACTGGGTTTTTTGAATGGGATTATTTTAGTCAGGCTACCTATTTAAATTTCTGGATTAACTTTAGAACTGCTCTTCATAGTGATAGTTGAGGGACTTTTAAACCTGCACTTTGTCTCTGACCTTGTCCACTGTCAATGTGTTTGCATTTTCACCTACTATGCCTGAAGATGAGTGGATTACAGAGGATTCTGGGCAGTTTTAAGCAGTATTACACTATTGGTCTGTGTTACTTTACATTGTTCTGTACTCTGGCTAGATTTGATATTGTCTGTAAATGTTTAGGCAGCCAATGGGTCTGTTTGATAACTGCTTAGGTTCTCAGGATACATATAGATGAAATAGCCTTTACTTCTAAATTAAAGAGAAAGAAGCGTTGAAATGGCTTTGAAAACCCTGTTAGAAACATATCATTAGCAAGAATTTTGCTGCCTCTGCAGCCCTCCTAGTTTTGAAACAGTAGTTGTTTTATGCTGCTCTAACACTTTTTTTACAACAAGTTTGAGGAAAAATGGGAGGAAAAATTCCTATTGTTATCCCAAGTACTCTACGTTTTATGGTGAATTCAGATCTTTCTTCATTTTGTCTCACAGTCCTTTGTGTATGAAGCAATGGAGGGAAGAACCAAAATCAAACAATATGCTAAAAGCTGAAATGTTCTCCATAGAATTACAGAATGGAAAAACTAGGAGCAGAGAAAAGAAGACAGGTCAACGTGTTGCTTGCTGCAAAAATTGAGAGGCAATGGAAAAATATCTATGCATGTAAGAGAAAGCAAGGGACTCAGATTAAGAAGCTGGCAGAGTCAGCAGAGAAAGAAGCCAAGAAAAACAGATGCCATATCTAAATACCAATTCTGTAAGGACTGAATCACTTATTCAGCAGCCATACATTGACTGCCTACAATAATTGACATGGTACAATGCTGTTGTCTGCTGGGGGAGGAGTTTTTGCATAGTCAGATTGAAATTATTCAGAGAGGTCAAAAATGGCTGTGAAATCAACTCTCTATTTTTTGTTCATACAGATACTATAATGATCCAGATGTCTGCCCTTCTACAAATCACTGAGCAGCTCTCTGGGTTATAAACATAGTGTTCAAAACACATTTGACAACTTAGATTACACATTGCTCTCTGACATTCATAATGTATGTATGTGTTCAAATACATTCTCAAATGTATTTGCAATACCTATTATAATTATCTTTGACAACTTATGCTATAATGATAAAAGATAGATCAGACTGTAAAAATATGGATTAGAATCATCAATGGTGTGTTGCTTAATCCTATATGGTTTGAAATTAATTAAAAAAGCTATCATTGATATGACAAAGCATTGGTTCATGTTCAAAACTTTCAAAGTAACCTCTCGCATTTGACTTTCTTTTTAAATTTTGTAAAAGCCTAGCATATAGGATGAAGGGACCTAAAGAGTCACCAAATTCATTTCACTGCTCTCATAAAGCATGAATTCTACAACAAACTTTCTGATAACTGTTTGTTTAATCTGTTTCTTAAAGCCTCTAATGAAGGAGACTCGCTGGTCACATTCAATGCATCAGTACTGAGCAAAAAGAACACTCTGTAAAAAAGATGCTTTGAGCTAACCAAGCTGTGCAGGTAAATAATTACTTGGAGAAGCCTTCATCATATAGTGCACATTCTGTTCATTGAACTATTTCTAGTCTTGCTGTATGTGTAGATAGATAGAGAAAGAAAATATACCTTTAGAGAGAAGTCAGTGGATACATGTTATTAAGCCATAGCATTGCACAGTATAGAAAGTAGAAATAAATTGTGTTGTTTGTAATTTTCTAGAGAATGGGTTTTGAAGCAAGATTTTTTTCTCTTAGAGTATGACACACTGAATAATTTTAACAAATATGCCAAAATTTAGGTTTATTTTATGTAAAATCTTCTCTGTTTTTTTTTAAGATGGAAGAACAAATTGTTATAGCTGTGTTTTACACAGTCAAAATTGATTTTTTTATATTATAACTGATCTGGATTCTTCTCCACTTAGAAATACATAAGAAACTCAGAGTTTTCATAATATATACAGTTGAGTGCTGTTAGTGAAGCTTATGTAGCTTGATACATCACTGTATGACCCAAGGTTATGGGTATTAATTTAATATTAAAGAAATATCCCCTCATTCTGATCTTATAATAAGCGAGACACTGATGGAAACAAGTAATTGCTGCCACTCCAATATTTAATGTTGAAAGCTGGGTTTGTTGTGGAACTGGTGCTGTACCATTGTTACCAGAATGAGTCAGTATTTTCAAAGTTATGATAAGGCAGTATCTTAATGCCATAATAATTTTCTAACCTTAAAGGAGGAAATAAGTATGATATCTTAAAAATATCTGGTAAACATTTGCTCTTAAAAAGCAAACCATTTAATAAATGTTAAGTCATAAAATTAAAAGGTCAAATTAAATTAAGGCTTCTCCTTATTATAGGTTAATATTTTTTCCTTAGTGTTCTCTTTAAAAGTAAATGTAGTGTACTGATCATTACACAAATTTAGCTACTTAGTTTTTGCATATTTGAAAACCTACTCTTGCATTTTTACCTTCAGTGTTGATCTCTTCTGTTTTAAACCACTGTGAAGATGTTGCAGAAAGTTACCAGACAGTTATGTTTAACTGAGATGTGAATAAAATTTAGTGAAGAATAAAGTGATTCTGATGTATAGCTTATAAAGTACCTTAGGACTGCATAAGAGAAAGGAATGGCAAAGCAGATGGCTTGGTGCATATGACCAGCAAGTGTGGACCAAGGAACAAGCCATGTACAGCAGACTGGTCACTGCTGGGTAATAAAACTATGGAGAAAAAAACACTTTTATTTTAGAATTGAGATAAAACTTTATTTCATGTTTAAAATTTTACCCTCAGAATTTCTCAGGGGTCATCATCTTCAAAATATTTCTCCACTTTGTGCTATCTTTGTAGAGACTGACAAGTTTCTTCTCTCAGTTACTTATCTAAAAATTATTCAAAATAATGCAAGGGACAAGATTAAAAACAGGATTTAAATTGAAGAAAAACTGCTCAGAAATGAAAGCTTATACCTGGCTGGAAAAGTGCTGCTAATTTTCAGTCTACAGCAGGAGAAAAAAAAGCAGAACAAAGTGTTATTTCAACACAATTGTAAACCCCGATGCATATAAATCAGAGTCTTCTAGAGGCTGAGAGTAGTAGGAATAACAGCAGTGAAAAGCTTTGAAAGAAGAGACACAGGAAGGAAATACGGTCACAACAGAGGCTTCAGATAATACCCACAAAGTGGGATAGAAAGATAAATAAATAAACAAACTTCCCTTATGAAATCAGTAGGAACACAAGTAAAGGTTACATGTTATTAAAAAAATTCTGAGAATTCATGGAATATTTATTTAGACTACATGACAATCATAAGGTAGAATAGCTTTGAAGACACAGTTAGAGTTTCACTTGGGAGACACAAGTGACTGATAGCAGTTAGAGAACTTAATACAGTTTTAACAGCTGTAGTGGCTCAAGCCAAAGGCCAAGCTTTGTGCTGTATCCAGCAGCATCCACAAGTGAATGGCTTGAAAAAAAGAAGAGCAGGACAAGGTTATAATACAACACTTCTGTCTAATGCTAATTTCATGCTCCAGCTATTTTCACTTTAGAAATCTCATGAGTCTATTCTGAGTTCTATTAATTTGCAACTCACCACAAATTTCTCTTCCATAAACCTTTTCAGTCTCCCAGTCAACCAATCTACATGAACTTCTTGCATCCACATTAGTTCTGGAAAGGTCTTATGCACCTGCTCTAATCTGTTTTGAAATGTGTTCCTTCCTACTGGCTCAATTTGACTCCTCTTGTTTCCTGCACTGGAAAACAAAGTGAACAATTTCTGTCTGCCTTACTTTATACCACTTCCAATTTTATTTTCCTCTATAATTTCTCCTCTCAGTTTTTATTTTTTGTTCCACAAGGAAAAGTGGCAAGTGGCTTCATAGGTCATATACAGAAATCATAAATAAGAGACATTTTCTAATAAAATGAAAACATATTTAGAAAGTGTAAAAGTTTTATAATGTGTGGAAAAACTTAAAGTACAATTAATTGGCGTGATTATAAATTTAGTATGTACCAAAATAACTGGAGAGACATGTGACATGTTCATAGAGATTTAGCCAGATAAATATGTTGATTTCATTGGTTATATGTAAAGCTTTATGTGATAATTTCTGTCCTTTTACCATGCAGAATTGAACAAGTGATGAAGAGTACTTTCTTTTTATCTCTGCTTCCCTTTGGTGTTATATAGCTTAACTAGTGCCATGGAACTGCGTTAAGTACAGAGGCAATTGATTGCTGAGCTAATCAACTTTCTCATGAGATGAACTGGGGTATTTTGTATTTAATTTTTCATTTCATCCAAACCATTTGTAATAGGTTTGTTTTTATCACAGTTTTCCATATCCTCTGCTTTTTCTCCCTTCACTACTGAGCTACCAGTCTTTTTTTAATCTGTCTGTCTATCTATCTATCTATCTATCTATCTATCTATCTATCTATCTATCTATCTATCTATCTATC